>CM032452.1:11771405-12191405 GCA_019049505.1 Pachyrhynchus sulphureomaculatus | reverse complement strand
TCAGCACAATAATCTTATGTAAGTATTCAAAAAATATAGAGCCTACGTGCCTTTAAACATTTTAGATTTATCAGTCAATGGGCCACTTGTCAAAAAAAAAATAACTGTGGACCACTTTTCTTATCAATATTAAACAAACTGCTTATAAGTTGAAATATGAAAATAAAAAAATGATTCATAATATTAGTGCCAGAGATAAATTACGTTACATTTGCAGAAATAACAGGGATTTTTTTCAAATTAGTTATTCATGGGTCGAAATTGCCATCCCAGATGACTTTAATATCTATAATATCAACAAACAAAATCATTCAAATACCATAAACGCACCAGACCGTTAAACTGAATTATTTGCAATTAATTGGGTTTTATCCGTTCGAAGCTGTATTTTCAGCACTACTACGGAAATCAGTGTTTCCATAACAAAAAATTGCTTAGAAAGTATGAATTTCTTGGACAAATAATATTGCATTTAATTCGAACGTTAATTATCCAGTCAAAATAGACGAAAAAAAGTGGTAACTTCGCAATAATTTGCATAAAGCTGAAAATTGGTATAGGTCTTAAATAGACTATTACAGATAAGACATCAAAAGTCCCCACCGATTCTAAGTCTGCTAAAAATTTTATTCAAGGTCAAAGGTCAAAAATATCGGTTTTTCGCATTTTTATCTTAAACGGTAAGTGTTATCGTAAAAATACGTCAGACAAAAGTTATACATCATGCAATTCTTTATAAAAATTATTCTTACACTTTTTTCCTACGAAACACCATTCCTGAGATATCGCGATTTAAAGCATCGAAAATACTAATATGCACCATTACGAGGCCTGTATACATTATTGGACGTTCAATATAAGTAAAAATGTGGAAATATTGGTTGGTGTGACTCACACACTAAGATAAATACAAATTATATGATCCTAAATGAATATACTCTCGGTCTCTAATTCCGTTCGCCCGTATAACCTTGAACAACATCTGTCAGCTACTCCATTGTTCGAGTGGCGACGATCGTATTCCTGCCCCTTTTTGAAGGACGTAAATGAAATAACTACTTTTAGTAATGAAGGTTTCTTTTAGTGAACAGACGTACTTATTGGTAATATTTTTGATTTCAGTTCGTGCCGTAAAATAATTTTTAAAAAATGTCACACTTTTTTTATTTGTAGTAAACCTTTGATTGAAAGTGAAATTGTTGTTGTTAATCGTGGAATGAAGACTTTGATTGATTTAAGTGTTGAATTGATGAGTTTCTTGAATACCTGAAAGGCAAGCAATCTGTGACAATCCATGTGCAGTGTCGTAAATGTACACTCAGAGGAGTAGTACTGCTGCAACTAAAAGACAGCATGAGATAGAACAAGCCAGTACATCTACGATTAGTCCACTTCGTACTAGAGTCCGAGTAAGTGAGTCGATTTTTTGTTTTAAAAATCATTGCTTATTTCGCGGCGGTGAAGCAAATGAAGAGGCTAAAAAGAAAAAGACGCAAAATGTTCGGCGTAAAATTTATCATGTTGCTACACTTCCATTTAAAGATTCTATTCTGAAGGTAGCTCGGACTAATGACGTAGCAAAAGCTATTATTGTATGCATTGAGTATCAATATGATTTGGTTGCCGCTGAGGCTAAGTACAATAACGATTATTAAAAATTTCTTTTTGAGACCCATCACGGGGACGGGGAGGGGGGGGGGGTAAAATCAGTCGTCTTGAAGATGATTTTATTACTTTGGCGACGGAAGAAATATTTGCACACATTGAAAATAGTGATGATAGTCAGTTTTCATTGGAAGAACTTAAAATATTTGCAAAGTCCAGAACTAGATAATAGAACGATTAAGACAAAATTAAAGTTAAGTATGGTAATAAAATTATTGTAACTGAGAAACAAGGAAGTTTTCACATTTATCTGTTTTATTGACAATCAACACGATATTTTCAACAAAGCTTCGTTTGATAATAGAAAACAAAATGAAAAAAGAAGAACGATTTAGAATACTGAAAGCTCGTTGTTGGTGAAGATGTTGACTTGTTAATACTACTGACTTCACGAACTCCAATTGACAAGATTATTTACTTTTTAAAACCTGGGAAAGCTCGAGTACAAACAAAAATATATTCATCGGAAAGTTTATCTGCATATCCAAAATGTCAAGCTCATATTTTATTTTTACATGCAATAACTGGCTGCGATACTAAGTATATCAGCAATTTTCAAAAAGAGTAAAACAACAGAATTTAAATTGTTAGAAAAAAGTAATAATAATGATTGATGAATTGATTATGCAAAAGTAAAAACCACACGGAAAAATAAAATAGTACAATTACCTTGTCTTCCTCCTACATCTGCTTCTGCTTATCAACACTTATATCGTGTATACTGTAAAGTTCAAGTGTGGCTAGGCAATCAACTGGACCTAGAAGACTGGGGTTGGAAATTAATAAATAACCTTTTGGAGCCAATTCAAACTATATTCCCACCTGCTCCAGAAAAATTTCTTAACACTATTTTTTGTAATTGCAAGAAAAGTTGTAGTAAAAATTGTAACTGTAAAAATGTCGGGGTTATATTGCTCACCAGTATGTACCAATTGTCTAGGCTCCAATGTTGAATCAAATGAAACAGATGAGGATTCTTATGGTATCAATGAGGAGACAACTGATACATCTTCCTTCTTAGAACAATCTATAGAAATCCAGCAAGAAGAGGAAAAAGAAAGCGAAAATGAATACAATACTGTTGAAGTAGCATTTGAAGATTATCAATCATGTAAAAATTTTTCCGAAATTAACAACAATCGTTCCACTTTAGTCATTACCATTCGTACCATTTTTTCAATCAATAGGATACTGTATAATAATCGTGCAATATGCCTACTGGAAAAACCATGTTAAAAAAAATGCGCCAAGTAACACATGGGCTGAAAAGTCCCGGGCCTAACAAAGAAAACACGGTTTTTTGGTTCAAAATTAGCTTTATTCATCAACGTAATCTCCATCATTCCAGCGCCGCTCTAACAACACTGCTCAGAATCATCAACACGTTCTTGTTTTTGATAAACAGTGAGCAAACGCGGCACCCACTTTGAACAGAGCTTTCTCATAGTCAAATGCTCATGCAATATAAAGCCAACACGTTCTTTTGATATCTTTACGATGTCAGCTAACTCACGCAACTTCACTTTTCGATCATTCAAAACGATTTTATGGATTTTTTTGATGTTTTCTGGGTGTTACCGCCTCATTTGGACGTCCACTGCGTTCTGCGTCATCGGTGTCTCTACGACCACGTTTGAAGTCAGCAAACCAACGTTTTATTGTTGTTTCTGATGGAGCGGAGTCCCCATAACACTTTTCAAGCCATTGCTTCGCTTGAACGGTATTTTTTTCCCATCAAGAAGCAGTGTAAAATTAAAACACGAAATTGTTTTTGATCCATTGTTTTGAAAATAACAAAAGTAGCGTCACTCTTAGCACAATAACTCACAAACTAATGAATAGAATATCATGAAATTTTAACAGCTGTCCTTTGAAGGTTAGTATTAAATGAAAAAAAGGTGACTGCAATAAAACTAGCGCCATCTATGTGTTAGGCCCGGGACTTTTCAGCCCATGTGTTACACTACCTCATAGGTGGTGAGGAAATGTGTGCATATTATGTGGAATACAACTTCTCCAACTTTTGGAATCGCGATATCTCAGGAATGATGATTCGTAGGAAAAAAGTATAAGAACAATTTTTGTAGAGAATTGCATGATCTACAACTCTTGTTTGTCTGACCTATTTTTACGATAACCCTTACCGTTTACGAGAAAAATGCGAAAAACTGATATTTTTTACCTTTGACCTTTGATAACATTTTTAGTAGACTTAGGACCGGTGGGGACTTTTGATATTTTATTTGTAATAGTGTGTTTAAGACCTATTCTAATTTTCATCTCTAAGCGAATTTTTGCAAAGCTAAATGTCGATTTTGATTGGATTATAATTTTGCATGAATTTTTATTCAAAATTTATTATGAAGTTTTAGAGCTATTTGGCGGCTGCAAACTTAATTCACACTTTTACAAGAAAAATTAAATAACTGAATTTTTCATGCTACAAATGTATTTTCTAGAATATCATCCATTTTTTAAAATTTTAAAATTTTGATATAAAGTTATATTAAAAATCTTTCCAACATTTATACAAAATTTTAATGTATATGATAAAGCACTTAGACATGCCAAATAAAAAAATACTTCTCTACTCACCTAATGTAAGATAAAAAAATTGTTAAGTACATCTACGTATATAACTTGTATATGACCGATTTCTCATCCTATCCTTTTACAAAACTGGCACATTTAGCTGATGTTACACTAACATATGCTCACTCATTTAATTGTAGTCAGAGTTCATGTATGTAACCATTTGAGTAGGATAACTCCATGACTGGAAAAATGGAAAAATACATCTCAACGAAAGCAAGTGTGAAGACATAATCTAAACAAAAGAGTTTACAAACATTAGCATAAATTAACTAATTAAAATTAATGACATCCAGGTGCCCTTCAGAAATCGTCTGAAGTACTTGGATGTCATTATCGATACAAGACTCAAATTTCACTTGCATATCAATCATATAACGCAAAAAACCCTAATTGCCATCCAAAACTTATATGCTTTGCTATCACCAAAGTTTGAACTGAGTCTTCAAAACAAGTTGACAAAATACAAGCAAATAATAAGACCTGTATTATTGTATTCCGTTCCCATTTGATGATGCAGACCAGAGACACAGATAGCCAAAATATAAAGAATGCAAACATAGTGCTTTGTTGTGTAACCTCCGCGAGATATTACATAAGGATCTTCGACTTACATGACCTAACAAAAGTACAAAAAAATAGAAGACTACATAATAGACATATCTGATAGATTTTACAAATACAAAATACAAGCAACAATACTAACACATAACTTAACTACAACGTGAGAGATTCACAACCCAAAGCATAAACCATTATATTTAAAATTGCCGATTTACTTTGAAGACCTGCCTAAGATTTTTCTCAATAAAAATTAAAACCAGTCCAGTTAACAGAATATACTGATATCAGGAGTGAAACTATTTTCATGTTAGGAAAATAGGTGTTGTTGAGCTAAATAACAGCTTGTTCATCATCTTGCTCACTATCTCCTATCCAATTAAGATGCTGAACAAGCTATACAACAACACCTATCTCTCAACATGAAAAGAATTTCACTCCGGATATCAGTGTTTCCTTTCTGAAAACCGAATTATTTCAATAATCAGCCTAATTTAAAAATTGCCTTCAGACATAAAAAAACAATCAATACTTATTTAAAAGATAAAGATGAAACTACAAAAATCTCAGAAGTAATATACAGCATTCCTTGCACGCAGTGTCAAAAATCTACATAGAACAAACATCAAGGGTCCTAAAAGACAGAATCGCTTCTTATAAAAGTAACTGTAGGCTTAAAAAAAACTCTTGTGCGTTTGCTTCGCATAGAAACCAATTTTCGCATGAATTTAATTTTAATGAAGCCAGAATCTTGTGCAAAGAAAGAAGTTTTCGGCAAGAGAATCTTTAGGGAAATGGTGGAGATCCACCTCGAACCTACTTCTCGTGCTAAAAAATCTAACACTGAGGATTTAAACTCAATTTTTCTAAATTTATTGGAGATGAGTTGGCAAAATGCAAATTAGCAGAACATTTCGGATAGTTCCCTATAATAGCAACCTAGCTTCTATAAATTCCATGAACTATGGAGGGTCAGACGAAATGTCAACGTCATTCTATTCTCTAGTATAAATAAACCACGACCTAACCAAAAGGTAAAAAGACGCTGACCTTAAGAAAAAAAAGAAACATTTCATAAAAAAGATTTTTTAAATTAAATCACCTTAGAAGTACACAGTTGTTTCGTACCATATATAACGGAACAAATAATTAATTTTATATTACTCAAAGCTGTTTTTTGTAGAAGTTTTATCATGTTTTCTCAATAAGTGTGTGCAGTAATGTGTTTTTTTTTTTGTTGTATATTATCCAAAACACACCACTTAGCAGTAAATAGTTTGATATTAATGAGTTTGGTGGCTTTTTATTCGCAAACCCCAAAATACCGATAATCTACTATAATTGTTGCCCTGAAGAAGAAAATGAAATATTTTTGAAAGCTTGGCATAGCTAAAAAGGTGTTAAAACCTTTTTAGCCCTCCCTATCCCCATGACTGCTCACCCAAGAAGTTCAAGTTTGCTGTTTAACTAGTCGGTCAAGACAACCATTCTCCTCTAAATATATATATTATATATATATATATATATATATATATATATATATATATATATATATATATATATATATAAATATACAATGTACATATATATATATATATATATATATATATATATATATATATATATATATATATATATATATACATATATATATATATATATATATATATATATATATATATATATATATATATATATATATATATATATATATTTATAAAATATATATATATATATATATATATATATATATATATATATATATATATATATTATATATATATATATACACACACACACACAATATATATATATATATATATATATATATATATATATATATATATATATATATATAAGGAGACTTTAATCTTCCAAATTTTGTGAATATAGGTTCTGTAAATGATGTCAAATGTGAGTTTGCTGAGGAGGGCCATCATCCAGCCCTTGCCACCGAGGTTCGGCTGGGAGCGGGTGGAATTGGCAAATTCTCTGTAAATAATGAAGAACAATTTAAATGTTATAATTTCAAAGGGGCTAATTTTCATATCTTGTACCAAGATTTGCTTGGCGTTGATTGGTGCGAGTTGGATCAGCATACGGATATAGACGTGTACTGTGACAGATTTTATGAAATTTCGTATAGCATATTTGACAGGTCCGTGCCTTTATTCAAAACCAAAAGTAGTTCCTTTCCAGTATGATATAATGTAGATATTGTAAGAAATCTGAAAACTAAAAATAATCTTTTTGGGGAGTATAAAAATGTGCTATGAAAACTACAGAGCGGAGACCTGTCAGATGATTAAGACCGCATATAGTTCATATATCAGAGGCATAGAGGGAAGTATTTAAAGACGATCCTAACGCTTTCTGGAGGTGTGTTCAGCAGAAGACGAAAAGTTGTGCAGTTCTAGGTGTAATGACATACTAAAATACTGATTTTAATAACCCTAAGGACATTGTTAGGGCTTTAGCCAATCATTTCCGGAGTGTTTATAATACTGCGAATGATGTCACCATAGTTCTCGTTCTGTGAATGAGTGACGTTGTGACTTAAACCAAAGATGTCCAGTGGTCCAGACTGTGTGCCAAGCTTTTTTATTAGAGATACTATAGAGGTTTTGGCTGCTTCACTTAGTAAAATTTTTAACCTTTCAATATCTAGCCAAAGATATCCTGTGAGCTGGAAAATGCCTAAAAATATGTCCAGTTTATAAAAATGGCAATAGAGCAGAAGTGGAAAACTACAGGCCGGTCTCACTTATTTGTGGTTTCTCGAAGATTTTTTAAATGCTTTTGCATGGGCACATTGTGACCAGAGTGGAACCATTGTTGTCGGTCCGTCAGCACGGTTTTATGAGGGGACGGTCGATGGCCACCAACTTTTTCTCCTTTACACATTTTACTTCTAGGGTCAGGTTGATGTGGTGTTTACTGACTTCTCGAAGGCGTTTGACAGGATAGATTATGGTGTTGTTACTTTCTTCAGGACATACTTGGTGGAAAGATATATGTTTAGTATAATGGTTTTATCTCCAGTGAACTATAATTACCGTATAGGTAGAATGGAGATAACCAAAAACCTGGGCATTATTCTAGACTCTAAGTTGACCTTCAATCAGCACATTGACAAGGTGATTTCAGAGGCGATGAAAATGATGGGGTTTATAATTAGAAATGGTGGGTCTTTTCAAAATATTGAGATCTTTACAACATTATTCAATACATTGGTCAGAAGTAGGCTTGAGTATGGGTCTATTATCTGGGGCACCATTGTATAATAGGTGGGTTGTGGCTTTGGAAAGGATTCAGAGGTGGTTTTTAAAGTTTTTGGCTAGGAAAGTAGATGGGGTACATCCACCGGTAGATACAGAGAATGATATTTTGTTAGAGAGATTTACTTATATGACCTTAGAGAAACGTAGAGATATGGGTATGGTGATGTTTCTGTATAAACCTGTAAATGGTGTGATTCCATGTCCATTGTTGCTGAAGGAACTGAATTTTGTTGTGCCCAGACTAGCTCATCGAACTGGAAACTTACTACTGCTCACACAAATATATTGTATGCTTTCTCCCGTTTATAAGATATGCGCTGCTTATAATAAGGTATCTAGAGCATGTGATCTGTCCATGTCTCAGAGGGAATTCTTCTGTATCTGTCTGAATTTATTTTAATAGCTGTAAGCATATGTGAAATTGTAGTTCATTGTTTGTACAATTAAGCATTTTGTGATATGTATTAGTATTGTTTAATAATCGGCCCTATTAATTAATTATTTATATATAGGAAAGTATGGAATATGCTCATATGAAGACAAAAACAAGTGAACGAGTACCATCAAGTGCATAATATAAACAAAGAACAATGGCAACGACATTATCAAAATCTATATGCAGTCCAAGACATAAATGAGGTCGAACACTGAACACAAACAGAAAATTGGGATGAACAAGCACTGGCGCAAAATATAACAACGGTATAGGAATACCAAGTACAAACTGATGTTAGCAAATTAAGAAACAGAAAAGCACCAAGTGAACACAGGATATCAAACAAGATAATAAAGTATGGTGGACAAAAACTAGTCCACGAAATAACAACTCTATTACAGAAAATAATTTGTACAAGCAACATATCACAAGATTGGAAGCAAAGCATTTCAATTTACAAGAAAGGCGGCAAGAACGATGCATGCAACTACAGAGGCATGACCCTACTACAGTGCATAATGAAACTATTCACTAGCATTATAAAAACTGAAATCACCAAATACATAGAAATAAATGACGAACAACATGGATTCTGGCAAAACTGGCCAACAACAGAGGCTATCTTTATAATTCGGCCAATAAGAGAAAAAGCAACAGAATTCCAGAAACCTCCATATTTATGCTTTATAGATCTAACCAGTGCCTTAGACATAGTGAAATTAGAAGATATAATAACAATCTTAAGACAACTAAACATACCCCAAGACATAACAAACACAGTATATAGACTAAACATTGACGATTATACTAAGATTAAGTAAGTACATAATAATAATGAATTAACAGAAAATATAAAGATCGGAACAGATATAAGACAAGGGGATAGTCTAAGTCCGCTATTGTTCTGCCTAGTAATGGATAGAAGAATAGATAAAAAAAACCGTAAATGAAGGATATCGAATGGGAGCTGACATAATCAAAATCGTAGTATATGCAGATGATATTGTTTTGATCGCTGAAGACGAAGATGGATTGTAGAGACTACTACTAAATTCAACTAAACAGCACAGAATTACAACATGAAAATTAAGTAATATGGAGAAAGAAGATCTAAACATAGCTAGTAAAATTAAAAAATATATAAGAGCTGTGTGAGACCAATACTTGCCTACACTATAGAAACAAGGTCGGACACATGGAAAACTAAACAGACACTAAGAACTAATGAAATGAAAATATTTAGAAGTATAACGAGCAGAAATTAGCAGATAGAATAAACAATAGAACCATAAGAGAAGGGTGTGGCGTGGAGGACATAATTAGATGGGGAAGAAAGAGAAGGAGAAAATAGAGAGAACATGTGCAACGAATGGGCGATGACAGAATAACTAAGATATGCATTATTAGCACACCAAATGAAGAGAGACCAAAAAGATCCCGATGTAGATTTAGGTCACTGACTTACAAATAAGAAGAAGAAAAAGATATATATATATATATATATATATATATATATATATATATATATTTATATTATATATATATACATATATTATATATATATATATATATATATATATATATATATATATATATATAAATATATTTTTATATATATATATATATATATATATATATATATATATAATATATATATATACAAATCTATATATATTTATATATATATATATATATATATATATATATATATATATATATATATACATATATATATATATATATAGATATATATTATATATATATATATATATATATATATATATATATGTATATATATATATATACTGTAAATATAGAAAATATGTAAATATTGTAATATAAACAGAAAAGTGAGAGTAGGAAAGATGAACGAACAGATGAGGGAAAGAGAGAGAGTGAATGATAGCTAAAATAACATAAGTATTAAACAGCAAAGCCTATGGCATGTGGTTGTACCTTATAAAAAATCAGGTTGTGTTTTTTAACCATTATTTTTCTCAATCAAAACATACAATAAATAAACGACAAAAATAAAACAAGAAGAAACAAAAACCTTTCAAATAAATATCATGGAAAGTATGAACTGAAAATGACAAAATAAATAAATTAATCAAAAGGTACGAGGGCTCACCACATGGCACAACAACAGCCAACCGAAAAGCCTAGCTATCAAGGAATCTGCTACTAGTTAATTGATTGGTAAAACATAAAAAGATGGTTATCCTAGGTAGTTATGTATGAATTTCTGAAATAATAAAGAGTTTGACACGAACTTTGATAGTGGTATTTATTACCGGATCCAATAAAATAATACTTAAATATTTTAGTATATTAATAAGGCAATATTTTTTGAGCATGTATTTAACGAAAATAATTCTTTGACTAATATCATGTAGTAGTTAAACTAATAAGTCGACCGAATGAAATTTGATGTATAAACTAATTTCCTTTATCAATTTTACTCTAGTAATGTACGAGTACTCCTCAAAATATTTTTTTATTGAACGTATAAACTAAAAAGTGCTTGTGATGTTAATGCTAATAAACTCCAAAAAAACACTTAATATTGTGTGACTACTTGTGAACCAAATTTATTTTTTAAAAAACTAGCAATTTCATAATATTGATAATTGATAAAATAATCAAATATTTCTATATATAATAGACGATTTTGCAAAAAAGGAGCATTTAAAACATAATTTCATCAACAATGTTCGTTATTTTATTATTTAGTGTGTTTTTTATTCCAGGATGCCGTAAGTAAATTCTAAATATTTTATTACATATACATTTAATATCTATCTTTTAGCAGTTTGTTAAAATTACTATGTTTTAATAAATGTATTGACAGGTTCAAGATTTAATTTTCACATGCCAGCTTTAAAACCGTATAGGTTATTGGAAACTATTATTTCTGATTATTTTTTAGCTGGGTGATTTGGTAGTCCAACTTCCAAACGGACAAGTACAGGGTACCACCTTGGATACACCCAGTGGTCAAATATTTTATGCATGGCGAGGTATACCATATGCAGAGCCACCAATTAACGAATTAAGATATTTGGTAAGTTAACACATAGGTTGAGAAGTTTTTGGGCTAGCTACTTAAAACACATTTTTTTTGCAAAACTCGACTTTATTCATCAACATAGTCTCCTTCAAGAACGATACAATCAGTCCAACGCTTTTCTAACATTTCTACATCTTTCTTGTAGAAGAATTTGTCTTTGCCTTCAAAATAGAGCTTCAATTCATGCAATTTTGCCATCGTAACCATTGACTTGTGCCACGGTGCATTATCTTGATGAAAGAGCACTTTTTTTCTTGTTCATTTGGGGCCGTTTCTTTGCGATTTCTGCCTTCAAATGCACCAATAACTTTATATAATATTCGCTGTTGTCAATTTTTTCCTTCTCAGCATAGTCAATGAAAATTATTCCATGCGTATCCCCAAAATTCAGAGGCCAAAACCATCCCGACAGACTATTGTGTCTTCGTCGCTTCAGACGGCATTCACCAGCTACTGTTCACTCAACCGACTGCCGATTTGATTCCGGTGTGTAGTGGTGGATCCATGTTTCATCCATTGTTGCATATCGCATGAAAAATCCTTTTTATTGCGCTTAAACAAGTCCAAAAAGTGCTCAGAATCATCAACACGTTGCTGTTTTTTGGTCCGCTGTGGGCAAACGTGGTACCCATTTCGAAGAGAGCTTTCTCATGCCCAAATCTTCATACAAAATATGACCAATACGTTCTTTTAATATATTTAAGGTGTCAGCTATCTCACACAGTTTCACTTTACGGTCATCCAAAACAACTCTGTGAATTTTTTTTATGTTTTCCGATGTAACCACCCCATTTTTTTTTTATCGTTCCCTCCACGCCTGAGTAGGGATTTTGCCCTTTTTCCATATCCTAAGGATATCGGCGAAGATATAGTAATACCCGTCAACGTTGTTCAAGTGCCGAAACATAGATTTTTGTATTTTCACTGCACCTTTTTAGACAACGCGATGGTGCTGCCTCGGACGTTATTGCGTTTCTACGAACAACTACTACCTATGTACGTGACCAGGCTAAATATACTTAAATAAATTAATAAATAAGTATACCAACCTGCGGGATTGAACCCTTGACCTTCTGAATAGTAACCAAGGTGCTATGTCACGGAGCTACGGGCCTCCAGAACGTTCAGCATCCTTTCTATCTGTACGACAGCATACCAGTAAACGATGAGTGATTTCCCAAGGGCAGAGTCCCCGTAACTCTTATCAAACCCTTGCTTTGCTTGAACGGTCTTTTTTCCTGTTAAAAAACAGTCTTTAATCAACCACGAAATTCGATTTTTTCCATTGTTTTTGGAAATATCAAAAGTAGCTTCACTAAAACCTCTGTAACTTGTAAACTAATCATCGCAATGTCAAGGAATTTTGATACGTATCGTTTAAAGGTTGGTACTTCCTAAAAATCATATGGTTTTTTTGAAAAGGGCGACATCTATGTGTGAGACCAAAAACCTTTCAGTCTACCTATTATTATTGTAACTTACACAGCTCTAAAAAAACAAATTTTGCTTATTAGATCTGAATAAGAAAAAAAATAATTTAACTATATGTATCATTTGTTTCAATTTGTGAACAATTTTTTGAAATTTTCGTTATAAATATAATATGAAGATTGACATGATATGATTTTTATATTTGTACCATATCATGTCTATCCTATCTATCCTACTTTAAATACTATATTTTAAAAACTTCAAGCAGATATTCTTAAGATAAAATCTAAATTTTATCTGCGTGTTGCTATCAGAACATAATTATTATGCGATTATGTGGAATTTATGTCTAGTTATTTTTAAATTTATTTCTAATATTTGAATTACATTTTTGAAGTTATTCATAAAAATTTCTGCTAAAAATGGGCTCAAGGGGCTACCCATTGTAAGTCCTTCTGGGCTATTGTAGATTGAATTATTAAATACTAGCCGTGCCCGCGGCTCTGCTAGCGTGGATTTGATTCACTATTATCGTCACTGCTTCTTCCTTATGTTACCTAACGTAATAAAATATATCCTATAACCTGGCCAGGGAATACAGGTATATTTTTTTTAAAAAAAGCGCGTAAATCGAATAAGTGGTTCTCGACTGATAAGCGTACTAACGGTCAGAGAGACAGACAGACAGTGGTTGTATTTTATATATTATAGATAACCTGGCTAGAGAACATATGTATGTTTAACAAAAAAACACGTAAATCGGATAAGTAGTTCTCGAGTAATAAGCGCACTAACGGACAGACAGACAGACGTTGCATTTTATATATATTATAGAAGATTATAGATAACCTGGCCAGAAAACAAATGTATGATTTAAAAAAAAAAAAACATTTAAATAGGATGAGTGGTTCTCAAGTCATAAGTGCATTAACGGACATACAGACAGAGAGATGATTTTAAATACATTATATTCTTTGTTACATAATATTGTTCTATATTTAATGGTTTAAGCAGTGTTTTGCAAGAGAACGTGCTAGCGGCAAGCTTTTTTCCGATTTGATTCACCATTAACGTCATTGCTTATTTCTTATGTAACCTAACGTAATAAAATATATTCTATAACCTGGCGAGAGAACATATGTAAGTTTAAAAAAAAAAACACATAAATTGAATAAGTGGTTCTCGAATGATAAGCGCACTAAAGGATAGACAGACAGACAGACAGATAGACAGAGAAACGTTGCATTTTATGTATATTATAGATAACCTGGCCAGGGAACCTATGCATGTTTTAAAAAAAAGCACATAAATCGAATAAGTGGTACTCGAGTGATAAGAGCACTAACGGCAGATTGACATATATATATATATATATATTATAATATATATATATATATATATATATATATATATATATATATATATGTATGTATATAATATATAGGAGAAGGGTAGTCTTGACCGACTAGTTAAACAGCAGTATTATGTTCTTGGGGTAAGCGGTCTTTGGAAATGAACTAAAAAGTTTTGGACACCTTTTCAGCTACGCCAAGCTTTCGAAAATATTTCATTTTTTTCATCAGGGCTACAATTACAGTAAATTATTAGTATTTTTGAGATTAAAAGTAAAGAACAACCCTATTTTATATGTAACATTAAAGTACTTACTGCTAAGGGGTGTGTTCAAAAATTGTTGTTTGTGGGGGCACTTTATTCCACTTATTCATAAGGAAAAACAGTTTTTTTCTTATGAATAAGTGTAATAAAGTGCTCCCACAAACAACAATTTTTGAACACACCACTTAGCAGTAAGCACTTTAATGTTACATATAAAATAGGGTTGTTCTTTATTTTTAATCTCAAAAATACTGAGAATCTACTGTAGTTGTAGCCCTGATGAAGAAAATGAAATATTTTCGAAAGCTTGGCGTAGCTAAAAAGGTGTCCAAAACTTTTTAGTTCATTTCCAAAGACCACTTACCCTATACTGCTACATTTATATATATATATATATATATATATATATATATATATATATATATATATATATATATATATAATAGAAGATTATAGATAACCTGGCCAGAGAATAAATGTATGAATTAAGAAAAAAAACATGTAAATCGGATAAGTGGTTCTCAAGTCATAGACGCACTAACGGACAAATAGACAGATGTTGCATTTTATATATATTATATTCTTTGCTACATGATTTTCATATTTAATCGTTTAGGTAGTGTATTGCAAGAGAACGCGCTAGCGGCCAACTTTTTTCCGACTTAATTCACTATTATCGTCATTGCTTATTCCTTATGTTACCTAACGTAATAAAATATATCCTATAACCTAGCCAGAGGACATATGTATGTTAAAAAAAGCACGTAAATCGGATAAAGGTTCCCCAGTGATAAGCGCACTAACCGACAGACAGACAAAGAGACGTTGCATTTTATATATATTACAGATAAAAATAATTTTGTTTCAGACATGTTTTTAGTAGGTTTAGAATACCTTGTTTTTATAATAATATTGAAGTTTTTATTTAATATATGTTCTACCATAACAATTGTTTCGTTTGGAGGTATACTGAGGAATCAATTTTGTACAGTAAATGATACTAATTTGGCTCTTGAAGAAAGATTTATATTTGAAGTTTTCTGAATTAAATCTAAAGAGTTTTTTACAGAACAAGTGGGTTGAAAATTTGTATGACTTTTGATCGTGTCTATAAGAAAATTTGAGGGTTTGCATGCTGGTGCTATCATGTTGGAGACCACTGGCCTAATCGGATAATCTTGTTTGTTTGGTATAATTAAAGAATAGAGTTGCGGTGGTTGGGGATTCATAGCTGTTAATTTGATTATTTCATAATGTCGTATGATACTGGCAGCTTTCCCCATTTCTAGGCAGATTTCATTTTCAAAAATTTTTCTTGGATCATTGCTTAAAGTCTGAAAATTTCCTTTTTTAAAGAAATCTATTGTTTTTTCTATTTATTGTGCCTTGTTGATTGCGACTATGGTACGAGGATGGATTGGAAAGTTCGCGGCTTGGTCAAGAAAACACAATAAAATATGTACAAAAATATTTTTATTTTTCGATGTAATCTCCACCTGCATTTCTTCTACCTGCGTTTCAAAGCTTCCACACCTATTTTAAAAAAAGATTCTTCAAAATACTGGTTACCTGCAGCTTCGACTTCTTCATTTGATGAAAATTTCTGGCCACCGAGGTGTTTTTTTATGTTTGGAAACACATGAAAGTTCGAAGGTGCCAAATCAGGAAAATAAGCCGGGTGGGGCAGCAATTCGAAACCACAATCACGAATTTGAGCCATAGACTCAACAGACGTGTGAACATGAGCGTTGCCCTGTTGGAACAAATCTTTCTTTCGCAGTAATCCTGGGCGTTTCTCTTTAATTTCTTGACATAAACCACGCAAAAGTGTACAATAGTAAATCGTGTTTATTGTTTCGCCTTTCGAAAGGCAGTCTACCATAATAATAACTTTAGCATCCCATCACTTTTCCAGCCGACAGAATTGTCCTCGCTTTCTTTGGGGTCGGTTCACTAGATTTTTCCGTCACTTGGATTGTTGTTTTGGCTCTGGAGTATAGTGGTGAACCCAGGTTTTATCCAGCCTCAAACATCTCCAAACAGTCGCAAGAAATCGTGAGTCGAATTCGTTTTTGTTCAACTGAAAGCAATCTGGGGAGTCACCTAGCGGAAACCTTAGAAAATCCGAGTTCGTTGGCAATGATGTTTTGTGTTCGTTCATACAAGATGTGTCTGCAATCTCCCTCTCTACGGTCTTTCAATATGAAATCACACAGTTTGCCGATATTTTCTTCAGTCGTATACGTCGTGGGTCGGCCGGAGTGAGGGTCATCTTCGATTCTCTCTCGTTCACGTTTAAATTCCGCAACCCATTTTTTCACAGTGGTATATGACGGAGCAGATTCCCCTAGTGTTGTTTTCATATCATCGTGGATCTCCTTGGGTGTTAATATTTTTTTAAACAGGTACTTAATGACCGCACGTTGTTCGAATTTTTCCATTGCTGCACTTGATCTCACTAAACTCGTTCTAACCTAAAAACCACAAATTCTACAGTAACAAAACCTTGCACCGTGACAAGCAAAGAAAGTATGAACTTATTGAGGGTACTATAATAAAAATATTATAACTGTTTTTTGGTGAGGCCGCGAACTTTTCAATTCATCCTCGTATATGCTTTATCTGCTTCGGTGAATATAATATTTTCTTCTATTGCTTTGTTTTTAATAAGTTTTGCTGCGTTATTATCTTGATTTGCATTATGTGTTTGCTGTTTAAAAATTCTTTTTTCATGATATCTGAACACGTGTATTCCTTAGATTTAATTAAACTACACAAACAAGATTATCCGATTAGGCCCGTGGTATGCTATATGACAGTACCAGCATACAAACTCTCAAATTTTCTTATAGACACGATTACAAATTAAAATCATACAAATTCGCAACCCACTTGTTCTTTAAAAAACTCTTTAGAGTTAATTCAGAAAATTTCAAATATAAATCTTCCTTTGAGAGCCAAATTAGTATCAATTGATGTACAAAACTTATTCCCCAGCATACCTCCAAACGAAACAATTGTTATGGTAGAACATCTATTAAATAAAAACAACGTCACTATTATTATAAATCAAGATATTCTCAAACAACTAAAAAACACGTCTGAGACATATTTTATATTTAATAATTCGATCTACAATAGCCCAGAAAAACGTATAATGGGAAGCGCCCTAAGCCCACTTTTAGCAGATATTTCTAATGTATAGTAACTTCCGATACACAGAAACTACATTTAAAACAAATAATTTTTGCCTGCAACATTTGTCTGATAATTGATTAAAGGAAATTACATTTTTGTTAACGAGTTCCTATATATGAAATTAAAACAGGGCCCGTTTTATAACTGGACATTTTTTAGCCTCCTGTGAAAGCTGAACCATGGCAAGGTATTTTAGATGCTTCAAGAGATTCATCTGCATGTATTTTTTTTGGAACATTTCCTGATGCGTCAACTCCGTTAAGTGGTAACAGTGAAGATTGCTTGTATATTAATGTGTATTCACCAGTTGCAGCTGGTTCAAATTCAAGTGTGAGTTTACTTTTTAATTAATTGTCAATTACAGTCGAATACTGTAAATTCAAAGGCAACAGTTGGAACTGAAAAACTTCAAATTAAAAAAACAAATATATATTTTTGAGAAAAAAAATAGACAAAGAAATCTACGTTTAGTATAAAATAAATAAACTATTATAAAACATTGCTTAATTCAATTTACAAAGTCTTCAAGACTTTTGCTAATAGCGGATTCAAATTTAAAATAACCGGTCAAGCGCAAGTTGGATTTGCGCAATTAGAGTTCCGTGCCGGCATTACCTTTAAAATAAAATTGAGCTATCTAATAGCGAATAAATGAATTTGGCTCAATCTAGAATCTAGAATATTTACTACCTAAATATCTGTTTAATTATAAACAAATAAAATAAAATTAATTTTTATTCGGTACCTATCCCTTGATCACCAGTCATCAGTATATTATTGATTGTATCAAATACGTATTGATATTTCGTAGCTCTTAATCCCGTTTGAATTCCCGACTTTTCAAACCTACACCATTCTGTCATGCCCCTTAGTTTTTTCTTTATACTAGAAAAATTATCAAACGCAATGCACTCGTGATAATTTCCGCTCAATCTACACCATCATCATCATCAGCTTATAATGTCCACTGGTGGACGAAACCCTCCCTCAAGTCTTGACACTTTTTTCTGTTCTGGGCCGCTTGTACCCAATTTCCAGCCACCGAATTGGTGATCTACCTCTACTCCGATAGGCTTCGGATCTTGATCGCTACTGTATGATTCTCTTTGTCCAGCGTCCGTCCTCAAACCTAGCAACATGCCCAGCCCCGTTCCATTTAGGATGTAAAATGAATTTGACTACGTCGTGTACCCCCGTTCTCTTCCTGATAATATGATTTGGGATGTGATCTCTAAGAGTAATGCCTAACATTGACCTCTCCATCTTTCGTTTCATGACACATATTTTATTGATGCTTTTCTTCGTCATTGTAAGAGTATCGGCTCCATACGTAAGGACGGGGAGTATGCATCTGTCAACAATTTTTGTTTTTAAACACATAGGATGATTAAATTTGAATACATAGGCTAGTTTGCCATATCCAGCCCAGGAGAGACCTATTCGGCACTGAATTTCATGTGTTTGGTTATCTCTTCCTATACTGATTTCATGTCCCAGGTATTTATATCGGTGCACTTGCTCTATATCTACGTTATTCAGTTTTATAGTGTCGCTTAATAAAAAATTTGTCATAAAATGGGTATTGGATGGATTGATTTTTTGACCAACCTTTCCTGAAGCTTCCTGGAGCATTGTGCTTCTTGTATTTTGTCTTTTATTAAGACAATGTCGTCGGCGAAATAGAGGTGATTTAACTTTTCACCGTCAATGTTAAGTCTCATTCTTTCCGAGTTTATTGATTTTAGAATATTTTCTAGAAGTGTTACGAAAAGCTTGTGTGAGAGCGTATTCCCTTGTCGCACTCGTCCTTCGATACGAAATTTGCTGGTGGATCGATTAGTTTGTGTTCTAACATGAGCGCTGGCATTATCATATATGCATTTAATTACATTGCGATATCGATGGTCAATACGACACTCAGCAAGCGCTTCCAAATGTCTCTGTTGACTTACAGGATCAAAAGCCTTTTCAAAGTCCACAAATATGATTACAAGAGGCTTATTATATTTCATACATTTCTCAAAAAAGATTTTAACTGTAAGCAGATGGTCGTTTGTTCCATACCCGGAGAGGAAACCTACCTGTTCTTTTAGAAGGAAAAACTCGAATTTATTTGCTAGACGTTTGGTAAGTATTTTCGTGAATAATTTGTATCCATGGCTCAGGAGGCTAATGGGTCGATAATGTGTAAGGTCTAAAGTATCTCCTTTTTTATGCATGATACCGATAGTTGCATTGTTCCATTGCGATATAGTTATACCTTCCAGGAGGCATTTATTGAATAAAATTTTAAGTGATTTGATAATTTGTTGTCCTCCTTGTTTAATTGCCTCTACTACAATATTGTCTTCACCCTGAGGTTTGTTATTTTTCACGTCTTTCAAGGCTGATATGATTTCTTCTTCTGTGATGTCTGGGATATCCTCCGATCCCTGATTTACGACTTTTGGTATGTTGATTTATGTTCTTTTATCTTGTAAGGTATATAATTATTGATAAAATAATTTGATGATCTATAAAATATTTCTTTTGTCTATTATTACATTACCATGCATATCCTTAATCTTGCATATCTCTTTCCTTCCCATTACGTTCTTCCTTCTCAAGACTTTTAAGCTTTGTTTCTGTTCCGCAACGTTTTTAATTTCCTCTGCATTTTCTTGTCTTTTGTCTATTCTAATTTCCCTCGATATCTCTCTATTTATAGTTCTGTATTCATCTGTAGTCTTATCTACCAGTTCTCTCCCTTGTTTCATTAGCTGTTTTACTCTTTGATTTAATTATCGTTCTTTTTGTTGTTTTGGGCAAGTTTTGTCAATGGCATTTTCTATACTATTCTTGATGTTTTCAAATATGTCATCGTCATTATGTTCCAAGGAGCTTGTGATCTGTCTTATGTAGGCATCCACATCCTCCAGGGTTGTCCATTTCTTATGGTTTCTTTTGAGAATCATGTTGTTTCTTTCCTATTTAATGTTAATAAACGTTTTCGCTCTCACAATGCTATGGTCACTCCCAACTGGACATCAATTTAGGACACTTAATCTACACTTTATGGAAAATATTCCAAGGTTTTTTCAAAATTTTTTGACCGTACTTTTCGAGATAAGGGGGAGGACATCTATTTTTAGCAATTTATACAAAAAAAAAGCGTGTGCAAGTATTACATCAATATATCTTTGAACTCGTGTTTTCACAAGCATTCATTTGGCACCCCTGGAATGTCCTGGAATTTTTTTTTTTCATTTCCCATTTCATCCTCATATACCAGATAAATAATCAAACGTAATGCACTCGTGATAATTTTCGTTCAATATATACTTTATAAAAAATATTCCAAAGTTTTTTTAAAAATCATCGATCAGTACTTTTTGAGATAGGTTGAGGAGGTTGAGTATTTTTTTTTAATATTTCAAAAAAAAGTGTGCGAAAGTATTAGAACGTATATATTTTCGAACTCCTATTTTCACAATCTTTCATTTGACACCCCACTCGATAACTTTTTTTTTTTCACTTCCGATTTAACTCACCAAAACCTCAAAATCAAAATTTAACTTTCAAAACTACATGGTTTTGATTGGGCCATCAATTCCTATAGTTGTGTCAATTTGAATTTTGTATATAAAATAGTTTCGAAGGAAATCGGATAGAACACCAGAACAAGAGGACACCGAAGTGATCTCATAAGTGTTCCGTACGGAACTCTAAAAATATATATTTCGAATTTCTTGTCATGTTTCTTAATGTTGTTTGTATTAACAAATTATATAGTGTGGACAATTTGTAATTTTTAATTATTTTGTTATCATTTTCAGTGCTCCGTATGGAACACTTATAAGATCCCTTCGGTGTCTGTCCATCTGTCACACCCGATTTTCTCCGAAAGTGTTTTACATAGAAAGCTTAGAAAATTTTGTACTAATATAGGAATTGATGGCCTCATCAGAGCCGTGTATTTTTGAAAGTTAAATTTTGACTTAAAGGGTTAGTTTTAGGGGGTGAAATTGGAAGTGAAAAAAATTTTACTAGGTCATTGAGTGGGGTGTCAAATGAAAGCTTGTAGAAACAGGAGTTCGAAAGTATATATAATGTAATATTTGCGTACACTTTTTTTTGTATTATTTTTAAAAAATCGCGAAAAATCACTATCCCCCCCCTTTATCTCGAAAAGTACTGATCAAAAAACTTTGAAAAAAATTCTAGAATACTCTTCACAGAGTGTAGATTGAACGAAAATTATCACGAGTTCATTAGCTTTAATAATTTATCTGGTATATAAAAAAAAACACATGTTTTCACTAAACATCGGAAACAAACTTTGTTAAAAACTTATTTGGGGTGTGTTTTGTGAAGTCACTTATTTTATACCTCCGCAACAAATATTTTTATTTTAAAAGCAATCAAAGTACGGAACACTAATTGCGCAAGTTCGGCTTGCACTTGACCTGTTATTTATGCTAAATTGTTTACTCTCCATTCTCTCATTCTTATACTGCTAATACTCCATCCCTCATTCTTAGTACTGTTAATACTTTTTATTATATTTAGCCAGTTTTTGGCGGTTCATTCATTTGTACTTTGCTTGCTAAGTTGAAGTACTCGTGAGAAAATCATACTCCAGGATTTGTGCAGATCACAAATACGTCCAGTACCGTCGGACTATCTGTCTGTCGATATGTCTGCTACTGTTTCTGGGCACGATAACTCTCTAACAAAATTTATGAAGTATAGATCTCAAATTAAGAGAACTCGTAGTTTCTGAACGATAGCGTTACAAGTGAAGTGGTTGAGAAATTTTGTATATTTTCAACATTATTATGACTTTTTTTTCGTTGTTAATTACGATTATAAAAGAAAAAGAAGGTCTATTATTGATAATAGAAGATATAGGGCATTAACGGGGGGAAGAGTGTTAGAGGGGTGGTGTAATATATCATGTTATACATCTTTTTTTGAGCTATTCGAGTCTAAGAATCTAAAAATTGTGTTATTTTTCCATTTTTTTTTTATTATATGAAGACGCAAGGGGGAAAGTAGTTTATAAATATCATATTATACGTCCTTTCCTCGACCTTAGAATCTGAAAGTATATTACTCTTTTCTTTTTATCAATTGTTCAAATATATAACAGGGTACTGAGGTGAGGAGGAGCTTAAAGGATTGTATCTTAAGAATCTAGGAATCGGGAAGCGTATTATTCGTCCCTATGTTCAATTATTCAAACATGTGAAGGGCTAACGAGGTAGGGGAGGTAGTTAAACGGGTCGCTTCGTATATATCGTCTTAGACGTCCCTTTGAGTATGATAATCTGAAAAGTGTACTCTTCCAGTATTTTCAATTATTCAAACATATACGAAGTTTTTTTTTCATTTATTTATGTTATGTGTTTTATATGTTTATTAGGAGCTAATGTTGTGGGTGGGCTAGAGAAGTTGCTGCAGGGTACTTATAGCCTTGGAATCTGAAATTGTGTTATTTTTTTATTAAGGTGGGGAGGAGTTTAGAAGATATCTTCATGCGTATCGTGCACAGGTCCTTTTCGAGATTCTTGCAGTCTAGGTATCTGAAACTGTATTAGTTTTTCAGTATGTTCAGTTATTCAAATATCAAAATCAAAGCGAGTTGCTTCGTATATATCGTTTTATATGCCCTTTCGTTCTTAGCATATAATAAACTGAGGAGAGCCTTACTTTTATTTACTTTTAATTATTCAAAAATTTAGTGGATTTAAGAGGTGGGTGGGTTCTATAGCGGTTTTTTTTTTAAATAGGTGTGGTTATACGTCCTTTTTAGAGTCTCCTTTGGTCTAGGAATCGGAAAGGTGTTATTTTTTCATTATTTTCAGATATTTACATTTACGCATATAAATGTTTAAATAAAAGTTATAGGACGTTATACGGAGCACATGCTGACGTCGACAATAAAATGTTTTGAATTGGCAGTTCGCAGAAATTACGCCATCTTAAAATTTTTTAAGCCCTATATATTATTTTATTTTTGAGTCCTACTTCAAATTCTAGATATTATTTGTCAAACATGCCATATCTCTATATTAAACCGTTTTGGAATTATTGATATTTGAAATTAAATTTAAAAAAAAAAAAATTAAATTGGCTTGTATCAAACAATTATTGTCAAGTAACGATTTGACATGTCAAAAAATGATTTATTAACGAAAACGTTTATTGCTGAGTAATATCATAATGGTACATTTAACAGAAATTGAAACAATTACTTTGTTAATGATGGTTGGTTACGGAGACCGTAGGAGAACACAACAGGATGTGTGTGATCTTTTTAACGCAGAATATCCGAATCGAGAACCTATTACCCAATCCGTAGTTAGCAAAACATCAAGACAATTTAAACAATCAGGTCAGGTTAGGGATCCTTCTAAATCTGGACCTCCAAAAGTTAAAACAAGCGATGATAAAAAGATGTTTTATTGGAAATTACAGAAAATCCCCATATAGCCACTTGTCAGTTTCTGCCTAGACCACAACATAAGTAAAGGTACCTTAAGTCGTAAACTGAATGAAGAAAAATTGCATCCATACAAACCCATTCTATTGCAAGAATTAACTGAAGATGACTACGATAGAGGCGTTGAATTTTGCGAGGTCATGATGGAACGAATCAATAATGATCCTAACCTAATTCATAACATTTTTGTTTCTGACGAGGCCATATTTTGTCTTAACGGAAGAGTTAACAGACATAAGTGTCGATACTGGTCTACTGAGTAGTCCCACTGGATAATCGACAGTTATTTTCAAAGACCACAAAATACAAACGTGTGAGCAAGGATCTGTGGACCTCATATCATTGGTCCCTTTTATATTGATAGAAATCTTCCAGGACAGCTATATATACATTTACTCCAAGAGAAAATTATTCCAACTTGTGCTGGTCTTTTTCCGATGAAAATAATTTGGATACCCCTAACAGGAATCTGTGGTATCAACAAGACGGAGCACCTCCTCACTATAAAATCAATGTTCCTAGATATTCGGATGCGATTTTTCCTAATCGATAGATAGGCAGAAGAGGTGCTGTAGAATGGCCTGCTACAAGTCCCGACCTTGCGCCACTCGATTTTTTTTTATGTGGTCATTTGAAAACCAAAGTTTACCGAAGTCGACCTGAAACTGTAGAGGATTTACAATAAAGAATTCAATATGAAGTAGCACAGATTACCCCGGATTCTCTGCATTCTCTGCAAAACTCTGTTCAGGCTGTTTATGACAGATTCGGTCATTGTCTTGCTGTTAACGGTAGGCATTTTGAGCAATTGTTACCATAAAAATAAGCCTCAAGTAATTAATAATAGTTTTTTTGTCTTTTTTTTATTTTAAATTTCAAATGACAATAATTGCAAAACAGTTCAATTAAGACATATGGTATGTTAGACAAATAATATCTAGAATTTTTAGTAGGACTCGAAAATAAAATAACATACAGGGCTTTCCATTTAAAAATATCAAGATGGCGTAATTTCTTCGAACTGATAGTTCAAAACAGTTTATTGTCAACATTAGCATGTGCACCGTATGACACTCTATAACTTGTAGTTAAACTTTTTTTGATACACTGACTAATAAATGCTGTGGAATCGTTATTCCATACATATGGGGCACCCTATATGCATGTTTCTGTGTTCTTCGTAAGGGTAATCCGAAAATTGTGTTGAAGGAAATATCCGGTTGAAGTTGTAAATATCTCTGATGTTCCTTATTCCTTTGCTTACCTTTTATAATTAATATCTCACCATAATAATAGAGATTTGTTTTTTGTGGGAAGTAATGGGAAAATGATTTTACCATTTTTAATTTTTTTTTTTTTTTCACTTTTGGGATAAGCAGTGAATAATGACAAAAGAGTAATTTATTTGTAGAAATGTACCGAGAGATAAGAACTACAACATTTGACTAGTGGTTTTGATATATATTTTAAATTTTACTTGTATGTATAAATTCAAATTTCATTAGGCTTGATAGATTTTTTTGTAAATAAAATACAGTGTAAGGAATACCTATATGTCTAACTAAACATCCTTATACAGAATATAAAATACTTGGTCTTATTTTAGAACGAAATATGTAATATGCTACTTTAAAACATAAAAAATATTCCTGGTAAGTTATTTATGTGAAATGTGAAATCTTTAGCATAATAACACTACTCAGTATATATCACCACTACACCCAACACCTTATTTTTGCGCTCGACGTGCGTTTCGCTATGCATGCTAGCTTCAACAGAAGCAGTAATGTTTATCAATCATCGCTCCTGATGAAGCTAACATGGTTAGTGAAACCAGGATTTAACTAATCTTTTGTGATATTTTTAGGTTAGCCCAACTCTACCTGTGTTAGTTTGGATATATGGAGGTGCATTTTATTTTGGATTTTCAGATTTTGGTTTTTATGATCCAACACCATTCTTGGAGGAAAATGTCATTGTTGTATCTTTCAATTATAGATTAGGTGATTTACTATTTTGACTACAAAATATTATTGGGTGACAAGGAGACCTTAATGTTTTAAACACCCAACATCTGCTGGTTTACTTTCAATATTAATCCGATTATATTCAGTGATTTAATGTATGTGGGTGTTCTCTTTTTTATTTTGTCAGATTTATATTTATAATTTTCGTTAAAAACCATAACACACTGAACAAATTCTCTCTCTCGCATCGTTACTCGGCTCCGAGCGTTCTGACCTCTATTGCGTTGTTACACAGAATTAACAACAGTCCTCCCGGCTTTATCTTCGACATTCTCATCATGTCTGGTAACTCCAAGTGCGTTGTAGACATGATCTGATAGTTGTATATGTTGGAAGATCTATCTCTTTTTCTTCTGCCGTCCACTTTCCCCTAGTTCAGCATCTTCTCCATGCCATCCCTTCTTATTATGTGACCTAAAAATGATGCTTTTTTTTCTTTGAATCAATGGTAACAGTAGGTCACTACTCTGGAGGTTCTGGTGTCTCAATTTCTTGAAGAATTCTCCATAAGTGATCCCACTGTACTGTGTTGAAGGCCCTTGTAATCAAAGAAACCGAACACGGCGGGAACATTATATTCGCAGAACTTTTCTATCATTCTCACATTGATTAGCTGTTCTCTTGTGCCTCTACCGGATACAAAACTTGCCTGTTCTTGGGGAATCAGAGGCAAGAGAATTGGTTTCAATCATTCACAGACGTCTCGTGGACTTTTCTTGTGAATCGGTATATATATATATATATATATATATATATATATATATATATATATATATATATATATATATATATATATATATATATATATATATATAATATATATATATATATATATATATATATATATATATATATATATATATATATATATATATATATATATATATATATATATATATATATATATATATATATATATATTATATATATATATATATATATATATATGTATATATATATATATATATATATATATATATATATATATATATATATATATATATCGATTGTGTCCATTCTTTAGGCCATTTACCTGTTGTCCAAATCTTATTACATATTTCGTGGATTAAGTTAACACCGGTCTCTCCTGTCGCTTTAGGCATTTCGGCAACAATGCCATCCCCCCCTGCGGACTTATTATTTTCGAGTTTTTTCATAGCTGATTCCACCTCATTCCTGAGAATTGTCGGCTCTAAATTTCCCATACTCAATTGTATGCTATGATCGTTTGCACTTCCCATGAGAATTTGACTGTACCCACGTCATCTTTCAATTACTTCTGACTGAACAAATTACAGTAACAGAAATAATGGGTGAATTCAAATATAGGGATGCATTTAAAATATTTTAAAAAATTTATACATCACATGGTAAGTAGGTAAGATAAAATGATAGTGATATTTTATTTGAAACCGCTACCAAAAAAATGTATTGTCCAGAGACTAAAATTGTATAAAAAGTCATTATAAAATAAAATGGCCAAAGAAGTTTAAAATTCGGTAAACGGTTATGTGTCTAAGATGTTATTCTACGGTGTAATGAAAATATCACCAAATAAATATTTATTCAACAATAATTAAAATAAAAACCTATAATTTAGAATTTAATATTCATGAGAAATTTTAACATAATATTTAGTTCTTGTCGATTTAATAATTGATTAGAAACAGTTTTCGTTGCTTGTATTGCAAGCATCAATATTTTAGTTAGTTTACTATTTTATGTGTCAAAACTATCCTTGAATTTTCATATTGGACTAGTTTTAAGTTGAATTTTCTGAGTGAATTTAGCTGTTAATATCAAAAAGTTCGGATGTATGACCTATTTTTCCCTCTGACCCCTTACCGTGATGCATTTAAACTTCTTTTGAAGCCCTCGAATTATTAAGATTCTGTAATATTCTAGGCGCGTTGGGATTTATATCAACAGGCGATGATGTCATTCTTGGAAATGCTGGGTTAAAGGACCAGAATTTGGCTCTTCAATGGGTTCAAGAAAATATCGCGTTCTTCGGCGGAAGTCCTAACAACGTTACTATATTTGGTGAAAGTGCTGGAGGAATGTCAGTTGGTTATCACGTGGTTAGTCCTAAGTCTAGAAGTAAGTAAAATTATATGTAATTTAGAAGTTATTCCTAGGGTTAGGAGTTTGTAAGAGACACACATAGTGACTAGACATCTTATTATTACTTATAGTTTATTCCATATGAATAATAAGGAACGACGGATGAACATCTAATTAACTCAGTCATACAACTTTCCATGATTTAAAATTGAAATCGATCTATGTAAAAAATGTCAGATTCACCAAAAAGTAGTATATATATATATATATATATATATATATATATATATATATATATATATATATATATATATATATATATATATATATATATAACAGTGCAACACCGTATACTATTGACGGCGCTAGTTACCTAAATTTGATCTATATTTTTCTAATAATTGCTGCTTCGAAACAAGAGATAATTTATTGCCATCCGCATGCAGATTTATGAAATCTTGATTTAACTGAAAAACAAATTGCTCTCTAAAAGTGGTTATTATAATTGGGCAACGCCATTCCAGACTCTAGAGTCTTTTATGTGCCTTTTTCTAAGGTCATCGGACCAATAACCGTCAGCATATGGCAGTAAACCTATTAGACCTAACATCGTACGTCGTTTGTCACCTGTCCAGTGTTATCGCGCATCTGTCCAATATAATTGGACATTTATTACATGTGTGAGAAGGAGTTTGACACTTACGTCACTTGTTAAACAATGTAATAAATGATAAAATTTTTATAATGGATACTGACCCTAAGACCCTGTATCTCAAAAACTAATACAGCTATTATAGTATTTTACTGTAGTATATCCAACTAATAATATTCAAGAGCCTTTAAAATTAATAAAAAAATATATTCATCTTCTCTCAGCTTTCCTCCGTAAAAAAAAATCCTGTGTGGAATAGTTTTCAATAAACTTTTCATATTGACCTCTTTACTTACTCTTTTTCTTACTAACATTGCCATGTCACCGCCTTTTAATTTTCTTCAATTACACAGCCCCACAAAAAAAAAGTGGGGTATACTTTTGATGCGACATATCAGATCCGTAGTATTTTTGCCCGCTGATCACGAATCTGACGTCAGAATATCGCCATCACGTCTCAATTTTTTTCTAACCTCAAAAAATAGGTAAAAATTAGTAAAAATTAAGAAAAATATACTCCCAAAAAATTGATTCAAGCTTTTTCATGAATCCAAAGATGTATTAATATGTATTCGGACACGCTAAGCTAATATTCATTGGTTGGATTAAGCCATACAGTTCTGTTTTCTTTCTAACCTCAATAAATCAGACAGATATAATGCTTCTCGAATGCAAAAACGAATTCAAATTAAAATTCAACCGATTGTTACCAAATTTGGTACACGGGGGTTTTTTGGGTTGCTGATCATGAATCTGAGGTCGGATTTGCAAAATTCAAAATGGCGGATCCAAGATGGCGGATAAAATTTTTGAAAACCAACCGATTCCTACCAAATTTGGTATACAGTTGGGAAATCCTCAAACCTGATACTCTTAAACCCTAAATCCTGAAACTTTAGACTCCCACACACCCTGTAACCTCAAAAATAGACCTCAATAACCCTGTAACTTTAAAAATGAGACCCAATAAACTCAAAACCAGGACTTTTAAACCATATACTCTCAAATAGTAGACCCTTAAGCCCTAGAATTGCGAAGGTTAGACCCGCGCCTAACTTTCCTTTTTTTGGCTGTATCTTGTTCTTTTTTCCGCGAATGACCTATTCAAAGGCTTTCTGCCCAAACGCTTTTAAGGACTTGTTTCTCTTTTAAGCGACCAGCAATAGTCCGCTAGCATATGGTCATCCCATCGTCCTTGATACCGATTTTCTATGATTTTCAGATCTTGGTGAAAACGTTCCCCTTGCTCCTCACTGTAGTCACCAAGATTATCTGGGAAATCATCGATGTGGGAGTCCAGGAAATGTAATTTTAGATTCATTAAGCAACCTAATGTTTGAAAATTTTTTACCATTTTCTCGACTATTTCTTTGTACTTAGGACTTTTATTATTTCCCAAAAAGTTTGTTGCGACTTCTTTAAAACTAAGCCAAGCAGCTTTTTCAACTTTATTCATTTTAGTAACAAATAATGAATCTTGGAACAATTTTCTTATTTGTGGCCCGTCAAATACGCCTGCCTTAATTTTAGCTTCAGAAAATTTCGGAAATTTTTTATGCAAATATTTGAAACATGGGCCGTTTGTATCTAATGCTCTCGTGAATTGCTTCATAAGTCCAAGCTTAATGTGAAGCGGGGATCTACCAATGGTGGAAACAATACATTATTTTCACCAGGAGTGAACGATTCTCTTGTTGGCCAAATTTTTTTTCTTATAATAATGTTCCCTGTCTCTGCTATTCCACAGACATTTATAACAGGGATAAAGTGTAAACCCTGACTGTTGGCCAAGCAATATTGTTACAATTTTCAGATCTCCACAAATTTTCCAGTTATGATCAGCATATTTTATTTTTATCAAAAGCTGCTTCATTTTTTCATATTGCTCTTCCATAACTGTCGAATGAGCAATCGGAATGGGAGCGTAAACGTTGGTATTATGCAGCAAAACTGCTTTAATGCTCCGTTCAGAAGAATCAATGAACAGTCTCCATTCTTCAGGATCGTATGAGTTATTTTGAAATTCATCCATTAGACCTTTTACATCGGTACAATATGAAAGTGAAAATTCCTCGTCCATTGTGAAACATTTTCGAAATTCTTCATCTCTGTTTCTATAATAAGAAATCGTAGCTTCTGGCTTAAGTAAATGTCTTTTCTTTAAAAAGGAAGCAAGATGCTCTGAACCATCTTTGGATAAGCCTAAATCTCTGACTAGATCACTAAGTTCTGACTGTGATACGAGTATTGGTTTACGGTTGTATGGTAGAAATTCTTTATCTGTGTCACTAGTATATGATAGGTTGTCACTAGAACATTCATTAGTAACAGTGTTTGAATCTTTTTCGACAGTCTCAATGTTTTCGGCATGAACTGATAAGGTGAAATCATTTGTTTCCATAACATCAGCGTCAAATGGTTCAGGAGGCGGAATTAGTTTAGTTGGTCTTGTTACTGTCGAAACATCGTTATAAGTAATAGTGCTTTTATTTTTTCGGTTATGCCTAGATACAACATTCATACAAAAGTAGCAATCATTTTCACTGTTTGGTCTATTCCATATTGCTGGTCTGGAATATTTAATCGCCTTCTTATTGATGTACAACATTATTTTGCAAGAACTGCAAATGATGTGGGGAACCCAATCTGTATCAGGGTGCTGTATTTCAATGTTAAAACAATCCTTATATAAGGTTTTAATCTTATCCGTTATCGGTGACCCCATTTTACTCAATACGTGTTGACAGCAAATATAACAAAATGAATCACTGTTTTTGTCGCACTTATGAAAAGTCCTTGTACCGTGAGACCGTTTTCTGTGTAGCATTATACTCTACATGAGCCAAGTCACCCACACATGAAGAGCTACGGTCGCTGGATGACGACGGCTGCGGGCCCACTTTCCCACCCTGACCAACCGCCGATACTGGGTTTTCCGAGTCCCTGCATCGTAATTCTCTTTCTTCTACCTGCCATGACGGCATCTAAGCCGTTATCCAGGGACTCTGCCGGCTAGTGGAGTAACACCGTTGCCCACCGTCACCACGTGGAGGTGCCCTGGATGCAGGTAGAAGAATAAAAATCGACCGATGAATTTTCTCGGCGTTCAAAATGGCGCGAAAACATCTGCCATCTTGAATTTTGCAAATCCAACCTCAGATTCGTGATCAGCGACCCAAAAAATCCCCGTGTACCAAATTTGGTAAGGATCAGTTGAATTTTAATGTGAATTCGTTTTTGCATTCGAGAAACACTATATCTGTCTGATTTATTGAGGTTAGAAAGAAAACAGAACTGTATGGCTCAATCCAACCGATGAATATTAGCTTAGCGTGTCCGAATACATATTAATACATCTTTGGATTCATGAAAAAGCTTGAATCAATTTTTTAGGAGTATATTTTTCTTAATTTTTACTAATTTTTACCTATTTTTTGAGGTTAGAAAAAAATTGAGATGTGATAGCTATATTCTGACGTCAGATTCGTGATCAGCGGGCAAAAATACTACGTATCTGATATATCGCATCAAAAGTATACCCCACTTTTTTTTGTGGGGCTGTGTTATTTTACAACACAATTAAAAATCTATTTCTTCTCACCATCACTTAATTTTGTTTTATTTTTAAAGAATTACACAGGTATGCAAAAAAAATCATTAAGTAAGACACGTATCTTTTAAAGTATTTTTTTATGCTGAATCCAAAAAAATCATAAAAAAGACATCTACTGTGAGGTTTTTTCAGAAAACACACTTAAAGTTGCCAGAAAACTATTAAATTGAAAGAAATATATTTTAATAAATAATGGATAAAACTATATAATTATTAAAATTATGAAACCAAACAATTATTTTATGTTTAAATGTTCTGACTCCCCATTTATCATAAAAACTTAAAAATATTAGGTTTTAGTGTTCATGTTTAACAAAAAACACGCCTACACCACCTTAAAATAAATTTTGTGCAACCGTTAAATTAAAAAATTGTTCTTAATTTTTATTAACATTGAACAAAACAAATTGAAAAGACCAAAAAAGAAAAGAAAACGTTATCCCTAATAAATAGAAAATTTCTAACGAAAAATTAAAAAAAAAAAATTGAAAACAGAATTTATAAACGAAAGATTTAATTTTAATTTTCGGTAAAACAGTTAAAATAAATAGTAAATAAGTAAACAAATCACTCACATACTCAAATAATACACTCGCATAGCATCATACTCACTCACTCACTCAATCACATACCAACTAAAATGCTCACTCACTCGCTCGTTCAGTCAGTCATTCACTCACACACTCACTCATCCACATACCCCCATACTCACTCACTCACTTTCTTCTACACTCATTCTTGTACCCCCATACTCACTCACTCATTCACTTCTGCACTAATTTCTACACTCACGCACACCCGCTCGCTCACTCACTACCTCACTCAGCCTTTCACATTCTCCTATATTCACTCAATCAATCTATCCACAAAATTGACTTTTAATACTGTCAAGGAATATATATTAGACAGCATTTTGCATCCTTTTATTCATAAATAGTAAACAGATACATTTTTTTTTTCAAGACTAAACACTATTTCTCATGTTTTAATATCAAGTTCGAATTTGAAACTTAAATAACCGGTCAAGTGCAAGTTGGACTTGCGCAATTAGTGTTTTTTTTTTCCTTTTTATCATTCACCTCCCCGCCTGAGTAGGGATTTTACCCTTTTTCATATCCTAAGGATATCGGCGAGGATGTTGTAATACCCGTCAACGTTGTCCAAGCGCCGAAACATACATTTCTGTATTTCACAGCACCTTTTATGGTAGACAATGCTGCCTCGGACGTTATTGCATTTCTGCGAACAACTACTAGCTATGTACGTGGCCAGGCCAAATATACTTAAGTAATTTAAAAAACAAGTATACCGACCTGCGGGATTGAACCCTCGATCTTCTGCACAGTAAGCAAGGTACTACACCACTGAGCCACGGGCCAACACCTGAGCCATGGGCCGCCACGGGCCCTTAAAATGATCAGTGACTTCACAAAACACATCCCAAATGGTTTTCAACAAATTTTTTTTTCGATCTTTACTGAAAACTGATGACCTTGCAATTTTTGTTTTTTTATATACCAGATAAATTATTAAAGATAATGCATTCGTGATAATTTTTGTTCAATCTACACCCTGTAGATAATATTCCAGAATTTTTGCAAAATTTTTTGATCAGTACTTTTCGAGATAAAGTGGGGGACAGCAATTTTTCGCACTATTTTAAAAATAATACATTATTATAAATAATTAAGCGCAGGTATTACATTATATATCTTTTTGAACTCGTCTTTTTACAATCTCTCATTTGACACCCCACTTGATGACCTGGTAAAAAAAAAATTTCACTTCCAATTTCACCCCCTCTAAGTCAAAATTTAACTTTCAAAACTACACGGCTCTGATGAGGTTATCAATTCCTATATTAGTGCCAAATTTCAACTTTCAATGTCAAATAGTGTCAGAGAAAATCGATGTGACAGACAGACAGGCAAACGGACACCAAAGTGATCTTATAAGAATTCCGCACGGAACACTAAAAACTCCTAGAAATGACAGTTTTGTTCGAAAAAAACTATCTTCTTTAGCTGTTGCATTTATTTACTTATATTTTACCAACCAGATAGTACCCTTGTTAATGTTAAAAGCGAGTTTTTTGTTGAACCTGAACATAAAACTTTACTTTTTAATGTCAAGTCAGGATTAAGAACTTCAAAAAACACTGGAAATAATAGTTTTGTTCTATATTAATAAAAATTAAAAACAATTTTTTAGTTTAGCTGTTGCACAGAATTATTTTAAACTGTATTTTTCTAAGTAGCTTAGTTAAAGGTGGTGTCTGCGTATTTTTTGTTAAACATGAACACTTAAACTTAATATTTTTAAGTTTTTATGATAAATGTAAATTCAGAACATTTAAAGATGTTCGAAATAATAGTTTTTATTCCATAATTATAATGATATAGTTTTACGTTATTTATTAAAATATATTTTTTGAAACCTCAAGGTGGATGTCTTTTTTTATGATTTCTTTGGATTCAGTAAAAAAAAATATTTAACAAAACACGTATCTTACCTAAAAGACAGAACATTATGTCGTCCGACCATCTTCTCTGTGGTCTACCTCTGCATCTTTTATGTTCTCTAGGCTTCCATTCAACCATACGGCGTGTCCATTTTTGCGATATGCCCCGCCCAATTCTACCTTATCTTGATGTTAGAAATATCATCTTGGAGCCTAAAAGTTAGCATTCTCCTCTCCATTGCTCCAGCCGTTTTAAATCCGTTCATAATGGTGCCAGTGGTTACCTCATTGCTAATCTTCTGAAAATATACTTGCAACTTGATATTGCGTTACTTGACAACCTGGATTTATTCTCAACCATTTTTCTCTTGCTTGAATATAATAATTACTCACAGGTTTAAAAAAAAGATACGTTCAGTGCTGAAGACGATGTGTATTAAGGCCTGGCAGTTGTAACATTAGGCTTCGCTATGATTAACTCCTCCTGGTTCTTCGAATGTGTTTTATTTCCATCAAGCAGAAGTAACACTATATTTTTCAGGGGTTGGCTTTGCGACACTTGTAAAATGTTTCATCCATTTTACAAATAAGTTTCAGTTAATACAACCAGTGTCTGGAATGGTGACAACACCCTGAGAAGGTGTGCCATTTCCGAATTCACAATTTTGTCTCATTCTTTTGAATATAAGCACTTTCGAGGCACACTGGCACAATACAAGGCCTATTTTCCAGCTTGTGATTGCGCCTATTTGTTTCTTCCTCTCTGAACCTAAAACTTTTTGCATTTTTTATGAACGGTGTAAAATCCGCTTTCATCAAGGTGAATATTTAATAATATTTAAATTTAGTGGGTCGATTTCCCTACTCTCCTCTACTTTGAAAAATCACCTGTTAAGGGGCAATGATCGGTTATTCTTGGGCCTTCCAAGGATTTTTTTTTTGTGTGTTATGGGTCAGTAACTAATTATTTTGAACCTTTTTCACCAAAACTTTGCCTTCAAACCTTCTTAGATTTAATGTTCTAATATTTTATATCTAATGCCATCCGTTGAATCGCTAATTTTTGATCGTTATACTATCTAGGAGACTTCAACTTTGTAAAGTTTTCTCAGCTTATGGGAATTACGAAATATTCAGTTGCCGAAATTATTTGATTTTTTTTGACACCTAGTACACGTAATACAGGGAAATTCCTAAAGCACGAAAGGAGTGTGTGTGTAATTGTACTTGCTGTATTGCTAGCATGCACCGCTTTGGGAGTGGGCTACATCTATCGAACAATTTCCATGAAATACTTGAAGAATAGAACTGTTCTTCGATGTTCCAAGAAATCAAGATTTGCTGGTCAGTTCTGGGTCTCCAGTCAGGTGAACAGCTCTCTTTCGAATAGAATCTAATAAATGCACTGTATGGTTGAAAGCAGAGCTCCACTCATGATAGCAGCGAAATAACTATGTCGGGTTTAGCAAAGTTAACTGTTTTAGAAAAACTGCCGCATGGAATTTTGTAGCGTCAAATTCTACTTGGTTAGTGTCACTAATTGCTTTCAGGTCGATCTGCGGGCAGTTGCAGGTGAAGCGCATACTCGAACATTTACAGTGAATGAAGAAATAAGCATACTGTGATCTGCAAAGCTGTGATTGGATTTATGGTAATTTCCAGCAGATCGTTAATGTAAATGAGAAAGAGAGTAGGAGACAGTAGGGAGTCTTGGGGCACACCGGTGTTAATAGGGTGTTAGAAAAAAAATCCGTCACCCGTCACTTATAAATAGCGCTCTTTGGGAAAAGACGAGAGCCATAAACAGAGCTTCTCAGGCATATGCCTTGGATATATCAAGTGCCCTCGAGATTCTCCAAAAAGTTCAGTTGCGTTGTTTCGAACATGTGTTATATTAGCTCGAAGATCTCCTGTTGATCTTTACTTATGAAAGTCATATTCATAGTAGCTAATAATACGTAATCCTTCAAGATATTTTTGAAGATACTGATTGATAGCCTTTTTCATAACTTCCGATATTACTGAAAGCAGTGCTACTGGTCGGTAATTTTTTGGTTAAATCTTCTTGCCTTTTTTTGCTATCGGCAGAACTGTAGCGCATTTCCAGCAGGAAGCCTTTCTATAGAATCGGTGAAAAAGTATACAGAAAACTGGTGTTAGTTCTTTTCCGCGTTCTTTCAGTACAATGGCAGGTATTCCGTCAGCGCCAGAAGTTTTTTTGGTGCCTAGCTTCACTAAAATCTGAAGGCAACATCGCGCATCCTAAACTGTGCTATGAACCTAGTTGGTGATGTTGACAGTAGAATGTGAGGCAAAAAGTTCAGCTAACATGTGAGTGGTGGTATAGTGGATTTAGTGAAATTTTAACTAATGGTCTTAACGACTGACCAAAAGGACCTGAAATTGTTGGAGCAGGCGAGAAGCTTGTTTTTAGTTTTTTAATTGTGTAATTCCTTGGTTTCGCCGATAATTTCTTTACATCTTTTCCGGGCACGAACAAAAATATTTCGATGTATGACGTTAGGATTTTCACACGATTATCGCATTTTCGGTCGAACACTGTTTGCCATTGGAAGGGCATTGCTCCGAAAAAGGGATGTAAGCTTCCATACCAGCCAAAATGACATCGAAAACCTCCTTAGCGCAGTCAGATGGGTCGTCGGATCTAAAACCAACGTCTAACTAAGGGGAAGTTCGAAAACATTCCATTTAACACATTTGTAGTGCCAAATCGTGCTCGGTGGCAAGAGAGATCGCTTCCGACCAAAAGACAGACTCCAAAGTTATGCCTAAACCGGGAAATCGTACCCAGGGTAGAATAAGTTGACTGTGCTGGTCGGTGAACTGAACTTGGTTTCACCGAGAGCAAGTAAATGAGATTTATTTGATTGCAGATGTTGGTCCACTGAATTTATGTTCGAGTTTAAACCTCGTATGTTATAAAAATTTATTTGCATTTTGAAAATGGTTAAAATATAAATTTTTTTAAACAATTTTAGCACACCAATGTTTCGCAACCCTCACATTAATCTTATTTTCTGCTAATAAAGGAAAAAAAACGTATATAAGAAAGTGTATATTCAATTTTATTTTCTATTTATTCTATTGGTTTTTAGTACATTCCATCGGCATAATAAAGTTATCAGGATTTAACCAGGTTAAAATTTATTTTTATTTATTTGATCATTAATTCACGTTTCATTAGTACAAAATATATTTCAGGTATTTACAGCTTTTATAGAAAACTTTAATAAACAAATGCAAGAATAAAACAATCAGTGTAACAAACCTAGCCAACATAATATACTTTTAGCTTAGCTATGTATATTTTATATATTATTTTAATAATTAGTTTGCAATTTCTAAAATTTGTTCAACACGAACTATTTCTTCCTCAATACTTCTTTGCTTGTATTCACTTCAATACTAGTCTAAATTTTATGAATTTAAGTTAATATTGTAAGTAAAATTCATATAGGTTTGGGTGAAGTCCGATAATGTTGTCAGCAAATTTTGTTTAATGCATGTCACAATACAAACAAGGGATTATTTTAAAGTACCTAGATTTCTAAAAAAAAACGTTTCTTTAATCGTTTATTTTTCAAAATACAACGCAATAGTATTAAATAACAGAGCTCAAATTCTAGAATGTTGCTTTAATTAAATAAATAAACATTTTCATTTTACTAACCACCTAGTTGCTGGATTCAAGATGCCACTAAAAGTTGGATAATTTGAAGATAGAAGTTGTTATCGGAGGAAATTATTTGCCTTTATTTTTTTTTACTTTTAATAAATGGTTTTACATTTAAACTTTCTAGAAATTAGGGTAGAAAACAGGATTACGTAATAATCTCACTAATTTGATTCAGACTTCTTCTTGTAGTGCCATATCCAATACGGACGTAGGTGACCCTATCGCATTTGCCTCTAGTTGGTGTTTTTTTAAGTGTTTCACGTATAAAGGAGACCTACAATTTAATGTAATTTCCGAACTGCAAACGTGAAGCGACTGTCACGTTGTAAAGACTCTTTTTTATTATTTTTCTGAGCCGAGATAAGAACCAGAGTTGCCGGCATAGAGAGCAGACACCTTACTCACTATGACCAACAAGTTCTTTTGATATTTTTAAGGGGTCAGCTATTTCACGCAATTTCACTTTACGGTCATCCAAAACAATTTTGTGGATTTTTTTGGTGTTTGGCGGTGTAACCACCTCATTTGGGCGTCCAGAGCGTTCAGCACCATTTGGACTTTCTGAAAAGGGCGACATCTGTGTGTCAGACCAAAAACGTTTCAGCCTACGTGTTAACCTCTAAATATTTCTAAAAGTAGTAAAAAATTGATTTATAAAATAACACATTTTAGGTAAAAAGTATGCCAAGTTTTTTATTTTGGTAGGAAACTTCCACCAGTTACAGAGCTTATAGATATATTTTTTCTAAATTTCTCATTTGTTGATTGGCAAAGTGATTCTGACGTTTCGCTGATCATCCGGCCAGCTTCTTCAGAGGTTCTTCCAAGAAATGATGGATGATCACTTCCCAGATTGGTCAGAGGTAAAGACCAGTATCACGATTACGGTTGTTGAGATGTTGCGATATATGGACTCCCAACTCCAATAATATAAAAAGGCGTGTGCAAGTCGAGTCAGTTTTGAGCTAGATCCCAAAGAAGTTAGTTTTCTGAATAAGCTCTAAAGAAGCCGTCAGGATGATAGACAAAACGTTAGTATCAATCTATTAATTGGCACAGGACACATATATATTCAGAAGACTTGTAGCAGTATGCTATTTAATTTGACAAACAATCTCATTTTTACGAGCATTCAATATTATAACAGTAGACAGTTGGATTTTGGTGCCATGAATGTTTTTATTTTGTAATCAAATATGATATGTGAAACGTTGATGATAATTTTCGGGCCCAGAAAATCTGCGAGATCTAACTATGTCCAAATTTCTGATAAAAATCTTCATGAAACATTATTACCGAACGCCAATAGACCGTCAGTAATTGTTCTAAATAATTCGTTTCACTTTCGTTAATAAACCGCATACTTTCATTCATTTCAAATTAGAGTTTGATTTTTTCGTGGCCTTAAAAAAAGCAAGTAAATACTAAATATACTCGTCTAAATAGAAGTTTGCCTTGGGTTTGTAGGTAAAATTAGCCTGCTGACTTTCTGTGAAATAACAAAACTGTCAAAAAATAAGAAATTGAAAGTTTCGAAAAATGTATAGCATAGGGAAAGTGCAGAACTTTTAATTTGTGCCCTGCCTCGTAAAAATGTTTAATATATACATTTTTTAGATTTATTTAAGGCTGCAATTTTGGAAAGCGGTAGTGCTCTAGTAGATGCCATTCAATCAGATCCAAGAAATTTTGCAGTTTCAGTAGCAAGTCAAATTGATTCCTCCATTACAAACACAAGCACATCAGAAGAAATCAAAAATGTATTGCAAGCTGCAACAGTGGATGATTTAGTAACTCAATTTAAAGTAATTTCTAAAGGTCAACTGGTATGTGTTCCTTTTCGTTTTTCTTAGCTACTCTATCAACTTTTGAAAAACAACTTAACAATATATCAAACACTATAATTTACGAGTTCTTTTTTGTTTTTACCTCTGACTGAATCTCAACAAACAATAGCCAACATTATATAGACAGATATATAATCATCATCATCATCATCATCATCATCATTAGCTTATTCCATTCATAGTCGGATGTAAGCCTCTCCAATAAGCTCTGTTGTTTGCTTTTTGCATCCAATCCTGTCCCGCTAATATTTTCTGTCGTCAGTCCATTTTGTCTGTGGTTTACCTCTGCATCTTTTACATTCTCTAGGCCTCTATTTAACCATACGGCATGTCCTTCAGTTATTATTCATCCTTGCGATATGTCCCGCTCATTTCCACCATAATATACATATTCGTTATATTACATCTGTCACTTTTGACCTTCTTCGTATCTTGATGTTAGGAATACGATCTTGGAGTCTAATATTTAACATTCTCTTCTCCATTGCTCTTTGGGTTACCTGTAGTTTATATATTATTACCCGTGCCCGCCGCTCCGCCCGCGTAGACTTGATTCATCTATGCTACTTAACTTAATAAAAGATATCTTATAAACTGGCCAGAAAACACATGTATTTTATAAAAAAAAACACGTAAATCGGATAAGTGGTTCTTGAGTGCTAAGCGCACTAACGAACAGACGGAGAGACCTTGCGTTATAAATATATTATAGATTTCTTTTTGATAAATATTAAGTTGAGAATTAAAAAAAAAAACAAGTAAATCAGATAAGTGGTTCTCGAATGATAAGCACACTAACGGACAGACAGACAGACAGAGAGACGTTGCATTATATATATATATATATATATATATATATATATATATATATATATATATATATATATATATATATTTTGGACAACCTGGCCCGAAAACATATGTATGTTTAAAGAAGAAAGCACGTAAATCGGATAAGTGGTTCTACAGTGATAAGCGTACTAACGAACAGGCAGACAGACAGACAGACAAAGAGACTTTGCATTTTGTACATATTATAGAAGATTATAGATAACCTGGCCAGAGAATAAATGTATGAATAAAAAAAAAAAAACACTTAAATCGTATAAGTGATTCTCCAGTGATAAGCGCACTAACGGACAGACAGATAGACAGAGAGACGTTGCATTTTTATATATTATACTCTTTGCTACATGATATTGTTCCATATTTAATGGTTTAGGCAGTGTATTGCATGAGAGCACGCTAGCGGCAAACTGTTTTCCGACTTGGTTTACTGGCCAGAGAACATATGTATGTTTTAAAAAAAAAGCATGTAAATCAGATAAGTGGTTCTCAAGTGATAAGCACACTAATGGACAGACAGACAGAGAGACGTTGCATTATATATATATATAAATATATATATATATATATATATATATATATATATATATATATATATATATATATATATAATAGATACTTTTATTTAAAGTCCACGTTTCAGTGCCTCATGTTTATACCGGTAATACATATTGATCGATATCTAATTTAAATGTGAATTGTAACTTTTCGAACCAAGCTAACGAGACTCCTCTACCCAGTACTTAAATTATTCTTTGTTATTTCGATTTTTTGTTTTAAACGTATTAATGTTTGTACATTTTCTTCAATTTCGTTGTTCAAATATTTAGTTTTGGTGAAGTTTATTTGTAGAACTATTTCTCGAGACTTGTTATTTAATTCTATCAGCATTTCTTGTAATTCTTCTTTTGTGTTGAGATCAGAGTGACATCATCTGAGAACCTTAAGTGATTTAATCGTTCACTGTCTATTAGTATTCTTTTATTTTCCCACTTATTTGTCTAAAGTACCACAAAGTTGTTCATAATTTTCTCGAAATGAGTAGGTTGTAGCAAAATGGTTGCTACACTTTTTGGTTTCTTTATAAATGATCTATCAAAAACTTTACATTCTAAAATTTACTTTAACATCATATACTCCAAAAGTAGGAACCAAATCAGCGACTTTTCAAAGACAAGTTTTTAAAGGTGATTTCTTAAGTTTGATCTCTCTGTTTTTGTTTTACGTCAAATGCGCGGATATAATAACTATGGCTTACCAGGAAATTGCAGGCATAGGATCAATTATTTATTTTATGTGCATGGCCTTAAACGCCATGCTGCGTCAAAACCAGACATAAATCAGTTACTCAAAGTAATTGAAAAATAAAAGTTAATGGTATGAAGTTTGGTACATAACTATGCACTTGTTAAAACCACCCTCCACAGCATTACCGACTAGAAAAATCTAAACTCTCAGAACGTAATAAAGTTCCTGTTATAAATGTAATGGCCCTGCCGGGACTTATCTATTCCTGTAGAATAACAACTGGATGAAAGAAGTATAACCAGATCTGCACGGCATATGTCTTATTTAATGTAATTGAGGTCCAGAGGACTGGAGAACTTAGTGTCTCATAATTGAAATATTGCGTGATTAGCGTGCAGACTAACGAAGGTGTAAAAAAGTTTTTCTATTTAGTCTAAAATAAGCAAAATCTGTTATTACTAAATATCCAGTACCATAAAGACAAAGATACTTTGAATACGTAAGCAAAAATTTGCTTTAAAAATCATCAAACGAACATCTTTTGAGGTCTATCTGCATACTTAATCGATATCATGCTTATTGTTAATAACTATAGGAATAATAAGTTTAGAAAAAAATGCTGGTAGTACTTTCTTATTAGTATCTTACCCAGATCATATCATTAGATTAAAATTTATACCTTTTGATCCTAGGAATTATGTGACAAAAAAATTTTTGTACAGACTGATTTTTACCAAAATTAGGCTGGCTCCAGGACCACTAAAATTTATGTGGATCTCTTGGATCAAAAATGAGATATAAGACATTACGTATGCAACTGTATCGAGCAATTATAATCAAATAATTTCCTTTACTCTCTAATAACTTTTCACTATCCTAAATAAAAGATGATACAAAAATCTGTAAACATAATATTTTCTAGATTATTTTATTTTAGGTAGGTCCAGTTATTGAAGTTGAAACTAATCAATCCTTTTTAACTGATTTATTGTTTGAAACTATAGAATCTGGAAATGTGGCACAAGTTCCTCTTATTGTAGGATTTAATTCAGAAGAATCTTTAGCATTTGCAGGAACCGGTAAGTAATAGATATTTTATTACTACAGATCGCACGTGGTCTAATTAGTGCCACAAAAAAAAATTTAAACTGTTGTTTGTATTAAAATAACCAATTCGTCAAATATTATTGAAATCGAATTGACATATTCTGTATAAATTACATATACAAATACTTATATACAATTATATTTGAACAAAATCTAGTATGAACTTTAATTTTTAAATTAAAAATAAATACTTAGCCTTGTCAAAATATGTCATTCCAATAAAAATGAGCAGGACAAATATAAATCGATACCTGATGCTTAAGATGAAAATCAATTCCAATTTTAATTTATTTATTTAAAACAAACATAAATTTCCGTTCAAAATCACAGGTCAAAACATGATATAGAGTATTTAGGTAGCTTGTATGCACCAAAATTATTACCATTTTCTAATTAATATTATCACATATGCTATGAAACTATTGCCAAATATACGAAGATGGATTAAAAAGTTCGCGCTGCCTAGTGAAGACAACAAAATAAAATACGTACAAAAATATTTTTATTTTTCCACGTAATCTCCACCTAGCTCTATGCACTTCTTTCACCTGCTTTCCAAAGCTTCCACACCTGTTTGAAAAAAAACATTCCTCAAGGTCTTCAAAATACTGGTTAACTGCAGTTTCGACTTCTTCATTTGATGAAAATTTCTGGCCACCGAGGTTTTTTTTAGGTTTGGTAACAGATGAAAGTCCGAAGGTGCCAAATCAGGAGAATAAGCCGGGTCGGGCAGCAATTCGAAACCACAATCACGAATTTGAGCCAAACGGAGCAAAACTTTCTTTCTCAATAATCCTGGGCGTTTATTTTTAATTTCTTGACGTAAACGACGCAAAAGGGTGCAATAGTAAGTCGAGTTAATTGTTTCACCTTTCGGAAGGTAGTCCACCATAATAATACCTTAAGCATCCCAAAAAATTGACACTTCTCCAGCCTTGCTTGTCTTCGCTTTTGGGTCAGTTCACCAGATTTTTTCCACTGCTTGGATTATTGTTTTGACTTTGGAGTATGGTGGTGAACTCAGGTTTCGTCCATTGTCACAAAGCTGTTAAGAGAATCTTGCCGATCAGTCTCAAACATCTCCAAACAGTCGCGAGAAATCGTCAGTCGAATTCGTTTTTGCAAATCTGAAGACCCACCTAGCGGAAACCTTAGAAAATCCGATTTCGTTGGCAATGATGTTTTGTGTTCGTTCATACGAGATGCCTATAGTGTCTGCAATTTCCCTGATAGTTAATCTACGGTCTTTCAATATAAGATCACACACTTTTCCGTTGTTTTCTTGAGTCGTAGACGTCATCGGCCGGCCGGAGCGAGGGTCGTCTTCGTGCTCGCTCGTTCACGTTTAAATTGTGCAACCCATTGGTTCACAGTGGTATATGACGGAGCAGATTCCCCTAGTGTTATTTTCATGTGTGTATCTCCTTTGGTGTTAACCTTTTTTTAAACAGGTACTTGATGACCGCACTATGTACAATTTTTCCATTTTCCAAAAAATGCTGCACTTGGTCTCGCTAAAGTCGTTCTAACCTGAAAACCACAAATTCTACAGCAACAAAATTTACACTGTGACAACCAAAAAAAGTATGAACTTATTGGGAATACTATAATAAAAATATTATAATTATATTTTGGTGAAGCCGCGAACTTTTCAATCCATCCTCGTACCATTTGATAACCATTTACTTAGTACAAGATGTAATACAAATCTGAGTAAGTATTGAAAAAATAATATAAAAAAAAACACTTTAATATTATGGAAAATAAAAAAAACCGGTCAAGTGCAAGTTGGCTTACGCAATTAGTGTTCCGTGAGTTGATTGCTTTTAAAATAAAAATTTTTCTTACGGAGGCATAAAATGATCGATGACTTCACAAAACACACCCCAAGTTTCTTTCCGATCTTTACTGAAAACTAATGACCAAGTTGTCAATGTTTCTTCCGCAACATAAAACTGAATAATGCGAACCTTCAACAGTGGTTTTCTTTTTATAACGAGAATTCTTTAAGCATTATTGTAGAAGGGGGGTCCGGTTGACTCTACAATAATATACTGTTCAGATTACTTGACTGCAAGAACTCTCAAAAGATAAATAACACGATAAATAGCATACCACCCTTCTAACTTCCTTCCGTACTTCTTTTACCCCTTATATGTTTACTCTTAATATCAACCAAAACATGAAAAAAAATTATATTGCCATTGAAACTGCGCAAAATTTATCAACACCCGCCCCTGTCACCCCTTCCTCTGAAACAATGCGCTCAAAAACTAAAACTGTTTTCCCTTCTTTAGGTATTATATGTGAAATAAATTTGAAATTGATATTTAATTTAATTAGAGAGTTATTATATCGACAGGCGTGACTAAGGAATCCTAAAAAATCTTGAAGGATGATTTTTTTCGCAGATATAATACTTTCCTTTAACAACAAACGTGCAGATATGCATGTTGAGATTAGAAAATCAGTGACTTCCGATTAAACCCTAACTGAAGTCAAAGAAAATAATAAAACCTACACCTAATTTTATCCAAAATTGTGATATGTTTCTTAAAAATTAAAAGCATAGTAGCTTTAACGTTTTGTGGTCATCCGAAACACTAACATAATATTCGTTTCTTCGTTACAATGCAAGATGAGGCTACATATAGACAAGGAGCTGCCCAGCACGACTCTAATCTAGAGCTTATGGTACCTAATTTACCAATCAAAGAAAATATCAGTGCACTAACTATCGGGGAAGAAGTACATCAGTACTACGTTGGTGAAGAAGGACTTTTTGTTAATAATGTAGGAGCATATCTCGAGGTTTGTGGTAATTCTTTTTCTAAATAATAAAAAAGATTAGACTAATTTTCACGATTAATTGTTGAAAATTTTATTTAAATTATTTAAATGTTAATAAAATTCTTTTTTATTAATATATTTATGCCAAGAATTAAAAATATGTGTTAAAATGAAAGTATAGAAGAACTTGAAAATAACTTACCTAAAAATTTTCATATACTGTGAAATCTTCCTTCCTTGGACGAACCCCAACGGGATATATATATATATATATATATATATATATATATATATATATATATATATATATATATATATATAATAGGATAGAGTTATACATATGAAACGAAAGGTCACTTTTATGATCCAAAAATTCATATATTGAATTGTTGTTTATGTTAATATTTTTAAATGCTCCGGATTTAGCTGCCTTACCCGTCATATTTGCACGATGCAAAATTGTAAACCTCTCTATCGGATATTTACCACAAATACATTTTTCTTTTTTGAATGTCAGCGTTTTTTTGGGTAGAGCCTTAAAATACAGGCCTGTCCCATCGGTATTATAGATGTCTCTCACTGAATATTCCTTAATTAAAGAAGGACATTTTTCCCTAAATGATGAAACATCTTCAGCAATAACCGAAGCTCCTTCTCCTGAAATCGCTTTAAAACGTATGTTGTGGCTGATTCTAAATTTATTAAACCAACCAGAAGAAGCACTAAATGTAGAATGTCCCAGAGACTTGGCTATTTTTTTTGCTTTGCATCGTATTAGTGGACCTGAAAAAAACATTAACAATAAGTTTTTTTATATTTTTGTCACAAAAAGCCTACTGATACTCTCACCCCTTTTATCCATTCTTTGAATTGATATGAAAAGAAAATCAACGCACTAATTCTATTTCTTTATGGAGTGACAGTGACAGGTTACTCAACGTAATTTTCAGTAAATTTAAAATCACAAAAATAGTCGAATCTACAGAATCAGTTTTATCCCATGACTTACAAGAATGTTTTAATGATCTAAAAAGGCATTCGGTGTCTTATAAATTAGGACAAATGCATGAAAATGCTGGTGACGAAATGCAAAATCCTTTGCACAAGCAGTTAACAATTATTCTCAATAAAATTGAAGACATTCTGGCCAACCATAATAAAGACTAAAAGGAATATTTAAAAATAATATCGATGAAAACATCGATTATATACGAGAAAGCAAAAATATTACTTGCTGAGCATGTATTTTCAGAAAGTAAAGCACTACTTGAAAAAGCATTAGATTTAATAAAGGAATATTCGAATCATCCCAACGTAGCCTTTTTACATATGAGAATTCCCCTCAGGGGCTAGGGTAGTTTTACTGCTCTATTACGGAGAGTGACGACCCCGAGGTACCCAAGTTTCTTTGTGTCGTATTCTTCAATCCCCTTTGTCTGTCCTGTCACTTAAGTGTATAGCGCAATCTCAAGCTGTTAGAGACCGTGGCGAGGAGATGCGTGACCCTGCGCTTAGAAGGGTCGCGAACGGTTCCCTCGGATACCGGGCAACCTCCGTTGAAATTAGCCTTACCCCAGTAACCGAGCTCTGCTGGGGCGGACCAGAATATTTCTCAGGATTCTCGTGGGAACACAATGAATTTTAACCTCAACCCAATTAATTACCCCCCAATTAGCGGTAAAAAAAAACCGAGAATATATTCTAATCCAAACTTACCTCTACCCAATATCTATGACAGATTCTACAAAATTACTAGAGAGAATGGCTCATTTGCAAATATATCACCCTTTTTACTACATAAAGCTCTACAGGTAACTTTTGGTACCTTGAAGGACACAAGAAAAATCGCAGATGGATCCATTTTAATCAAAGTAGAAAATGAAAAAACAATCCATCATCGCCAAAAACCTAACAAAACTCCATGATTTTGACGTAATCTCTGCTGCACACAAGACACTCAACGTCATAAAGGGAGTCATCACTTGCCGTGACCTTCAACATTGCTCCGGTGAGGAAATCTTGGAGAACTTGGAGACAGGGAGTAGCAGATATCTATCGTATCCTACAAAGAAAAGAAATCAACAAGCCCACCTACAACTTCGTCTTAACTTTCAAATTACACCAACTGCCAACCAGGATATACACGGGTTGGTACTCAATTCGGGTCAGACCCTATTTTCCGCAGCCGATGAGATGCGGGCCTGCCAAAGATTCGGACACACGGCAGCCAAATGCACATTTGACCCCTTAAGCTCCATTTATCGCTCTGTGGAACATGTTTCTCAGCATTCGATATACTTTATTAGACCCGTACTTAATCATTTCATTTACCACACCCCCAGGCCCTGCAGATGTATTATTTTTGAGTGTTTTTATTGTCTTCTTTACTTCTTCATAGCTTAGCTCTATCTCTTTTATTTCCTTATTCTGTTCTTCTTTAGGATTCTCTTCTTGGAATTCTTGTCTATCTTCTGTTAGCAGCTTCTTATAATATTCTTCCCACTCGCTTTCTGGGATGTACCAGTGATATAACATCCACAAATTCCTGCACACACGTTTATCTTTGGTGGGCTTTGAGAATGACTGTCGATTATCCAGTAGGATTTCTCAGTAGACCAATACCGGCAGTTATGCCTGTTAACTCTACCGTTAAGACAAAACAATCGAATATGTATGCTAAGGTGGAATTGGGCGAGGCATATCACGAGGCTGAATGATAACAGATGGACAAGCCGTATAGTTGAATGGAGGCCTCGAGATCCCAAAAGATGCCCAGGTAGACCACAGATAAGTTGGACGGACGACATAAAAAGATTAGCAGGACACGATTCAATGTAAAAAGTAAACAACAAAGCTCCTTGGAAACAACTTGGGGAGGCTTACATCCGACTATGGATAGAATGAGTTAATGATGAAATACTATTAAAAATGTACAATATATCACCACCCTCACCCCCTTTTCCCTATCATTGAATTAAAATCTAGAAGCTCAATGTTCTAAAACTCCCAAGTGTATAAACCGCGAAGAATCACATTCACCAAGATACAGGGGATGCTCTAAATACAAAACAGAATTTGAAATCATGAAAATCAAAACTACGGAAAAGATCAACTACTTTGAAGCCAAGCAAAAGTATTTAGCCTTTCACCCCCTTCAGACTTCACTTTTTAGCACCATAACCAAGGGCTCTAGACCCAAAATGGTGAATGCCTCCACACAGTGTGACCTTGCCACACTACCACCTTTCCCTTCCCCTGACCATCCCAAAAAAACCTCTCCCCCATCCAATTCCTCCTAACCAAACAATTCAAGCCATTAATAACGGCATTCCAAGAAACAAACTTTAAACTCAATTCCCAAACAAAACTCAAACACTATAATGCCGTTCTCAAATGCAGAGACGGCAACAACAAAGCATCTGGAGGGGTGGCACTATATATCCACTCCTCTCTTGACTTCACACAGATCCCCCTGGAATCTCCTTTAGAAACAATTGTGATCAGGGTAATTCTTCCCTCCCATCTTACTATATGCAATCTTTATTTGCCCCCATCCATTCCTATAACCCTCAAACACTCTCTCTGACCTAGTTCATAAGCTCCCCCCGCCGATCTTGCTGCTGGGAGACTTCAATGTACACAACCCCATATGGGGCTCCAATACGATCGAGGATCTAATCATAACTCACAACCTCATTTTACTAAACCACCATACCCCCACCTTCATAAGTTCTTCCTCAGGCTCCTTCTCCACCTTGGATCTAGCCCTGTGCAGTCCATCTCTGTTGTCTCTCTTGGAATGGGACATAGCCTCGGGGGGGGGGGGGGGGGGGGGGGGGGGGGGGGGGGGGGGGGGGGGGGGGGGGGGGGGGGGGGGGGGGGGGGGGGGGGGGGGGAGATACCTATGGCAGCGACCATTTCCCTGTAATAATCCGACACCCTAACCCTAACCCTCCTAAATCTCTAGAAAACAATGATAATCTCATCAAATGGAACCTGTCTAAAGCAAATTGGGACTCCTTTTCTTCCCTCGTCATTCCCCCCCCCCCTCTTCCCATAACAGATATCAACGATTTTTGGGAAGTTACATCTATTCAATCCTTTTCTCTGCCCACAAATCTATCCCTAAACTAGTCCTGAATCACAACAGACCCCCTGTACCCTAGTGGTCTGAAGAATGTGCAAATGCCCTCAAAGACAGGAAAAAAGCCTTAAACGCATTCAAACAACACCCCTCTCCTGCAAATTTTGTAACCTATAAAAAAATGAGGGCCGGAGCAAAGAGAATTGTCAAATTAGCCAAAACGGAATCCTGGAACAAATTTGTCTCCAATATTAAATCCCCAATTACGTCTGCCGACCTATGGACTGCGGTCAAAAGAATGAAGGGTTCTCCGTGTAATCGCATTCCCACTATTTCCATCAATAATTCTTTTACCACTGACCATTTTGAGATTTCCAATGGACTAACCTCCTACTTCCACACCAAATCTACTCAAGTTCCTCATACTACCCCCATCAACATCAATGATTTTAACAGAAACCAATCTCTTCCATACAATTCCCCTTTCTCTTTCCAAGAACTCCAGGAAGCCTTAAACAACACGAAATGTTCTGCCCCAGGACCAGACAACATTCATCCGGACATGATCAAACATCTCCCTTATGATATGCTTCTCTCTCTACTCACATTTTACAATCACATATGGTTACAGGCTGAATTCCCTTCTTCCTGGTTACTCTCAACAATAATCCCCATCCATAAACCAGGCAAACCCAGAACATCTTTGAGTAGCTACCGCCCTATATTACTAACGAACCACCTTTGTAAACTGCTCGAACGCATGTTATTAGCTCGCCTGACCTGGATAATCGAAACCAAAGAACTTTTGTCCCAACTTCAATATGGCTTTCGGAAACACCGTTCCGCAATGGACCACCTTGCATCATTAGAAACTGACATCAGACGTTCCTTTTCTAACAATAATCACACCCTTTTAATCTCCTTGGATTTCTCTTCAGCATTCGACATAACGAGTAAAAACATTATCATTGCTCAGTTGTTTTCAGGGGGTCTCAGAGGTGCCTTACCTAAATTTTTAATCAACTTTCTTCAATCCAGAACATTCAGAGTCAAAGCCAACGGTATTTTTTCCATTCCATTCACTACCTCTCTGGGAGTCCCCACAAGGCTCTGTACTCAGCCCCACCCTTTTTAACATCGCCCTTAGTACACTCTCAGAACACATTGCCCTCAACCTAAAATGCAAAATATTCGCTGATGATATCCTCATGTACACCTCCTCTCCTTCCTCTTCAGATTGCACCAGATTGTTGCAACGTTCCGTCAACTCGCTATCCACCTGGGCAACCAAACACGGCTATATTTTCTCCCACCATAAATCTTCTTCTGCAAGAAGAAATGCTGTCCTAGAATGAATCCACTAACCATTGCAAACATCTCCATCCCCTCAGCAGACCAACTAAAAATCCTAGGCCTAATATTCGATTATAGGCTCACCTGGAAACCTCACATACAATCCCTTAAAACCAAATCTTTCTCTGACATCAGTCTCATTCGAATGCTCTCTGGCGCGACCTGGGGCGCAGACTTTCATTCTCTCTCTCATCTATACAAGTCTCTTATCCTTTCCAGAATCCACTACGGCAACTTCATCTATGACTCCGCAAGCCCTCATGTCAAGAAACCTCTTGAAACTATACAAAATTGCTGTCTCCGACTGGCCACAGGCGCATTCCGAACCACCCCCAATCACTAGCTTACAGTGCATCGCATCCACTCAGTCACTTCAACTATCTCGTCAACTCTCACTGTTAAAATTTTACTCAACTTCCCTACATCAACCTCATACCAGATCCTCACTCAACCTGGTCAATGTCCACAGACCAAACATTACATTCCCCACTGATTCTATTCCCCACAGAATCAACAAATTACTCATCCAGCACAATATCTCCCCCCTCATTACAACTACCCCCTCCAAACCACCCTTCCTCCCTGGCTGTCCCCTCTCCCCAACATTGACCTAACTTTGCACTCCTATAAAAAATCAGAACTTTCAAACATATTCTTTATCAAGCTCTTTCTTGACAGACTATCCAATATCGATCCCAATCATTTACTTTTCTTCACAGATGGATCAAAGACGGAAAAGGGAGTTGGGGCTGCCTTCTTTCTTGATAATATCGTCCAAATGTTTGAAGTACCCAAACACACCTCTATTTTCTCCGCAGAATTGTTGGCAATAAAGGAGGCTATCAGATACTCCCTCCAAGCAAACGTACAACAACCAACTCTCATAATTTCTGATTCCCTAAGCGCTCTCAAAGCCATCAATTCTAGAAATATCAATTTCAACTATATCAGGCAAATTCTGGATCTGATGTACAAGGCCACCTTGAAAAAACGTACCATATCCTTGCTTTGGTTGCCTAGTCACATAGGCAACCCTCATAACGACAGAGCGGATTATCTTGCTAAACTTGCCATAGAAAGGGGCACTATGAACATAGGAGAGAATCACTACTCTAACTTTAACATCTTCATAAAAACACCTACACAGCTCTCTCTTCCAACTCAAATGGGACTTGGAAGATCCCAACAACAAATTATGGTCCATCAAAACCAATGTATTTCCTCCCCTTAACTCCACAGAATTGAACCGAAGACATAATGTAATAATGAGAAGACTGGCATTGGGACACACCTACTCCACGCATGTACATCTATTAAAGAGAGATCCCCCTCCACTCTGTCCTAAATGTGACTCCCCCTTATCAGTGTTACACCTAATCGAATCCATTCAACATCAAAACTTGAGAGACACCCACGGCATCCCATCCAACATCACCATCCTCATAAAATCTTTTGTCCCACTTAAAAAACATAACTAATTACTTAAAAGAATTCAACTTCATAGTCTAACCTATTTATACCAAACTAACTCTAGTAGGCGCTAAATGATCTTAGCTGTCGATGCGCCCTGCCCAACAGAAACAAACATACAAAAACAAAACATTTCTTTATGTTTAATTAAATCAGCAGCTTGTGTTTCTCCGATATTAAAAAGCTTGGATAAGTCTCTTACACTTAACTTTTCCTTACTGCGAACTTCAACAATCTCAATTTTTTGTTTAAGCGTGAGAATTTTCCTATTTGAAGCCATTTCTACAATGAATGTGTCAGCAACTGTGTCTCTTTCTTGCATAGGCGTCAGACTAATAATAAATCCCCGCGTGTACCGAAAAATTGAGATCGGTAAACCCCCGATTTACTCGGGGAAGTCCCACAGTGAAAGCAGCCAGCGACGTTGGCGCGCAGCGCGATTGCGAAACGCAACAGCGATATTTGCCACGGAAAAATGAGACCAGGCGTTTATTTTTTTATTGTTTTTTGTCCGGTTAAGAGAACATTTTTTGTGTCCACGTCCGTTCAAGAGAATGTCCGTACAAGAGGGAGTTAGCACAACATCGGCTTTGTTTACTGAGATTCTTTAAACAAACTCTAATTTCTGCGTTAATATTTAAGGCTTTTTTGCCATTTTTTTTACCATGTAAAGTTTTTTTTTCATTATTTAAAACCAATTTTCTTCATATCCATAAGTAAAAATAGCCGACATAGCACTCTATGAAGCTATTATAAAAACATTATTCTTTCAGGAGACCTATATATTTATCTTCTGCCAGATTAAATAAGTTCCTGGCATGACCTTAACACGTAACTTTAGGTGGCATACTAAAGTAACTACTTTTTGAGGATCATGGCGGTCAGTTCTTTTTAGTGTTCCGTACGGAACACTTATAAGATCACTTCGGTGTCTGTCTGTCTGTCTGTCTGTCTGTCTGTCTGTCTGTCTGTCTGTCTGTCTGTCTGTCTGTCTGTCTGTCTGTCTGTCTGTCTGTCTGTCTGTCTGTCTGTCTGTCTGTCTGTCACACCCGATTTTTTCCGAAACTATTTGACATAGAAAGTTGAAATTTGGTAATAATATAGGAATTGATGGCCTCATCAGAGCCATGTAGTTTTGAGAATTAAATTTTGACTTAAGGGGTTAGTTTTGGGGGGTGAAGTCGGAAGCGAAAAAAAAATTTTTTTACTAGGTCATCGAGTGTGGTGTCAAATGAAAGCTTGTGAAAACACGAGTAAAAAATATATATATAATATTATACTTGCGCGCACTTTTCGTTGTGTTATTTTTAAAAATTCGCGAAATATCGCTGTCCCGGGCCTTATCTCGAAAAGTACTTATCAAAAAATTTCGAAAAAATTCTGGAATATTCTCCACGGGGTGTAGATTGAACGAAAATTATCACGAGTGCATTACCTTTCATAATTTATATGGTATATAAAAAAAACAAAAATTTCAAGGTCATCAGATTTCAGTAAGTAAAGATTGGAAACAAACTTTGTTGAAAACTCATTTAGGGTGTGTTTTGTGAAGTCACTGATCATTTTATACCACCGTAACATAAATTTTGACTTAAGGGGTTCGTTTTGAGGGGTGAAATCGGAAGTGAAAAAAAATTTTTTTTTACTAGGTCATCGAGTGTGGTGTCAAATGAAAGCTTGTGAAAACACGAGTAAAAAAATATGTATATATATATATATATATACTCGTATATAATGTAATACTTGCGCACACTTTCCTTCGTATTACTTTTAAAAAATCGCTGTCCCCTACCTTATCTCGAAAAGTACTAATCAAAAAATTTTGAAAAAATTCTGGAATATTCTCCACGTGGTATAGATTGAACGAAAATTATCACGAGTGCATTACCTTTAATAATTTATTTGGTATATATAAAAAAAAACAGAATTTCAAGGTCACCAGTTTTCAGTAAAGATTGGAAACAAACTTTATTGAAAACTCATTTGGGGTGTGTTTTGTGAAGTCACTGATCATTTTATACCACCCTAACAAAAATTTTTATTTTGAAAACAATCAACGTACGGAACACTAATTGTGCAAGTTCAACTTGCACTTGACCGGTTTTTTTATGTCTAGTATATCAAATAATATTTCTATTGAGTATAATATTTATATTTTAATTTTTAGTGGTATAGCGATAACATGTTTTTAAGGAGTTCTATTAAGCAAGCCCTACTGCACTCTAGATATGCACCGGTGTATATGTACGAGTTCTCATTTTTTGGTACTGCAAGCAAAAATAATACAATTTTCCCAGGTAATACCCTCATTTATGTAAACTACGAGGATGAAAAGTTCGCGGCCTAGTCAAGAAAACAAAATAAAATACGTACAAAAATATTTTTATTTTTCGATGTAATCTCCACCTAGCTCTATGCACTTCTTCCACCTGCTTTTCAAAGCTTCCACACCTATTTGAAAAAAAGATTCTTCAAGGTCTTCAAAATACTGGTTAACGGCAGCTTCGATTTCTGGCTACCGAGGTGTCTTTTAGGTTTGGAAACAGATGAAAGTCCGAAGGTGCCAAATGAGGAGAATAAGCCGGGTGGGGCGGCAATTCGAAACCACAATCACGAATTTGAGCCATAGACTCAAACAAAACTTACTTTATCAGTAATCCTGGGCGTCGTAACGACACAAAAGGATGCAATAGTAAGTCGAGTTTATTGTTTCGCCTTTCGGAAGGTAGTCCACCATAATAATACCTTTAGCATCCCAAAAAAGTGTCGCCATCATTTTTTCCAGCCGACAGAATTATCTTCGCTTTTTCTGAGGTCGGTTTGCCACATTTTTTTCACTGCTTGGATTGTTGTTTTGACTCTGGAGTAAAGTGGTGAACCCAGGTTTCGTCAATTATCACAAACCTGTTAAGAAAATCGGATCAGCCTCAAACATCTCCAAACAGTCGCGAGAAATCGTGAGTCGAATTCGTTTTTATTAAACTGAAAGCAATCTAGGGATTCACCAGGCGGAAACCTTAGAAAATCTGAGTTTGTTGGCAGCGATGTTTTGTGTTCGTTCATACGAGATGCCTATGATGTCTGCAATCTCCCTGATTACGATTTTTCGATATAATATCACACACTTTTCCGTTGTTGTCTTCAGTCGTAGACGTCGTGGGCCAGCCGGAGCGAAGGTCATCTTCGATGCTCTCTCGTCAACGTTTAAATTCTGCAACCCATTTTTTCACAGTGGTATATGACGGAACATATTCCCCTAGTATTATTTTCATATCATCGGGGATCTCTTTTGCTTTAATCCTTTTTTAGACAGGTACTTGGTGACCGGACGTTGTTCCATTTTTTCCATTTTTCCAAAAACGCTGCACTTAGTATCACTAAACTCGTTCTAACCTAAAAACCACAAACTCTACAGCAACAAAATTTTACACTGTGACAACCAAAGAAAGTATGAACTTATTGAGGGTACTATAATAAAAATATTATAATTATTTTGTGGTGAGGCCGCGAACTTTTCAATTCATCCTCGTACAATATCTCTATCGCAAGAAAGTAATATAGTTTTAGTTTTAAATTACAACGACGTTTGGCCTATAATTTCAAAATTTATTTTCGTTTTGGGAATGAAACACTGAATATGAGAGGAGAGGTACAAGTAAATTATTTATCCTAGTGTATGATGTAAACCATACTCCATCATTATAATCATCATCATCATCATCATCATCGTCAGCTTATACTATCCACTGTTGGACGAAAGCCTCTCTCAAATCTTGCACTTTTTTCTGTTCTGGGACGTTTGCACCCAATTTTCAGCCATTCTTTTTAAGTCATCAGTCCACAGACTCAGTGATCTACTTGTACTCCGATAGAGTTCGAATCTGATTTCATGTCTCAGGTATTTATATTGGTGCACTTGCTCTGTCTTTACGTTATTCAGTTTTATAATATCGCTTAATACACGATTTGTCATAAATTGGGTCTTGGATAGATTGATTTTTAGACCTTTCCTGAAGCTTCTTGAAGCTTTCCATAGTTTGTGCTTCTTGTATTTTGTCTGTTATTAAGATAATATCGTCGGCGAAACAGAGGTGATTTAACTTTTAACTGTTAAGTCCTATTCTTTGTTGTTTATTGATTGTAAAATACTTTCTAGAAGTGTTACGAAAAGCTTGGAGGAGAGTGTATCACCCTGCCGCAGTTCTCTTTCGATTAGAAATTTGCTGCTGGATTGGTTAGTTTGTGTTTTAACAAGAGCTGTGGCATTTTCATATATGTATTTAATTACATTGGAATATCGATCATTAATATGACGCTTCCAAAATCTGCTGTTTTACAGAATCAAAAGCCTTTTCGAAGTCCACAAATATAAGCACAAAGACGCTTATTATATTCTATACATTTTTCAATGAGGATTTTAACTGTAAGCGGATGGTCGTTTGTTCCATACCCCGAGCGGAAACCAGCGTGTTCTTTTGAAAAGAAAAGCTCGAAGGTCTGAAGAACCCCTTTTTTATGCATGTTGACGATACTTGCAATATTCCATTGAGATGGAGTTATTCCTTCCAGGAGGCAGAATCCATATATTAATGTTATTATGATATTTGTGTGATCCTCAACCTCTTTGTTTTATAAGCAATATATTAATAAATTCAGTATCTACCAAACCTGGACACCAATTCACTATGCAACAATAAAAAATTCGCCGACATTTCGAATAGTGATTCGTATTTGGTACATCTAGTATACAAAAAGAAGGTTTTATATTGACATCACATCTCATAACCTAGAAAACTAATAATTTGTTTGATTTACTCCTCGTACTTTTCGTGTATCAGTGTGATCAAAACATTTAGATTAATGCCAAATATACAAAATGTCATGTGTTTGTGTTAATTCACCTAGTTTGTTTTGTTACATTTGTGGTCAATTTACGGCTAAAAGAGAAAAAAAAGCCCCTCTTGAAAAGTGTTATAAAACTTATTTTAAGATCGCAATTGAAAATAAAGGTAATCGCGGGTGTCCCAAGTCTGTTGTTTGGAATGTTATAAATATTTGACAGGTTGGTACAATGGTACTATAAAAGAAATGACTTTTGGCGTACCAATGCAGTGGCGTGAACCTAAGAACTACACAGAGGTTTGTTACTTTTGTATGACAAGTGTGAAGGTTTTTTCTAAAAAAAAAAAAGTTCTGTGAAATACGTTAATGTACCATCAGTGTCAATGACGATACCTCATTCTTCTAAAATTTCTGTACCGAAATGGCCTTTGAACCTATCAAGTTCATCGAGTTCTATAGAAGAAAAAAGCGAACCTAATCCTTCTAGTGGAGAGCTATTTCAAGATCCATCTATTGCATCAAAACCACATTTGATTAGTCAATCAGAACTAAACAACCTTGTTAGAGATTTAGATTTGACTAATGAAAAATCTAAAATACTAGGATTGAGATTAAAACAATGAATTCTTTTACAGACTGACGTTAAAAGTACAGCTTATTAAAATCGTCACAGCTCCTTAACTACCTTTTATTTAAAAGAGGATAATTTAGTTTTTGTAATAATATTGATGATTTAATATAGGCACTAGGCCACCATCATTCGCCAGAAGAGTGGAGACTATTTATTGACGGATCAAAACAAAGTCTAAAGGCAATTTTACTCCATAACGACAACATATTTCCACCTTTACTTGTAGCGACATTTTAAAATTTATTTTAGAAAAAAATCAAATACATAACATTCAAGTGGCAAACATTACGCAAAACATAACTGGTCTTTAGAAAGTGGATGCCTTCTTGGTCAGAAAAGTATTAAAAATGAATCATTAGCATTACCTAAGAAAATGATTTTACCACCATTACACATCAAACTTGATTTAATCAAGAACCAGAAGCGCTACGTAAGGATGGACTTGGATTTTAGTTTCTCAAATTTAATTTCCTTGGCTCAGGATGCTGAAAGAAAAATTTTTGTAGGACCTGATATAAGAAAATTAATTGACGTTCTCTCTTTTCTATCAAGTCTAAATTCTATAGAAAAAAAAAGACATTGTTGGCTTTTATTGGCCTCAAGAAAAATTTCCTCGGCAACCACAAATCACCAGGAAAGTAAAGTAAAATTAATGCTGGATTTCAAAAAAGGCTTTTCTCTTTGAAACCTGACGTGATGTAACTATGTTGTTAATCAATATTAATTGACTTGGCGGTGAGGAATCAGTATTTCATACTGTAAACCCAGTGAAGAAAGAAAATATTTTTTTTGTTGCATAATGATCATAAACACCCTTCGGTATACATAACATATTTGTACCTCTCTAGTATCATTCATTGTCCTAATTCCCAATCCCAAGTTTTTTAAAGTTCTTTCACGCAATGATAAGCGCTAGGTTCATCTTAATCTAAAAAACATACCAGAACTATTATTTTATTTAACCCTTCTATTTTCTCAAATAAACTGAATAAAGAGTTATTAAGCATATAACTAGTAACCTTACACAAAAATTATTTTGATAAAGGAAATCACAATTTACTTTTCGCTAAGTTCTAAAGTCAACATGGACTTAACGAACACCCTACATTATTACTATTCTAACAATTTGAAATTTTATTGGTAATACTAACTATATTCTTAGGAGCTGGTAGAGTTTCTCATGCACAAGAATTGCCATATTTGTTTAATACATCAACACAACCCCTTGAAACGACAGCAGACTTTTTGACAAGAAGAAGACTTGTGAAATTATGGACTAATTTTGCCGAAACATCGTAAGTATCTTTAATAATTTTTTATTTAAAAATTAATAAATTTAAACTTAAACCCACTTTTTCTGTTCATATATTCTATTTTAACGAATTAATAGACGTAATAAAATTTTACACGCTTTAAATAATTTATATTTCTAAGGGATTTTTTTCTTAGATATAAAATATTTTCATACTTCTACATGATCATTCTAGTTGAAATGACATCAAGCAAATTTTAATATTTTATTCAGTTTTTCTCTAAATTATGTTAAAATATCGGTCCGAAATAAACGAATGTTGCCAGTGATTCAAAGCGCTTCAAGATATAATTAACTGGCTACCGAAATATCGCGAAAATTGTGATTATGGGAACAATAAATGTAAAGAAAAAGTCAAAATTGTAACTGTAAGTTAAAGAAGTGTCGTAAAAATATGATTTCTGCCAAATTGTTCATTATTATTTCATATAATTAATGTTAAGAATTTTCGGAATCTTATACTTGATGAAATTTGAAAATTTTGAATGACCGTTATCCGCCAATTTTACAAACAAAACAAATAAATACTGAACAAATTTTTTGTGGTTATCGGTCTGAAATTTATTAAAATAATGTTGAAAAAGACAAAAGATATGCGAAAATCGTATGAAATTAGATTATAAAAAGAAATCTAACTTGATATTTCTTCCATGGGACGAACTGGATCGCATGAAACTGTTATTATATAAACGTACTCATATATATTTATCAGATTAACCTGAACTAGCTAATCCCTTATGTGTTGATTTTAGGTCATAATCAATTACATATAGTTAATCTGTCTACATAGCTTAGGTCAATTAATGATATTAATCTAAGTGCCCTTAGGTTAGTTCAATTTAAATATGATATTAATGTGAATAATACAATTTTTTTCTTAAAGCACAAAATAGCTAAACATTTCTACCAATTCGAGCATATATTTTGAAGTAAGCTGTTACATAATGATATAAAATGACAACATTTTATCAATGCAATTAAAAAGACATCACTCACATGAGTATGTGAAAATAGCTTTAATTAAAAAAATCCCATAAAGAAATTATCCCCAACTAAACTCATGTAACCGAATATAAAGTTTCATATTTCGTTGAAAATAGCCATTATCACTACTTCCCCTGCTAAAGAGAAATATTGTATTTGTTAAAAAAGTATCCTGATTTTTGCATTTCTTTTCTTCTTTTGGGACCCCAGATAATTTATATAATATATATATATATATATATATATATATATATATATATATATATATATATATATATATATTAATTTTTTTTTCAAATTCGAAAATTTTTGAATAAATAAAAAAAAAAGTGCCAACTGCATTTTACCAAATCATTTACGAAATTAACCTGCCCATGAAAGGCGGCCATTTATAATGAAGCAGATAAAATTTTGTAAGCAAAACATGTTTAACATTGATGGAAGTAGATTTTCCACCGTTCAGAAAAAAAACGTAAAAAGTTTTAGGATTAAAAAAGCAGAAACATATTGGCGCAATCATAAGTTGTGTTGTGCCAGTGTGACTGGACCATTGCTTATATTCAAAAGAATGAGACAAAATTCAGAATTATTATCACCATTTTATATTATAACTCAAACTGATTTGTCAAATGCATGAAATATTTTATAAACATTGTAAAGACAACACCTAAAAATAAAGTGTTACTTCTCCTTGATGGAAATACAACGTTGGAAGCCTTGAACATAGCAGAGGCTATTGGGATATAATAATGTTTCACCTGCTAGGCACTACTACTCACAGCTTCAGCCACTGGACGTCTCTTTTTTATAAATCTATAGGCAATTATTATATTCAAGCAACAGAAAAATGATTAAGAACAAATCCAGGGCGTCAAGTAACGGAATATTAAGTTGCAAGTTTATTTAGAGAAGCTTTACCATAGAGCTGATATCCTTGGCACCGTTATGAACGGATTTAAAGCGGCCCGAGTTCGGCCCGTGGTCTAAATCGTCTTTCCCGAATATTTGTTTAAAGCAGCTGAAAATATAAATGTTCTCTCTATTAAACAAATTTAAATAATGAAAGCCCATCGTTCTTATAAGATGCTTCTATTATTATCAGCAATAAAAACAAGCAAATTACTCAGCAACTAAATGTCTCCGAATAGATTATCACGTTTAAACAGTGAACTGTCTACTTCGGCATTTAACGCTAAAGCTTTTAAAAAAATTGTAAAATTCTTATGCCACATACTACAAAAAGTACTGTATAAAAAACAGTGGAAATTGCATCAAGTCCTTAAAAAATGGTAAAGATTTCAATAACCAAAAGAAGGAGTAAAAAAAAGAGACACCACCAATAGCAAAAATAATACGATATACCTAAGGGTCTCCTACAAATCTCCAATAAAAAGCCACCCTCAGTCGGCGCCCAAAAAAAATTCTGTGATGCTTCCACTCTCTCTGCTCCGATCAAATAAAAGCATTTTTTGTATAGAACAAAAGTAAGCGGAAGAAGGTGAATGACTTTCTACCTACCCCAATTTATTTATCAGGCTGGTTAAGTACGCTTTATAATCAAGGAAATAAAATTTTAGTAAATTACATGTGTTAAAATTTTTACTTATTAGGAATAAAATATTTAAATATAAAACTCGTGTAATTAATATTTGGTGTCAAGAAGTCATTATTTTAAAAAGTAATAATTTTCTGAATATTTTCTTATTATTAAGTATTAGGAAACCTGTTTAGCAATCCATTCAAATATTAACACCGTAACACTGTGTTACATTCTGGTCCTGGTGGATTTTTTATTAAATTTTCCCTGCAGGCTAAATTAAAAAAATGACCCTAATTTTAATAACGATCGCCAAAGTACCTTCACAGAAAAAAATACAAATAATAATTGTTATTAGAAGACAAACATCTGGAAATGACTGAACGATTATGGGGTACATAAGGACTGATATACCAACTATGCAGAATACCAGCAAGCCGCAAATATATATATATATATATATATATATATATATATATATATATATATATATATATATATATATATATATATATCCCGTGGTAGCCTGGGAATGCTGAAAACTACTAGTTACTATATTTATATGAAAATATTTCATACATTCCTATATCTTAAAATAAATAAGGTATTTTAAAAACAACGTGCACTAGGTAGGATTGACGTGCTTCGTTTTTTCAATTTACCTCTAAATTTTTTTTTTAGAAATCCCACGCCTGATGATGATTCAGCAGACTTACTTCAGCACGTAAAATGGGTACCCATAACTGAAGATAACGTGACATGCCTTAATATAGATGAAGATTTAGCAGTTAAACCCAGTAGAAAAGTTAACGAAACTAGTTTTTGGGATTACCTTTGGCAAACTTATGCAGTTCGTCCATACAATACATACTAGTTTTTTTGGTCGCTGCCTTATTCTACATGTAAAAATCTTTTTAGTGATACGTCATAAGATACTGGCAAGAATTTAGAAATGTATTCTAAAAAATCTATGACCGGCATATTTGGAGTAAAATAAAAATCTCCCAAAAATAAACAAATAAAATAATTAATTCAGTAAAATAAATGATGTTATTATTATTGATTTTCTTGATATTCAAAATATAATTTTCCTATTTTTCTAGTGTTTAGTACTGAACACACAAGATCACTTCGGTGTCTGTCCGTCTGTCTGTCTATCTGTCGATCACACCCGATTTTCTCCGAAACTATTTGACATAAAAAGTTGAAATTTGGCACTAATATAGGAATTAATCGCCTCCTCCGAGCAGTGTAGTTTTGAAAGTTAAATTTGGACTTAAGGGGTTAATTTTGAAGATGAAATCGGAAGTGAATTTTTTTTTACGAGGTCATCGAGTGGGGTGTCAAATGAAAGCTTGTAAAAAGATGAGTTCAAAAATATATATAATGTAATACTTGCGCACAATTCCTTTTGTAATATTTTTTAAAAATTGCGAAAAATCACTTATCTCGAAAAGTACTGATTAAAAATTTTGAAAAAATTCTGGAATATTCTCTACAGGGTGTAGTAGTAGTCGTAGTAAGAAGAGTGGGTGGTACCATAAGTCCCTAATATCACCTAGATCTAAAAGTTGTTCTGTGATGCCCCACTGTCGAATCAGTGGGCCTAGTCCGGCATTTTCTGCCAAAAGACATAGGCTACTCACCCTGACCTCTTGTAGATTTTTGGGTTCACAGAATAGTTGACCACAGTATCTGTATCTTTTAACCTTTAGTGTAGGACATTCGCACAAAATGTGAATACTGACCTTGCTTTCTCTCTCCCACAACCGACTTTTTTCCTCTCAGTCAGTTTGAGGTTATATAAATAGGCTTATAGTGCCACATGTCCCGTAAGGAGTCCTATACTCAGGCGTAGCCTTTGTTTTGACATCGACGAGGCTATACAAAATAGCCGCAAATAGAGACGTTACACAAAATAGCGCCACAAACGTGAGGCTATAAAATAGCACAGAAAAAAGAGGCTATAAACTGAAAAAGAAGATACCAGCCCTGATCAGACTCGATATTGAAAAACAATAACTGAGACGTGAGAATCAATGAGCAAAAGCTGGAACCATGGAAAAACTAGTATGAAAGGCTGCTAAACATACAACCGGAAAATGACGCATTGGGCATACGTATCTCATAACAAACTTATCTGTAGGGGGGGGGGGGAGTCATTTCTGTAACTAAAAAATTCAATCGAATGGTATACGATCAGAAGAGCTGAAGTGCGGAAGTGAGGCACTGTATAGACAATTACACAAACTAATCACTTTGAGACGGAAAGAAGAGAAAACATTAACAATATAGCAAGAAAACATTATAGTACCCATTCACAAAAAGGAGTAATTAGTTAGAATGCTCGAACTCATTATTACGCCCTACAAAATCCTAGCCAATATTACTAGTCCCATACTTATCAATCTAGAAGAATCCCAAGTAGGGCTTAGAAAGTTTAGATTAACCATCGACCAACTCCTCACGTTTAGATAACTGTTAGAAAGAGACTGAAAATTAAGCCAAACCAACCATAATCTATTTATGGATTTTCGTCAAGCGTACGATAGTATTGAAAAAACTCAAGTATAGAACGCAATTCCTAATTGCGAGAAAACCTCAAATGGCCAAGATATATTTAGAGCGTGGAAGATTTAGAGGGGAAATAGGAAATAATCTCTTAGATACACAGTGGGTCAAAAAAGGGAGATGCTTTGACACCTCTGCTCTTTATCATTGCAACTCAACCACAAAATCGGCAGAAATTCAAACGAAACTCCTATCTGCACGAGGCCCCAAAGTTATTGAGGCCCCAGACGACATTGATATTATAGGAGACTCCACATCGAGAGTAAAAGGCATTTTTAATAATGTAAAAAATGCGACAAAAGAGGTAGGACTTAAGATGAACAAAAAAATGACTAAATATATCTGTATAAACAGAAGAGAAGCAAAGATAGAGTAGACACAAATAATTTTGAAAGAGGTGGGCGATTCCAATATCGAAGAGCTACAATTACAGCTGATAATGACATCACAGAGAAAATAAAGGGCAGAATTCAATCTGCAAATGGATGTCTCTTCTCATTGAATAATTTCCTGCAGTCGCAAAGCATATCTAGAACCTGAAAGTTCTTGACCTATGCGAGACATGGACAATGGCCAAATCTAACGAAGGAAAGCTCGGACGTCTCATAAGAAAAATATTAGGAAAAACTTTTGGACTCCATAACGATTCCAGTACCAATAAATATCATATTAGGGCCAACTCCGAGATCTACCAGCTATATAGCGACGGCGATATTGTTAAATAAATAAAATCCTAGCGCTTATGGACATATTGACAGATTGCATGATAACAGATGGGCGAGGCCAATATGGACAGAGATACCATTGGGAAAAAAAACTACCCGGGAACTCATATGTTTACATAGAAACAGAACGTCAGGTCGGATCTTTCAAGAGCCGACCCGAATGTGATAGAATGTCTAGAGGAATACAGTGTTGTCTCTGGTTTCGTAGAGGTATTTATGGGTGCCAGACATGGCCAGTGGCCAAATCCAACGAAGGAAAGCTCAGACGTCTTATAAGAAAAATATCATTATGCTATTATACTTGTAAAAAACGCGGGCTTTTGATCGAAGAAAAAGTATGGATTCCTATCTTTTACGTGTTAAACATCTGAAACTTTTACAATTAATTAGGGCAATACGGCGTGGTAAACCATCTTTATATTGAAGCAGTGAAAGCATGATGCTAAAATCTATTATTTCTCAAAATTTAGCAAAACTGCTTTTAACAAGTTACTTGTAAAAAATACCGTAAGATATTTTGTATAAATTTTGACGGACTCACAAATTATTAAGAGTAAATAAAAATTACCTTCATTTAACATAAAACTTAAGTTCCGTGTCAAATGGACTATTTTATAGTATCATTAAGCATAGCGACAGAGTAGCTCGTATGTTATTTTTAACTTTTAAAAATAATTTTAGAAAAATACCCGTAGACGATAGTATTGAATTAATTTTATTTTATCAACTTTTTCCGATTTCTATCTTGTCATGTCATATCAAGGATTTTCTACAACTGACGCTGTCTTCCTTCTCTCAGCCTTTGATTCCATCCGTTTCTATCTTCCCAGTCTCCATGTGTTAGACCCCTGTCCTCCATAACCTCGTCAACATCGTCTCTCCACGATCGTCTGGGTCTTCCTTTTTTTCTTCTCCCTATAGGGCTCCACTCCGTTATTTTCTTTATCCACCTAATATCTTCGCTCCGTCTGATGTGTCCATACCATTTTAATCGTTTTTCTTCAATGGTGTTTCTTGGGTTCTCTTTGATGTTCATTCTGCTTCTTATTTCTTCATTTGTTATTCTCTCCATACGTGTCACTCTACAAAATCTTCTCCAATACTCCATCCCTACCGCGTTAATTTTAGATTTATTTCTTTTGTTGATCGTCCATGTTTCTGACCTGTATGTCATTTTGCTTTGTATTATTGATTTGTATATGAATGTTTTGTTTCTTTTTGAAATGTGTTTGTCCCACAGTATCGAATTTAATCAATAATCTAGCTAAAACCAATGACTCTATGTCTGAAAAAAAGGAAAAACAGTTGAGCATACCAAATAATTTATTGAAGTATTCGAAACGTGTAAAGTAATTCTTTGTAATGAACCGATATTAGCACATCCAGATTTTTCTAAAATTTTCACTCTAATAACAGATGCTAGTAAATATGCTGTTGGCGCTGTACTTTGTCAAGACGCAAACCCTATTTGCTATGATAGTAGGACCCTAAATCCAAATGAAGCAAATTACTCAGTAACAGAAAAAGAACTATTAGCCATCATTTGGTCAGTAAAAAATATTTTAGACCAAATGTATTTGGTAGATATTTCAAAATAAAGACTGATCATAAACCTTTAAAATGGTTAGAAAACCTAAAAGATCCCAACTCTAAGTTAGTAAGATGGAAACTATTATTATCCGAATACGATTATGAAATTGATTTTATAAAAGAAAAATAAAATAAAGAAGCAGATAGCCTCTCAAGAAATGCAATTATCAGTTCCATAACTAATGAATCCGGAGATAGCGATGAAACAATACAAAAATTTCTACAGAAATATGAAAATCATACTATTACTGTCTATTTTGAAAATGAACCACTTATTGTGAAAAATCATTAAATTATTATAAACACCAAATGATTATCAAAATTTCAGATTCATCACCCGTACCAAGGTTTATAAAAGAAAAAGTTTTCGGAAATCAACGTTATTATATTACTCTACGACAAGGATTTATGGACGAAGACTTAGAAGAATTTATAGCCAATCTAAATAATAATAATACTTACTATCTTTATTTTCCCGATAAAAAACCCGAAAAACTATTTTTAAAATACATACAAGAAAAAATTATTCGGATAATTTCCAAACTAATGATCTGTTCCACAAAAGTAACAGACGTAATATTAAATAAAGAACAACAAGATAAAATGATCTACCGCCATATACACAAAACTGGACAAATTACTATTGACTCTATAAAAAGAAACTATTATTGGCCTAATATGATAAACGATATCATCAACTACAATAATAACTGTATGATATGTCAAAAAGTTAAATATGAAAGAAACCCCAATGAGTTTAAATTTGAAGCTGTACCAATAGGTTCGAAACCTTTTGAACGTATTCATCTAGATACCTTGTTCATCTCAAAACAAATTTTTTTAACTGTATTTGATACTTTTTCAAAGTTCGGCCAAGTCTATCCAATACCGGGAATTAGTGCAATTAATGTATTAGATGGCTTGTTAACCTTTCTATCAGATTACGGGATACCACACACAATAGTTTGTTAAGTTGGGAATATGGAATCTTTGGCACAATGATACTACTCAGTATATATCACCACTACACCAAACACTTTATTTTTGCACTGGACGCGCGTTTCGCTAACCATGTTAGCTTCATCAGGAGCGATGATTGACTAAAGCTAAACTACAAATCTACCCTATTTATACTTAGCCTATCCCTTGAATTACTCAAGCGGAACCAATGACATAGGCAAGGCCATCAATTCCGGTCAAGTAACCAGTAGAGGGGACTATAAGGAATAGGCCCTCTGTCTTTATTTAAACTACTTTTACATTTTATAATTTCCATACTTTCGTATGCGTTTAACAATCTCCTATCAGATACATTTTTTATCAATCTTAGATTATCTAATGTTACAGTATGATCAGCTTCAAGGGTATGTTCGGCAATGCTAGACTTTTCTGTTCTATTGTATTTTAGGTGTGCTAAATGTTCTTTAAATCGTGTTTTAATTGACCTTTTAGTTTGCCCAACATGCTTTTTGTCACAATCATTACAACTAATTTCATAAATTCCACTTTTCTCACAATTAGGAATCTTATCTTTGGGATTTCCTAAGATATTCCTCAGATTGTCTGATGACTTATAGACTAAGGTGAGGCCTACCTTATTAAATACCTTATTGAGTCCCTTGCTATATTTCGGATTATATGGTATGGAGGCATACTTGGTGTTATTTTCTTCGCGTGTAAAAAAGGTGGAATTCTGAATATTAAACCTAAACTTATGTCTATTTATTAGCTTATTTACTAAGTCGTCGTCATAACCATTAACTCTAGTTATATTTCTAATACGATTCCTTTCTTTATTAAAGTTTACTCTATTCAGAGGAAAAGTGATTAAACGATGAACTAAAAAATGTAATGAGGCTAATTTATGTTGTTTGCAATGAAATGAATCATTAGGAATATATCTATCTGTTACTGCGTCCTTCCTATAGATATCAAATTCTAATCTATTATTATTTTTAATAATTAAAATATCTAGAAACGGCAATTGTCCTTTGTTCTCAACTTCGTAAGTGAATTTAATGGAATCATACCGGCTATTTAATCTAGAAACAAAATCATCAATATTTGCTTTATTTGAATCAAAAATCGCGAAAATATCATCCACATACCTATACCATACCCTTGGGAAATATTCGAATTCTTGACTGGCTTCGATTTCAAACTTACTCATGAATAAATTGGCTATGAAAGGTGATAAGCAATTACCCATAGCTGTTCCTTCTTTCTGAACATAAAATTGATTGTTATATTGGAAATAATTTTGTTCATAAGGTACGTAATAAGTTAGGCCTCACCTTAGTCTATAAGTCATCAGACAATCTGAGGAATATCTTAGGAAATCCCAAAGATAAGATTCCTAATTGTGAGAAAAGTGGAATTTATGAAATTAGTTGTAATGATTGTGACAAAAAGTATGTTGGGCAAACTAAAAGGTCAATTAAAACACGATTTAAAATACAATAGAACAGAAAAGTCTAACATTGCCGAACATGCCCTTGGAGCTGATCATACTGTAACATTAGATAATCTAAGATTGATAAAAAATGTATCTGATAGGAGATTGTTAAACGCTTACGAAAGTATGGAAATCATAAAATGTAAAAGTAGTTTAAATAAAGACAGAGGGCCTATTCCTTATAGTCTCCTCTACTGGTTACTTGACCGGAATTGATGGCCTTACCTATGTCATTAGTTCCGCTTGAGTAATTCAAGGGTTAGGCTAAGTATAAATAGGGTAGATTTGTAGTTTAGCTTTAGTCAATCATCGCTCCTGATGAAGCTAACATGGTTAGCGAAACGCGCGTCGAGTGCAAAAATAAAGTGTTTGGTGTAGTGGTGATATATACTGAGTAGTACAATAGTTTGTGATAATGGAGTAGAATTTAACAACAATAATTTCACTGATTTTTGTAAACTGCATAAAACAGAAATACACTAAACAACTCCCAAAAATCCAAATTGAAAGAGTTATATTGAAAGATTTCATTCAGCTTTTTTAAAACAAATTAGGATTAAAATGCAACAAAACTCGCAAGAACGATTAAGTAATCTCATAAAATACGAGTACTCCTTAATTTATTATAATAACTCTATATATTTTACTGTCGATCATACTCCTTTTGAGATCTTTTCCGGACATTTAATATCCAAAGATCCATTTGATATCGAAGAAAACACATTTAATATCCAAATATGTCCAAGATCATAAGGAAAAACTTATAAGATCACTTCGGTCCGTCTGTCTGTCTGTCTGATCGTCAGTCACACCCGATTTTCTCTGAAACTATTTGACATAGAAAGTTGAAGTTTGGTGCTAATATAGAAATTGATGGCCTCATCAGAGCCGTATAGTTTTGAAAGTTAAATTTTGACTTAAGGGGTTAGTTTTGGGGGGTGAAATCGGAAGTGAAAAAAAATCATCGAGTGGGGTGTCAAGTGTAAAAACAAGAGTTCAAAAGTATATATAATGTAATACTTGCGCACACTTTTCTTTGTATTATTTTAAAAAAATCGCTGTTCCCCCCTTTATCTCGTACTGATCAAAAAATGTTGAAAAAATTCTGGAATATTCTCCACGGAGTGTAGATTGAACAAAAATTATCACGAGTGCATTACCTTTAATAAAAAAAAAAAAAAAATTTCAAGGGCATCAGTTTTCAGTAAAGATTGGTAACAAATTTTGTTTTACTATATATATATATATATATATATATATATATATATATATATATATATATATATATATATATATACTTAAATATGAAATTAGTTGGGAAACTCGCCAAACTTTGCCGAGTTTCCCAACTAATTTCATATTTAAGAATATTGTTAAATACGGCAACTTTTGCTTTCTTTCTTTAATATATATATATATATATATATATATATATATATATATATATATATATATATATATATATATATATATATATATATATATATATATATATATATATATATATATATATATATATATATATATATATATATATACATGTATATATATATATATATATATATATATATATATATATATATATATATATATAAAAATTTGTTGGGGAATTCGGCAAAGGGCGTGAAAAAAGTTCACACAATGTTCATTCAGCCAATATTTCGGTCCTAGGTTGGGACCTTCTTCAGGGCAAAAACTGAAAAGGAGAATCAGTATCCTAACTGAGAAAAATTCATTTATTCGAATTATAACTATTATTATTATTTTAATAAACCAATGTAAAATTACAAGATCAAATTAATAACAGGGATGTGGTTTAAAACCCTGGATGCTGAAAACATTTTTAATTATTAATTAATTCACCCGAACGGACCATCTGTAACCGGCGCCATGCAAAATGAACATGTCAATGACAAGAGACTGTTACTTAGAAGGGAAAGAGATTATTTTGCAAACCTAGAAACCTAAAAACCGAAATTGTAAACCTTCGGAGAGAGAGAGAGAGAGAACTGGTCTAATGAAAAATATATAAAAGGTCAAACAAAGAAAAGAAATTAAGAAATTACCAGCTGAACGACCTAGAAATCGACAAGAAAATTCGGATCAAAGACGGCCGTAAATTTTATGTAGAAGGGGGGTCAGGAGATCTAGCGAAAGAGACACAGAAAAGGACGGAATGAATATTATATTAATTTCTGAATCAGTTTATTTAATTAATTTATATATATAATTCGTCAATTTAATTATTGGGAAAATTTTAATCAAAATAAGAAAAAGAGGGTTTATTTACCAAGGGTGTATATAGGGATGATAATACCAAGATGGAGGGAAGGCGACAAATCACTGAACCGTTAAAGTCAGAAGAATGTGACTAGAGAAATAAGTCCAGAGAAATAAGGGGAACAATTCTAAAGACCGCAAAACCAAGGGACCATCAGAGAACAAAATAGAGGAAAGGAGAGAGAATTAGAGTATTGGAAGTTGGTCTGTTTAGTACCGGACAGTCATTTTTGGAGGTAAAATATCATAGTTCGAATGAGGATAGGGAATTATCACCTGACATAGAGACATCACAAGAAAGGAGGAAACTGTATATGTTGCTCAGACCATCTAGATCGGTTCTTCTATTGATGTTGTGGAGATTTTCATTGATGTAACACATTTCTAGGAATTCTCTATTGACCAGATTTTTTGAAAAATGAAGTATCTCTGGTTCATTGAAGTTGAAAGAGTGACCGTTATCTACAGAATGGATTGCCAAAGCACATCTTTGCGGATGGCATCTGGTGTCACTTTTGTGAAGTGTAATACGACGATTGAGAGACTGAGAAGTCTGACCGATATAGACTGATGGGCAATTGAGGCAGGGGATTGAATACACTACATCTGACATAGAGAGAACTGGCAGAGGAGCCTTCAATTTACTGAAAACACGTCTATTTTTGAAAAAATAGTATTTGGCAATTTTAATGTTGGGAACAGTGCGAAGGATATGGATTAATTTATTTGTGAGACAAGGAATGAAAGGCAGAGAAGGCAACGACCAATTTGTTTCGACTGGGGGGATGGGAGGAGGAGAAGGGTTTTGGTTTGGTGAGGGGGGAATATGTTGAGTATGAGTGAGCTTGTTAACTTCATCCCCGGTTTTTAACAGTTTTCGACTGTAACCATTTTCTGTGAACAGGTTTGTGAGCGTTTCCTGTGAATTAAGCAGGTAATCTGGGTGGACTATTGTCTTCACTCTTCTATACAGGCCCTTGATGACGTTAACCTTCACCTTCCAATCATGGCCAGAATTAGCGTGGATGTATCTTCCAGAGGAAGTAGGTTTTCTATACCAGTCAAGTTTAATAATGTTGTTGGAGTCTCTAATAATTTTTGTGTCCAAAAAAGGAACCGCATTGTTTGTTCTTCTTCCATGGTAAATTGTAAATGTGGATCGAAAGAATTGAAGACTTGGAGAACTTCTTCTTTGTCATCTGCTGGTATGGAGAGAACCAGATCGTCTACATATTGAAAAATATATATATATATATATATATATATATATATATATATATATATATATATATATATATACGTATATATATATATATATATATATATATATATATATATATATATATATATATATTTTTATATATATATATATATATATATATATATATATATATATATATATATATATATATATATATATATATATATATATATATATATATATATATATATATATATATATATATATATATATACGATATATATATATATATATATATATATATATATATATTTATATATATATATATATATATATATATATATATATATATATATATATATATATGGCACATTAGCGAAGCAACCAAAACAAACTGAAAATTCGCACTTGGTAGTTCCCAAAAGTGTTCTCTGTATTTGTTAGACAATCCCAAGATGCGTTTCACCGTATCACGGCTCATCAGCTCGGCTAGGTTCAGCAAACACATAGAACATCATTCAGACCTTATCCGGATACTGACTGAAAACTATAACAGAATAGATGCTCATGCTGCACTCTGTCCGTGACTTTTTTAAAGTCTGTCCGAAAAGAACGGCCAGATCACAACTGACAGGCAGGTCGCTCGTTCTGATAATCAAAACCGTATAAAAGAACAGTCTTGTAATCGTCGGCTAGGCAGGTCGCTCGTTCTAACAAACAATACCGTACGAAAGAACAGTCTCCCGACACGTCGTCTAGGTAGGTCGCTCGTTCTAACAGACAATACCGTACGAAAGAACAGTCTCCCGACACGTCGGCTAGGCAGGTCGTTCGTTCTAACAGACAATACCGTACGAAAGAACAGTTTCGCGACACGTCGGCTAGGCCGGTCGCTCGTTCCAAAGTGATATTGCAAATGCTATACATTTATTTAGCACAAATAAAGAGGTAGACAACTATAATGATTTTGTGTTCTCTATAATGACCACTGAAGGTGCCATAATTAATGCTATAGATGCAGTATCTGGAGCAACCAATGACGTAGCAAAAGCATTACATACTACACCATAAATTCTTTAACAACCATGCAAACTTACGATTTACCAGAAAAATTACAAGTTAAAGTCCACCCTCGTTATATGATGACGGTTAATATTGACACTGTTGATGGGCTGGTTAATGGAAGTACTGGTATATTAGAAGCTATCGATTTTGGGTGCAATAACGAAACTGGCGAAAGGCGACCGTTAAGGCTCTGGCTAAAATTCGATCAAGAAAAAGTGGGACAGTCTACTCGAAATAAATATGCAGCTCGCAACCAAAAAGACGTTAATCGAATTAAATTGACATTAACACCACTTGATTGCTGTAACTTACACTATTAAAAAGTGGAAGTCCTCAAATTTGACCGTCAGTCGTACTTAGTTCCCCCTAGTTGTTGCAGAAGGTATGACCGTCCACAAAAGCCAAGGTTCCACTCTAGAAAAAGTGGTTGTTCATTTAAGTAAAAACTTTAAGCGGGCCATGCTCTACGTTTCTTTTTCTAGAGCAAGAACAGCCAGTGGACTCTATATCATATCAAATGATGGTCAATTTCGTGCACCCTCATCATCAACAGCAAATAATCCAATCGATAAAGGGTTATTACGTTTATCTGAGAATCCTCTTCTTCCCAAATTTAAGTTTTTAAGTTGTGAAGAAGTCTTTACGCAAATATTTTACTGATATCGATATCGATCCAATTTTTCAGGCTTCTCACATATCCCTCTTTATAGAAACTTGGTTATGTCCACACGATAAATTAGTTTTTTCAAATAATTTCATGGAAATAAATCGGCTTTATGGACCACAGCAATCTCAAGCTAACCCTGGCTGGGGTTCTCTTGTAGTGGTGCGTTCACTGTTATGTAATTCTGTTAATTTTACTACCAAGAGTGCATAAAAAACGACAAAAACTCAGGACACTGTGAATGTATAACCTTTAAATTTTTAGATATATGTTTCGTACTTGTATACAAGTCTCCATCTTGTCTAATAAAAGATGTTATTCACTGTATAGATAAAAATATAAACACATCAAAGATCTAAGATAAAGATCGTGGGAGATTTAAACATAAATTTTTTGGACATTGTTAATAATAATCTATCCACCTATTTGAATAGCATTGGGCTGATACAAATGATAAAACATACTAGTTCAACCAGAGCCAGAACCTTGATAGATAATTGTTTTGCAATTTTCCTAATAATATAGAAGTACATGTTGTAGGAAGTTTTTTTAGCCATCACAAACAAATTTGTGTCCGAATCCAAGATGTTAATTTTTGAAAACTCATTTATGGTAAGTTTTGTGAAGTCACTGATCATTTCATACTTCCGTAACAAAAAAATTTTTGGGGTGTAGAGCTAGTTCGTCTCCTCGTGGTACACCCTGGATAGCGTAACTACGTAAACTAAATGAAGTAGCACTTGCTGGCGACAATTCTTAGAATTTCCTGGTCACTGAAACAGTACAATGGCTGATCAAGATATTAATGCAAATGGACCTTCTCAGGACCAACTGACTAGAAGTGTTGGACCCTGTCTAAGAGTCTGCCAATTCTGTTTGTTATTATTGTAATGTTTCCTGCCATACGTAAAATAAATTGTTTATTTTCAAGGCAGTCACAGTACGGAACACTAATTGCGCAAGTCCAACTTGCACTTGACCGGCTATTTTATTCTTTCTTTGGTTTATTAATGTCTTTATCCCTTTTAAGGACCGTGTAACTCATATATTGCTGTATTGAAAATTTTTTTAGAACACAAATTTATAAATAAAAATTTTCTGGAGTAGTTTTAGAAATAACAAACAATTAAAAATATAAATACATTTTAATATTTACGTAATTTAAAGAGCAATTCCTACAAGACTAGTATCAGGAGTATGGTGGGTCTTCGTTCTACACAGCTAACTTAGCCGCATTTTTAGTCACAGAAAATAACGTGGTACTTTTTAATGATGTTAAAAGTGTGGTTGAAAATGCAGATAAATATAATATTCACTTTGGTGCCAAAGCCAATGGTGCCACCCAGGTTTTCTTTGAGGTAATGCAAAATTTAAACTTGCTGTTTAATTCATAAAATTTGTTTTTGATTTTGTGCATATGCCCTAGATTTTTTTTTAAAAATGATCTATTAACGTCGTAACCAAAATCTGATATTTTAGAATAGAACATAAGAACATCATCCCTTTGGAATAATTTGCCCAGGACTATCTTTCCCACCGAGTACAATTTACAGCGATTCAAGAACAACGTGAATCGCTTTCTCCGTACACATGTCGCTCCTGTAGCACTTTAGGGACTTCCCTGTAGCACGTGTGCTAGACCCATAAAAAAAAATGAAGATAGTAGTTTTGCTTCAAAATGCAACGTTTAAAAACTGTTGGTCATCTAACCTTTATTTATTTGTATAAAATATGACTTTCGTAAGAGAAGATCAGTTGAAGATCTCCTACAGATCTTTGAAATAACGCAATTTAACACTTTGGAGATTTTTAAAAGGTTGTACTTGATATTTATATCCAATATACTCGACCGTGCTTGGCGTGACGGATTGTTGACTAAGCTCCGCTCTCATGGTAAGCCTGGAAGATTAATTTGTAACCTTCGATTTTCCCAGAGATCTTTCTTTACAAGTGAAAATTGATGGATTTCCTATACGCAGCGTCACCCTCAATGGCAGTATTCTTCCATGCTCCACACTGTCCCCCCACTTTCTTCCTTCCTTTCTTGATGCCAATAATCCGCTGGAAAAGATTGAATATCCAAATTTTTGTCAGTACGTTTGTTTTTTCTTTAATCCTTTTAGTTGCTGTGCTAATATAAATAAATATCGGAAAGTTATACAGTTTAATCAAGATCCGGACAAAATTCTGTCTTGGAGTGATAGTAAGCAGTTTCTAAATAAGATAACGCTACAGAATCGTACATAGTTGTGTCTATTCCGCTAGCCTTATCGCTCGTCTGAATAGGCTTTAATGTGGAAGTAGATCACGTTGCTTAAACAATACGGAAAAATTCTAAAAGTTCTGGATTTATTTGTAACTTTGTACCTGATTTTTCCCTGGTATATGAATATTTTACATAAAAAACTTATTTATCAACGAATAGCTAAACACATGCAGGAACATTCGGAAGATACGGCCACTGATAATAAAGCTGGTATAGAAATGGCTGAAACAATAAAATATGCTTTCTTTATGGAATCTACTACAATTGAATACAACATTCAGCGACATTGCAATCTAACCATTGTTGGAGATAGGTTGGATGAAAAGGGATATGGAATTGCTTTAAAGGAGAGTAAGAGTGAAAAAAAAGATTAAATTAATCATCTAATTTGACAAAATAACAATGATAATAATAACAATACTATACAATCAACATTAATAATTAACATGGTTAGCGAAACGCGCGTCGAGTGCAAAAATAAAGTGTTTGGTGTAGTGGTGATATATACTGAGTAGTGTCATTGTGCCAAAGATTCCACATTCCCAACTTAATTAATAATTAAATTTAATACATATTTTCCTCAGATATTTATTATATATCATCTCAAGAAGTTATCCATTATATTCAAATAAATTGCTTAAATAACATCGGTAATATAGGAAAAACAACATGCAATGATTTTACATTATAAGTGTTAGATGACCTTTTAGTAATTTTATAGATAACTAGCCGTGCCCGCGGCTCCGCTCGCGTGGACTTGATTTACCTTTATCGTCACTGCTTATTCGTTATGTGTATATTATTATATAGCTCGAGAGGCCTTAGAGACCCATGGCTTGTTGCATACTCGTCTCCACTTCTTTTTGTCTCCTGTTAGCTTTTCCCAGTGCGGGATTCCCATCAACTCCAGATCTTACTTTACTGCCTGAATCCATGTAGATAGAGGTCTACCCTTGCCTCTTCCTCCAACCACTCCTCTTATTAGGGCTTGCTTTGCCTGTCTTTCTTCCTTCATCCTTGCCACGTGTCCCAACCATCTTAATCGCTGGCTTCTCATGATTTGGCTTATAAGGGGTAACGTATATAGGCATTTTAATTCGTAGTTTTTGTTCTTTTTTCCACAGTCCCTCTTTTTTCCTTCCTTTATAGATTCTTCTCAAAGCTTTCCTTTTCCACACCTCCAACGTCTCCTTTCCTCTTGCATTCAGTTTCGACGTTTCGCATCCATATGTCACCGTGGATCTGAGAACTGTCGCATATATGTCTTCTTTTGCTTTTCTTGATATATTCTTTGATTTCAATATTGGATTCATTGCCCCCAAACATATCTGTCCTTTCGCTATTCTTTCTTGTATCTCCGTCCTTTCTTGTCCACTCTCTATTACTGTTACTCCCAGATAATTAAATTTGTCTACTTTTTCAAACATATATCTTTTCCTTAAGTTGTTTATTATATCTAAACTTTTGTTGTATTATCCTTCTTCTTTGTAATTTCCATGTATTTTGTTTTTCCTCATTTATCTTTACTCCTCTCATCCTTCCCCTTTCTTTTATCCTACTTATGGCTTTTTTGAGGTTCTCTTTTGCTCTTGCAATCACTGCTACATCATCCGCATAGGCCAAGCATTGACAGGTTTGTTGGTATGTCGTTCCATTTGTTTTTATTTCTAACTCCCGGATAATCTTCTCTAGTACCAAATTAAATAGACATGTCGACACGGGATCCCCCTGTCTTAATCCTCTCTTCACTTTAAACTGGTCTGATACTTTGCCCTCAACCAACACTCTATTTTCTGTGTCATTCAGGGTCATTCTCATCATGCGAATCATTTTACTTGGAATTTTTAGTTCTTCTATTATCTTGTAGAGTCTTTCTCTATTTACAGAGTCATATGCTTCTCTGAAATCCACAAAGACCAAGTGTAGTGCCAAATTTTGTTCTAAGATATTACCTTGGTTTTGCTTAATCGAAAATATCTGGTCTGTAACCGAACTATTTTTCCTCAATCCACACTGGTACTCTCCCAGAATAGACTCGGCTTTCTCTTCTAGTCTGTTTTTGATAGTCACCACTACTATCTTGTACACGACATCCAGTAAGGCTATTGGTATATAATTAGCACATATAATTTTTTTCTCCTTTTTTGTATATTGGACAAACGAGCGACTCTCTCCAGCTCACTGGCATCTTTTCTGTTTCCCATATTTCTTGCACCAACCAGCATATTTCATTTTCCGAATCTACTCTTCCAGCTTTTATCATTTCTACTGTTATACAATTTCCACCGGGGCATTATTTTTTTTTGGGGTCTGAGTATTTCTCTTATTTTTTCCCTCCTTTCCCTTCAGTTAATTTTTCTTCCTATTTCTCATTCAACTCCTCATTTTTATCTCCATTTAATGTTTCTTTAAAGTATTCCGCCCATCTATTCAGCCTTTCTGCTAAATTTCCATCTTTTTTCCTACATATTAGCATTTTGTCTCTGTTTATTCCCTTTGTATTTAAAAAAAAAACATGTAAATCATATAAGTGGTTCTTATGTGCTAAGCGCACTAATAGCCAGACAGACAGACAGAGAGACGTTACGTTTTATATATATTATATTTTTTTTTTGATATATATTAAATTAAGAATGTAAAAAAAAACACGCAAATCGGATGAGTGGTTCTCGAATGATAAGCACACTAACGGACAGACAGACAGAGAGACGTTGCATTTTATATATATTATATAGATCATTATTATTATTATATAACCTGGCCAGAGAACATATGTATGAATTAAAAAAAAAAACACGTAAATCGGATAAGTGGTTCTCGAGTGATAAGCTCACTAACGGACAGACAGACAGACAAACAGACAGAGATACGATGCATTTTATATATATTATAGATGTAATAAAATATATATCTATAACCTGGTCAGAGAACATATGTATGAATTTAAAAAATCACGCAAATCGGATTAGTGGTTCTCGAGGAATAAGCGCACTAACGGACAGACAGGCAGACAGAGAGAAGTTGCATTTTATATATAATATAGGTATAGATTATTATTATTATTATTATTATTATATAACCTGGCCAAAGAATATATGTATGAATTTAAAAAAAGACACGTAAATCGGATAAGTGTTTCTTGCGTGATAAACGCACTAATGGACAGGCAGACAGACAGAGAGACATTGTATTTTATATATATTATAGATTATAGATATTCTCTGCTACATAATATTGTTCCATATTTAATGATTTAGGCTGTGTATTGCAAGGAAACGCGCTAGCGGCAAACTTTTTTCCGACTTCACTCACTATTATCGTCACTGCCCATTCCTTATGCTACCTATCGTCATAAAATATAGCCTATAACCTGGCCAGAGAACATATGTATGTTTTTAAAAAAAAAGTACGTAAATCGGATAAATGGTTTTCCAGTGAAAAGCGCACTAACGGACGGACAGACAGACAGACAGACAAACAGACAGACAGGCAGAGAGACGTTGTATTTTATATATATTATAGATAACACAAATTTTTATTACCCATTGGAATATGGAATTTAGGTTAAATTTTTAATGGGCAATGTATATTATTTTTGAAACTTTACAGGATTAAATAACAATGCTAGATGAATCTTCAATTACTTGTTTCATTTCGTGGTTTTTCTTTCTTAGATTCACCGTACAGAACCAAATTAAATACAGCCATTCTTAAACTAGACTCTGCAGGTGTCATTGACAAAATAAAGAAAAAATGGTGGGAGGAAAGAAAAGGTGGTGGGTAATGTACAGTAAGTAACAGAAATTAGTATTTGAAAAGTAGTCTATTCATATTTTCTAAGTCCTACCGGCTGCGGCGAGTGGTTTAGCTACAATGTTGATACATGTCACATGACGGAACCATAAACAATACTTTTGTTCGTTACAGATCTTACACTCCTAAAGATCTCATTATATTATAGGAGGGTTTATTTCTTTGCAAGGAAAGTGGTGATATTATTATGCTGCATACATATTCATCCAAATCTATTTCATCTCCTTCAAAATAATATCCCCCACTCCAACATATTTATGTTAACGTTTTATTCAACTTTCAAAAATCTAGTTGTACTTGTTTCCGATGTTGCTTTAACAGCGGAGAACAAATTCTCAATTATAGCTGCTATAGTTTTGAGGCGGTATCCACGTGAGGTAATTTTAGTTTAAAGAATTAGAAAAAGTCACACAGTTTTGTATCTGGTGAATACGGAGCTTATGGGACTTGCATTGTTTCATTTTGACTTAAAAAGTTAGGAACAGTTGTTGCATTGAACGATGATGCGATATCCACCATTCTGCCAACCAGGTGAAATTTAGGATTAATTCGACTGCATTTGAGATTTCGTCTAAGGGTTTATCTGTAAAGGATGTTATTTTATTCTAATTTACCTCTCTTGTGAAATTTATACCTATGTTTGTATATCGCGAAATTACATCTAATGATATAAGTACATCATCCTGTGAGATGAATATATTTTTAAAATGTGTAGGCTTTAATATAGTAATTATTTTGGGTAATATATTATATAATACATTTTTTTCAAAATTTTGAGAGATTTCCAGAAGACAGGTCTCAATGAGATACCGTGTTTAAGTATTTTTAATTATTTTGTGGTGTCGGGTGATGTAAATATCTTATTTTCCCAATATCGACCTAATCGATGCTATTACATAATTATACTTTATATTGTTGGGATAGGTTCCAACTGACGCGGGTCGCATGATAAACTAAAAAGCAATTTGGTCACTTTAAACACCTTAAAAATCGCTTGCACCACGTTAGCGGCCTGTAATGCATTGCTCGCGGAAAGTTATGCACACCTTGCATTAGTCATTCTAGTAGTGTCATTTACATCTCTCTTACCAAATCACCCAGCTAGGTCACTACAAATGAGGCATTTAAAAATAATTTTTGGATATAGCAAACTCACAGAAAAGAACTTGTTCGTTACTCAAAAATTGGAGCTATATGAGATATTTTATTATAGGGTTCCGACGATGACACCGAGGTCACACCTCTGGATCTATAAAAAACGTGAAAGGTATTTTTTACGTCACAATATTTGGCAAAGTTTTAGGTGCTATACTGGTGATTTTTGAATGGATATTTAGTATTTTAAGAATTGCAAGAAAAGCCAAATTATCATTTAGAGAAGCTCTAAAACAAGAAATAAAATTTTTTCTACAATTTAATAGTAATGTGAAACCGGTACTCGACGCTATATCGGAAGATGACGAAGAAACGTCGCAATCAAAATCTGAGAGTGATCGATCTAAATCAAAATCAACGAAGTCAAAATCGCCTTCACAGAAGTCAAAACTGGCAGTTAATGGAGAAACTACAAGACCTTACTGATTCGTTATATCTTCTCCTTCATTGGACAGACTTACTGAATCACCATGAAAATAAAGTTATAATTTATAAGTATATTTCTGATTTTTAATTATTTTTATTACTACAATCTGTATTTTAAGTTACAGCATTTATTTTAACGAATTATAGTATTTATTAAAATGAATCATTTCATCACTTACAGCCGATACCCAGTCTATCTATAATTTATGGCAATCACGAGCTGTAACCAGGAATGTCCTATAGACCTGTTATTTCTTTCACTTCGTGAATACCAAGGCTGCGTATACAATTGAGCTGTTTTTGTTATTTTCACCAAAGTGTAGAGAGTACGAGAACTTTTTTACCGTTGTTAAAAGTTGCAAAAGTGGGCGGGAAATTTATTTTTTGTTAAAATCCTTGACGGTTACAGAGATATTCGTTTATAGTACTACTGCAAGATAGCAGCAGATTCAAACTGTTATTAATCTACGATAACCCGGCCTTCCTTACACTTCACGAATAGAATAAATTATAAAAGTTGTGCAATTCCGTATCAACAGCATTTTTCTGCGAAAATAGAAAGTGCACGTCAAAAAAAAAACATTGTTTTACGCACAATGCCTCGAATTTGTAGAGAAGATTTAGAACTGAGAGTTATTAAACGAAAAATTAGAGTAAAAATGGCTAGCGTTAAGATACTAGAACGCTGACTGGAAATAAATGCTTCCTATTATATTAACTAAAAAAGACAAACCTTCCGTTATCCCAAATTTGAACCTACTTGACTAGAAACTGTAGGATACTCTCGGTATTGTCAAAGGAATACCGAAATTTAAAGTCTCTTAAAAAGCATCGTCTATAAAACTACCTAATTCGGATTTAAGAAGTCTGATCCGTTCTCGTTATAGTTCCTAAACGTTTGAATTTTTGTTACTAGGGATTTTGAATAACACAACTCTGCAAAAAAAAAATTAAGAGCTGTTTTGGTTTATTTGCGTAATTCTTATGTTTTTGGGTGTACTGAATCCGAAAATGACTTTCATTTTGTCATAGAACGTCACGTTTTTTGACAATGTAGGTATCTATGTTAAACAAGTTATCATCTTAAAATAAAAGATAAAAGACTAAAAAAATTTTTTTTAATTTATAATTGCGTAACAAAACTTATTTTTTTATCTAAAATACATTCATTAGTAAGCACTAAACACATTTCTGTGTGAGACTCCTTTTGGTACATTTTCGCTTGTAGGAAGCATCTGGAAGGTCTCTCTGAAGCGTCCAACAGTAGTCTGCCATCATTGAGACGCTCCATCTTCCCTGGTATCTTTTTTCCATTTCCTTAATATCTTGGTGAAATCGTTCACCTTGCTCTTCACTCAGATCTCCTAAATTTTCTGGAAAGTAGTCGAGGTGGGAATGAAGAAAATGTACTTTTAAACTCATTAGGCAACCTAAAGCTTGAAATGCTTTTAACATTCTTTTGACGATTTGTTTGTAGTTAGGGTCTTTGTTATTGCCTAAAAATTTCTCTATGACCTCTTTAAAGGCAATCCACCCTTCTCTTTGAGGATCCGTCATGGTTGTGATGAATTGTGGATCAGCCATAAGCCGTCTAATATCTGGTCCAACGAAAACACCTTCCTTCAACTTTGCCTCCGAGAGGCCTGGAAACTTTGATATTAAGTATTTGAAGCAATTTCCATCACTTGGAAGTGACTTTACAAATTGCTTCATCAATCCCAGCTTTATGTGAAGCGGTGGTAGAAGAACTTTATGAGGAGGCACCAAAGTTTCATGCAGGACGTTCTTTTCGTCAACTTTAAGCTCCCTCGGAGGCCAACACTTTTTGGTCCAGTGATTTGCTCGGTGTGTGTACTATCCCATAGACACAAAAAGCAAGGGAATTTGGTACACCCAGATTGTTGTCCGAGCAACATGCCCAAGATTTTTAAATCACCGCACACTTGCCAACCGTGGTCTTTATATTTTAATTTGCAAAGAACCAATTCCAAGTTCTTGTAGGTTTCCTTGAGGTGTACGGAATGACCGACAGGAATGGAAGCATAGAAACCGCCATTGTGAAGCAGAACTGCTTTAAGGCTTCTTTTTGAAGAATCTATGAAAATACGCCACTGTGCTGGGTCGTATGAGATCTTAAATGTATCCATCAAACCTTCAATATTGGTACAATAAACCAACTCGTCCTCTTGGGCAAAGTAGGAAGTGAACTGCTTCTCACGATATCTAAACCAGGAGGAAGACACTCCCGGCAAAAGTAAGTTCCTGCTTTTGAGCCTTGATCCAAGCAACTCAGCAGCGTTTTTGGGAAGATTCAAGTCTCTTACCAAATCATTTAGCTCGCCTTGGGAAAACAATTTCGGACTGCTGTCATCTTCAAATTGAAAACTTGACTTGTCATCGGGTTCAGGTACAGCACCATCTTCGTCAGAACTTGGAATCTCTTCCATGATAGCAGGGACCTTGGGCACTGGTATTTCGGTCCCATGAGGGATGAGACGAATAGCTAATTGCAGATTGGGGTATGAAATGGACTGCTTCCATTTTGAATTATACCCTTTCACATTACACGAACAAAAGTAACAATCATCACTATGGTTCTTTTGCTCGCGCCATACCATAGGAATCGCATATCGGAAAGCTTTTTTCTTGCCCTTAAACCAATTTCAAAGGTCTTCAACACATCGTTTGCAGACTTTATGAGGTGCCCAAACTTTATCCTGATCTCCAAGTTTTAAGCCAAAATACGTGAAGTATACTTTCTTTACAAAGTCCGTAATATTAAGTTGTTGCTTTAATACCATATATTCGCCACAAATATAACAGAAAGTGTCAGACGAATTCACACACTTCCGCATAGATGACATTGCACTATATTGAACCAAGATCTATAAAACAATGACGAGTTAACACGTAATTGTACCGCGCCACTTTCTACACTATCGGAGCGCGCACGTTCTGGTTACAACGTTTATGTTTGTTAATTTAGCTCACACAGGGCGTTCTTTATTTAGAAAGTAATGATAGTTATGGCCTGTATACATTTAAAAACAGTAATCAAAATAAAATTGTACCTATTTATTTATGACTTCAAGTTAGCCCAAAAAAACCCTTTTTTATAATAAAATTTTGCGTTTTGCAAAATAACCTGACGTTCTGGAATTTTTTGAGTATTTTTTTTAGTTTTCAGGACACCTAAATACATAGAAATCAGTTAAAAACATCCAGACAGCATTTTTGTTGCAGACCTGTGTAATTAAATGTGATCATGGGGCATTTTTAAGATAAGTTTTAAAAGAATATGTTTTAATTTTGTTGCACTGGGTCTTGACTTCAAAATTTAAATTAAAGTTGGTGGCAGAATCTAAAGCTAGACTGTGTATGAAGCTTTTAAGAAAACTGTACATTAAGAATTTATCCCAAAAATTATTTGGTTAGTGTAAAATAACTGAAAACGAAAAAGGCCCATATTTCAATATTTCAACAATTTATCCACAGTTCTTTTATTCGTCAGTAGGATTGACAAACAAGAGAATATAATTTACTGGTACTTATCTAAATAGTCCCGTGTGTGTGTCCCATCGTGTCCCAAAATTATTCCTAATCCGACCCTATAGAAAGCACAAAAGTTCTAAATATCACATGCTAATATATCGCAGGTACCAGGAGGTCTATTGTGCCAAGAGAATTTTGACCACAAAAGGAATTGTAAAGAAGACAGAATTAACAGTAGCCAGTTAACGACCTATTGAATTACCTAAACTTTCTTATGGTTAAATTACTGAACTGAAAATTCTTAGAGTTTTAATATTGTCTCTTATACTCTTGTTTCATTTATTTAAATTTTATACACTTATAGGTTGAAACTAGTATCCACAAAAAAAAAATTAACGTTTGTAGAAACTAATTTAGCTATTGATATATAATACATTCCATGTTCGTAAGCCACTGCTAATATAATTTCTCTGGACATATCCAAGGCATTCGACCGTGTTTGGCACGATGGGCTGTTGGCTAAGCTACGTTCTTATGGTATGTCGGAAAAGTTCTGTTTGCTCAGAGAGCGTTCTTTACGAGTGGCAGTCGACGGATTTCTTTCTAACACCTTCACTATCAACGCCGGTGTACCTCAAGGCTCCATACTGTCTCCTACTCTTTTTCTCATTTACATTAACGATCTGCTGGAAAAGACCGAGAATCCAATCTACAGCTTTGCAGATGACAGTACACTTATCTCTTCATTCACTTTGAACGCTCGAACATCGGCTACTCAGACGAATATCCGCAGACAGCAGGAAGTCGTTCAACTTAACAAAGACCTGGAGGAAATTCTATCTTGGGGTGACAGTAACCAAGTAGAATTTAACGCTACAAAAACCCAGGCGGCAGTTTTTTCTAAAAAAGTTAACGTTGCTGAACCTGACATAGTTATTTCGGGGCACTCCATTCCTCTAACATCGTCACTCAATTTGTTGGGCGTTAATTTGGGAGCAAATATGTCCTGGCATGAACATGTTGCAGGCATAGCAAGGAGAGCTTCTCAAAAGTTGGGAATATTATTTCGAACCAGAAAGCTTTACACTCCACAACAACTGTTAATTCTTTACAAAGCTCAAATTCGATCAACTATGGAATACTGCTCCCATGTTTGGAGCTCCGCTCCCAAACATACACTGCATTTGTTGGATTCTATTCAGAGAAGAGCTGTTCGTCTGATTGGAGACCCGGAACTGACCGTCGGCCTTGATTCGCTGGAACATCGAAGAACGGTTGGCGACTTGAGCCTATTCTACAAGTACTTTCATGGAAAGTGTTCGAAGGATGTGGCCCGCTTAATTCCTCCCAGAGCGGTGCATGTTAGAAGTACACGTCGCGCTAATTCTTCACATCCGTATGAGGTTTAGCTTGTTACTCCCCGTACAACACTTTTCAAGCAGTCTTTTATATGGAGAACATCATCCCTTTGGAATAATTTGCCCAGGACTGTGTTTCCCACCGAGTACAATCTACAGCGGACTACAGGGACTTCCCTGTAGCACGTGTGCTAGACCCATAAAAAAAAAAATAAAAACCTACTTGCTAATTGGATGTAATATAAATTTAACTTGGATAGTTTCATATTTCGCCTACCACTTTGACAACTAAAAATCCCTGAAAATTCACAGATTTACTTCCAATGCCCGTCCAAGAATCTTAACTTTTGTAGCTCTTTCTCATCGCCCCAAAAGTTCTTGTAGGTCATAAATGAAAAAAATGACATTTCACAAAATATTCCACCTTAATTGAAGAACACAACATAAAATTTACCAAAAATTTCTGCAAACATAAGAAATAGTAACAATACCCTAACGGGAAAACAAGGAAAATTTACTGTTATGCAGATCTGACAGGAAAGAGTAGAATCAATATAACATGGTTTTATAATGTAATATAATGAACTAAACAAATTTAAAAGAAATTGGTTGTCATTTTAGAAGAATAAAACCATACAAAAATAGTATAGCCTGTCCCAAAAAATAAAATCTTGATTTTTGCCGTTTTAAGTGGGTAATCTAAAAATTTTTACCTTTCGTTTATGATAGGTTGCAGAGATGGACTTAAGAGTTTTATTCGTTAATGCAAATAAATAAAATTATAAGTGTTTTTGGAGATGTTCATTTATAGATGCATGTAAAAACAAATGGATAAAAAGTACAAATATACAGTTTGAATGAATGGGGTTTACAAGAGGGACATATTGTATAAATAAGAATATATTTTAACTTAAGCCTAATTCGGTTTCACTATCACTGTCCTCAGCCGAGGTAATTATCAGTGGTTTTATATTATTTACATAAATATATGAATCTTCAACTTTAACAACGTGCTGAATGGAATTCTTCCAGCTTTTTTTACTAATTCAACCACTGTCACGCTTAAAGTAGAAGAAACATTTTGTGCCCTTATTTTTGATTTAACTTGATGCCAAATATGTTCAATTGGATTTAACACACAATAATACGGAGGAAGCCGCAAAAACAGTGTGTTCCATTTTCTCAGCTATATTATCACAAACACGTTTTTTGTTTTCAATTTATAGTCTTTCAAAACTTTCAAAAGATCACTATTTTTTTATAACTAAAGTCAAAATAAATATCATTTTCTAACTTATATTCCTGTATTACCGATTTGGTGTTGGCTGCATTAGGAAACTTATTTAGTAGGCGACTATGGTAACTTGTATTATCCATAACTATAACACTCTGTTCGGGAACATTTGGCAAACGGGAATTTTTATAAAAGTTTTGTGGTCGTGTCTTCGTGATAGTACAAGCTAGAATCTTTTAAGTTTTTTGCAGAGAATAGTAGACAATTTGAAACCCAGCCCTTTTCAGATGCAGCATGTAAAATGGTTATTCGTTTACCTTTATTTGAAAGTGCGTTAGTCTGACATTTTGTACTGCTGTCAACCCACCCTTTTTGTAAATAAGTATGTCGCAAATCTCGTAATCTTTGTGACTCCATCACAACTTGCTTTTCTTGATTTTTAGGAACGTTAATCCCATTTTTAAGAGAATTCTGTGAAGGGTTGATCGGCCACAATGTATATTGGTCTTGTCCTACACCAGTCTTAATTTTATTTTGTCTATTGTCGGCACCAACTGCTCTTCATACATAGAATATATTTTTCTCCTGATGACATCTTTTTCACAATCGTCCACATGATGCATTTGAAAATCTTTCGGTTTTTTCCTGTTCCTGAGTGATGGTTTTCCTACAATACCCTTAATCGTAGAAATTGGGGTTTTTGTTAGTTCACTGGTTTCTTGCAAAGCATTTTGCTTATTCAAATTTCTTTTTACCAAACTGTCATGAACATTTTTCACTATTTGTTTAGCCTCAAGTGATAAATATTTTCTCTTGCGATAGCCACTATTGCAATTTTCCCACGGACGTCACATAATTAAAATAGAACCGTTACGTTGTAAGTTGTAAGTAAAACTAAAAATAAAAATAATAAAAAGTATTTTTCGAATGGGGACCTGTGGTTATTAGGTCTATATTATCAAATACTTAAAGGGCTCCAAATCGGGTTGCCAGGTAGTAAATATACAGGTAAAAATAGATCCATTATGATTGCAGGTGTAAATGAAGGCGGTATACAAAGCAGGTAAAATAAAAATATGTTTATCGTAATACCTGGCAACTATGCACAAAACCATAATAGGGTCGTTTATTGCCCCATTCAAAAAGTAAAAAGGCAGGATCTTGTAACTTGGAATTTGCTTTACAATTGTCTAGTGTTATTGCTAAAACTGACATGTAACATTACGAACTAAAGGCGCCGGATGCTTTACTCTCCTACCTCTTTAAGACGTTCTGCCGGCGCCCTAGTTCGAATGCTGTGATATGAGGTTATGCCTGTAACAAGGGCGAACTCAACCTCATACAATTTTTTTTTCTCATCGTTCTATTCTATACTCACCTCTTTACATTTTATGACGTTTTATTTTTAAAGTTCACCATTTCCTATCACAGTAAAAGGCCTAAAATGAAAATGAGGTGAATGGGAATGAGCGATAGCAGTCGGAGCAATAAGAGCGAACTCGACAAGCCACCCTCACTTTCACCGTTTATCCGGGCCGGTCGCCGCTATCACCTCTACAGCTATTTGTTTTTACTTTGCAGTAGTCTCGAACGTCGAAATGCGAAATCGCTAGAATTGCCCACTAATATCGGTATATTTGTACCCAAAATCGATATATGAAAAAAAATACAAGATTCAATCAAATAGATTGAGTTTCGGATTGCGAAGTGTGTGCATGTAAATCGAACGCCCAGCAATAGTCAGCTCATTCAACGAGCATTATTACGGTATTGTTTCGATCTATTTAATTATTTTATCGATTGTAAACGAGAGGGGCTAGAAATAAAGCAGAGTGTAGTGTGAGAATTAAGACATTAAGTAAAAAATTTGGAGGTTAATCAGAATAATTCTGTGAAATTGTATGTTTTATTTTTCTTTTTCTCCCGTGTCTGAAAATGGAATATACGAGGAACACACGTAAAGTTTTTATAACAGAAAGGACAATGGATAGCGATGATTATACATCAGTAGACTCGAAAACAGGAAGAGTCGAAGAAAAAGAAGAGCCAGTGGGATTATTCAAGAAAAGAAAAAAGCTGATAAGAACACGATAGAAAGAGAAGAACGAAAGAGTAGATAAGATAGACAATTTGATAGAAATGATCAGAGAGCTAATGTCAGATATAAAGGATATAAAACAATATCAGAAGAGATACCAAAAAGAGTTGAAGGAACTAAGACAGGAGAATGAAGTATTAAAAGAGGAAAATAAGGTAATTAGAGAAAACATGAGAAGTATGGATTTGAAGATGAGTAGACTGGAAAAAGACAACGTTAGAAATAATATTGTAATATCGGGAGTGAGATTTGAAGCGAATAACCAACCAGATCTGAAAATGGGTGTAAAACATTTTATGAAGAGGAGTATGGATACAAAAGTACAGATTAAAGATGTGATAAAAATGGGAGCGACTATATGCAAGATAGAACTTGGAAGCACGGGAGATAAAGAAGCTGAAATGGAAAATAAAAACAAACTGAGAAACCTAAGAGAGAGAATTTACATAAACAACGATTTAACAAAAGATGAACGGAAAATTCAAAAGAAGTTGAAGCATATAGCAGAAAACGAGAGAAAGAATGGAAAAAGAGTGAAAATAGGATATCAAAAAATCATAATCGAAGGAAGAAAATATAGATGGGACATTGAGAAAGAATAAACAAAGAATACTACGACAACAAGTCAAAAAACTGAGAAAAAGGAGAGAGATAAGTAGATTGACGACGACCCTGGCAAAGATAAAGGATAAGGAAGAGAGGACTAATAAAAGGAATACAAATAAGTAGATAATCAAAGAAATCGATAGGAAGAAAGAAATGGGAAATAATTGTCGAGTTATTAGTTTGAGAAAACGTAATAATAGGGGTATAAACGGAAAAGAGGATGAACTGACAGAACAACAAATACACTATGTAGGAATCACAGAAACAGAAAGGAAAGGAAATGGATGCAAAAAATTAGAAGCGAAGGTCATAAAAGAAGAAGAAAAAATTATGGAAACGTGGAGCGAATACTATAAAGATCTATCAGATGGGAATGACATAGCATACAAAAATCAACATAGAGACATAATACCGGAACAAGATACAGAACCCACACAGACAGAAGAAACTAATACAGAAGAAACGAAAGAGGCAATCAGCAATTTAAACAGGATGGGAGGATATAGAAGGAAACATGGAAAAGACAAATATAGAATAACTCAGCTCCACGGGCCTTACACTCCTAACAAAAGGTGTAGAAAGGCATAAGGATCAATTAAGTAAGTAAGTATGTTTATTTTAAACTTCCTTACCTTTGTAAAATAATAGGAACTTACAGATTATACTAAGTATACAATTCAAATTAATAAGAGTAATTTTTTTACGATATTTTATATATGAGTGATTAAACGCTAGTGAATACTAGTAAAACATAATGAAATCGAAATAACAAAAACATAACAGACTAAGTTATTTGTAATTCGTTTATAACTAAAGATATCTAACATCAAATAGGTACACAAACTTAAATCTAATTAGTTTTTACGATTTTTAGGATCATACCAATATTCTTTGGCGATAGCCGCAGTCGTCTGTGAACTAATTTCGAACTCATAACTATTAGCATCATTAAATAGTCGTTTTATTTGTAATAGACCAGTAATTGATTCAATAGACAGCTTATTTCGCTGTTTTGTTTTCGTAAGATTAACATACGAGAATATGCGCTCAATATTAGCGTATGAGTGGGGCAGTGATAAAATAGTAAAGATGAAAGTAGAGAACAAAGGAAACATTCGAGTGTCATCCCCATACTTTAGTAAATTGACATTATCCCAAAATAGTTCTATGTTATAAGGAAATAATATCATGTGTTCAAAATTTCTTAAAATACTCCACTCTGTCTCAATTTGTGGGAAATCATGTTTTAAACAATATTGGGAAAGAGTCCACTAACAGGAACCATTGAAGCAGTTTTGCCACTTTTAACATTCGTTAGTTCAATTATGTCTAAATGTGTTAGCGGATGAGTGGGGCAGTGATAAAATAGTAAAGATGAAAGTAGAGAACAAAGGAAACATTTGAGTGTCATCCCCATACTTTAGTAAACTGACATTATCCCAAAATAGTTCTATGTTATAAGGAAATAATATCATGTGTTCAAAATTTCTTAAAATACTCCACTCTGTCTCAATTTGTGGGAAATCATGTTTTAAACAATATTGGGAAAGAGTCCACTAACAGGAACCATTGAAGCAGTTTTGCCACTTTTAACATTCGTTAGTTCAATTATGTCTAAATGTGTTAGCGGATGAGTGGGGCAGTGATAAAATAGTAAAGATGAAAGTAGAGAACAAAGGAAACATTTGAGTGTCATCCCCATACTTTAGTAAACTGACATTATCCCAAAATAGTTCTATGTTATAAGGAAATAATATCATGTGTTCAAAATTTCTTAAAATACTCCACTCTGTCTCAATTTGTGGGAAATCATGTTTTAAACAATATTGGGAAAGAGTCCACTAACAGGAACCATCGAAGCAGTTTTGCCACTTTTAACATTCGTTAGTTCAATTATGTCTAAACCTTTTATTGGATTATTTTTCAATGGAAACCGAGCAGTTATTTGCTTGGAAGCTTCGATATCAAAATCTAGGGATCTGCGTTTAAACAAATTTACTTGATTTGGGCTTAAATCTGAATAACTAAGTAGTGTATCAGACGCCGCAGCGCCATAGTATATAGCATCGATATTCATAAAATGTTGAGGATTTGAAAAATCAACATTTTCCATTGGAGTTCTTGTTAAATATTATCTTTTTAAAAAGCAATTAAAAAAAGTTCTTAATATTTGATTTATTTTTTCATATAAAATATGAATTTTCGGGTGTTCTGCTTGCATTTCTTTTTTTAAATCGTTAAATAATAGTAACACAAAATCTAAAAATTCCAAAAATAGCAATGTAGTGGAATCTTGAAGCTTCTGCAAGATATTTTCTGCAGCTAAAAGATGATCAATATTAGATACTTGGTATATGAAAAATAGTTTTAGAGCAGAAAATTGTTCCAATACTCTTTTTACTGCTGCATGTACTGATAACCAGAGTGTTTGAGAGGGGTGAAGTATTTTATCTACTTTCAAGTCACAAGAAATTTAAAAGTCTTTAAACTCTGCAACTCTATTTGGACTAGAAGAAAAGTAATTGTAAATGTCCTTTATAAGATCCTCTATAAACCGTGGCAGTTTGGTACTAGCATATGACGCGCAAAGAAGAAACGAATGGCATGTGCACAATATTGGGAATTTTGTTTTGCAGCAAAGTACCAACAAAATTATTACGCCTCATCATTACGTTTACCCCATGAGTTGCAAAACCTATTAGATTATTTTTATATGGTATATCAGCGCTTGTAAACATATTTACACTATATTCAAATAAGGATACTGCATTAGCAGCTTTTGATGGAATAAGAGTTAAAAAACAATCACAGATGAGATGCTCTTCGCATATCGCACGACTAAGCACAAGTGTTTGGTTGTGCTAAGACCAGTGGACTCGTCAATAATACGTGAAAACTTAGTTTGCTGCAGATCTTCACATGAATTATCAAAACTTTCTTTACCTATAATATGATTAATTATGGTGTAACATTCATTTTTTCCTAGATTTTAAGACCATATAATGTTACTGATTTTTCACTTTATAATGTACTTCTTTTCATTTTTGTATCGAGCGGTATATTAATCAGAAATTCCTAGCCGCTCGTTATATAGTGTGCTGTGCGGGTTTGCGACCGAATCTATCGATACGCCGGGATTGGTCAAATGTTTGTATCCGGAGTTTTGGTTCCGGCGTCGCCATATTACAGACAGAGTGCCCACGGCTTATTTAAGGGTCCGGAGGACGCGAATCTTGGCTTAGTACCATCGAGCCGCCGCCAGGCAGTAACATCAAGCCGCCGCCAGGCTTAGTACCATCAAGCCGCCGAGAGGCTTAGTACCATCAAGCCGCAGCCAGGCTAATTTCCACCGAGCCGCCAAGTGGCGATTTTCCACCGAGCCGCAGTAGAGGCTTAAGACAATATCTACGAGAGCCAAGTTAAGCACGAGTTTTTTTATCATAAAGCCGTAGTGGGCTTTGTGTGTTTTCTAAATGGAGTAGCTAAAGTAGGCTCTTCTCAAAAGTGTGAAATCGGTTTTTGTGTTGCATTGAAGGCCTAGAAGCCCATAGGAAAACCGTAAGTTACCAGAACATACATCAATAAATATATTCCCCGCAAATAAGTGTTTTAACAGCAATTTGAACTGAAAAATCGCGAAGTGAATATCACGACTCTTCGATTTCGGGTGTAGTCAAGATTTAGAAGTAAAATCTCTGATTTAGGGACTCTAATTCATAAGAACTACTTTTAGGCTAGAATTTTTTTTGTATTCCTTAAAACTGCAAAGGTTGGAACTTTTATTTTAAATCATGAATAAATTTTCTTTTTAGTTGAATAAAGCTAGTGTCTCACTGAATACCTATTTTTCTTTTCAGGATAAGAAAAGTTGTACTAGTATAATTCTTTTTAGTAATAACCGTAAAACACTTCAGTATTTTTTCATTTTTTTAACTGAAGTTAGATCCTTTCTATTTTAAAATGAATGGTGCCCAAAATTTGTACAACTGAAGCTGTTTAAAAATAGAAAATAATTCCAAAAAGACGTATAACAATTATCTCTTACCCATATTTCTCTACCAAGGAAAACTGAGCTAGTGTGTGTTTAATTTCTTTAGTTCTTTTAAAATCAGGATTCACTCAATTCATTATCAGAAATTAAAAAGAGGTTGCAAGAAAATTGCGCCCAAGCCTGGGGCAAACAAATTTCAAACGGTACAAAATTGCGCCCAAGCGTGGGAAAGACAATTTTCACAGGGTACAAAAAGACGCCACAAAAAGCGGGCAAGTGCTCAGGTTACAATGGCGTGAGTTTTTGTCGTCGAACATTTTAGTTTTTCTGCAATTTTTGAATCGGGACAAACGGACCCTATCATTTTAGGTATGTGCTCCATAATGGTGAATGGTAGATTATGTTCAGCAACAAACGAGGCTAATCTTACTTCACCTGAAAATATAAAAATTTTATATATCTTTGGTTGTGATTTTATATTCTTTGATGGTACCTAGTGTGCTTGTGAAGATTTATGTTTCCTAAGAGCGTCTTTCCCTGATATAATATTAATATCCCTATTACAACTTTTACAATAAGCATAGTTTACGCTTTTATGACTTTCTTGCAGCCAACCTGAAAATTCTTCCCATTCATTTCTATAAAATTGTAGGTATTTTTTTCTTTTTGCACTCGTTCTTGTACTCGGTTTTTCGTCTGACGACATTTTGACTTGGTATTATAATAATATTTTTGGTATTATTGTTTATATAGACAAGTGAATTAGCTCATGGGATCCTCTAAAAACTTCAAGTTACGAGTTATAAGACCCAAAGGTGTTCCCCAAAAGATATCGGGAACATTATGCAATAACTACTTATCATATATCGAGGGATTCCCCGTAAAAACATAAACGAATAGGGTTGCCAACTTGGAAATGTAAAATCGGTAAAAAATCGGGAGAATGTCCTTGTATTCCCAGAAATGGTGGAAAAATCGTTAAATTTCGGTATTTCAGTAGGACAGACTCCATATCGTTAGAAATACCGAAAAATCGGTAGGTTAGAGACCACTGTTATTTTGTTTTATTTGATAGGAGTTGGTGTAAACTTGTGAACTATCAGTCTAGTTAATGCAATATTGCATAACATTGTCTTTTAACTACTTTATATTTTTTACTGTTGTCTAATAATTCTTTTTGTTCTTGTGTTAGGTATTGTGTTGTTTATCAGAATGGAAAGTCCTTCCATTCCTGGCCGTTCTGGTGTTTCAGAGAATCCTCCAAATCCTCTGGATACTCCTGTGAGAAATACTGATAAGTAGAAGAGAACTTTAAGTAAAAAAAAAAAGAAATATTGTTAAGAGTCGCCTAAAATGGGAAGGACAATTAGAGAACGCTCCATTGGAGATCCCTGAGACTGCGATTATTTGGTCAGGGTTAGTTTGGAAAGAATAGACGTAATTTTTAGAGAGTTTTGGGCAATGGGTGAATACAACCTTCAGAACTTTTATTTATCGAAATTAATACACTTTAAAAAATGTAGTGTTAGGGACCGGCCTAGTTGAACTCTGCGTCTTATGGAGTACAACGTAATTTCTGAAGGAAAAAAATACAGCGTCTGTCGAAAAGCATTTTACAACATTCATGAAATAACTGAGAAGCGTGTTCGAAACGTTTTAAGCAAGACGTAAGCAATTGGAACCATAAAAGGTGAGAAGCGAGGAAAATAACCCGCAAGAAATAAAATGGACGATGTTACAGAAGTAAAAGAGCACATTCAGTCGATGCCAACCCTATCTACAAACTTACAACTGGTTTCAGTATTATAAAAGAAAACTTTGGACTTATAATTTTGGTATTTATAACAGGACGTTCCACATTCTACATTTGGGATGAAGCCACTGCGAAGCTTGGATCATGCGAGATTGCAAGTTCTTTGTATCAGTACCTCTACAACGTGGATACAAACATAAAAAAAAGGCCATATTTAGCGCCAACTGCTTTGGCTAAAATAAAAATATAAACATAGTGCTTGGGTCTTGAAATAAAGCACTATTTCATATCACCTGGCCACTCACCCTCCCATGTGACAGGAACTTTGGTCACATAGAAAAAGAGATAAATAATGCTAACGTATATTCCAGGGACCACTACTAGTTCTTCATGTAAAAAATGCGGTACAAAATCACCTTTTCTTATCGTTCAAGTTACTCAGGAAATGATATTAAACTACAACTTCCCGCTTACATTCAAAAAGGGAATAATAGTGTCATTTTTAATTTGGCCAATGCAAATTTAGAAAAAAAATACAACGTTCAAATTACAGTTCCGCAGCCCAAATTAAGTGACATTCGTGATTTGCTACCGAGGAGCACTTACTATATCAACTCACTTGATAACCAATCAATTTGCAAAATGCACCAGTCGACAATAATAACAGTCTCGATGACGATGATAACAGTCTAGATGACGGTGACTCAACGATGACCAAGTTGAATTTCTGATTTAAAATATTAATCAGCACTTTTGTATTATTTTATGAAAATGATCAGTTCTAGATATATAGAAATAATAAGCATTGTTCTACTTTTCTAATTTAATATTATATTGAAATAAAATATTTAAAAAAAAAATGTTATTTTTGAACTTTTTCCTGAATGGTGAGATTTCAAAATTAAATTAAAAATTAAAAAAAGACAAATATACAAAAATAGTTGATAGATAATCAAAACTTTACCTATTTAACTAATTTACCATGAAAACATAATACAGCTTTATGGTAAATAACCATAATTTAATAAAATAGGCCATTTCGGCAAAAAATCTTTAAACTCGTTTTACTCCAAACTGTGGTGTATTGCCCCTGTAGCACGCATGCCCTCATATAATACCGTATCCCACTGACGGGACTTGAAGTTGACTGTGTCAGCCTACCATAAGCAGCAAATCGGTGCGCTGCGTTGGCACGACGTGGAAATGGCAGTGGAAGGCGAAGCCATATATATATATCTATATATATATATATATATATATATATATATATATATATATATATATATATATATACATATATATATATATATATATATATATATATATATATATATATATATATATATATATATATATATATAGATAAAAGTGTAGTGAAAACAACAATAAAAAAACTGAAAAAATGGAAACTCTGCAGGTCCAGGTGGACTAAATGTGGAACTACCGAAGTGTGGGACAGATAAATTATACACATCTCTAGCACACATATTCATTAAAAGCATTAATGGAGAAAACATACCCGAAGAGTGGAAAATAGGTTACATCACCTCCATACATAAAAAAATGTATGTGTAGAATATTTGGTGTCACATTGGTAGGAACCAGAAATTACACACAATCCTTGTATGGTATGTATGTTCTTTAGAGATAGTGAACTCTAAATTGTTTATAACATTTTTCAATGGTTTTTATTCTTCAAGGAACCTGTCAAAAATAAGCTATCATGTTGCGAATCCGAATACAATACCGTATATGCTATATTATCAATTTTTCCTTCCATGCAAATGGAAGTATGGTGATAGTTTTTGTTTGCTTTGAGTTTTGAAGACTATTTTCTTTTATGGGTCTAGCACACGTGCTGCGGGGAAGCCCTTAAAGCGCTACAGGAGCGACACGTGTGCGGAAAAAACGATTCACGTTGTTTTTGAATCGCTGTAAATTGTACTCGGTGGAACAAACAGTCCTGGGCAAATCATTCCAAAGGGGTGATGTTATCCATATAAAAGACTTCTTGGAAAGCGTTGTACGAGGAGTAACAAGCTGAACCTCATACGGATGTGAAGTATTAGCTAGACGTGTATTTCTAACATGCACCGTTCTGGGAGGAATTAAGCCGTCTACATTCTTCGAACACTTTCAATGAAAATAGTTGTAGAATAGGCTCAAGTCGCCAACCGTTCTTCGATGTTCCAACAAATCAAAGCCTCCGGTCAGTTCCGGGTCTCCAATCAGATGAACAGCTCCTCTGGGAATAGAATCCAACAAATGCAATGTATGTTTGGGAGCGGAACTCCAACATGGGAGCCATATTCCATGGTTGGTCGAATTTGAGGTTTGTAAAGAATTAACATTATTGTGAAGTGTAAAGCTTTCTAGTTCGAAATAATATTCCCAACTTTTGAGAAGCTCTCCTTGCTATGCCTGCGACATGTTCATGCCAGAACATATTTGCTCCTAAATTAACGCCCGACAAATTGATGATGTTAGAGGAATGGAGTGCCCCGCCATAAGACTAGCTCCGCTCGCCTCCAAAGAACCTCTTGTTTACTTAGGTAGTAGGTACTATGAGATTCGATTTCCAGTAAAGAACGCCATCGAATATCACCAAATGCACTTTTAGTTGATAGCCCAGTAACAGGGGACAAAAGTGGTCATTTCAGAAGAAAAAATAAAGAAATTTTTTCTCAACTGTTAAAGATGCGTTTTGAGTAAAATGCGAAAAAAAAAAAAAAAAAAACGGCCAAAAAGGCTTTTTTCCCGGGGTTTCGCCTATAACTTGAAAAGTGTGCCCTTTTCGAGAAAGTATTTCTATATAAAATAACCTACATTTAATTTTTTACAAATCAAATTTTACAGATTTTTTTGTCAGACAAATAGTTTAGCCGCTAGGACGTTTTGAAATGTAGTGAGATTTCAGACCTAGCGCTAAGCCAAGAGCAACTCCCTCATTTCTATTTCGGAGCTCTATTTTCTGGTCACAAATGTGGGTTAATAATTTTGCTAAATATTATTATATAAAAGACACAACACTATGTTTTAATTTCCAATATATTTAAAATGACTAGACATGTTTCACAATACGATAGCTTCTTCAGAAGTGAATTAGAATGAAACATGTTTGGTAATAATATTGGTTATATAGTGTTTAAAACTATCCTTAATTAAATAAGATTATGTTAATCGTTTTATTATATTATTTACTGACAAAGTTATTTTAAAGATGCAAATATGAGGTACTATTTCAGAGAACTAATAAAGATTAAGTAAGGATGAATGGTTTAAGTCTACCTGTTCGTTTAGTAATAGACTGGAGTTTTTCTGTTTGTTAATTTCAAAACCTTCAAGCATATTTAATTTTTCAGATTTATTTTCTACATGCAGGATTTTGAATGTATAATCAAAATTATAGGATTCGTTTATTATATGGGTTGCGTAATGTGAATTGTTCTTGTTTTTTAAATAACTATATTTATGTTCTTTAATGCGAGTTTCAAAAGATCTACCAGTTTGTCCTATGTAGGTTTTAATACAAGAGCCACAATTTAATAAATAAACTCCTGATTTTATGGATTTATAATATTTGGTTTTATTATTCAAAATTATATTCCCTAAGGTATTACTGGTTTTAAATGGTATTTTATTGTTCTTTTTTATTAAATGTTTTGAAGTTGTTCTAGTTATTTTCCCTGTGTACGTGAGTGTGCTTGTCACTAATGATGGGATGTCCAAAAATCAAGAGAAATCCTCGGAGTTGAATGTGATTTAGTTTTATTTAATGAAGACCCACATTTTAAATACATGATAGCCAACAAGATTAAAAGAAAACAGAGCAATAAAATAGCATTTAAAACCAGTAATACCTTCGGGAATATAATTTGGAATTACAAAACCAAATCTAATAAATCCATAAAATCAGGAGTACATCTTTTGAAACTTGCATTAAAGAACATAAACATGTACATGTATAAAATAAATCTAAAAAATTAAATATGCTTGAACCTCTTGAAATTAACAAACGAAAAAACTCCAAACGAACCGGTAGATATAAACCATTCACCCTTACTTAATCTTTATTAGTTCTCTAAAATAGTACCACAGATTTGCTTCTTTAAAGTAAATTTGTCAGTAGATAATATAATAAAACGATTAACATAATCTCATGTTAATAAGGATAGTTTTTATATAATTTATTATGAATTTTCAACAAGTATCGGCTAATCCAATCAAAGTTGCTAAACTTCAACTAATTAAATTGTTTTAAATAAGGATATCGTGAAAAAAGAACTCCGAGCGAGAAATGAGGGAGTGCTATGTCCGCAATACACTAAATTTCAAAATGCTCTTGCGGCTAAACTATTTACCTGACAAAAAAAACCTACAGAACATAATTTGTTGTAAATTTATGTACGTATATATGGTATGTGTATTTTATTTTTGTATGGGAATTCTTTTATCGAAAAGTGCGTAGTTTTTAAAGATTTTTCGCTGTTTTCCGCATTTTACTTAAAGCTTTAATATTTACGAGGTAGCAAAGTTGAAATTCAGATTTAGTATCCAAAAAAAAACATAAAGGATAACAGAGAATTTGTTTCCTGAAATGACTACTTTTGTCCCCTGTTTACTGGACTATCAACTGAATTCGCATTCGGTGATATTCTGTGACGTTTTTTGCAGCAAATCGAACCTCATAGTACCTACTATCTAAGTAAATAAAAGGTTCTTTAGAAGCGAGTGGAGCTAGTCTTCAGAACTCAAGGAAAACAAAAACTATCACCATACTTGCATTTTCATGGAAGTAAATATCCGTAATATAATATATACGCTAATATACTCATGTTCGTTCCATGATTGCTTAATCTTCACGAGTTCCTTGAAGAATAAAAACCACTGAAAAATGTTATAAGAATTTTAAGGTTCATTATCTCTAAGGAACATTTCCATGCAAAAATCGTATGTAAGCAGTGATGTCTGGTTCTGGCTACTTTAGAGGCCTTTTTTATTCTTTTTTGAACGCTTTTGGGAAAAAGCTTGTCGAAGTAGGAAAATCTGGGATTTAAATTACAATGAAAATTAATAATAATAGGTTTCAAAAATGTTTTGAAATTTACGGTTTTATTTCCACATATTTTCCACTGTGCATTCCATAAAAAATATCATATGTTATTTCATTTCCGACTAAACCGGAACTAATTTTACACTTATCTGAATAAGTAAAATTGAAACTATATTTATGTTAAAATAAAAACTTGGCTATTAATCTCGTGATCATCCAATATAAATGAGGGCTGGTAAGTTGTCTCCCCGCAGGTAGTAATAAAAATAGTCAGATTTAATGAGCCTCATTTATAGGTAGATTTCCTCCCAAACCTTTCTTCTACCTAATGAGTATTTCCCGGTAATTAAGGGTAGGTATACAATATTGCAAATAAGTGTGGTATATATACCTGAAATATAGCTTATACTATTTCTCAATTTAATTTCTAAATTACATCAGTAAAACATTTTCTTAACATCCCCAGTATCATAAGTGAAAAAGGACAATATTTATTACTTTTAAGCAACTATAAATACATCTTCCGAAAGTGTTTAAAAAGTGGTGAAAAGCGTTAGTCTTGCACAAAGAAAACCTGCAAATCTTTCCTTGTTACTCTGGGAGAAGTGGACAACAATATTGTCGTTGCAAAACATGTGCAGGATATTGCCATGACGTAAAGGTAGAAAAATTACATCGTCAAATTGTTAACACGTCCTGTAAAAGAAAAGCTGTCGAAGTCGAAGATGTGTCAGAAAAACCCGACAAAATTATACAGCGCGTACTACAAGAAAATCTACCATAAACAGTTACTACGTCCGTCGTTGCTTAACACATGGGCTGAAAAGTCCCGGGCCTAACACATAGATGGCGCTAGTTTTATTGCAGTCACCTTTTTTTCAGTTAATACTAACCTTCAAAAGACAGCTGTTAAAATTTCATGATATTCTATTCATTAGTTTGTGAGTTATTGTGCTAAGAGTGACGCTACTTTTGTTATTTTCAAAACAATGGATCAAAAACAATTTCGTGTTTTAATTTTACACTGCTTCTTGATGGGAAAAAATACCGTTCAAGCGAAGCAATGGCTTGAAAAGTGTTATGGAGACTCCGCTCCATCAGAAACAACAATAAAACGTTGGTTTGCTGACTTCAAACGTGGTCGTAGAGACACCGATGATGCAGAACGCAGTGGACGTCCAAATGAGGCGGTAACACCAGAAAACATCAAAAAAATCCATAAAATCGTTTTGAATGATCGAAAAGTGAAGTTGCGTGAGTTAGCTGACATCGTAAAGATATCAAAAGAACGTGTTGGCTTTATATTGTATGAGCATTTGACTATGAGAAAGCTCTGTTCAAAGTGGGTGCCGCGTTTGCTCACTGTTGATCAAAAACAAGAACGTGTTGATGATTCTGAGCAGTGTTTGGCCATGTTTAAACGTAACAAACCGGAATTTCTGCGTCGATATGTGACAATGGATGAAACATGGATCCATCACTTCACTCCGGAATCAAAACGATCGTCATCTGAGTGCACAGCAACTGGTGAACCTCGTCCAAAGCGCCCGAAAGCACAACAATCGGCTGGAAAGGTTATGGCCTCGGTATTTTGGGATGTGCGTGGTGTAATATTCATCGACTATCTTGAGAAAGGAGATACCATCAACAGTGAATATTATATAGCGTTATTGGAGCGTTTGAAGGCCGAAATTGCAAAGAAACGACCGCATATGGCAAAGAAAAAAATTTTGTTTCATCAAGACAACGCACCGTGTCACAAGTCAATCAAAACAATGGCAAAACTACATGAATTGAACTTCGAATTGCTCCCACATCCACCGTATTCGCCAGATTTGGCTCCCAGCGACTACTGGCTGTTCGCAGACCTGAAAAAAATGCTCGCCAGTAAGAAATTTCGCACGAATGAAGAGGTTATCGCTGAAACTGAGGCCTATTTTGAGGCCAAAGATAAATCGTTCTACAAAAGTGGTATTGAAATGTTAGAGCGGCGCTGGAATGATTGCGTTGCTCTTGATGGAGATTACGTTGATGAATAAAGCTAATTTTGAACCAAAAAAAACCGTGTTTTCCTTGTTAGGCCCGGGACTTTTCAGCCCATGTGTTATATTAGAAGAAATATGTACAACGGTCGTCGAAAAAAATACCCTGCATTGCCGAAGAGTATCGAAAATACTTTTAAAATTCTGGAAGAGATCAACATCGAAACATCTAAAGGTGAACCGTTTTAACTTATTAACAGTAAAGGTGACCAAATAGTTGTATTTTTTGTTGTAAATCAAATATACAGTTTTTGGAAAAGGTCTGACGAATTTATTTAGACGGTACCTCTAATTATTGCCCTCAGTTATTTTGTCAATTTTTTACTATTTATAGATGTTACAAAGAATATTATATTCCATTAACTTTTTCGTTCTTTCCTGATAAACGGACGGAGACGTACATAAAATTATTTAATTTCATAACGGAAATTTTTAAATATAGAAATTTTGGAAGTTGTAATTGATTTTGAAAAAGGTATCCACAAAACTATTCAACAAACTTGACCACTAGCGAAAACGGTTGGATGTCGGTTTCATCTTTCACAATGTTGGTATCGAAAAATCCAAGAATATCCTGACTTAAAAGACCCGAAACGAGCCTTGTATTGGTTTGGTGAAAGAGGGGATATTTGGGAACATTTATCAAGCTATATGATACTAGATGCTTTAAAATTATCATCGTTACTACCATCTCCTTCACCGTTGCATCAAAATCATCCATATTAAATATATTTTGTTTATATGCTGATGCTGAAGACTTAAACTGATTTTTTCCCTATCTCCAGTTGGAATAAATTTCTTTTTTAAGTTGTTTTGAATTTGTCTTCATCACTGTATCGATATTGTTTGAATCTAATATTAGATCTAAGAATGTTGCTACCTAAAGAAAATTATTTTTTTAAACGTATTCAATTAACTACTTTAGGATGTAACTAACTACTAATTTCATAACAGAAATACTGTGGTAGTTTCTATTTATAAGAATTAGTTTAAATTTTTTTAATTCGTGTTACAGTTGATACAAATGTTAGGTCAGAAAAAGATCTACAGAATTATAAAGAGAAAAATGCAGAAACGAGAAGGATGATAAACAACGAAAAGAACGAGAAATGGAAAAAAAGCGTGAGAACACGTAGAACAGTATATATGAGGAACTAGAAGCATAGAGTCATGGAAAACAATTAAAACATTAAAGACCAACAATAGAGAGAAGACGTGTATAGAGTATAACGCAGAAAGCGATATCAGAGGAATTGTCAAAGCCTATATAGTGTCTATATTTACAAAGGGAGACCTCAGAAACTGTAGAGGCCTAAGCATAATATCGAGTATGGGGCGTTTGTATGAAAAAATTATTAAAAATATTATAGAGAAAAATATAAAAGGAAAAATTGGAGAAGACCAAGCAGGCTTTACGGCCGGAAATTCATGTATAGACCACATTTACACCATATAACAAAAAATGGACAAAAAAACGCAAAGAATAGAGAAGTTCATCTAGCTTTCATAGACATTAGAAAGGCCTATGACTCAATACTAAGACAAAGATTGTGGAACGCAATAAAGGAAATAGGCATTGACAAAGAACTAATATGCGTAGTAAAAGCTCTCTTCGAAAACAACACAGTGAACATAAAAATAGGACATAAAATAGGGAAGAGACTCCAAACATCAAAAGGCCTACTACCAGGATGTTCTACATCCCCAACACTATTCAGAATATACCTCGAACAAACGTTAAAAAAATGGAAGCAAAAATGTAGTGGAATGGAGTCCCAATACGAGAAGTTTACTTATATACTGTAAATTTCGCAGACGACCAAGTAATCATAGCGCAAAATGAAGAAGTCCTCAGTTATATGGTAAGAAAACTGAAAGAAGAATACACTAAAGCAGGATTAGCAATAAACTTTGATAAAACTGAATATCTAAGAACAAAGGAGGGACATGTGGAAAATCTAGAAATCGGTAATAAAACAACAATCAAAGAAACAAACAGATTTAAATATTTAGTAACCACCTTTTCAAAAAACGCAATATCCGAAGAAGAGATCAAAGCTAGATTAGGACAAACGCGGACATGCATAAGACAATTAAATTCGATTTTGTGGGACAAACACATTAAACGAGAAACAAAACAGGCATATACAAATCAATAATACAAAGCATAATGACATACGGAGATGGAGTGTTGGAGAAGATGTCGTAGAGTGACACGTATAGAGAGAATACCAAATGAAGAAATAAGAAGCAGAATGAACATCAAAGAGAACGCATAAAACGATTGAAATGGTATGGACACATAAGACGGAGAGAGGATAATATGTGAATAAAGAAAATAACGTAGTGGAGCCCTATGGGGAGAAGAAAAGGAAGAATAATCAGACGATCGTGGGGAGACGATTTGGACGAGGCTATGGAGGACAGAGGTCTAACAGATGGATATATATATATATATATATATATATATATATATATATATATATATATATATATATATATATATATGGAATGGATACAATCGCAACTCTTGCTAAAAACCAAAGACGAAGTCAACAAGCTTACCCATATCCACCAAATTCCCCCAGAACCCCCTCCCCTCCACCTACCACAAATCTCCCCTCTTCCTCAAACTCCCCCAGTCGAAATAAATTGGTCGTTGCTTTCTTTACCATTCATTCCTGGCCTTACCAACAAATTAGTGCATATTTTGCGTGTCATTCCTAACATTAAAATTGCCAAATATTATTTCTTTAAAAATAGACGTGTTTTCAGCAAATTGAAGGCCCCGTTGCCAGTTCTTTCCATGTCAGACTTAGTGTACTCAATTTCCTGCCTCAATTGTCCATCAATCTATATCGGCTAGACTTCTCAATCTTTGAATCGTCGTATTGCACTCCATAAAAGTCCATCCGCAGAGATGTGCTTTGGCGACCCATTCTGTGGACAATGGATACTCCTTTAATTTCAGTAAACCCAAAATACTTCATTTCTCTAAAAATCTTTCTAAGAGAGAGTTCCTTGAAATGTGTTACATCCAGGAGAATCACCTCAATATCAGTAAAAGAACCGACCTAGATGGTCTCAGTAACATATATAGTTTCCTCCTCTCTTATGATAAATCAATACCACACGATAATTCCCTGTCTTCAAGTATTTTATGATCCATCTGAATCGAAATAATAGCCATCTCTCTCAGCTGTGTAACTTCCAGTGTCTTCTTTCCTCTCTTTGTTTATGGGTCTCTTTGTTCCTGGGTTCCAGAGAGGCTTTCCATTTTGTCTGGGCCCTTTTGAGCACTCAATGATTGCTGTCCTCCTTCCACTGACAGTGACGAACGTCTCCCCTTCACTACCTCCTGGAACTTTCATTCTTCATATATTTCTGCAAACAATCTCCTCCTCCAGTCATATATCAACAATTAAATTAATAAATTAATAATTAATATAACAGACGATCATCCTCTTTGTTGCTCCCATTATTCTCTCTCTCGTTTTCACCCTTTACCCAATAATTAGGTTGCGGTTTTTCATATCCTTTGTTCCATACCGGTTTTAGGTCGTTCAGTTGGCTATCTCTTCCTGGCTTAACGGTCCATACATGCACTTCTCAATCTTGACCGGTTCCCTTCCGTTTGTCGACCCTTTCTGGTTATTTGAGTTTTGAAAATAAGTCCCTTATCTCTGTCAGTCAGCTGTCTCCTGTCGTTGTTTGTCATTTATTTCCGATGTGGCGTTGGCCACGGGTGGTTGTCTCAGGTGAAGTAATTAATAATGTTTTCAACATCCAAGGTTCTGAATTACATCCCTGTTTTAAATCTGGTTTTTGTAATTTTATCTACTGTGTTATATTGTGCATTTTTATGGATTAACTAACGTTTTTTATGTATAAGCTTCGTACGGCCATTCAGGCTAACATAACTTCACACTACTCATGTGAGTTTTTTGACTTTATTATGATTAATATCTTATTCTTATTCTACATTAGTTTTATTAATAATAACAACTTAAATACAACATCATTAAATTAAAATTTGTCCCAAGCTCTATCAGCGAACATGTTTGTTCTCCATTTCAGTTCTTGCCCTGAAGAACGTCCCAATCTAGGACCGAAATATTGGCCTAATGAAAACTGTGTGATCTCTCATCACGCCCTTTTTGCCGAGTTCCCCACCTAAGGTTTTATTTTTAAGAATTTTGGTAGATACGGCAATCTTTTGCTTTCTTTCTTTATTCTATGTAAATATACATATATATATATATATATATATATATATATATATATATATATATATATATATATATACAAATCAGGGTAGGGGCAAAAGCATCATTTTGAATAACTGTGGTACTTTGTAATTACTGCTTGATATTTTTTTTCTACGCAATATATAACTGATCTTCAGCACAATAATCTTATGTAAGTATTCTAAATATAGAGCCTACGTGCCTTTAAACATTTTAAATTTATCAGTCAATGGGCCACTTGTCAAAAAAAATAATAACCGTGGACCACTTTTCTTATCAATATTAAACAAACTGCTTATAAGTTGAAATATGAAAATAAAAAAATGATTCATAATATTAGTGCCAGAGATAAATTACGTTACATTTGCAGAGATAACAGGGATTTTTTTCAAATTAGTTGTTCATGGGTCGAAATTGCCATCCCAGATGACTTTAATATCTATAATATCAACAAAGAAAATCATTCAAAAACCATAAACGCACCAGACCGTTAAACTGAATTATTTGCAATTAATTGGGTTTTATCCGTTCGAAGCTGTATTTTCAGCACTACTACGGAAATCAGTGTTTCCATAACAAAAAATTGCTTAGAAAGTATTAGTTTTTTGGACAAATAATATTGCATTTAATTCGAACGTTAATTATCCAGTCAAAATAGACGAAAAAAAAGTGATAACTTCGCAATAATTCGCATAAAGCTGAAAATTGGTATAGGTCTTAAATACACTATTACAGATAAGACATCAAAAGTCCCCACCGATCCTAAGTCTGCTAAAAATTTTATTCAAGGTCAAAGGTCAAAAATATCGGTTTTTCGCATTTTTATCTTAAACGGTAAGTGTTATCGTAAAAATATATCAGACAAAAGTTACACATCATGCAATTCTTTACAAAAATTATTGTAACACTTTTTTTTCTACGAATCACCATTCCTGAGATATCGCGATTTAAAACATCGAAAATACTAATATGCACTCTTACGCGGCTTGTATACGTTATTGGACGTTCAATATAAGTAAAAATATGGAAATATTGGTTGGTGTGACTCACACACTAAAATAAGTACAAATTATATGATTCTAAATGAATATACCCTCGGTCTCTAATTCCGTTCGCCCGTATAACCTTGAACAACATCTGTCAGCTACTCCATTGTTCGAGTGGCGACGATCGTATTCCTGTTGAGTATGAATATGATTTGGTTGCCGCTGAGGCTAAGTACAATAACGATTATTAAAATTTCTTTTTGAGACCCATCACGGGGGGAGGGGGGTAAAATCAGTCGTCTTGAAGATGATTTTATTACTTTGGCGATGGAAGAAATATTTGCACACATTGAAAATAATGATGATAGTCAGTTTTCATTGGAAGAATTTAAAATATTTGCAAAGTCCAGAATTAGATAATAGAACGATTAAGGCAAAATTAAAGTTAAGTATGGTAATAAAATTATTGTAACTGAGAAACAAGGAAGTTTTAACATTTATCTGTTTTATTGACAATCAACACGATATTTTCAACAAAGCTTCGTATGATAATAGAAAACAAAATGAGAAAGAAGAACGATTTAGAATACTGAAAGCTCGTTGTTGGTGAAGATGTTGATTTGTTAATACTACTGACTTCACGAACTCCAATTGATAAGATTATTTACTTTTTAAAACCTGGGAAAGCTCGAGTTCAAACAAAAATATATTCATCGGAAAGTTTATCTGCATATCCAAAATGTCAAGCTCATATTTTATTTTTACATGCAATAACTGGCTGCGATACTATATCAGCAATTTTCAAAAAGAGTAAAACAACAGAATTTAAATTGTTAGAAAAAAGTAATAATAATGATTGAGCAATTGATTGTGTAAAGGTTTTAAAAAGATTGAATTTTCTATACAAGTCATCATCACAAATGGGATTAGCTTTCTTCTTTCTATATATGGAGCTCCAAAAAAAATTGATTGTATAGACAAGTATAGATATTTAAGTTTTGTAAAAAATACACGGAACAATAAAATAGTACAATTATCTTGTCTTCCTCCTACATCTGCTTCTGCTTATCAACACTTATATCTTGTATACTGTAAAGTTTAAGTGTGGCTAGGCAATCAACTGGATCCAGAAGACTGGGGTTGGAAATTAATAGATAACCTTTTGGAGCCAATTCAAACTTTATTCCCATCTGCTCCAGAAAATTTTCTTAACACCAGTATGTACCAATTGTCTAGGCTCCAATGTTGAATCAAATGAAACAGATGAAGATTCTTATGGTATCAATGAGGAGACAACTGATACATCTTCCTTCTTAGAACAAACAAGAAGAGGAAGAAGAAAGCGAAGATGAATACATTACTGTTGAAGTAGCATTTGAAGATTATCAATCATGTAAAAATTTTTCCGAAATTAACAACAATCGTTCAACTTTAGTCATTACCATTCGTACCATTTTTTCAATCAATAGGATACTGTATAATAATCGTGCAGTATGCCTACTGGGAAAACCAAGTTAAAAAAAATGCGCCAAGTACACTACCTCATAGGTGGTGAGGAAATGTGTGCATATTATGTAGAATACAACTTCTCCAACTTTTGGAATCGCGATATCTCAGGAATGGTGATTCGTAGGAAAAAAGTATAAGAACAATTTTTGTAGAGAATTGCATGATCTACAACTCCTGTTTGTCTGACCTATTTTTACGATAACCCTTACCGTTTACGAGAAAAATGCGAAAAAACTTATATTTTTTACCTTTGACCTTTGATAACATTTTTAGTAGACATAGGATCGGTGGGGACTTTTGATATTTTATTTGTAATAGTGTGTTTAAGACCTATACTAATTTTCATCTCTACACGAATTTTTGCAAAGCGGAGTCGATTTTGATTGGATTATAATTTTGCATGAATTTTTATTCAAAATTTATTATGAAGTTTTAGAGCTATTTGGCGGCTGCAAACTTAATTCACACTTTTACAAGAAAAATTATATAACTGAATTTTTCATGGTACAAATATATTTTCTAGTATCATATCATCCATTCTTAAAAATTTTAAAATTTTGATATAAAACTGTATTAAAAATCTTTCCAACATTTATACAAAATTTTAATGTATATGATAAAGCACTTAGACATGCCAAATAAAAAAATACTTCTCTACTCACCTAATGTAAAATAAAAAAATTGTTAAGTACATCTACCGAATTCCCAACCTATCCTTTTACAAAACCGGCACATTTAGCTGATGTTACACTAATATATGCTCACTTATTTAAATGTAGTTAGAGCTCATGTATGTAACCAAATAGAAAATACATCTCAACGAAAGCAAGTGTGAAGACATAATCTAAACAAAAGAGTTTACAAACATTAGCATAAATTAACCAATTAAAATTAATGACATCCAGGTGCCCTTCAGAAATCGTCTGAAGTACCTGGATGTCATTATCGATACAAGACTCAAATTTCACTTGCATATCAATCATATAACACAAAAAACCCTAGTTGCCATCCAAAACTTATATGCTTTGCTATCACCAAAGTTTGAACTGAGTCTTCAAAACAAGTTGACAAAATACAAGCAAATAATAAGACCTGTATTATTGTATTCCGTTCCCGTTTGATGATGCAGACCAGAGACACAGATAGCCAAAATACAAAGAATGCAAACAAAGTGCTTTGTTGTATAACCTCCGCGAGATATTACATAAGGATCTTCGACTTACATAACCTAACAAAAGTACAAAAAAATAGAAGACTACATAATAGACCTATCTGATAGATTTTACAAATACAAAATACAAGCAACAATACTAACACACAACTTAACTACAACGTGAGAGATTCACAACTCAAAGCATAAACCATTATATTTAAAATTGCCGATTTATTTTGAAGACCTGCCTCAATAAAAATTAAAACCAGTCCAGTTAACAAAATATACTGATATCCGGAGTGAAATTATTTTCATGTTAGGAAATAGGTGTTGTTGAGTTAAATAACAGCTTGTTCATCATCTTGCTCATTATCTCCTATCCAATTAAGATGCTGAACAAGCTATACAACAACACCTATCTCTCAACATGAAAAGAATTTCACTCCGGATATCAGTGTTTTCCTTTCTGAAAACCGAATTATTTCAATAATCAGCCTAATTTAAAAATTGCCTTCAAACATAAAAAACAATCAATACTTATTTAAAAGATAAAGATGAAACTACAAAAATCTCAGAGGTAATATACAGCATTCCTTGCACTCAGTGTGAAAAAGTCTACATAGAACAAACATCAAGGGTCCTAAAAGACAGAATCGCTTCTCATAAAAGTAACTGTAGGCTTAAGAAAAACTCTAGTACGCTTGCTTCGCATAGAAACCAATTTTCGCATGAATTTAATTTTAATGAAGCCAGAATCTTGTGCAAAGAAAGAAGTTTCGGCAAGAGAATCTTTAGGAAAATGGTGGAGATCCACCTCGAACATACTTCTGGTGATAAAAAGTCTAACAATGAAGATTTAAACTCAATTTTTCTAAATTTATTGGAGATGGGTTGGCAAAATGCAAATTAACAGAACATTTCGGATAGTTCTCTATAATAGCAACCTAGCTTCTATAAATTCCATGAACTATGGAGGGTCAGATGAAATGTCAACGTCATTCTATTCTCTAGTACAAATAAACCACGACCTAACCAAAAGGTAAAAAGACGCTGACCTTAAGAAAATAAGAAACATTTCATAAAAAGATTTTTTAAATTAAATCACCTCAGAAGTAGATAGTTGTTTCGTACCATATATAACGGAACGAAATAATTAATTTTATATTGCTCAAAGCTGTTTTTTTGTAGAAGTTTTATCATGTTTTCTCAATAAGTGTGTGCAATAATGTGTTTTTTGTTGTATATTACACAGCACGACTTGAAAAATGTATTTTGAATGAGAGTAATCATTTCGCGTAGTTTGAGGGTCGCTGAATCCGAATCCGGCATCAGAATTGCGTCAGGTTTTCTAAATATCCTAACCTAAAAGTGCAAAAAAAACGCTATTTTCGCCTATATTTGAGGTTATGTATCATCGTCATCATGAATTATTTCGTTAATTACATTAAAAAATAACGTTATTAGTTAAGTTTTATTGTATTCTCGAGATTCGTAGTGTTAGAAAAATGTAAAAAAAGTATTAATAATGATTAATACTTTATAAAAGTTCCACAGACGATACTGTAACTTTAGTCAAATTTGAGCGGCCATATTGAATTTTTTATAAAAAATTGAATTTCAAACATTTTCAATGTACCCTAATCAAAAAACCAATCGACTGTTCAATGTACACGTGGTTCTTTATGTGTTTCAAAATATAGAGAAATTCACAAACATAACAATTTCAAAATGCGATATCTCAGCGAAAAAAAAATGATATTTGAGCAAACTCAACGGCATTCGGAAGAGAAAGACTTGGACTTTAAGATGCTGAACACAGTTTATAGAGAAAAAAAATTTTCGCGATGATACATAACCTCAAATATAGGCGAAAATAGCGTTTTTTTTTTTTTTTTTTTTTTTGCACTTTTAGGTTAGGATATTTAGAAAACCTGACGTGATAGAGCAATTCTGATGCCGGATTCGGATTCAGCGACCCTCAAACTACGCGAAATGACTACTCTCATTCAAAATACATTTTTCAAGTCGTGCTGTGTTATCCAAAACACACCACTTAGCAGTAAATAGTTTGATGTTAATGAGTTTGGTGGCTTTTTATTCGCAAACCCCAAAATACCGATAATCTACTATAATTGTTGCCCTGAAGAAGAAAATGAAATATTTTTGAAAGCTTGGCATAGCTAAAAAGATGTTAAAACCTTTTTAGCCCTCCCTATCCCCATGACCGCTCTCCCCAAAAAGTTCAAGTTTGCTGTTTAACTAGTCAGTCAAGACTACCATTCTCCTCTAAATATATACATATATATATATATATATATATATATATATATATATATATATATATATATATATATACATACACACACACATATATATATATATATATATATATATATATATATATATATATATATATATATATATATATATATATATAGGGAGACTTTAATCTTCCAAATTTTGTGACTATAGGTTCTGTAAATGATGCCAAATGTGAGTTTGCTGAGGATGGCCATCATCCAGCCCTTGCCACCGAGGTTCGGCTCGGAGCGGGTGGAATTGGCAAATTCCCTGTAAATAATGAAGAACAATTTAAATGTTATAATTTCAAAAGGGCTAATTTTCATATCTTGTACCAAGATTTGCTTGGCGTTGATTGGTGTGAGTTGGATCAGCATACGGATATAGACGTGTACTGTGACAGTTTTTATGAAATTTTGTATAGCATATTTAACAGGTCCGTGCCTTTATTCAAAACCAAAAGTAGTTCCTTTCCAGTATGGTATAATGTAGATATTGTAAGAAATCTGAAAACTAAAAATAATCTTTTTAGGAAGTATAAAAATGTGCTATGAAAAATACAGAGCGTTGAGAGCGGAGACCTGTCAGATGATTAAGACCGCATATAGTTCATATATCAGAGGCATAGAGGGAAGTATTAAAGACGATCCTAACGCTTTCTGGAGGTATGTTCAGCAGAAGAGGAAAAGACTTGTGCAATTCTAGGTGTAGTGACATACTAAAATACTGATTTTAATAACCCTAAGGACATTGTTAGGGCTTTAGCCAATCATTTCTGGAGTGTTAATAATACTGCGAATGATGTCACCATAGTTCTCGTTCTGTGAATGAGTGACGTTGTGACTTAAACCAAAGATGTCCAGTGGTCCAGACTGTGTGCCAAGCTTTTTTATTAGAGATACTATAGATGTTTTGGCTGCTCCACTTAGTAAAATTTTTAACCTTTCAATTTCTAGCCAAAGATATCCTGTGAGCTGGAAAACGCCTAAAATATGTCCAGTTTATAAAAATGGCAATAGAGCAGAAGTGGAAAACTACAGGCCGGTCTCACTTATTTGTGGTTTCTCGAAGATTTTTTAAATGCTTTTGGATGGGCACATTGTGACCAGAGTGGAACCATTGTTGTCGGTCCGTCAGCACGGTTTTATGAGGGGACGGTCGATGGCCACCAACTTTTTCTCCTTTACACATTTTACTTCTAGGGTCAGGTTGATGTGGTGTTTACTGACTTCTCGAAGGCGTTTGACAGGATAGATTATGGTGTGCTTCTGGAAAAGATGGTTGTTTTTGGCTTCACGACGAATTTTGTTACTTTCTTCAGGACATACTTGGTGGAAAGATGTATGTTTAGTATAATGGTTTTAGGTCGCATTCGTTTCGTGCAGAGTCCGGTGTTTCACAGGGGTCAAACTAGGGACCGCTATTGTTCTTTATGTTCATAAATGACATTCAGGAGGTCATTAATGTGGAATACCAGATGTTTGGGGATGACCTGAAATTGTATGTGTCAGTTGAGTCTGGTGGCGACTGTGAATGACTGCAGAGTAGTATTGAGGCAGTGCGGGAGTGGTGTGACAACAAAGGGATATTGCTAAATGCAAACAAATGTTCTGTAATGACAGTGAGTCGTAAAGTATCTCCAGTGAACTATAATTACCGTATAGGTAGAGTGGAGACAACCAAAAACCTGGGCATTATTCTAAACTCTAAGTTGACCTTCAATTAGCACATTGACAAGGTGATTTCAGAGGCCATAAAAATGATGGGGTTCATAATTAGAAATGGTGGGTCTTTTCAAATTATTGAAATCTTTACAACATTATTCAATACATTGGTCAGAAGTAGGCTTGAGTATGGGTCTATTATCTGGGCACCATTGTATAATAGGTGGGTTGTGGCTTTGGAAAGGGTTCAGAGGAGGTTTTTTTAAAGTTTTTGGCTAGGAAAGTTGATGGGGTGCATCCACCGGTAGATACAGAGAATGATATTTTGTTAGAGAGATTTACTTATATGACCTTAGAGAAACGTAGAGATATAGGTATGGTGATGTTTCTGTATAAACTTGGAACTGAATTTTGTTGTGCCCAGACTAGCTCATCGAACTGGAAACTTACTACTGCTCACACAAATATATGGTATGCTTCTCCCGTTTATAAGATATGCGCTGCTTATAATAAGGTATCTAGAGCATGTGATCTGTCCATGTCTCAGAGGGAATTCTTCTGTATCTGTCTGAATTTATTTTAATAGCTGTAAGCATATGTGAAATTGTAGTTCATTGTTTGTACAATTAAGCATTTTGTGATATGTATTAATATTGTTTAATAATCGGCCCTATTAATTAATTATTTATGTATAGGAAAGTATGGAATATGCTCAGATGAAGACAAAAACAAGTAAACGAGTACCATCAAGTGCATAATATAAACAAAGAACAATGGCAAAGACATTATTAAAATCTATATGCAGTCCAAGACATAAATGAGGTCGAACACTGAACACAAACAGAAAATAGGGATGAACAAGCACTGACGCAAAATATAACAACGGTATAGGAATACCAAGTACAAACTGATGTTAGCAAATTAAAAAACAGAAAAGCACCAAGTGAACACAGGATATCAAACAAGATAATAAAGTATGGTGGACAAAAACTAGTCCACGAAATAACAACTCTATTACAGAAAATAATTTGTACAAGCAACATATCACAAGATTGGACGCAAAGCATTTCAATTTGCAAGAAAGGCGGCAAGAACGATGCATGCAACTACAGAGGCATAACCCTACTACAGTGCATAATGAAACTATTCACTAGCATTATAAAAACTGAAATCACCAAATACATAGAAATAAATGACGAACAACATGGATTCGGGCAAAACTGGTCAACAACAGAGGCTATCTTTATAATTCGGCCAATAAGAGAAAAAGCAACAGAATTCCAGAAATCTCCATATTTATGCTTTATAGATCTAACCAGTGCCTTAGACATAGTGAAATTAGAAGATATAATAACAATCTTAAGACAACTAAACATACCCCAAGACATAACAAACACAGTATATAGACTAAACATTGACAATTATACTAAGATTAAGTATAATAATGAATTAACAGAAAATATAAAGATCGGAACAGATATAAGACAAGGGGATAGTTTAAGTCCGCTACTGTTCTGCCTAGTAATGGATAGAATAATAGATAATAATAGATAAAACAAAAACCGTAAATGAAGGATATCGAATGGGAGCTGACATAATCAAAATCGTCGTATATGCAGATGATATTGTTTTGATCGCTGAAGACGAAGATGGATTGTAGAGACTACTAAATTCAACTAAACAGCACAGAATTATAACATGAAAATTAATGTCGCGAAAACTAAATCTCTAACAATCGCTAAGGAACCAATTCGGTGCAAGCTAGAAGTGAAGAACGAAATAATTCAACAAGTGATGTTTTTTTCCTGTCTCGGAATTCTAAGCAAGCAAATGAAGCCGCTACAATATCCGGTGCGCTCAAAAAAGTAATATGGAGAAATAAGATCTAAACATAGCTAGTAAAATAAAAATATATAAGAGCTGTGTGAGACCAATACTTGCCTACAGTATAGAAACAAGATCGGACACATGGAAAACTAAACAGACACTAAGAACTAATGAAATGAAAATATTAAGAAGTATAAGGAGCAGAACATTAGCAGATAGAATAAACAATAGAACTATAAGAGAAGTGTGTGGCGTGGAGGACATAATTAGATGGGGAAGAAAGAGAAGGAGAAAATGGAGAGAACATGTGCAATGAATGGGCGATGACAGAATAACTAAGATATGCATTATTAGCACACCAAATGAAGAGAGACCAAAAAGATCCCGAAGTAGAATAGGTCACTGACCTACAAATACGAAGAAGAAAAAAGATATATATATATATATATATATATATATATATATATATATATATATATATATATACATATATACAGGGTTACAGGGAAAGTCGTCCTAGATAATTAAGGACGTTATAATATAGGTCGCTTCTGACCGATTTGACTCTATGACATGATGTCCTAGACTTAACCGTTTTCGAGATATTGAAGTTTAAAGATTTTCTAAAAAAAACATGTTTTTTTTGCTTTTATATCGATTTTTTTTTATTAGAGGTTCTCGAGTGCGATTTTTTGGTTATTTTTAGTTAGTCTGTATATCAAGTATCAAAAATCATCAAAAAAATTTGAACTAGTTACTAACAGTTTCAAATGGCGGCTTGTTAATATTTCTAAATTACGAATTTTTACCAAGTGTTTCCTACTTTAAATCAATGAAGAGAAAAAAAAAATATATGGAAGTTTTTCTGCAAATTATTTTACAAACTTTTACGTCTTTATAGCTATCAAAAAAGGTAAATACTAGAAGTTTAATAGGAAAACTGTACACAGAATGACACCTTAATTATCTAGGACGACTTTCCCTGTAACCCTGTATATATATATATATATATATATATATATATATATATATATGTATGTATATATATATATATATATATATATATATATATATATATATATATATATATATATATATATATGTATATATATATATATATATATATATATATATATATATATATATATATATATATATATATATATATACTGTAAATATAGAAAATATGTAAATATTGTAATATAAACAGAAAAGTGAGAGTAGGAAAGATGAACGAACAGATGAGGGAAAGAGAGAGAGTGAACGATACCTAAAATAACATAAGTATTAAACAGTAAAGCCTGTGGCATGTGGTTGTACCGTATAAAAAATCAGGTTGTGTTTTTAACCATTATTTTTCTCAATCATAACATAAAATAAATAAAAGACAAAAATAAAACAAGAAGAAACAAAAGCCTTTTAAATAAATATCATGGAAAGTATGAACTGAAAATGACAAAATAAATAAATTAATCAAAAGGTACGAGGGCTCACCACATGGCACAACAACAGCCAACCGAAAAGCCTAGCTATCAAGGAATCTGCTACTAGTAAATTGATTGGTAAAACATAAAAGATGGTTATCCTAGGTAGTTATGTATGAATTTTTGAAATAATAAAGAGTTTGGCACGAACTTTGATAGTGGTGTTTATTACCGGATCCAATAAAATAATACTTAAATATTTTAGTATATTAATAAGGCAATATTTTTTGAGCATGTATTTAACGAATATAATTCTTTGACTAATATCATGTAGCAGTTAAACTAATAAGTCGACCCAATGAAATTTGATGTATAAACTAATTTCCTTTATCAATTTTACTCTAGTAATGTACGAGTACTCCTCAAAATATTTTTTTATTGAACATATACATATCACAACATCACAAGCACTAAAAAGTGCTTGTGATGTTAATGCTAATAAACTCCAAAACAACACTTAATATTGTGTGACTACTTGTGAACCAAATTTATTTTAAAAAAAAAATAGCAATTTCATAATATTGATAATTGATAAAATAATCAAATATTTCCATATATAATTGACGATTTTGCAAAAAAGGACCATTTAAAACACAATTTCATCAACAATGCGCGTTATTTTATTATTTAGTGTGTTTTTATTCCAGAATGCCGTAAGTAAATTCTAAATATTTTATTACATATACATTTAATATCTATCTTTTAGCAGTTTGTTACTATTACTATGTTTTAATAAATGTATTGACAGGTTTAAGATTTAATTTTCACATACCAGCTTTAAAACCGTATAGGTTATTGGAAGACTATTATTTCTGATTATTTTTTAGCTGGGTGATTTGGTAGTCCAACTTCCAAACGGACAAGTACAGGGTACCACCTTGGATACACCCAGTGGTCAAATATTTTATGCATGGCGAGGTATACCATATGCAGAGCCACCAGTTAACGAATTAAGATATTTGGTAAGTTAACACATAGGCTGAGAAGTTTTTGGTCTAGCTACTTAAAACACATTTTTTTTGCAAAACTCGACTTTATTCATCAACATAGTCTCCTTCAAGAACGATACAATCAGTCCAACGCTTTTCTAACATTTCTACATCTTTCTTGTAGAAGGATTTGTCTTTGCCTTCAAAATAGGTCTCAGTTTCGGAGATAACTTCTTCACTGGAACCAAATCTCTTACCCGCAGGTATTTTTTTTTGAGCTCTGCTAATAGACAGTAGTCGCTGGGAGCCAAATCTGGAGAATACGATGGATGAGAAAGCAATTCGAGCTTCAATTCATGCAATTTTGCCATTGTAACCATTGACTTGTGCCACGGTGCATTATCTTGATGAAAGAGCATTTTTTCTTGTTCATTTGGGGCCGTTTCTTTGCGATTTCTGCCTTCAAATGCGCCACTAAATTTATAAAATATTTACTATTGATGATTTTTCCCTTCTCAGCATAGTCAATGAAAATTATTCCATGCGCATCCCAAAATTCAGAGGCCAAAACCTTCCCGGCAGACTGTTGTGTCTTTGGTCGCTTCAGACGGCTTTCACCAGCTACTGTCCACTCAACCGACTGCCGACTTGATTCCGGTGTGTAGTGGTGGATCCATATTTCATCCATTATCACATATCACATGAAAAAATCCTTCTTATCGCGCTTAAACAGGTCCAAAAAGTGCTCAGAATCATCAACGTGTTGCTGTTTTTGATTCAGTGTAAGCAAACCCGGTACCCATTTCGAACAGAGCTTTCTCATGCCCAAATGTTCATGCAAAATATGACCAACACGTTCTTTTTATATCTTTAAGGTGTCAGCTATCTCACGCAATTTCATTTTACGGTCATCCAAAACAATTTTGTAAATTTTTTTGTTGTTTTCCGGTGTAACCGCCCCATTTTTTTTATCGTTCACCTCCCCGCCTGAGTAGGGATATTACCCTTTTTCCATATCCTAAGGATATCGGCGAAGATATAGTAATACCCGTCAACGTTGTCCAAGTGCCGAAACATAGATTTTTGTATTTCACTGCACCTTTTTAGACAACGCGATGGTGCTGCCTCGGACGTTATTGCGTTTCTACGAACAACTACTACCTATGTACGTGACCAGGCCAAATATACTTAAATAAGTTAATAAATAAGTAGTAACCAAGGTACTATGTCACTGAGCCAAGAGCCTCCAGAACGTTCAGCATCCTTTGTATCTGTACGACAGCATACCAGTAAATGATGAGTGATTTCCCAAGGGCAGATTCCCCGTAACTCTTATCAAGCCCTTGTTTTGCTTGAACGGTCTTTTTTCCTGTTAAAAAAAACAGTCTTTAATCAACCCACGAAATTCGATTTTTTCCATTGTTTTGGAAATATCAAAAGTAGCTTCACTAAAACCACTGTAACTTGTAAACTAATCATCGCAATGTCATGAAATTTTCACACGTATCGTTTAAAGGTTTTTTTGAAAAGGGCGACATCTATGTGTGAGACCAAAAACTTTTTAGTCTACCTATTATTATTGTAACTTACACAGCTCTTAAAAAACAAATTTTGCTTATTAGATTAGAATAAGAAGAAGAATAATTTAACTATATGTATCATTTGTTTCACTTTGTGAACAACTTTTTCGAAATTTTCGTTATAAATATAATATGAAGATTGACATGATATGATTTTTATATTTGTGCAATATCATGTCTATCCTACTGTAAATACTATATTTTAAAAACTTCAAGTAGATATTTTTTAAGATAAAATCTAAATTTGATCTGCGTGTTGCTGTCAGAACGTAATTATTATGCGATTATGTGGAATTTATGTCTAGTTATTTTTAAATTTATTTCTAGTTTTTGAATTATATTTTTGAAGATATTCATAAAAATTTTTGCTAAAAGTGGGCTCAAGGGGCTACCCTTTATAAGTTCTTCTGGGCTATTGTAGATTGAATTATTAAATACTAGCCGTACCCGCGCCTCCGCTAGCGTGGATTTGATTCACTATTATCGTCACTGCTTCTTCTTTATGTTACCTAACGTAATAAAATATATCCTATAACCTGGCCAGGGAACACAGGTATGTTTTAGAAAAAAAAAAAAACATTTAAATCGGATGAGTGGTTCTCAAATCATAAGTGCATTAACGGACAGACAGACAGAGAGATGTTGCATTTTAAATATATAATATTCTTTGTTACATAATACTGTTCCATATTTGATGGTTTAGGCAGTGTATTGCAAGAGAACGTGCTAGCCGCAAACTTTTTTCCGATTTGATTCACTATTAACGTCATTGCTTATTTTTTATGTAACCTAACGTAATAAAATATATCCTATAACCTGGCCAGGGAACATACGTATGTTTTAAAAAAAAAAAACACATAAATCGAATAAGTGGTTCTAGAGTGATTAGCGCACTAAAGGATAGACAGACAGACAGATAGACAGAGACGTTGCATTTTATGTATATTATAGACAACCTGACCAGGGAACCTATGTATGTTTTAAAAAAAAACACGTAAATCGAATAAGTGGTTCTTGAGTGATAAGCGCACTAACGGGCAGATTGACATATATATATATATATATATATATATATATATATATATATATATATATATATATATATATATATATATATATATAATATACATATACATATACATATATATATATATATATATATATATATATATATATATATATATATATATATATATATATATATATATATATATGTATATATATATATATATATATATATATATATATATATATATATATATACATATATATATATATATATATATATATATATATATATATATATATATACATATTTATATATATATATATATATATATATATATATATATATAATACATATATATATATATATATATATATATATATATATATATATATATATATATATATATATATATATATATATATATATATATATATATATATATATATATATATATATGTATATATACATGATACATGATAATGTTTCATATTTAATGGTTTAGGTAGTGTATTGCAAGAGAACGCGCTAGCGCCCAACTTTTTTACGACTTAATTCACTATTATCGTCATTGCTTATTCCTTATGTTACCTAACGTAATAAAATATATCCTATAACCTAGCCAGAGGACATATGTATGTTAAAAAAAGCATGTAAATCGGATAAAGGGTTCCCCAGTGATAAGCGCACTAACCGACAGACAGACAAAGAGACGTTGCATTTTATATATATATTATAGATAAAATAATTTTGTTTCAGACATGTTTTTAGTAGGTTGAGAATACCTTGTTTTATAATAATATTGAAGTTTTTATTTAATATATGTTCTACCATAACAATTGTTTCGTTTGGAGGTATACTGGAGAATCAATTTTGTACATCAAATGATACTAATTTGGCTCTTGAAGGAAGATTTATATTTGCAGTTTTCTGAATTAACTCTAAAGAGTCCTTTACAGAACAAGTGGGTTGAAAATTTGTATGACTTTTGATCGTGTCTATAAGAAAATTTGAGAGTTTGCATGCTGGTGCTATCATGTTGGAGACCACTGGCCCAATCGGATAATCTTGTTTGCGTGGTATAATTAAAGAATAGAAGAAAGAGGTGCGGTGGTTGGGGTTCATAGCTATTAATTTGATTATTTTATAATCTCGTATGATACTGGCAGCTTTCCCCATTTCTAGGCGGATTTCATTTTCAAAAATTTTTCTTGGATCATTGCTTAAAGTCTGAAAATTTCCTTTTTTAATGAAATCTATTGTTTTTTCTATATATTGTGCCTTGTTGATTGCGACTATGGTACGAGGATGGATTGGATTGGAAAGTTCGCGGCTTGGTCAAGAAAACACAATAAAATACGTACAAAAATATTTTTATTTTTCGATGTAATCTCCACCTGCATTTCTTCCATCTGCATTTCAAAGCTTCCACACCGATTTTAAATAAAGATTCCTCAAAATACTGGTTAACTGCAGCTTCGACTTCTTCATTTGATGAAAATTTCTGGCCACCAAAGTGTTTTTTATGTTTGGAAACAGATGAAAGTCCGAAGGTGCCAAATCAGGAAAATAAGCCGGGCGGGGCAGCAATTCGAAACCGCAATCACGAATTTGAACCATAGACTCAACAGACGTGTGAACACGAGCGTTGCCCTGTTTAAAAAAAGATTAACACCAAAGTAGATCCACGATGATATAAAAACAACACTAGGGGAATCTGGAACAAATCTTTCTTTCGTAGTAATCCTGGGCGTTTCTCTTTAATTTCTTGACGTAAACCACGCAAAAGTGTGCAATAGTAAGTCATGTTTATTGTTTCGCCTTTCGGAAGGCAGTCTACCATAATAATAACTTTAGCATCCCATCACTTTTCCAGCCGACAGAATTGTCTTCGCTTTATTTGGGGTCGGTTCACTAGATTTTTCCACCACTTGGATTGTTGTTTTGACTCAGGAGTATACTGGTGAATGCAGGTTTTGTCCATTGTCACAAACCTGTTAAGAAAATCTTGCTGATCAGACTCAAATATCTCCAAACAGTAACAAGAAATCGTGAGTCGAATTCATTTTTGTTCAACTGAAAGCAATCTGGGGACTCACCTAGCGGAAACCTTAGAAAATCCGAGTTCGTTGGCAATGATGTTTTGTGTTCGTTCATACAAGATGTGTCTGCAATCTCCCTGATAGTTAATCTACGGTCTTTCAATATTAGATCACACACTTTGCCGATGTTTTCTTCAGTCCTAGACGTCGTGGCCCTGCCGGAGCGAGGGTCATCTTCGATTCTCTCTCGTCCACGTTTAAATTCTGCAACCCATTTTTTCACAGTGGTATATGTCGGAGCAGATTCCCCTAGTGTTGTTTTTATATCATCGTGGATCTACTTTGGTGTTAATCTTTTTTTAAACAGGTACTTAATGACCGCACGTTGTTCGATTTTTTCCATTTTTCCAAAGACGCTGCACTTGGTCTCACTAAACTCGTTCTAACCTTAAAAACCACATATTCTACTGTAACAAAATTTTACACTGTGACAACCAAAGAAAGTATGAACTTATTGAGGGTACTATAATAAAAATATAACTATTTTTTGGTGAGGCCGCGAACTTTTCAGTTCATCCTCGTATTTCCTTTATCTGCTTGGGTGAATATAATATTTTCTTCTATTGCTATCTTTTTAATAAGTTTTGCTGTGTTATTATCTTGATTTGCGTTATGTATTTGCTGTTTAAAAATTCTTTTTTAATGATATCTGAACACGTGTATTTCTTACACTTAATTAAACTACACAAACAAGATTATCCGATTGGGCCAGTGTTATGCTACATGACAGTACCAGCATACGAACTATTAAATTTTCTTATAGACAAGATTAAAATTCATACAAATTTTCAACCCATTTATTCTGTAAAAAACTCTTTAGAGTTAGTTCAGAAAATTTCAAATATAAATCTTCCTTCAAGAGCCAAATTAGTATCATTTGATGTATAAAATGTATTCCCCAGCATACCTCCAAACGAAATAATTGTTATGGCAGAACATCTATTAAATAAAAACAACGTCACTATTATTATAAATCAAGATATTCTCAAACAACTAAAACATGTCTGAAACAAAATTATTTTATATTTAATAATTCGATCTACAATAGCCCAGAAGAACTTATAATGGGAAGCGCCCTAAGCCCACTTTTAGCAGATATTTCTAATGTATAGGAACTTCCGATAGAGAAAAACAGTACATTTAAAACAAATAATTTTTGTCTGTAACATTTTCCTGATAATTGATTAAAGGAAATTACATTTTTATTAACGAGTTCCTATATATGAAATTAAAACAGGGCCCGTTTTGTAACTGGACATTTTTTAGCCTCCTGTGAAAGCTGAACCATGGCAAGGTATTTTAGATGCTTCAAGAGATTCACCTGCATGTATTTTTTTTGGAACATATCCTGGTGTGGCACCTCCGTTAAGTGGTAACAGTGAAGATTGCTTGTATATTAATGTGTATTCACCAGTTGCGGCTGGTTCAAATTCAAGTGTGAGTTTACTTTTTAATTAATAGTCAATTACAGTCGAATACGGTAGATTCAAAGGCAACTTTCGTTTGAAATGAAAAACTTTCAGTTCCAACAAAATTTTAAAAAAAATATTTTCATATATATTTTTGAGAAAAAAAATAGAGAAATCTACGTTCAGTATAAAATAAATTAATTATTATAAAACATTGCTTAATTAAATTTACAAAGTATTCGAGACTTTTGCTAATAGTGGATTCAAACTTAAAATAACCGGTCAATCGGATGGGACACCAGGACAGAAGGACATCGAAGTGATCCCATAAGGGTTCCGTACGGAACACTAAAAACACATATTTTAAATTTCCTGTCATGTTTCTTAAAGTTGTATATATTAACAAATTATGTAGTTCGAACAACTTGTAATTTCTAATTATTTTTTTATCATTTTTAGTGTTCCGTATGGAATACTCACAAGATCACTTCGGTCTCTGTCCATCTGTCAGAACCGATTTTCTCCGAAAGTGTTTGACATAAAAAAATTACTACTAATATAGGAATTGATGACCTCATCAGAGCCGTGTAGTTTTGAAAGTTAAATTTTGAAAAAAAAAATTTCCTAGGTCAACGAGTGGGGTGTCAAATGAAAGCTTGTAAAAACATGAGTTCAAAAGTAATGTAATACTTGCGCACAGTTTTCTTTGTATTATTTTTAAAAAATCGCGAAAAATCGCTATCCTCCCCTTTATCTCGAAAAGTACTGAGCAAAAAATTTTGAAAAAATTCTACAATATTCTTCACCGGGTGTAGATTGAACGAAGATTATCACGGGTGCATTACCTTTAATAATTTATTTAGTATATAAAAAAAAACACAAGGTAATCAGTTTTCACTAATCATCGGAAACAAACTTTGTTGAAAACTCATTTGGGGTGTGTTTTATGAAGTCACTGATTATTTTATACCTTCGTAACAAAAATTTTTATTTTAAAAGCAATCAACGTACGGAACACTAATTGCGCAAGTTCAACTTGCACTTGACCTGTTATTTATGCTAAATTGTTTACCCTCCATTCTCTTATTCTTATACTGCTAATACTCCATCCCTCATTCTTAGTACTGTTAATACTTTTTATTATATTTAGCTAATTTTTGGCTGTTCATTCATTTGTACTTTGCTTGCTAAGTTGAAGTACTCCAGGATTTGTGCAGATCACAAATACGTCCAGTACCGTCGGACTATCTGTCTGTCGATATGTCTTCTACTGTTTCTGGGCACGATAACTCTCTAACGAAATGTATGAGAAATTTTGTATATTTTCAACATTATTATGACTTTTTTTTCGTTGGTAGTTACGATAATAAAAGAAAATAAAGCTCTAGTATTGATAATAGAAGATATAAAGCATTAATGGGGGGAAGAGTGTTAGAGAGGTGGTGTAATATATCGTGTCATACATCCTTTTTTGAGCTATTCGAGTCTAAGAATCTAAAAATTGTGTTATTTTTCCATGTTTTTTTTTATTATTTGAAGATGCAAAGGGGAATTTAGTTTATAAATATCATATTATACGTCCTTTTCTTGACCTTAGAATCTGAAAGTGTGTTACCCTTTTCTTTTTATCAATTATTCAAATATATAACAGGGTACTGAGGTGAGGAGGAGCTTAAAGGATTGTATCTTAAGAGTCTAGGAATCTGGAAGCCTATTACACTGGTCAACACAAGTCTTGTTTCCTTTATTTTTTTTTCTGTTATTGGGTATTTCTATGGCCCTGACTATGAAAAAAATACTGGGAGATTGCTAACAGCTTTACCTTTTGAAATGTACAGTTTTATTATTTGGCCAAAAAAATACAAAAAAGTAATACATTATGTTAACAAAATTTCTATTGAACACTAGCAAATGATCTTTTATAAGATTTCTTTGAAAGAACGACTTTAGGTAGATCTCGTTGCAAACTCCAGCAGTAGTCTGCCATCATATGTGAGTCCCACCGCCCCTGATAACGCTCTTCCATTGTCCGAAGATCCTGATGAAATCTTTCACCCTGCTCCTCACTAAAATCACCCAGATTTTATGGAAATCGGTCTAAATGCGAGTGCAGGAAGTGGATTTTTATGCTCATGTTACACCCTAGCTCTTGCAAGTTCGATAGCATGCACTCAACCAGCTCGACATGGTCGTCAGATTTCTTTTTGCCTAGGAAGCTACTCATAACCAAAACAAATGAATTCCAAGCTTTGGATTCGACTTCAGTCATTGATTTGACAAAATTAAGATCTTTCACGAGTTGCCTAATCTGTGGCTCATCAAAAATACCAGCTTTCAATTTTTCTGAACTTAATCGTGGAAACTTGCGTGAAAGAAAATTAAAACATTCGCCACTTTTGTCAAGCGCCTTCACAAACTGTTTCATTATACCGAGTTTAATATGAAGTGGTGGAAGTATGATGCGGTCTCGGCTAACTAAAGGCACGTTTATAACATTTTTTGTACCAACTTTTAGCTCTTCCCGCACTGGCCAAACTTTTTGTGACCGATGGTGTTGTTTGTCACGACTATCCCAGAGACACATGAAACAAGGGAACTTTGTGTACCCCCTTGTTGACCTAAAAGAAAGTTAACCATTTTCAGATCAACACAAATGACGCATTTGTGGCCTTGATACTTAATTTTTTCCATAACCTTAGAAACATTTACGTATTCTTCTTTTAAGGTCGTCGAATGTGCAATAGGTATACAGCGGTACTTGTTACCGTTATGAAGCAAAACACACTTTAAACTTCTTGTGCTGCTGTCTATGAAAAGACGCCAATCACTAGGTTGGTACTGTTTTAATCTCATCTGCTGCAAAATATCACCAACATCGTTACAAAAAACTAAATCCTTCTCTTGAGAAAAATACGGTAACAGATTTTTTTCTCGGGTACGATAAAATGTAATGTTGGTTTCCGGAGCAAGCAAATTTTTTTCTTTTAAACGAGATGCTAAAATTTCAGAAGCTTCTTTTGGTAAGTTCAGATCTCTTACTAAGTCGTTTAGTTCTTTCTGATTAAATGGTTGAGGTTCTGAAAAGCTACATTGTAGTCTGAATCAGAGTCTTCACTTGATGTATTTCGTTCGGGTTGGGTTGTACCTCTTGTGATTTTAATTGAGGTCGTTGAGCAGAAGATAAGTTAGGATATGACCACTTACTTCCAATAAAAAACGAAAATCTAAGTAAAAATAGTAAATGAGGGTAGTTAGCTATAACTCAAAAACAAAAGCTGTTAGAGAAGAATTGTTGCCATATTTAAAAAATGCGCGTCAATTTGAGAAAGAAAGAAAAAAAAAATCACAGGAAACAAGCAATTTTCTTTTTTTTTGTTGACCAGTGTTATTCGTTCAATTATTCAAACATGTGAAGGGCTAACGAGGTAGGGAAGGTAGTTAAACGGGTTGCTTCGTATATATCGTCTTAGACGTCCCTTTGAGTATGGTAATTTGAAAAGTGTGCTATCTTCCAGTATTTTCAATTATTCAAACATACGCCAAGTTTTTTTTTCATTTATTTATGTTATGTGTTTTTATATGTTTATTAGGAGCTAATGATATGAGTGGACTGGAGAATTTGCTTCAGGGTACTTATAGCCATGGAATCTGAAATTGTGTTATTTTTTATTAAGGTGGGGAGGAGTTTAGAAGATCTTCGTGCGCATCGTTCACATGTCCTTTTCTAGGTTCTTGCAGTCTAGGTATCTGAAAGTGTATTAGTTTTTCAATATGTTCAGTTTTTCAAACATTTAAAGGATTAATGAAATTGGAAAGGAAGCAAAATAGGTTGCTTCATATATATATCGTTGTATATGCCCTTTCATTTTTAGCATATAATAAACTGAGGAGAGTCTTATTTTTTAATTATTTTTAATTATTCAAAAATTTAATGGATTTAAGGGTGTTATACGGCACACATGCTGACCTTGACAATAAAATGTTTTGAACTGTCAGTTCGAAGAAATTACGCCATCTTGAATTTTTTTAAATAGAAAGCCCTATATATTATTTTATTTTTGAGTCCTACTGCAAATTCTAGATATTATTTGTCTAACATACCATATCTCTAAATTAAACCGTTTTGGAATTATTGATATTTGAAACAAAGGAGATTAAATTAAGAAAAAATAAATAAACTGGCTTGTATCAAACAATTACTATCAGGTAACGTCTTAACACGTCAAAAAATGATTTATTGACGAAAATGTTTATTGCTGCGTAATACCATAATGGTACATTTAACAGAAACTGAAAGAATTACTTTGTTAATGATGGTTGGTTACGGAGACCGTAAGAGAACACAACAGGAGGTGTGTGACCTTTTTAACGCAGAATATTCGAATCAAGAACCTATTAGCCAATCCCTAGTTAGCAAAACCCTAAAACAATTTAGACAATCAGGTCATGTTAGGGATCGTTCTAAATCTGGACCTCCAGAAGTTAAAACAAGCGATGATAAAAAGTTAGATGTTTTATTGGAAATTACAGAAAATCCCCATACAGTCACTCGTCAGCTCTGCTCAGACCACAACCAAAGTAAAGGTACCTTAAGTCGTATACTGAATGAAGAAAAATTGCATCCATACAAACCCATTCTATTGCAAGAATTAGCTGAAGATGACTACGATAGAGGCATTGAATTTTGCGAGGTCATGATGGAACGAATCAATAATGATCCTAACCTAATTCATAATATTGTTGTTTCTGACGGGGCCACATTTTGTCTTAACGGAAGAGTTAACAGGCATAACTGCCGGTACTGGTCTACTGAAAATTCTCGCTGGATAATCGACAGTTATTTTCAAAGACCACAAAATATAAACATGGCAAGGATCTGTGGACCTCATATCATTGGTCCCTCTTATATCGATGGAAATCTTACAGGACAGCTGTATTTACAGTTACTCCAAGAGCAAGTTATTCCAACTTGTGCAGGTCTTTTTCCCGATGAAAATAATTTGGATACCCCTAACAGGAAGCTGTGGTATCAACAAGTCGGATCACCTCCTCACCATGAAATCAATGTTCGTAGATATTTGGATGCAATTTTTCCTAATTGATGGATAGGCAGAAGAGGTGCTGCAAAATGGCCTGCAACAAGTTCCGACCTTACGCCACTCGATTTTTTTTATGGGATCATTTGAAAATCAAAGTTTACTGAAGTGGACCTGAAACTGTAGAAGATTTACAATAAAGAATTCAGTATGAAGTAGCACAGATCACCCCGGGTTCTCTGCAAAACTCTGTTCAGGCTGTTTATGACAGATTAGGTCATTGTCTCGCTATTAACGGTAGGCATGTTGAGCATTTGTTACCTTAAAAATAAACCGCAACTAATTATTAATAGTTTTTTTGTCTTTTTTAGTGTTCCGTACGGAACACTTGTAAGATCACTTCGGTGTCTGTCTGTCTGTCTGTCTGTCACACCCGATTTTCTCCGAAACTATTTGACATAGAAAGGTGAAATTTGGTAATAATATAGGAATTGATGGCCTCATCAGAGCCATGTAGTTTTGAGAATTAAATTTTGACTTAAGGGGTTAGTTTTGGGGGGTGAAGTCGGAAGTGAAAAAAAAAAATTTTTACTAGGTCATCGAGTGTGGTGTCAAATGAAAGCTTGTGAAAACACGAGTAAAAAAATATATATAATATTATTTTTAAAAATTCGCGAAAAATCGCTGTCCCGGGCCTTATCTCGAAAAGTACTTATCAAAAAATTTCGAAAAATTTCTGGAATATTCTCCACGGGGTGTAGATTGAACGAAAATTATCACGAGTGCATTACCTTTAATAATTTATATGGTATATAAAAAAAAAAAACAAAAATTACATCAAGTCATCAGATTTCAGTAAAGATTGGAAACAAACTTTGTTGAAAACTCATTTGGGGTGTATTTTGTGAAGTCACTGATCATTTTATACCTCTGTAACAAATTTTTTTTTATTTTAAAAGCAATCAACGTACGGAACACTAATTGGGCAAGTTTAACTTGCACTTGACCGGTTATTTTATTTTAAATTTCAATTGGCAATAATTCCAAAACAGTTCAATTTAGCCACATGGTATGTGTATGGACAAATAATATCTAGAATTTTCAGTAGGACTCAAAAATAAAATAATATACAGGGCTTAAAAAGATCAAGACGGCGTAATTTCTTCAAACCGACAGTTCAAAACAGTTTATTGTGAACATTAGCATCTGCACCGTATGACACTCTATAACTTGTATTTAAACTTTTTCGATACACTGATAAATAAATCCTGTGGAATCATTATTCCATACATATGGGGCATCCTATATGCCTGTTTCTGTGTTCTTCGTAAGGGGAATCCGAAAATTGTGTGGAAGGAATTATCAGGTTTAAGTTGTAAATATCTCTGATGTTCCTTATTCCTTTGCTTACCGTTCATAATTAATATCTCACCATAATAATAAATGCTTGGCTTAAGTTAAGGTTTAGAGTCAACTAGTTTTTTAGAAAGACTTGTTTTTGTGGGAAGTATTGGAAAAAATAACTTTACAATTTTTTAAAAATATATATTTTTTTTCACTTGGGGTAAGCAGTGAATAATGACAAAAGAGTAATTTATTTGTAGAAATGTACCGAGAGATAAGAACTACAATATTTGACTAGTGGTTTTGATATATATTTTAAATTTTACTTGTATGTATAAATTCAAATTTCATTAGGCTTGATAGATTTTTTGTACATAAAATACAGTGTAAGGAATACCATATGTCTAACTAAACATCCTTATACAAAATATAAAAAACTTGGTCTTATTTTAGAACAAAATATGGAATATGCTATTTTAAAACATAAAAAATATGTGAAATCTTTAGCACAATAACACTACTCAGTATATATCACCACTACACCCAACATTTTATTCTTGAACTCGACGCGCGTTTCGCTATCATGCTAGCTTCATCAAGAGCGGTAATGTTTGTCAATCATCGCTCCTGTTGAAGCTAACATGGTTAGTGAAACCAGGATTTAACTAATCTTTTGTGATATTTTTAGGTTAGCCCAACTCTAGCTGTGTTAGTTTGGATATATGGAGGTGGATTTATTTTTGGAGGTTCAGATTTTGGTTATTATGATCCCACACCATTCTTGGAGGAAAATGTCATTGTCGTATCTTTCAATTATAGATTAGGTGAGTTACTATTTTGACCACAAAATATTATTAGGTGACAGGGAGGCCTTAATGTTTTAAACACCCAACATCTGCTGATTTACTTTCAATTTTAATCCGATTATATTCAGTGATTTAATGTATGTGGGTGTTCTCTTATGTTTACTTTGTCAGATTTATATTTATAATTTTCGTTAAAAACAATAACACATTGAACAAATTATCTCTCTCGCATCGTTGCTCGGCTCCGAGCGTTCTGACCTCTATTGCGTTGTTACACAGAATTAACAATGGATCTCTCGGCTTTATCTTCGACATTCTCATCAAGTCTCTCCAAGTGCGTTGTAGACATGATCTGATAGTTGGATCTGTTGGAAGATCTACCTCTTTTTCTTCTACCGTCGACTTTCCCCTAGATTAGCATCTTCTCCATGCCGTCCCTTCTTATTATGTGACCAAAAAATGATGCTTTTTTTTCTCTGAATCGATGGTAACAGTCGGTCGCTAGTTTGGAGGTGCTGGTGTCCCCAATTCTTGAAGAATTCTCCATAAGTGATCCCGCTGTACTGTGTTGAAGGCCTTTGTATAATCAAGGAAACAGAACACAGCGGGAACATTATATTCGTATAACTTTTGTATCATTTTTCTCACATTGATTAGCTGTTCTCGTGTGCCTCTATCGGGTACAAAATTTGCCTGTTCTTGGGGAATCTGAGGCAAAAGAATTGGTGTCAATCATTCTTAGATGATTAGACGTCTCGTGGACCTTTCTTGTGAATCGGTATATATATATATATATATATATATATATATATATATATATATATATATATATATATATATATATGCCGATCGTGTCCATTCTTTAGGCAATTTATCTGTTGTCCAGATCTTATTACATATTTCGTGGATTACATCAGTCTCTCCTGTCGCTCGTTTTAGGCATTTCGGCCACAATGCCATCCACCTCTGCGGACTTATTATTTTTGAGTTTTTTCATAGCTGATACCACCTCATTCCTGAGACTTGTTGGCTCTAGATTTCCCATATTCAGTTGTATGCTATGTGTGTCATCTTTTTATTACTTCTGACTTTGCTAAACAAATTACAGTAACAGAAATAAAGGGTGAATTTAAATATAGGGATGCATTTAAAATACTTTTAAAAATTGATATGTCACATGGTAAATAGGTAAGATAAAATGATAGTGATATTTTATTTGAAACTGCTACCAAAAAAATGTATTGTCCAGAGACTAAAATTGTATAAAAAGTCATTAAAATAGAATTGACCAAGAAAGTTTAAAATTTGGCAAACGGTTATGTGTCTAAGACGTTATTCTACCGTGTAATAAAAATATCACCAATAAATATTTATTTAAAAATAATTAAAATAAAAATCTATAATTTAGAATTTAATATTCATGAGGAATTTCAACATAATATTTCATTCTGGTCGATTTAATAATTGGTTAAAAACAGTATTCGGGGCTTGTATTGCAAGCATCAATATTTTAGTTAGTTTACTATTTTATGTGTCAAAACTATCCTTGAATTTTTATATTGGACCAATCTTAAGTTCAATTTTCTGAGTGAATTTAGCTGTTAATATCAGGTAGTTCGGATGTATGACCTATTTTTGCCATTGACACCTTACCGTGAACCATTTAAACTTCTATTGAATCCCTCGAATTATTAATATTGTGTAATATTCTAGGCGCGTTGGGATTTATATCAACAGGCGATGACGTCATTCTTGGAAATGCTGGATTAAAGGACCAGAATTTGGCCCTTCAATGGGTTCAAGAAAATATCGCGTTCTTCGGAGGAAGTCCTAACAACATTATTATATTTGGTGAAAGTGCTGGAGGAATGTCAGTTGGTTATCACGTGATTAGTCCTAAGTCTAGAAGTAAGTAAAATTATATGTAATTTAGGAATTATTCCTAGGATTAGGAGTTTCTAAGAGACACACATAGTGACTAGACATCTTATTATTGCTGATAGTTTATTCCATATGTATAATAAGGAACGACGGATGAGCATCTAATTAACTCAGTCATACAACTTTCCATGGTTTAAAATTGAAATCGATCTATGTAATAAGATGCCAGGTTAACCAAAAAGTAGTGTATATATATATATATATATATATATATATATATATATATATATATATACATATATATATATATATATATATATATATATATATATATATATATATATATATATATATATATATATATATATATATACAGTGCAACACCGTATACTATTAACGGCGCTAGTTACCTAAATTTGACCTATATTTGTCTAATAATTGCTACTTCGAAACAAGAGATAGTTTATTGCCTTTCTCATGCAGCAGATATTTATGAAATCTTGATTTAATTGATGAACAAATTGTTCTCTAAAAGTGATTATAGTTGGGCAGCGCCATTCCAGACCCTAGAGTCTTTTATATGCATTTTTCTAAGGTCATCAAACCAATAACCGTCAGCATATGGCAGTAAACCTATTAGTTCTAACATCGTACGTCGTTTGTCACGTGTCCAGTGTTATCGGGTATATGTCATAAAACTTTGAAAAAACACTTACGTCATTTGTTAAACGAAGTAATAAATGATAAAGTTTTTATGATGGATACTGACCCTAAGACCTTGTAAATCAAAAAGTAATACAGTTATTATAGTATTTTATTGTAGTGTATCCAAGTGATATTATTCAAGAGTCTTTAAAATTAATAAAAAAATACATTCATCTTCTCTCAGCTTTCCTCTGTAAAAAAAATCCTGTGTAGAATAGTTTTAAATACACTTTTCATATTGACCTCATTACTTACTCTTTTTCTTACTGACATTGCCATATCAGCGCCTTTTGATTTTCTTCGATTATTTTACAATACAATTAAAAATCTATTTCTTTTCACCATCACTTAATTTTGTTTTATTTTTTAAAGAATTACATAGATATACAAAAAAAAATCTTTAAGTAAGACAGGTGTCTATTTAAGTATTTTTTTATGCTGAATCCAAAAAAATCATAAAAAAAGGCATCTACTGTGAGGTTTTTTTCAGAAAACACACTTAAATTTGCCAGAAAACTATTAAATTGAAAGAAATACATTTTAATAGATAATGGATAAAACTGTACATTTATTAAAATTATGGAACAAAACATTATTTTATCTTGTAACCTGTGAACTGTCCTCAGTTTGAGGCATCTTTTTTTTTGTACCCTGTGAGAAGTTGTTTGTCCCACGCTTGAGCGCAATTTTGTAACATGGGAAACTTACCCGCTTTAATTTCTGATACTGAATTGAGTGAACCCCGATTTTAAAAGAACTAAAGAAATTAAACACACACTAGCTCAGTTTTCCTTGGTAGAGAGATATGGGTAAGAGATAATTTTCTTACGTCTTTTTGGAATTAATTTCTATTTTTTTTAAAAGGCTTTAGCTGTACCAAATTTTTGGGCACCATCCATTTTAAAATAGAAAGGATCTAACTTCAGCTAAAAAAATGGAAAAAATGCTGAAGGAAAGTATTGTTGGTAAAACAAAAAAATCAGTTTGGTACAGCCGTTCTTGCCCTGAAAAGTAGGATAGGTATTCAGTGAGACACTAGCTTTAAACAAACAAAAAAAAGAGAATTTATTCATGTATTTTTTTTTAAATTAAAAAGTTCTAACGTTTGCCGTTTTACCAAAAAAATTCTAGCCTAACTAGTTGTTGTTACATTTAAAATTTTAATCTATTATAACCCCCGAAGACGAAAAGTCGTGTTTTACACTTCACTTTTTAGTCTGTTTTAAATTGTAATTAAAGCACTACCCCGGGATAAGTCTATTGAGGGAAGTTTTGTTGACTTACTGTTCTTATTCCTGTTTTGATGGACTATGCCTGATTTCACACTTTCTCTTAGCAAACACTTACGGCTTTTATTTAAGAAACTGGTACTTAGCTCACATGATGGTTGTTCTGAGCTTTGATTTTCTTTAGCTCAGTCGAAGGAAGCCTACTTGGCGACTCTCATGAAAATTTAGCCTGTCGGCTAGATGGTAAATAGCCTGGCTGCGGCTAGATGAAAAACAACCTTGATTCAAGCTCTGCGGAGCCTTAAATAATCGTGCGACTTTTGCCTGTAATATCACGACGCTCCAATCAAAACTGCCGATCAAACATTTCACCAATCGCGGCGTAGCGAGAGGTTCGGTCAGGAACCCGCACAACACCGTATATACCGAACGTCTTGGAACTTCTGTTTAATATACCGTTCGATGCAAAAATGAAAATAAGTACAATTTGAAATGGAAAAATCAGTAACATTACATGGTCTTAAAATCTAGGAAAAAATGAATGTTACAATCTTTAAATGTTCTGACTCCACATTTATCATAAAAACTTAAAAATGTTAGGTTTTATTGTTCATATTTAACAAAAAACAAGCATACACCACCTTAAAATAAAAATAAAATTAAAAAAAAATTGTTTTTAATTTTTATTAACATTGAACAAAACAAATTGAAAAGACCAAAAAAGAAAAGAAAACGTTATCTCTAATAAATAAAAAATTTCTAACGAAAAAATAATAAAAAAAGAAAATTAAAAACAGAATTTATAAAGGAGAGATTTAATTTTAATTTTATGTAAAACATTTAAAATAAATAGTAAATAAGTAAACAGACCACTCACATACTCAAATACTCACATACTAATTCACACATTCACTCGCATAGCATCATACTCACTCACTCAATCACTTACCAATTAAAACGCTCACTCACTTTCTCCTTCAGTCAGTCATTCGCTCACACACTCGCTCATCCGCATACGCCCATGCTCACTCACACTCACTCACTCATTCTTATCCCCCATTCGCCCATACTCACTCATTCATTCAAAATTGTTTCCATAAAAATCATGTAAATATCGCTTTGCGTACAACACATTAGCTCGACATATTAAAAATAATAAAAGTAAAACAACAAAAGAAAATAATCGGGGGTTTACGAATTATGCTGTGGCACTTGCAATAAAACGTATATACGACAAACAGGCAGATCTTTTTATAAAAGAATAAACGAACATAAACAAAGCTTTAGAATGAAAAATAACAAATCTCATTACGCTAAACATTTAACAAAGGAAAATCATATATTCAATGAAGATTTCAAAATTTTGTATAACGGAAAGAAAGGAAAATTACTGAATTATTTAGAACAGGTAGAAATTAATCGGAAAAAATCCTCAGGTCTATTACTCAACGATCAATTAGATGGGGGTGGGTCTCCTTTATTGAACTTGTTCTAGGTATTAAGGTAAATATTGATAATGAATTTAGTACTTGTAATATGGTAAACTATATATTCTGTAACATATTTTGTTAGTTAATTTACATCGTGCTCCAGAAGAAGATACAGTGTATAAAAACAATTGTCGGCAATAATAAACATAAGTGGTGATCTTAAACATTTGTTGAAATTTTTATTCCTAGGTTAAAATTTATTTTTATTTATCTGATCATTAATTCACGTTTCATTATTACAAAATATATTTTAGGTATTTACAGCTTATATAGAAAACTTTAATAAATAAATGCAAGAATAAAACAATCAGCGAAACAAACCTAGCCACCATAATATACTTTTACGTTAGCTATGTATATTTTATACATTATTTTAATAATTAATTTGCAATTTCAAAAATTTGTCCAACACGAACTATTTCTTCTTCAATTCTTATTTGCTTGTATTCACTTCAACACTAGTCTAAATTTTATGAATCATATGGGTTACTTCTTGTTGATAGTATAAGTAAAATTCATATAGGTTTGGGTGGAGTCCGATAATGTTGTCAGCAAATTTTGTTTAATGCCTGTCACAATACAAACAAGGGATTATTTTAAATTACCTAGTTTTCTAAATAAAACATTCTTCAGTCGTTTATTTTTCAAAATAATTTTAAATGACAGAGCTCAAGTTCTAGAATGTTGCTTTAATTAAATAAATAAACATTTTCATTTTACTAGCCATCTACTTGCTGGATTCAAGATGCCACTAAAAAATGGAAAATTTGGAGATGTTATCGAAGGAAAATTGAAATTATTTTCCTACTTGATTTTTTTTATTTCTAATAAATGGTTTACATTTAAACTTTCTAGAAATTAGAGTAGAAAACAGGATTACATAATTTCTTAATTATAATATTACACCTAATTAAATTACATTGATAGTATTGGGAAATCCACACAGATTTGGAGTTAGGAGAATAAATTCAATAATGGTGAATTGCTTAAATCTACCTGGTCGTTGAGTAAAGTACCTGTAGTTCTTAATCGATTTATTTGCATTGTCTCTAAAAGGTTTAGTTTTAAACCTTTTTTCGTGTTCTGTAATTCTTTGTCTAAATGTACGTCCAGTTTGTCCGATGTATGTTTTAGGACATGACCCACATGTTAATTGATAAACCCCTGATTTATTGTCTTTATTGACTTGTGGTTTGTAGTTTTTAAGATATTTCCCTATAGCATTGTTAGTCTTGTAAGCTATGTTGATATTTTTTTGATTTAAAAATTTCCCCAGTTTTTTTCCGTTGGTTTGCCGAAATAGGTTAAGCATTTAAAGGTGGTATTTCTGTCCTTAAAACGTGGGTATATTTCTGAGATTGCCTAGTTTCTAAGTTTTTTCCTAACGATACTATTGATTAAAGTAACCGAATAACCGTTGTTAACGGCTACTTGTTTTATGTAGTTTAATTCTTTAGTAAAATTTTCTTCTGATAAGGGGATATTAGTTAGTCTATGTATAAAACTATGATAAGCTGCGGGTTTATGATGGTTAGGGTGGTGAGAACTATTGTAAATTGTGGTATCTGTATGACAAGGTTTGTGATATATTGCAAATTCATGTTTTTTCATGGCTTTACTGATTGTTAAGTCTAGGAAATTGATTTTCCCTTCGACTTCTTCTTCCGTCGTAAAACTGATATTTCTATGTAAAGAATTAATATACTGTAAAAAGTGAGTTAATTGTCTGTCCGTACCTGTAAAGCATACAATTATATCGTCTACGTATCGATACCAGTATAGACAATTATTACTATTGTTATTATGGTTGTTAAATATCATTGTTTCAATACTGTCCATGAAAATTTCGGCAAGTAATGGACTTAATGGACTCCCCATAATTAACCCCTCCTTACTATAGTAAGGATTGATGGACTCCCCATAATTAACCCTTCCTTACTATAGTAAGGAAGGGTTAATTATGGAGAGTCCATTAAGTCCATTACTTGCCGAAATTTTCATGGACGGTCTTGAAACAATGATATTTAACAACCATAATAACAATAGTAATAATTGTCTATACTGGTATCGATATGTAGACGATATAATTGTATGCTTTACAGGTACGGACAGACAATTAACTCACTTTTTACAGTATATTAATTCTTTACATAGAAATATCAGTTTTACGACGGAAGAAGTCGAAGGGAAAATCAATTTCCTAGACTTAACAATCAGTAAAGCCATGAAAAAACATGAATTTGCAATATAACACAAACCTTGTCATACAGATACCACAATTCACAATAGTTCTCACCACCCTAACCATCATAAACTCGCAGCTTATCATAGTTTTATACATAGACTAACTAATATCCCCTTATCAGAAGAAAATTTTACTAAAGAATTAAACTACATAAAACAAGTAGCCGTTAACAACGGTTATTCAGTTACTTTAATCAATAGTATCGTTAGGAAAAAACTCAGAAACAATGCAATCTCAGAAATATACCCACGTTTTAAGGACAGAAATACCACCTTTAAATGCTTAACCTATTTCGGCAAACCAACGGAAAAACTGGGGAAATTTTTAAATCAAAAAAATATCAACATAGCTTACAAGACTAACAATACTATAGGGAAATATCTTAAAAACTACAAACCACAAATCAATAAAGACAATAAATCAGGGGTTTTATCAATTAACATGTGGGTCATGTCCTAAAACATATATCGGACAAACTGGACGTACATTTAGACAAAGAATTACAGAACACGAAAAAAGTTTCATAGATAGAAAATCTAATTCAACATATGCTAATCATCTTTTAACAGAAAATCACACATTTAACAAGAATTTCAAAATTTTACACACCCAAAAAAAAGGTTTAAAGCTAAACCTTTTAGAGACAATGCAAATAAATCGATTAAGGACTACAGGTACTTTACTCAACGACCAGGTAGATTTAAGCAATTCACCATTATTGAATTTATTCTCCTATCTCCAAATCTGTGTGGATTTCCCAATACTATCAATGTAATTTAATTAGGTGTAATATTATAATTAGGAAATTATATAAAACTGTGAATATTAAACCTAACTTGACAGTGTAAAATGTAGATCTGAAGAAGCTGCATCGACAGCGAAACGCGTCATCGCAATTTAAATAAACCAGTGGAAATTGACTAAAAACAGTCTTTTATTATATATTTATAATGAATTTCCATCAAGTAGAAGCTACAACCATCCAAAATTTGAAACAGGATTACGTAATGATTTCACTGATTTGATACAGACTTCTTCTTGTTGTGCCATATCCAACACGGACGTAGGCAACCCTATCGCATTTGCCTCTGGTTGGTGTTTTCTTTTGTGTTTCACATACAAAGGAGACCTACAATTTAATGTCATTTCCGAACTGCAAAAGTGAGGCGACTGTCACGTTGTAAAGATTTTTTTTTATTATTTTCCTGAGTACCCTATCGAATGCCTGGGTAAGATCAACGAAACACATAAAGGCTATCTTATTAAACTCTATGGCTTTTTCGGTAATTTGGCGGATTATAAATATGGCGTCTATAGTAGACCTGTTCTTTCTGAAATCTTGCTGTTCTTCACAGATTCCGGTTAACATTATTTCTTCTGCTAAAATTTTAGTGAACAATTTTAGTACCGCACTCATTAAGCTGATACCTCGATAGTTCTTTGGATTCGTCCTTTCTCCTTTTTTGAAAATTGGTATCAAGATCACCTCCATATATCCTCTGTTTTTTAGTTTCGCTGCCATGTGCTGTATTTGATTCAAGGAAATGGTCCTATTTGGTTGGGCAACATTTTCATCTTCATGCTGTATTTCCTCTGTTAATGAATTGGTTTCTGATTGACTATAGAGTTTTTCGAAATATCTTTCCCATTCATCCACCGTAATTTTTGTATTTTGTATATACTCATTTATTGTTTTTTTTTTCTATTTCTCAGTAGATTCCATATTTTTTTTTGTCCTCCGTACAGATCATGTTTCATATCGTTCGAAAATTTCTCCCAATGCTCTCTTTTGATTCTCTGGATATTCTCGTTGACCCTGTTTCTTACATTTTTATAATCATTGTATGTTATAGCATTGGATCTGTACTGTAGGTACGATTTTCTTTTTTCTTCAGCTAATGTCTTAACTTCTTGTTTGAACCATGGCTTTGTGTTTGGTTTTCCTCCTTTCTTTATAGTTCTTCTTCCAAATGCTTCTTCTGCTGCTTCTAGCATATTAGTTTTGTCCATGCCGTTTCTAGGTCATCGGACTCTCGAATATCATTTGTGGCTATTTTTTGTGTTAACCTTTGTTGATATAGATATTTGGTTGAGTCGTTGGATAGAGATTCTATATTGATTTTGCTTATTTGTTCCACGGGTTTGCTACGAAATCGTTGCATGGTTGTTCGTATTTTTGCTATTACAAGATGGTGATTCGTTCCAGCATTGGCAGAAGCTAAAGTTCTCACGTCCTGTATTCTTGTTGGATGAATATTTCTATTTGTGATTACGTAATCAATTGTTGATCTTTGTCCACGTGTATTTTCGAAGGTATATTTGTGTTGTGGTTTATGTGGATAAAAGGTGTTGTTAATTCTAAGTTCATTTTGTATGCATAGTTGTATCATTTGTTCACCACTATCGTTTATAGTTTCTTCGTTGAATCGATTTTTGATGCCAGGTATAACTTCATCATCACTTCTTGCATTAAAATCACCTAGAACTATTATTTCATCATCACTAGGTATTTCGTCTAAAACTGTTTGTAGGTTCTGGTAAAATAGGTCTATCTCCGTTTGAGGTTTGCTGGTATCGGGTGCATACTCGTATATACTTATTATGTGTATTGATCTTGTTTTTTGTAGTTCGATCGCCACCTGTAGTAGTCTGTCGTTAATATATTTCGTTTTGCTGACCTGGTTTTTAAATCTTTCATGTAGCAGTATGCCAACCCCAAATGCAGCTCTTTCATTTTTTTCTTTGCCACTGTATATCAGTATGTAGTTTTCATATTTTTTGTTTCCTTTGCCCTCTTTTTTGGTCTCCGAGAGTGCACATATGTCTAATTTATGTCTTTTTATTTCAAGTATGATTTCTTGGTCTTTGTTGTTAAATGATGTTATGTTCCAACATCCAATTGTTAGTGAAGTCGGTTTCCGTATGCGTTTAGCCCCTATTCTCGCCAGGTTGTCATTATTTAATCCAGTCCGTTCCGAGGCTATACCTTTGGTTCTAGGAGCACTCTGTTTTTTTACCCAAGCAGGTCGCTGGCCTCACTTGGAACCCTCCTCTTTTATCCGGGCTTGGGACCGGCTATGGGATGCTAAGCTTCTCGATCCACCCAGCACCCATAGGCAGAGTTAGAATAATACATGTTAGGTAAAAAGTGTGCCAAGTTTTTAATTTTGGTAGGAAACTTTCACCAGTTACAGAGCTTGTAGATATATTTCTTCTAAATTTCTCATTTGTTGATGGGCAAAGTGATTCTGACGTTTCGCTGATCATCCGACCTGCTTCTTCAGAGGTTCTTCCAAGAACTAACTTCTTCGGAATCTATCACGAAACGAAGGTAATTTGGCTTTGCACATACCTTTTTGTATTACTAGACCAGGGTTAGGGGTAGGCGGAGCTTCACAGATGATCAATTCCAAGATTGGTCAGAGGTAAAGAAAAGTGTCAGGATTACGGTTGTTGGGAAGTTGGGATATATGGACTCCCAACTCCGCTAATACAAAAAGGCGTGTGCAAATCGAGTCAGTTTCGAGCTAGATCTCAAAGACGTTAGTTTTCTGAACAAGCTTTAAACATGCCGTCAGGATGATAGACGAAACGTTAGCATCAATCTATTAGGTGACATAGGAGGAGGAATTCAGAAGACTTGTAGCAATATGCTATTTAATTTCACAAACAATCTACAATTACTAGATGGTAGATGCCCAGATCCCACCAGCATCGCCCGGTGTGATACCATTGCATCGGCATAGGCTGCGTGAAGTTGCTTAACGTTTCGTGGCTGTGCCAATGTCCCGGACTGTGGGACCAAATAGCATGATGAGGCACCTGGATACAAAAAATTCCGGAGGTAAAACAGCCCCCCGTTCGGATCTCCGGGTGGGGGCTGGTTCAGGTGCGTCGACATGCAGAGATCAGAATTTTAAAATAGATTTTTGCAACATACGAGGTTTAGACTCGAACATAAATTCAGTGCACCAACACCTGCAATCAAATAAACCTCATGTACTCGCTCTCTGTGAAACCAAGGTCGGTTCATCGACCAGCACAGTTAACTATCTTTATCCTGAGTACGACTTCTATTCCTGATTTAGGCGTAACTTTGGAATCTGTCTTTTTGTCAGAAGCGACCTCTCTTGCCAACGAGAAGAGGCTCTGGAGCCCCCAAACTTTGATGTTATGTGGTTAAAAATAACGACTCAACCAACCACAAGGTTCATCTGTATCCTGTATCGACCACCAACCGATACTAACTTTAGAGCACTTTTCGCTTCTCTTGCAGACACCATCGATCATTTACAAATTAACCATCCAAATGCCGAAATTGCCATCCTGGGCGACTTTAATGTCCACAGCATCAACTGGCTTAAATATTCCAATACTACCGATGAACAAGGTCGTGAAGCCGAATCATTTTCAATCAGTTGTGGCTTAACTCAGCTTATTGACGAACCAACACGGATCCCTGATCGAGACGGGGAGTTTGCCAGTCTTCTTGATCTATTTTTAACCACCAATCCGGAGATTTACACGGTCAGCGTACATCCGCCATTAGGTTCTTTCGACCATAAACTATTATCGACATCGAGTATCCTACCAATCAGTGGCAGAGACGCGCCTAAACCGCGCAAGATTTGGCACTACAAATCTGCTAAATGGGAAGATCTCATGGAATATTTTCGAACTTTCCCTTGGTTAGACGTTTGTTTTCGATCCGATGACCCATCTGACTGCGCCAAGGAGGTTTCCGATGTTATTTTGGCCGGTATGGAGGCTTACATCCCTTTTTCGAAGAAATGCCCTTCCAACGGCAAGCCTTGGTTTGACCGAAAATGCAAAGAAGCTGTTGCTTCTAAACATCTTGCATACCGACATTGGCGTGAAAATCCTAACACCATAAATCGTAACACCTTTGTTCGTGCCAGGAACAGATGCAAAGAAATTATCGACGAAACCAAGGAGGTACACAATCAACGGATTAGAAACAAACTTCTCGCTTATCCCAACAATTCCAAGTCCTTTTGGTCAGTCGCTAAGGCAGTTAGTCAAAATTTCACCAAATCCACCATACCACCACTCACACGGCCAGATAATTCTATTGCAAAGACACCTGTTGAGAAAGCGAACTTGTTGGCTGAACTCTTTGCTTCACATTCTACTGTCGATTTCCACGCAAAAATACCACCTAATAGTCCCATAGTGCAGTCAAGGATGCCCGATATTGTCTTCAGGCAACGTATCATAAAACGTATTTTGATGAAGCTAGACACCAAAAAAGCTTCTGGCGCTGACGGAATACCTGCCATAGTTCTCAAAAACTGTGCGAGGGAACTAACACCAGTTTTCTGTAGACTTTTCAACCTATCTTACAGAAAGGGAATATTTCCTTCCTACTGGAAATGTGCCACAGTTCAGCCAATACCTAAAAAAGGCAAGAAGACCTTGCCAAATAACTACCGACCAATCGCACTGCTTTCAATAATATCGAAAGTCATGGAAAAGGCTATCAATCAGCATCTTCTAAAATATCTTGAAGGATTCAACATTATTAGCGATCACCAATATGGCTTTCGTAATAATATCAACAGGAGATCTCCTGACTTATGTAACACATGTTTGGAACAACGCAATTGAACACTTTGGAGAATCTCGAGCGGTTGCTCTTGACATATCCAAGGCATTCGACCGTGTTTGGCACGATGGGCTGTTGGCTAAGCTACGTTCTTATGGTATGTCTGAAAAGTTCTGTTTGTGGCTCTCATGTTTCCTCAGAGAGCGTTCTTTGCGAGTGGCAGTCGACGGATTTCTTTCTAACACCTTCACTATCAACGCCGGTGTACCCCAAGGGTCCATACTGTCTCCTACTCTCTTTCTCATTTATATTAACGATCTGCTGGAAAAGACCGAGAATCCAATCTACAGCTTTGCAGATGATAGTACACTGATCTCTTCATTCACTTTGAACGCTCGGACATCGGCTACTCAGACGAATATCCGCAGACAGCAGGAAGTCATTCAACTTAACAAAGACCTGGAAGAAATTCTATCTTGGGGTGACAGTAACCAAGTGGAATTTAACGCTACAAAAACCCAGGCGGCAGTTTTTTCTAAAAAAGTTAACGTTGCTGAACCCGACATAGTTATGTCGGGGCACTCCATTCCCCTAACATCGTCACTCAAATTGTTGGGCGTAAATTTGGGAGCAAATATGTCCTGGCATGAACATGTTGCAGGCATAGCAAGGAGAGCTTCTCAGAAGTTGGGAATATTATTTCGAACCAGAAAGCTTTACACTCCACAACAACTGTTAATTCTTTACAAAGCTCAAATTCGATCAACTATGGAATACTGCTCCCATGTTTGGGGCTCCGCTCCCAAACATACACTGCATTTGTTGGATTCTATTCAGAGAAGAGCTGTTCGTCTGATTGGAGACCCGGAACTGACAGGTGACCTTGATTCGCTGGAACATCGAAGAACTGTTGGCGACTTGAGCCTATTCTACAAGTATTTTCATGGAAAGTGTTCGAAGGATGTGGCCCGCTTAATTCCTCCCAGAGCGGTGCATGTTAGAAGTATACGTCACGCTAATACTTCACATCCGTATGAGGTTCAGCTTGTTACTCCTCGTACAACGCTTTTCAAGCAGTCATTTATTTGGAGAACATCATCCCTTTGGAATAATTTGCCCAGGACTGTGTTTCCCACCGAGTACAATTTACAGCGATTTAAGAACAACGTGAATCGCTTTTTTCGCACACGTGTCGCTCCTGAAGCGCTTTAGGGACTTCCCTGTAGCACGTGTGCTACACCCATAAAAAAAAATCACATTTTTACGAGCATTCAGTACTATAACAGTAGCCAGTTGGATTTTGGTGCCATGAATGTTTTTATTTTGTAATCAAATATAATATATTAAACGTTGATCATAATTTTCGGGTCCAGAAAATTTGCGAGATCTAACTATGTCCAAATTTCTGATAAAAATTTTCATGAAACATTATTACCGAACGCCAATAAACCGTCAGAAATTGCAAGTTCTAAATAATTCGTATCACCTTCGTTAATAAATAACATACTTTCATTCCTTTCAAATTGGCGTTTTATTTTTTCGTGGCCTTAAAAAAGCAAGTAAATACTAAATATACTGATCTAAATAGAAGTTTGCCTTGGGTTTGCATGTAATAAGGAAATTAGCCTGTTGACTTTCTGTGAAATAATAAAACTGTCAAAAAATTAGAAAGTTAAAAATGTATAGCATAGGGAAACTGCAGAACTTTTAATTGGTGCCCTGCTATGTAAAAATGTTTAATATATACAGTGACTCACAGCTTAAATGATGCAGTCGTTATAAGAAAAGACTAACTGGTCTCAGTGCCTCTTTATTTATTTGGAAAAAACAACTTATTGAAATTAAATTAGTAAAGAGTCTTCTAAAACAGTATGAATTACATTTTGTCTTAAATATGCCTTACTTAATTAACAATAAATAATTAATCAAATCATATGCAATTTTAACGTCACAGCTTAAATGATGCAAAATAACAACAGGGGTCAAAACTTATCGCATTTTGAAATTTACGAAGGCGGCGTTGCTTTGATTTCTTAGTGCAATTGTTTTTTGTTTAGTTTGACATTTTTTCATTCAATAAAACGAAATTGTTTAAGAACGGGTCGTCGAACTACAATTTCTGAGAGAAATTTAATTATTACTTATTACAGGAATGGATACAGCCAAAGAGACATAGCCAAAATGGTAAATAAATGTCCGTCAACTGTTCAGAATATCATTGAACGTTACCGGAATGAAAATAGAGTCGAGAATAAGTCAAGGTTGGTTCCAAATAAGATCTTCAATGAACGTTAAGAAAGATGGATTTTATGAGAGGTATCAAATAATCCAAAAAAAAGTACGCCAAAGTTGGGCGCCGAGGTGGAAAGACAGTTTGGAAAAAGGTGTAACCCCGAAACATTTCGACGGATCTTGCGAAATAATAATTTACATGGTCGAACTGCTAGAAATAAGCCTTTCATTAGCCAAAGAAATAGACGCGTGAGATTGGAATTTGCCAGAGAGCATATCAATAAAGACTTGAACTTCTGGAATTCAGTAATATTTGCTGGTGAGACCAAAATAAACTTATTTGGGTCCGATGGAAAAATATCAGTGTGGAGAAAGCCTAACGAAGAGTTAAAATTGAAAAATATGAAAGCTACGGTAACGTACGGTGGAGGTGGAGTTATAGGGCTGTATGTTATCTGCAGGAGTAGGTAACATGCATTTCGTCGAAGGAAATATGAACCAATATGTGTACTTGGATATACTAAGGCAGCATCTCGTCGCTAGTGCCCAAAAATTAGATATTGAAAACAATTATCGGTTCTATCACGACAATGATCCAAAGCACACGTCATTTCGAGTCAGCAGTTAGTTGCTTTATAACTGTGCAAATGTTATTAAAACACCAGCCCAGTCACCAGACTTAAATGTAATTGAAAATTTGTGACTGACATTAAAAAATAAAGTAAATAGTGCCCCAATATCAAATAAAACTGAATTAAAAGTAAAAATTACTGAAGCATTGAACACTATTTCCCCGGAGTATACTAGAAAGTTAGTTGAATCAATGTCCAGAAGATTACAAGCCGTTATTGATAATGAGGGAGGCCCGACCCAATATTAGCAGGCTTATTTCAAATTCTACAGTTTGTTTTCTCTAATAATTTTGGTATATTGAATTTTGCATCATTTAAGCTGTGACGTTAAAATCGCATATAATTTAGTTAATTATTTATTGTTAATTAAGTAAGGCATATTTAAGACAAAAAGTAATTCATACTTTTTTAGAAGACTCTTTACTAATTTAATTTCAGTAAGTTGTTTTTTCCAAATAAATAAAGAGGCACTGAGACCAGTTAGTCTTTTCTTATAGCGACTGCATCATTTAAACTGTGAGTCACTGTACATTTTTTAGATTTATTTAATGGTGTAATTGCGGAAAGCGGTAGCGCCCTACTACCTGCCGTTCAATCAAATCCAAGAAATTTGGCAGTTTCAGTAGCAAGTCTAATTGATTCCTCCATTACAAACACAAGCACATCAGAAGAAATCAAAAATGTATTGCAAGCTGTACCAGTGGACGATTTAGTAAATCAATTTCAACTAATTTCTAATGGCGGACAGGTATGTTTATCTTTTCATTTTTCTTAGCTACTCTATTAACTTTTGAAAAACAACTTAACAATATATCAAACATCATAATTTATACTGCTTACGGGTTCTTTTTTGTTTACACCTCTCATTGAATCTCAACAAACAATAGATGACATAATATAGACAGATCATCATCATCATCATCATTAGCTTATTCCATCCATAGTCGGATGTAAGCCTCTCCAAGTTGTCTCCAATGAACTCTGTTTGCTTTTTGCATCCAATAGTGTCCCGCTGATCTTTTTATGTCGTCTATCCATCTTGTCTGTGTTTTACCTCTGCATCTTTTATGTTCTCTAGGCCTCCATTCAACGATACGGCGCACAGTGGAGCCATTTGCCCGATTCGCGGCAAAAATTATATTACTTCCTAAATATGCAATGAATGATCACATAAACTATTTGTGTGGCATTATAATAATTAAAAATAATATATTTGTGTAAAATTCACATAATACGAACACATAGATTTAACCTTTTCAGTCACGCAATTCGGGGAACAGACGGATCTTCACATCATGCACGTTATTATAGGTTTTTAGGGTCGCTGAATTCAAATACGCTGTCAGATTTCAAAAATTCAAAATGGCGGATTTAATATGACGATGGAATTTTCGAAAATTGACATGTATGCTTTCAAATTTAGAAAATGTAAAGGTTTCAAAAGGTATAAATTATTATAGAAATATCATAATTAATTAAAATAATCAAAATGGCGGATCAAATTATATATATAATATATTTTACTTACCTTATTATATAGAGTGATTTTTAAATGTTTAATAATGCTGCAAAGCTGCAAATGTAAGAGGACTATCAACGTCAAATTGTTTTAACCCTAAAGCTTCAACACGCTCAAAATGAAAACCGTTCGTTATAACCAAACACATAATATTTGTGAGTCGGTCACTGAAACGATTACCATAGTAATAAAACAGATACGCAATTCCTTAGATGGAAAGAACAATCGAAAGATTGCATAATAGTTATTTGTTTCATGCTTAGACGACATATGTTCGTAAAGACATTATATAGTTCGGCGATAATTCAAATATGTTACAAGAGTAGTCTGAAAAGTTTTGAGTTTCAACATAAAGATGGTGTTATTCGTCAAAACCATTATTTTCGAACAACTCTCGTATATTGACTGTGAATTAAGACATTTATATACACGCCTTCCGCATATGAATAACTCTTTCTTAGGGCTTAATATATACGCTACACAACTAGAGTTCATAAAAAAACTAGTGCACTATATCTATCCTTATATAATTTAATTTCTCTATATTTCAAGTTATATTTAGCATTTAGAATATTTAACTGTCTCTCCTAGAAGGAAATTGTATAAAACAGGCAATTTTTCGTTTACTGACAGAACTGTCGCAGTGTGGCGAAAATGAGATTATACTCGTATATCCCTTTTTTCACCTAGTCAAATTATACGTTCGTGGATATATGATTTAATTGTACTCGTAATCGCACTTGATCGCTCTTAAAACCATTTAGATATAATAAATAACAATGTAATCTTCTAGATTGTAGGAAAGTGTAGATAAATAGTTACGCCTAAATAAAGATACAATTTTATGAAGATTTTTGGTTCTGTGGCATTATTTAATTTGGCACGTAAATATTCGCATCAGAAACGAAACCAATACGTGCTAATGCAGCTATTATATCAAACTTTGAATTAAAAAATGTATATAGCATAGTGTGTTCTTAAAAAATTATGGGCAGCATATGAAATAAAAGATAAGAATGTAATGTGTTATCAGAGGTTAATTTATTTGAGTGATCTATATAAGGAATATACTCTATTCAGATAGGTAAACATAATAAATTACACTTGATTCTTTGAATTTAGACATTTCTCTTCAAATTTTTGTGTTTACTATCCTTCTCCACATACTTTTATAAAATCGACTTTTAACCGCCTCGGTTCCACTGTGCGGCGTGTCCATCCGTTATCATTCATCCTTGCGATATGTCCCGCTCATTTCCATCGTCACTGCTTATTCCTTATGTTATTTAACGTAATAAAATATATCCTATAAACTAGCCAGAGAACATATGTATGTTTAAAAAAGAAAGCATGTAAATCAGATAAGTGGTTTTAGAGTGATAAGCGTACTAATAGACAGACAGACAGACAGACAAACAGACATTGCATTTTATACATATTATAGAAGATTCTCTTCTATAATATGTATGTTCTCTGGCCAGAGAACAAATGTATGAATTAAAAAAAAACACCTAAATCGTATAAGTGATTCTCAAGTGATAAGTGTACTAGAGACGTTGCATTTTATACATATTATATTCTTTGCTACATGATATTGTTCCATATTTAATGGTTTATGCAGTGTATTGCAAAAAAGCACGCTAGCAGCAAATTTTCTTCCGACTTAATTTACTATTATCGTCACTGCTTATTCCTTATGTTACCTAATATAATAAAATATATCCTATAACCTGGCCAGAGAACATACGTATCTTTAAAAAAAAACACGTAAATCGAATAAGTGATTGTCCAGTGATAAGTGCACTAACGGACAAATAGACAGACAGACAGACAGACAGACAGACAGAGAGACGTTGCATTTTATATAAATTATAGATAACCTGGCCAGAGAACATATGTATGTTTTAAAAAAAAAAAAGCAGGTAAATCGGATAAGTGGTTCTCCAGTGATAAGCGCACTAACGGACAGACAGACAGACAGAGAGACGTTGCACTTTATATATATTATAAATACTTTTATTTAAAGTCCACGTTTTAGTGTCTTATGTTAATACCGGCAATACATATTGATCGATGTCTAATTTAAATCTGAATTGTAACCTTTCGAACCAAGCTAACGAGACTCTTCTACCCAAGTGAGTACTTAAATTATTTTTTGTTATTTCGACTTTTTGTTTTAAACATATTAATTAAATACATTTCCTATTCTTTGATCTTCCATTAATAGTCCCTGGCTGTTATCTTCAGTTTCGTTGTTCAAATATTTGGTTTTGTTGAAGTTTATTTTTAGAACTATATCTCGAGACTTGTTATTTAATTCTATCAGCATTTCTTGTAATTCTTCTTTTGTGTTGGTATCAGAGTGACATCGTCTGAGAACCTTAAGTAATTTAATCTTTCACTGTCTTTAGTATTCCTTTATTTTCCCACTTATTGGTTTAAAGTACCACAAAGTTGTTCATAAATTTCTCGAAATGAGTAGGTTGTAGCAAAATGATTGCTACACTTTTTGGTTTCTTTATAAATAATCTTCCAAAAACTTTACATTCTAAAATTTACTTTAACATCATATACTCCAAAAGTAGGAACCAAATCAACGACTTTTCAAAGACAAGTTTTTAAAGGTGATTTCTTAAGTTTGATCTCTCTCTGCTTTTGTTTTACGTCAAATGCGCGGACATAGTAACTATGGTTTACCAGGAAATTGCAGATATAAGAATTATTTACTTTATGTGCATGGCCTTAAACGCCATGCTGCGTCAGAACGAGGCAAAAATCAGTTACTCAAAATAGTTGAAAAATAAAAGTTAATGGCATGGAGTTTGGTACCATAACTATGTACCTGTCCAAACTACCCTCCACAGCAGTAACGACTAGAAAAATTGAAACTCTCAGAACGTAATAAAGTTCCTGTTATAAATGTAAGGGCTCTGCCGGTACTTCTCTATTCCTGTAGAATCTATTCCTGGAGAATAGCAACTGGATGAAAGAAGTATAACCAGATCTACATACCATATGTATTGAATTCCTCATTTAATGTAACTAAGGCCAAGAGGACTGGTGAACTTAGTGTCTCAAAATATTGTGTGATTAGCGTGCAAACTAACAAAGGTGTAAAAAAAGTTTCTATTTAGTCTAAAATAAGCAAAATCTGTTATTGTTAAATATCCAGTACCATAAAGACAAAGATACTTTGAATACGTATGCATGAATTTGCGTTAAAAATCATCAAATTAATATCTTGTGAGGTCTATCTGCATACTTAATCGATATAATGCTTATTGTACAAGATTGCAGTTAATAACTATAGAAATAATAATTTTAGAAAAAGATGCTTGTAGTACTTTCTTGCTAGTATCTGACCCAGGTCATATCATTAGGTTAAAATTTATACCTTTTGATCCCAGGAAATATGTGACAAGAAAAATTTTGTACAGGCTGATTTTTATCAAAATTAGGCGGGCTTCAGGGCCACTAAAATTTATGTGGATCTCTTGGATCAAATATGAGATATAAGATATTACGTATGCAACTGTATCGAGCAATTATAATCAAATAATTTCCTTTACTCTTTAATAACTTTCCACTACCCTAAACAAAAGATAATACAAAAATCTGTAAACATAATATTTTCTAGATTATTTTATTTTAGACAGGTCCAGTTATTGAAGTTAAAACTGATCAATCCTTTTTAACTGATTTATTGTTTGAAACTATAGAATCTGGAAATGTGGCACAAGTTCCTCTTATTATAGGATTTAATTCAGAAGAATCTTTAGCATTTGCAGGAATGGGTAAGTAGTAGATATTTTATTACTACAGATCGCACGTGGTATAACTAGTGCCACAAAAAAAATATTTTAAACTATTGTTTGTATTTTGTAATTTGTCAAATATTATTGAAATCGAATTGACATATTCTGTATAAATTACATTTACAAATACTTATATACAATTATATTTGAACAAAATCTAGTTTGAACTTTAATTATTAAATTAAAAATAAAAACTTAGCCTTGTCAAAATATGTCATTCAATTAAAAATGACCAGGACAAATATAAATCGATACCTGATGGTTAAGATGAAAATCAATTCCAATTTTAATTTATTTATTTAAAACAAACATAAATTTCCGTTCAAAATCACAGGTCAAAACATGATGTAGAGTATTTAGATAGCACGTATGCACCAAAATTATTACCATTTTCTAATTATTATTACCACATAGAATGCTTTGAAACTATTGCGAAATATACGAGGATAGATTGAAAAGTTCGCAGCGTAATCTCCACCTAGCTCTATGCACTTCTTCCACCTGCTTTCCAAAGCTGCCACACCTCTTTGAAAAAGCATTCCTCAAGGTCTTAAAAATACAGGTTAACTGGAGCTTCGACTCCTTCATTTGATGAAAATTTCTGGCTACCGAGGTGTTCCTTTAGGTTTGGGAACAGCTGAAAGTGCGAAGGTGCCGAATCAGGAGAATAAGCCGGGTCGGGCAGCAATTCGAAACCACAATCACGAATTTGAGCCATAGACTAAACAGACGTGTGAACACGAGCGTTGCCCTGATGGAACAAAACTTTCTTTCTCAATAACCCTGGGCGTTTCTTTTTAATTTCTTGACGCAAACGACGCAAAAGGCTGCAATAGTAAGTCGAGTTAATTATTTCACCTTTCGAAAGGTAGTCCACCATAATAATACCTTAAGCATCCCAAAAAATTGACACTTCTCAAGCCTTGCTTGTCTTCGCTTTCTTTGGGGTCAGTTCACCAGATTTTTTCCACTGCCTGGATTTTTGTTTTGACTCTGGAGTATAATGGTGAACCCAGGTTTCGTCCATTGTCACAAACCTGTTAAGAAAATCTTGCCGATCAGTCTCAAACATCTCCAAACTGTCTCGAGAAATCGTCAGTCGAATTCGTTTTTGCAAATTTGGTGGCCCACCTAGCGGAAACCTTAGAAAATCCGAATTCGTTGGCAATGATGTTTTGTGTTCGTTCATACGAGATGCCTATAGTGTCTGCAATTTCCCTGTTAGTCTTTCAATATAAGATCACACCCTTTTCCGTTGTTTTCTTCAGTCGTATACATCATCGGCCGGCCGGAGCGAAGGTCGTCTTCGTGCTCTCTCGTCTACGTTTAAATTCTGCAACCCATTTGTTCACAGTGGTATATGATGGAGCAGATTCCCCAGGTGTTATTTTCATATCATCGTGTATCTCCTTAGGTGTTAACCTTTTTTTAAACAGGTACTTGATGACCGCACGTTGTAAAATTTTCCATTTTTCCAAAAATGCTGCACTTGGTCTCGCTAAACTCGTTGTAACCTAAAAACCAGAAATTCTACAGCAACAAAGTTTTACACTGTGACAACCGAAGAAAGTATGAACTTATTGGGGGTACTATAATAAAAATATTATTTTTCAATCCATCCTCGTACCATTTGATAACCATTTACTTAGTACAAGATGTAATATAAATTTGAGTAAGGATTGAAAAAATGATATAAAAATAAAAACCAGTTTAATATTATGGAAAATAAAAAAAAAAAACAGTCAAGTGCAAGTTGGCTTACGCAATTAATATTCCGTGAGTTGATTGCCTTTAAAATAAAAATTTTTCTTACGGAGGCATAAAATGATCGATGACTTAACTAAACACATCCCAAGTTTTTTTCCGATCTTTACTGAAACTGATGACCCAGTTGTCAATGTTTTTTCCGCAACATAAAACTGAATAATGTGAATATTCAACAGTCGTTTGCTTTTTATAACGAGAATTCTTTAAACATTAGTGTAGTTGATGTTTCAAATTACTTTTGAACGAAAAGCGTGATTCTTAGGTCCGTGTTTTGTCATCATTTGAATTAATTAAATGTAAAAATCTACGAATTTAGTTCTCAACAACTACCACCGGTTTTTTCAGAGCTGCAGTAAATAAAGTAATGTTAGCCAGAATGATTGCCAACATTCAATCCGAATAGGCACTTTGAGAAGAAGATATGTACAAATAAAAAATAATAATAAGTTTATATAGTAGACAGTATAATTATTTAAAAATGGTAAAATGATTTAACACGTACTTCTTTGTAAATGCCCAATTCTAAAATAGGCACTGAATTTTCCTTTTTGCACTAAAGAATTACAAGCAATACAACTCGGTATTTTTCACAATAGGGACTTCATAGTTATATATTAATAATTCCTTCTAACTCCCTACTCCATTCCTTTGATCTGGCATATCTTTTCTTCTAATGTTAAAAATCGGTCAAATATTGCAACAAAAAACCAGGAAAAATTCTAATAATACTACTGAAACTCTTCGTTCCCTACTTCTTTACCTTCTCCCTACTTCCCTGAAAATTTTCTGGATCTTCGACTTCCAGAACTTTGAAAAGGACGTATAAGACGATGTATATGAAGGTACCGCTCCAACCTTCTACTCTCACTCTTATATATTTTATTATCCTTTATTTTATACATTTTATATATTTAAAATTATTTACCGGTGGCCTTGATTCGCTGGAACATCGAAGAACGGTTGGCGACTTGAGTCTGTTCTACAAACCCGCTTAATTCCTCCCAAAGCGGTGCATGTTAGAAATACAGGTCGCGCTGGTGCTTCGCATCCGTATGAGGTTCAGCTTGTTACTCCGCGTACAACGCTTTTCAAGCAATCTTTTATATGGAGAACGTCATCCCTTTGGAATAATTTGCCCAGCGCTGTGTTTCCCACCGAGTACAATTTACAGCGATTCAAGAACAACGTGAATCGCTTTTTCCGCACTCGTGCCGCCCCTGGAGCGCTTTAGGGACTTCCCTGCAGCACGTGTGCTAGACCCATAAAAAAAAAAACCGGGTGACACAGCCTATATGTAACACCCTGAAATTTTTTATTTTGAAGGTTACGTATTTGTATTTTTAGATACCGTAATAGGACATTATTTGATTTTTTTATCACTTAAGAAATATTTTAACTACTTCCGGTTTGACCGGAAGTGACTGTAACTTTCTTATTTTTAATGGAATCCTGTATATTTTTTTATCAATTTCAATTCGCTTGGAAATTCTCTTCCCAACGATGTATCACAAGCTGACATTTGTTTGACAGGTGTTCGGCAAAAACTGAATTAAACTCTTAGATTTAGGCGGTCATGGCGGACATACTAGCAATTGTTTAAGTTCGTTTTAACTCACTTTGGAAAGAATTTAAGACTATTCATTTATCGTGCCATTTTCGCGAGTCTAAGTAGCTCCTACAAAATTTTATGCTTTACATTCAGTTACAGAATGTTCACTTTCAGAAAAACTAAAGTAAAAATGTAATTTCCTAAATATAACCAAAAGTTTTCTCTGATAATCTTATTCTACCCCAAAAAACCTACAACTTAGGTAAAAAAAGTTTTTTTTATAGCCTCAATTTTCGGAGATATTTGTCACTGTGTATTTGTCATATTTAGGATATTTAATAATTTTTAACTCAAAAACTTTTAGAGAAATTATGTAAGATACAAAAAATACTTGTTTTTATTTAGCTTTAATCTGGACCAGATTGTGTCCTCATAAATTGCATCAATTTATGGGCTAATGGGGGGCCCGGTTGACTCTCTTTACAATAATATACTGTTTAGATTACTTGACTTCAAGAAGATAAATAACACGATAAATACCATACCACCCTTCTAACTTCCTTCCGTACTTCTTTTATCGCTTATATGTTTACTCTAAATATTCGTACCAACCAACTGAAAAAAAATTATAACGCCATTGAAACTTTTTTCCCTTCTTTAGGTAATATATGTGAAATAAATTTGGAATTGATATTTAATTTAATTTAATTAGAGAGTGAGGTGACTTAGGATTCCTAAAAAATCTTAAAGGTTGATTTTTTTTGCAAATATAATACTTTCCTTTAACAAAAGTGCAGACATGCATGTTAAGATAAGAAAATCAGTGACTTCCGATTAAACCCTAACTGAAGTCATAGAAAATAATAAAACCTTCACCTAGTTATATCCAAAATTGTGATTTATTTCTTAAAAATTAAAAGCATAGTAGCTTTAACGTTTTGTGGTCATCCAAAAAACTAACATAACATTCGTTTCTTCGTTACAATGCAAGATGAGGCTGCATATAGACAAGGAGCTGCCCAACATGACTCAAATCTAGAGCTTATGGTACCTAATTTACCAATCAAAGAAAATGTCAGTTCACTAACTATTGGGAAAGAAGTACATCAGCACTACGTTGGTGAAGAAGGACTTTTTGTTGATAATCTAGGAGCATATCTCGAGGTTTGTGGTAATTTTTCTAAATAATAAAGATATATTAGAATAATCCTGACGATTAATTGTTCAAAATTTTATTTAAATTATTTAAGTCTTAATAAAATTCCTTTTTATAGATATTTATGTCAAGGATTAAAAATATATGTTAAAATGAAAATATAGAAGAACTTGAAAATAACTTACCTGAAAATTTTCAAATACAGTGAAATCTTCCTTGGACGGACCCCAACGGAACCGACCGAAAGTGTTCGCTCAAGAGGGGTATCCGCTTAAAAGGAATACAAAACTTTTTTTTAATGAAAACTGTAATTAAAGAATTTGGGACATTTAAAAACGTATACTTATGTATGCAGATATTTTTAAAATAAACAAAAAACTTAAAATTTAAGGAAAAAAACAAAGATTTAGATACATATAAAATATAATAGGATAGAGTTATACATATGAAATGAAAGGTCACTTTAATGGCGCAAAAATTCATATATTGCTGTTTGTCTCCTCTTTTTTTAAAATGGCGTCCACAAATCGTATTTCTAATTTGGAAAGAAGTTCTAGAGACCCTGCATCTTCGTAATCTTCTTCAAAACTGTTAAGCTGCTTGGTTAGGGCAACAGAGTAAAATAATTTGAGATAGCATCTGTTGGTACTGGAACTTCATCGACATCAGAATCTTCGGAAAGTCCTTGTATTTCAACTGGATTTGCAATTTCTTGTTCTGAATCTGGATTTTCAACATACAAATTTTCAACTCCAACAAATTCTTATTTTTGAGGATATCTGGAAGTACGTTAAGTGGTAAGTCATCTTCTGGATCAGATGTAATAGCCTAAGTTAACTGGTCTTCACTTTGCATATTTTCATATTTACATCCCGCTTTACGGAAACAATTTTTAACTGTTTCCTTGGTTACTTGTTCCCAAGCGGTTTTTGCAAAGTAAACTGCATCCAGTGGTGTGATTTTCTTAATTAACTCAAAAGCTGTACCAGCAGTTTCGATGGTTACTATCAGGTGTTTTAGTATTAGACTCCGGTAATAAATTTTAAAATTGGTTGACAAACTGATGTACAGTTAGGGGGGGCAGAAACAAGATTTTTACATTTTTTAAGCGGACGCCTTTTGGATGAGATCCTGCATTGTCTAAAAATAGCAAAATGTTTCTTTTTTCTTTTGTCATTTTTCAATAAAGATATTGCAACCACTCTGTCATAATTTCTCCTGTCATCCAAGTTTTCTTATATTTCCAAATTACAGGCAGATTGTTTATGTTAATATTTTTAAATGCTCTGGGTTTAGCTGCCTTACCAATGACTAAGGGGTTTTCTTTTTTTCCCGCTATATTTGCACAACGTAAAGTTGTAAACCTCTCTATGGGATATTTACCACCAACATATTTTTCTTTTTTTAATATTAGCGTTTTGTTGGGTAGAGCCCTAAAATACAGGCCTGTCCCATCGATATTATAGTTGTCTCTCGGTGAATATCCCTAAATTAAAGAAGGGCATTTTTCCCAGAACGATGAAACATCTTCAGCAAAAACCCAAACTCCTTCTCCTGAAAACGCTTTAAAACTTATGTTGTGGCGGAATCTAAATTTATTAAGCCCACCAGAAGAAGCACTTAATGTAGAATATCCCCCCTGTTTCTTTTGCTTTGCATCGTATTAGCGGACCTAAAAAAAACATTAACAATAAGTTTTTTTATATTTTTGTCACGACAAGCCTACTGAGAATCTCACCATTCTTTGAATTGATATTAAAAGAAAATCAATGCGCTAATTCCAGAAAACCTAATCTAAAAAAAAAAATAATTCATGTCCGTACCTGTCAAAGAAATCCCCTTATGGCGAACTGCTATAAATTAGTTATAACACAACTTGTCAATTTTGATACCATCATCAGTCAAAAAGCTTCTTTTCTCATTCGAATTGCTGTTCGACATCCACTTGTTTAGACAGTTTTCTTTATGTTTAATTATATCAGCAGCTTGTGTTTTTCCGATACTAAAACGCTTGGATAAGTCCCTTACACTAAACTTTTCCTTATTGCGAATTTCAACAATCTCAATTTTTTGTTTAAACGTGAAAATTTTTCTATTTGAAGCCATTCCTACAATGAATGTGTCGACAACTGTGTCTCTTTCTCGCATAGGCCTCAGACTAATATTAAATCCCCGCGTGTACCGAAAAATTGAGATCGGTAAATCCCCGATTTAATCGGAGAAGTCCCTCAGTGAAGGCAGCCAGCGACGTTGGCTCGCGGCACGATTGGGAAACGCAACAGCGATACTGGCCACAGAAAACTGAGATAAGGCGTTTTTTTTTAATGTTTTTTTGTCCAGTTAAGAGAACATTTTTTTGTGTCCGCGTTCGTTTAAGAGAATGTCCGTACAAGAGGGTGTTAGCACAATGCCAATTATATGAGAGTCGGTAGGGACCATGATAAACTCTCCGTTCAAGGGAGGTGTCCGTGTAAGAGGGGTGTCCGCGAAGGGGAATTTCACTGTATATAATTAAGTTGTTATTTCAAAAGAATATCAATATATTCTTTTAGGTGACTGAGAATCCTGAAAATTAAAAATTTTTGGCAATTATACATTTTTTTTTTCCTTTTAGGAAGCTTAAAAGCGTTGTCCCACAGTTGAACCTTGTTCAGCACGACGAATTGTTGACTAAGCTATGCTCCAAACGGTTTTGTTTCTAGCTCTGGTGTTTTCTCAGAGAATATTGTTTACAAGTGACAGTTGTCTGATTTCTTTCTAGTCCCTTCTCTATCAACGCTGGTGTCCCCAAGGCACCATGCTATCTTCGCTGTTTCTCATTTACATTAACAGTCTTCTGGAAAGGGTCAAGAATCGAGTCTACAGCTTTGCAGATGACAGTACGCTTATTTCTTCATTTGATTTAAACCCTCGAACATCGGCTTTGTTTACTATTTGTGAGATTGTTTAAACGAACTCTAATTTCTATGTTAATATTTAAGGCTTTTTTGCCATTTTTTTAGCATATAAAGTTTTTTTTTTTATTATTTAAAACAATTTTTCGTCATATCCATAAGTAAAAATAGCCGACAAAAACACTTTATGAGACTGTTATAAAAAACATTATTATTTCAGAAGACCTGTATGTTTATCTTCTCCCAAATTAAATAAATTCCTGGCATGGCCTTAACACGTTGTAATTTTAGGTGGCATACTAACGTAACTACTTTTTCAGGATTATGGCGGTCAGTTCTTGTTTATGTTTAGTGTATCAAATAATATTTGTATTGAGGATAATATTTATATTTTAATTTTTAGTGGTATAGTGACAACATGGGTATAAGGAGCTCTATTAAACAAGCTCTACTGCTCTCTAGATATGCACCGGTGTATATGTACGAGTTCTCATTTTTTGGTACTGCAAGCAAAAATAATCCAATTGTGCCAGGTAATACTGACATTTATATAAACTACGAGGATGGATTGAAAAGTTCGCAGCCTAGTCAAGAAAACAGAAAAAAATACTTATAAAAATATTTTTATTTTTCGACGTAATGTCCACCTAGCTCTATGCACTTCTTCCACCTGCTTTCCAAAGCTTCCACACCTGTTTGAAAAAAATATTCCTCAAGGTCTTCAAAATACTGGTTAACTGGAGCTTCGACTTCTTCCTTTGATGAAAGTTTCTGGCCACCGAGATGTTTTTTTAAATTTGGAAACAGATGTAAGTCCGAAGGTGCCAAATTAGGAGAATAAGCCGGGTCAGGCAGCAATTCGAAACCACAATCACGAATTTGAGCCATAGACTCAAACAAAACTTTCTTTCTCAGTAATCCTGGGCGTCGTAACGACACAAAAGGATGCAATAAAAAATCGAGTTTATTGTTTCGCCTTTCGGAAGATTCGTTCATACGAGATGCCTATAGTGCGTGCTATCTCCCTGATAGTTAATCTACGGTCTTTCAATATGAGATCACACACTTTTCCGTTGTTTTCTTCAGTCGTAGACGTCGTGGGCCGGCCGGAGCGAGGATCGTTTTCGATGCTCTCTCGTCCACGTTTAAATTCTGCAACCCATTTTTTCACATTGGTATATGACGGAGCAGATTCCCCTAATGTTGTTTTCATATTATCGGGGAACTTTTTTGCTGTTAATCCTTTTTTAAACAGGTACTTGACGACCGCACGTTGTTCCATTTTCTCCATTTTTTCAAAAACGCTGCACTTAGTATCACTAAACTCGTTCTAACCTAAAAACCACAAATTCAACAGCAACAAAATTTTACACTGTGACAACCAAAGAAAGTATGAACTTATTGAGGGTACTATAATAAAAATATTATAATTATTTCGTGGTGAGGCCGCGAACTTTTCAATCCATCCTCGTACAATATCTCTATCGCAAGAGAGTAATATAGTTTTAGTTTTAAACTACAACGACGTTTCGCCTACAATTTCAAAATTTATTTTGGTTTTGAGAATGAAACACTGAATATGAGAGGAGAGGTACAAGTAAATTATCTACCTTAGTGTATGATGTAAACCATAATCCATCATTATCATCATCATCAGCTTATACTGTCCTCTGCTGGACGAAATCTTGCCACTTTTTTCTGTTTTGGGCCGCTTGAACCCAATTTTCAGCCATTCTTTTGAAGTCATTAGTCCACTGACTTGGTGATCTACCTCTACTCCGATAGAATTCGAATCTTGGTCTCCACTCTATTATTCTCTTTGTCCATCGTCCATCCTTAAACCTAGCAACATGCCCAGTCAAATACTTTTCTTTTTAAACACACAAGAAGGTTAAATTTGAACATGTAGACCAGTTTGCCATATGCAGCCCAGGAGAGCTATATTCTGTGTTGAATTTCATGCGTCCAATGCTGATTTCATGTCTCAGGTATTTATATTGGTGCACTTGCTCTGTCTCTACGTTATTTAGTTTTATAGTGTCGCTTAATACAAGATTTGTAGTAAACTGGGTCTTGGATAGATTGATTTTTAGACCTTTCCTGAAGCTTCTTGAAATTTTTCAGCGTTTGTAGCTTTTTGTATTTTGTCTGTTATCGTTGGCGAAACAGAGGTGATTTAATTTTTCACCGTCAATGTTAAGTCCCATTCCTTGCCAGTTTATTGATTGTAAAATACCTTTTAGAAGTGTTACGAAAAGCTTGGGAGAGAGGGTATCACCTTGCCGCAGTCCTCTTTCGACTTGAAATTTGCTGGTGGATTGGTTAGTTTGTGTTTTAAAATGAGCGATGACATTTTCATATATGTATTTAATTACATTGGAATATCGATAATCAATACACTTCCAAAAGTCTGCTGATTTACAGAATCAAAAGCCTTTTCGAAGTCCACAAATATGAGCACAAGAGGTTATTTTATACATTTTTCAATGAGGATTTTAACTGTAAGCAGATGGTCGTTTGTTCCATACCCCGAGCGGAAACCAGCGTGTTCTTTTGAAAAGAAAAGCTCGAATTTATTTGCTAGACTTTTGGTAAGTATTTTCGTGAATAACTTGTATCCATGGCTCAGAGGGCTAACGGATCGATAGTTTGTAGGGTCTGAAGAACCCCTTTTTTTATGCATGATTGTAATATTCCATTGGAATGGAGTTATTTTTTCTAGGAGGCATAATCCATATATTAGTGTCATTATGATATTTGTGTGGTCTTCGACCTCTTTGTTTTATAAACAATATATTAATAAATTCGGCATCTACCAAACTGGACACCAATTCACTATGCAACAATAAAAAATTCACCGAAATTTCGAATAGTGATTCATATTGGGTACATCTAGTATACAAAAAGAAGGTTTTATATCGACATCACATCTCCTAATCTAGAAAACTAATATTTTTTTTTTATTTACTCCTCGTATCACTTGTTTCAGGTGAGTCATAAAGATATTACTTTTTCGTGTATCAGTGTGATCAAAACATTTAGATTAATGCCAAATATACAAAATGTCATGCGTTTGTGTTAATTCGCCTAGTTTGTTTTGTTACATTTGTGGTAAAGGGTCTAGGCGGTTAAGATGGTGAAAAATGCCCCCAGCGCTTTTGAAAAACAAAAAATATCCTCATGTAGAACATAAAAAAATATGACTTTCCTGAAATTTTCAGCCGTCTAGACCTTCCCATAACCTCAAAAATCTATAAAACGTGATTTTCGGTTTTTTGGTGATATCTCCGGTTCTATTCATCGTACAAACCTCTTTTTTTTCAAATTGTAGGATTTTTTATTGCCTACAACATGCTATTTTTTAAATAAATTTTGGCGCGAAATTCAAATTGTTTCGAGCGTTTTAAATTTTTAAAATTGAATTAAAACAAAACTAGGACTTACTCAGGCCAAAAAAAAAAATATGTTGTGTATTTTATGTCAAACTATGCCTGTGAATTTTTTCAGATTTTTAGAGGTGGGGGAAAATGGTTACAAACGCGAAAAAACCGCTTTTTTTTTCGTTTTTTTTTTTTTTTTTTTTTTTCTTTTTTTTTTTTTTTTTTCGTTTTTCCGCATTTTTGCCTACTTTTGGGGCACAGAATTTCGTTGTAGATCCTCAGTTGCTTCAAAATTATATATATATATATATATATATATATATATATATATATATATATATATATATATTATAGGATTTCTTATTGCCTACAACATGCTATTTTTTAAAAAAAATTTTGGCGCGAAATTCCAATTGTTTTGAGCGTTTTAAATTTTTAAAATTGAATTAAAAAAAAACTAGGACTTACTCAGGCACAAAAAATATACATATTGTGTATTTTATGTCAAACTATGCCTGTGAATTTTTTCAGATTTTTAGAAGTGGGGGAAAATGGTTACAAACGCGAAAAAACCGCTTTTTTCGTCGTTTTTCCGCATTTTTGCCTACTTTTGGGGCACAGAATTTCGTTGTAGATCCTCAGTTGTTTCAAAATTATATATATATATATATATATATATATATATATATATATATATATATATATATATATATATATGTATATATATATATATATTATCGAAATAATATTGAATCATTTTATGTAATATAAAGACCATATTGCGCCTTTTTTCCCTTTAAAATCACGATTAAGACAAGATTAAGGCAAATTTAGGACAAGATTAAAGCAAGATTAACACATTTTTAAGTTATTTTTTTTGTCTTGAGTAATTAGTCATACTTCATAATTCATCCAAATATATAATTTTATAGAAATTAAAACATTTCTGTTTATAAAAACATCATATATAAAAAAGATTTTCAATATTTAATTGAATTAGCGTTAACTTGGTAAAAATCCATATTCAACAAATTAAATACACATGTAAGTGTGATTTTTACTTAATATTATTAATATAACGTAAAAAAATATTTATATTATAAATAAAAATCACACTTACATGTGTATTTAATTTGTTGAATAAGGATTTTTACCAAGTTAACGCTAATTCAATTAAATATAGAAAATCTTTTTTCTATATGATGTTTTTATAAACAGAAATGTTTTAATTTCTATAAAATTATATATTTAGATCTTGCCTTAATCTTGTCTTAATCGTGATCTTAAATCGGAAAAGGGAAAAATGGAGCAATATGGTCTTTATATTATATAAAATGATTCAATAGTATTTCGATAATATATATATATATATATATATATATATATATATATATATATATATATATATATATATATATATATATATAATTTTGAAGCAACTGAGGATCTACAACAAAATTCTGTGCCCAAAAGTAGGTAAAAATGCGGAAAAACGACGAAAAAAGCGGTTTTTCGCGTAACCATTTTCCCCCACCTCTAAAAATCTGAAAAAATTCACAGGCATAGTTTGACATAAAATACACAATATTTATTTTTTTTGGGTCTGAGTATGTCCTAGTTTTTTTTTATTTCAATTTTAAAAATTTAAAACGCTCAAAACAATTTGAATTTCGCGCCAAAAATTTTTTAAAAAAATAGCATGTTGTAGACAATAAAAAATCCTATAATATATATATATATATATATATATATATATATATATATATATATATATATATATATATATATATATATATATATATATATATATATATATATATATATATATATATATATATATATATATATATATATATATATATATATATATATATATATATATATATATATATATATATATATAATTTTGAAGCAACTGAGGATCTACAACGAAATTCTGTGCCCCAAATGTAGGTAAAAATGCGGAAAAATTATGAAAAAAGCGGTTTTTCGCGTTTGTAACCATTTTCCTCTACCTCTAAAAATCTGAAAAAATTCACAGGCATAGCTTGACATAACGTACACAACATATATTTTTTTTTGGGCCTGAGTACGTCCTAGTTTTTTTTAATTCAATTTTAAAAATTTTAAACGCTCAAAAAAATTTGAATTTCGTGCCAAATTTTTTTTAAAAAAAATAGCATGTTATAGGCAATAAAAAATCCTACAATTTGAAATAAAAAAGAGTTTTCTATGATGAATAGAACCGGAGATATCGCCAAAAAACCGAAAATCACGTTTTATAGATTTTTGAGGTTATGGAAAGGTCTAGAGGGCTGAAAATTTCAGGAATGTCATATTTTTTTATGTTCTACATGAGGATATTTTTTGTTTTTCAAAAGCGCTGGGAGCATTTTTCACCATCTTAACCGCCTAGACCCTTTACTGCTAAAAGTGAAAAAAAAAGCCCCGCTTGAAAAGGGTTATGAAACTTATTTTAAGATCGCAATTGAAAATAAAGGTAATCGCGGGTGCCCCGAGTGTGCTATTTGAAATGTTATAAATATTTGACGGATTGGTACAATGGTACTATAAAAGAAATGCCTTTTGGCGTACCAATGCAGCGGCGTGAACCTAAGAACTGTACAGGCGATTGTTACTTCTGTTTGACAAGTGTGAAGGTTTTTTAAAAAAAAAAACAAAAAGTTCTGTGAAATACGTCAAGGTACCATCAGTGTCAATGATGATACCTCATTCTCCTAAAATTCATGTACCGAAAAGGCCTTTGAACCCATCAAGTTTATCGAGTTTTATAAAAGAAAAAATCCAACTCATTCCTTCTAGTGGAGAGCTATTTCAAAATCCAACTATTGCATCAGAACCACATTTGATTAGTCAATCAGAACTAAACAACCTTGATAGAGATTTAGATATAACTAAAGAAAAATCTAAAATACTAGCGTTGAGATTAAAACAATGGAATCTTTTACAGACTGACGTTAAAAGTACAGTTTATTAAAATCGTCACAGCACCTTTTATTTAAAAGAGGATAATCTAGTTTTTTGTAATGATATTGATGATTTAATATCGGAAGTAGGCCACCATCATTCGACAGAAGAGTGGAGACTATTTATTGACGGATTAAAACAAAGTCTTAAGACAGTTTTACTCCATAACGACAACGTACTTCCACCTTTACTTGTAGCATACTGTGTTCATTTAAAAGAAATCTATGACATTTTAAAATTTATTTTAGAAAAAATCAAATACACAACATTCAAGTGGCAAACATGTGCAGATTTAAGAGTAATGGCTTTGATCTTAGGATTGCAAACCGGCTATACGAAATATTGTTGTTTCTTATGTGAATATGGTAGGATAGCAGAGTGCGGTCAGGACATTACGTAAAATATAACTGGCCTTTAGGAAGTGGGTACCTTCTTGGTCAAAAAAATATTAAAAATAAACCATTAATATTACCTGAGAAAATCATTTTACCACCATTACACATCAAACTTGGTTTAATCAAGAACCAGAAGCTTTACGTAAGGATAGACCTGGATTTTGGTTTCTCAAAAATAAATTTCCTTGCCTCAGGATACTGAAAGAAAATTTTTTGTAGAGCCTGATATAAGAAAATTAATTGATGTTCTCTCTTTCCCATCAAGTCTAGATTCCATAGAAAAAGAAAGATATGGTTGGCTTTTATTGACCTCAAGAAAAATTTCCTCGACAACCACAAATCACCAGAGTTTCATGAAAAAATAAAATTAATGCTGGATGCCTATCGTGAACTAGGATGCAATATGTTATTAAAAATCCAATTTCTACGCTCCCATTTGAGTTTCTTTCCAGAAAACATGGATTCAGTTAGCGATGAACATGGAGAACGCTTTCATCAAGAAATAGCTGAGTTTGAGAAGCGTTATCAAGGTAAATGGGGAACCAGGTATACTTGAGTTGGTGTCTTCAGAGGGATACTGCGAGGACTAACCGCAAGAGAAAAGCCAATCGATCAAAAAAATATAAGTTTTTTATTGAAAAATAATATTTTTTGTCACTAATTCAGCGTATTTTTGAATAAACCAAAAAAACTTTTCTCTCTGAAACCTGACGTGATGTGACTATGTTGTTAATCAATATTAATTGACTTGGCGGTGAGGAATTAGTTTTTCATACTGTAAACCCATTGAAAAAAGAATGATTTTTTTGTTGCATAGTGATCATAAAACACCCCTTCGGTATACATAACATATTTGAGATGTACCTCTCTAGGGTCACTCATTGTCCTAATCCCAATCCAAAGTTTTTTAAAGTTCTTTTACGCAATGATAAGCATTAGGTTCATCTAAATCTAAAAAAAAAACATGCCAGAACTATTATTTTATTTAACCCTTCTGTTTTCTCAAATAAACTGAATAAAAGGTTGTTAAGCATATAACTAGTAACCTTACACCTTAGTAAAAGAAAACACAATTTACTTTTCGCAAAATTCTAAAAACCATCATGGAATTAACGAACACCCTACACTATTACTATTCAAACAATTTGGAATTTTAATGGTAATACTGACACTATTCTTAGGAGCTGGCAGAGTTGCTCATGGACAAGAATTGCCATATTTGTTTAATAGCTCAACCGACCACCTTGAAACGACAGCAGACTTTTTGACAAGAAGAAGACTTGTGAAGTTATGGACTAATTTTGCCAAAACATCGTAAGTATCTTTAAAAATAATATTTAAATATTAATAAATTTAAACTTAAACCCACTTTTTCTCTGCATATATTCTATTTTAACGAATTAATAGAGGTAATAAAATTTTACACGCTTTAATTAGTTTATATTTCTAAGGGTTTTTTTTTCTTACACATTAATAATTTTCATGCTTCTACATGATAATTATCATTGAAATGACCCCAACCAAATTCTAACATTTTATTCAGTTTTTCTCTAAATTGTGTTAAAATATCGGCAAGAAATAAACGAATGTTTTGACCTAAAATGCTTCAAGATTGTAATTAACTAGCTACCGAAATATCGCGAAAATTGTGATTATGGAAACAATAAATGTAAAGAAAAAGTTAAAAATGTAACTGTAAGTTAAAGAAGTGTCGTAAAAATATGATTTGTGCCAAATTGTTTAGAAAAGGGAGATGAGGTACTACACTCACTTTTTCAAAGTTTTTCACAGGGACAATTTTGACCATTCAATATCATTTCTATTTACTGTGTTTTTTCTAATCATTATTGTTTCATAATGGATTTAATTATTGTTAAAAATTTTCGAAATCTTATACTTCATGAAATTTATAAATTTGAATGACCCTTATCTGACAATTTTACAAACAAAACAAATTTTTTGTCGTGATCGATCTGAAATTAATTCAAATAGTATTGAAAAAGACAAAAGATATGCGAAAATCATATAAAATTAAATTATAAAAAGGAATTTAACCTCATATTTTTTCCATGGAATGAACTGGATCGCATGAAATTGTTATTATATAAACGTACTCATATATATTTATCAGACTAACCAGAACTAGCTAATCCCTTATGTACTGATTTTAGATCATAATGAATTACGTATGGTTAATCTGTCTACATAACTTAGGTTAATTAATAATATTAATCTAAGTGCCCTTAGGTTAGTTCAATTTAAGTATGATATTAGTGTGAATAATACGATTTGGTTCTTAGAGCACTGATCGTTAAACATTTCTATCAATTCGAGCATATATTTTGAAGTAAGCTGTAACATAATGATATAAAATGACAACCTTTTATCAACACAATTAAAAAGACATCACTCACATGAGTATGTGAAAATAGCTTTAATTAAAAAAATCCCATAAAGAAATTATCCCCAACTAAACTCATGTAACCAAATGCAAAGTTTGGTATTTCGTTTAAAATAGCCATTGTCACTTTTTTACTTCCCCTGCTAAAAAGAAATATTGTATTTGTTAAAAAAGTAACCTGATTTTTACATTTCTTAATGTTTTGGGTCCCCAGATATTTTTTTTTCTATGTATATATATATATATATATATATATATATATATATATATATATATATATATATATATATATATATATATATATATATATATATATATATATATATATATATATATATATATATATATATATATATAGTGAATTTCATCACAGTCTATATATCCAGACCACACGAAATTAACCGGCCCATGAAGCAGATAAAATTTTGTAAGCAAAAAATGTTTAACATTGATGAACGTAGATTTTCAACAGTTCAGAAAAAAACGTGATAAGTTTTAGGTTTAAAAAAGCAGAAACAAATCGACGCAATCGTAAGCGGAGAAAGACGCCCTGTGTCGTGCCAGTGTGACTGGACAGTTTGTGTTACCAGTGCTTTTATTCAAAAGAATTAAACAAAATTCAGACTTATTGTCATCATTCCAGACTATGTTAACTCAAACTGATTTGTAAATTGGATGAAATATTTTATAAGCGTTGTAAAGCCAACACCTGAAAATAAAGTGTTACTTCTACTTGATGGAAATACAACGTTGGAAGCGTTGAACATAGCAGAGGCTATTGGGATATAATAATGTTACAACCGCTAGGCACTACTACTCACGGCTTCAGCCACTGGACGTCTCTTTTTTATAAATCTATTAGCAATTATTATATTCAAGCAACAGAAAAAATGATTGAGAACAAATCCAGGGCGTCAAGTGCGCAATATCAAGTTGCAAGTTTATTTAGAGAAGCTTACCAAAGAGCTGCTATCCTTGGCACCAATATGAACGGATTTAAAGCGGCCCGAGTTTGACCCGTGGTCTAAATCGTTTTTCCCGAATATTTGTTTAAAGCAGCTGAAAATATAAATGTTCTCTATCAAACAAATTTAAATAATGAAAGCCCATCGTTCTTATAAGATGCTTCTATTATTATCAGCAATAAAAACAAGCAAATTATTCAGCAACTAAATGTCTCCGAATAAATTATCACGTTTAAATAGTGAATTACCTACTTCGGCATTTAAAAAGCTTTTAAAAAAATTGTAAAATTCTTATGCCACATACTACAAAAAATACTGTATAAAAAAACTGTGGAAATTGCATCAAACCCTTAAAAAATGGTAAAGACTTCAATAACCAAAAGAAGGAGTAGAAAAAAAAAGAGACACCACCAATAGCAAAAATAATACGATATACCTAAGGGTCTCCTAAAAATCTCCAATAAAAAGCCACCCTCAGCCGGCGCCCAAAAAAAATTCTATGATGCTTCCGCGGGCTCCGACCAAATTAAAGCATTTTTTGTATAAAACAAAAGTACGCGGAAGAAATTGAATAACTTTCTACCTACCCAAATTTATTTATCAGGCTGGTTAAGTACGTTTTATAATCAAGCAAATAAAATTTGAGTGAATTGCATGTGTTAAAATTTTTTACTTATTAGGAATAAAATATTTAAATATAAAACTCGTGTAATTAATATTTGGTGTCAAGAAGTCATTATTTTAAAAGGTAATAATTTTCTGAATGTGTGTATGAATGTTATTAAGGATTAGGAAACCTGTTTAGCAATCCATTCAAATATGAACACCGTTGTAGTAACAGTGTGTTACATTCTGGTTCTGGTGGATTTTTTATTATATTTTCCCTGCAGACTAAATTAAAAGATGATCCCAATTTTAATAACAATCGCCGAAGTACCTTCACAGAAAAATACAAATAATAAAATGATTGATGAGGTCAAATCCAGGACCCAATATCAAGTTGCAAATTTATTTACAGAAGCTTACCAAAGAGCTGCTATCCTTGGCACCTTTATGAACGGATTTAAAGGGGCCCGAGTTTGCCCGTGGACTAAATCGTCTTTCGTGAATATTTACTTAAAGCAGCTGAAAATATAAATATTCTCTCTATCAAACAAATTTAAATAATGAAAGCACATCGATGTTACAAGATGCTTCTATTATTATCAGTAATAAAAACAAGCAAATGTCTCATAGATTACCACATTTAAATAGTGAACTGTCTACTTTGGGATTTAACGTTAAAGCTTTTAAAAATATTGTAAAATTTTTGTACAACATATTACAAAAAATACTGTACAAAAAACTGTGGAAATTACATCAAGTCCTTAAAAAATGGTAAAGACATCAATAAACAAAAGAAGGAGTAAAAAAAAAGAGACACCACCAATAACAAAAATAATACGATATATCTAAGCGTCTCCTACAAATCCCTAATAAAAAGCCACCCTCAGCCGGCGCCCAAAAAGATTTCTATTCCGCGGGCCGCCGATCAAATAAAAGCATTTTCTTGTGTGGAACAAAAGTACGCCGAAGAAGGTGAATGACTTTCGACCTACCCTAATTTATCAGGCTGGCTAAGTACGTTTTATAATTAAGCAAATAAAATTTTAGTGTGTTAAAATGTTTACTTATTAGGAATAAAATATTTAAATATAAAACTCGTGTAATTAATATTTGGTGTCAAGAAGTCATTATTTTAAAAGGTAATAATTTTCAGAATATTTTCTTGTTAGGAAGGATTAGAAAACCTGTTTAGCAATCCATTCAAATATGAACACCACTGTAGTAACGGTGTGTTACATTCTGGTTCAAGCTCGATTTTTTTATTATAAAATTTTCCCTGCAGACTAAATTAAAAAATGCTCCTAATTTTAATAACAATCCCAAAGTACCTTCACAGAAAAGTAAAAATAATAATAGATATTAGAAGACAACCATCTGGAAATGACTGAAAGATTATGGGGTAGATAAGAACTAATATACCAACAGTGGATGGATGTACTAAAAAGTACCCTGTATCCACTAAACTCAAAAACTGTAAACCGACCTTGTAAATTTTATTGAGTATTAATAAAGCTCCATTCTGTTTCGGGATTTCTTCGTTTGGCTGGATGGAGACTGGGAAGATAGAAACGGATGGAATCAAAGGCTGAGAGAAGGAAGACAGCGTCAGCTGTAGAAAATCCTTGTTATATATATATATATATATATATATATATATATATATATATATATATATATATATATATATTAAAAGAGCTCTTTTAAATTTGAATTTGACATTCTGGTTAACAACATATATATATATATATATATATATATATATATATATATATATATATATATATATATATATATATATATATATATATATATATATATATATATATATAATATATATATATATATATATATATATATATATATATATATATATATATATATATATTTATATATATATATATATATTTATATATATATATATATATATATATATATATATATATATATATATATATATATATATATATAAATAATATATATATATATATATATATATAATATATATATATATATATATATATATATATATATATATATATATATATATATATATATATATATATATATATATTACATATACATATATATATATATATATATATATATATATATATATATATATATATATATACATACTATATATATATACATATATATATATATATATATATATATATATATATATATATATATATATATACATACATATATATATATATATATATATATATATATATATATCACTGTTTCCGTGGTAGCCTGGGAATGCTGCAAACTACTAGTTACTATACTTATGTGAAAATATTTTATACTTTCCTGTATCTTAAAATAAATAAGGTATTTTAAAAACAACGTGGACTAGGTAGGGTTGACATGCTTCGTTTTTTCAATTTAGTCTACATTTTTTTTTTAGAAATCCTACGCCTGATGATGATTCAGCAGAATTACTTCAGCACGTGAAATGGTTACCCATAACTGAAGACAACGTGACATGCCTTAATATAGATGAAGATTTGGCAGTTAAACCCAGTAGAAAAGTTAACGAAACTAGTTTTTGGGATTACCTTTGGCAAACTTATGCAGTTCGTCCGTACAATACATACTAGCTTTCATAATAAAATTATTATAGAAATAATCATTAAATTTTTGTTGCTGTCTTATTCTATATTTAAAAATCATTTCAGTGATACGTCATAAGATAGTGGCAATAATTTAAAAGTATATTCTAAAACCGGCATATTTGGTGTAAAATAAAAATCTCCCAAAAACAAACAAATGTTTGATATTCAAAATATAATTTTCCTATTTTTTTTAGTGTTTCGTACGGAACACACAAGATCACTTCGGTGTCCGTCCGTCTGTCTGTCTGTCGGTCACTCCGAAACTAATTGACATAAAAATTGAAAGTTGAAATTTGGCACTAATATAGGAAATGATCGCCTCGTCAGAGCACTGCAGTTTTGAAAGTTAAATTTTGACTTAAGGGGTTAGTTTTGAGGGTGAAATCGGAAGTGAAATTTTTTCTTTACCAGATTATCGAGTGGGGTGTCAAATGAAAGCTTGTAAAAAGACGAGTTCAAAAATATATATAATGTAATACTTCCGCACAATTCCTTTTTTATTATTTTTAAAAAATTGAGAAAAATCGCTGCTCCCCCTTTTCTCGAAAATTACTAATCGAAAATTTTTTAAACAATTCTGGAATATTCTCTACAGAGTGTAGATTGAATGAAAATTATCACGACCGCATTAACTTTAATAATTTATCTGGTATATAAAAAAAACAATAACTTCAAGGTCATCAGTTTTCACTAAAGAGAGAGATTTAGGATGTGTTTTGTGAAGTCACTGATTATACACGTACTTATACTTCCGTAACATACATACATATCGCGGCTTATTTACAGCTGCTGTGGCCGCTTACCGCATCCTATTTTCCAAGCCTTCCTATCTTTAAAGGTTTCTTCCTCAAAATCTCGTTTTTGCATAGCTTCTACTATCTCTGTGTTGTATCTTTTTCTTGGTCTTCCTCTTTTTTCCATTTCATTTCCGTAACAAAAATTTTTATTTTAAAAACGTACAAAACACTACTCAGTATAGATTATCACTACACCAAACACTTTATTTTTGCACTAGACCCGCGTTTCCCTAACCATGTTAGCTTCATCAGGAGCGACTGGAGCTAAACTAACCCTTAAATTATTCAGGTGGAACTAATGGCGTAGTTCCACCAATTTTCTCCAAAACTATTTGACATAGAAAGTTAAAATTTGGCACTAATATAGAAATTGATGGCCCCATGAGATTCGTATAGTTCTGAAAGTTAAATTTTGGCTTAAAGGGTTAGTTTTGGGGATTAAAATCGGAGGTAAAAAAAAAATTACCAGTTCATAGAGTGGAGGTCAAATAAAAGCTTGTGAAAACATAAGTTCAAAAATATACATAATGTAGTACTTGCGCACACTTTTCTTTGTACCATCTTTAAAAAAATGCCAGAAATCGCTGTGCCCCTTATCTCGAAAAGTACTGATTGAAAAATTTTGAATAGATTCTGGAATATTCCCCACAGGGTGCAAATTGATCGAAAATTATCATCTTTAATAATTCGCCTGGTATATAAAAAAAAAAATCGAGGGTCATCAGTTTTCAGCGAAGATCGGGAACAAACATTGTTGAAAACTCATTTAGGGTGTGTTTTGTAAAGCCACTGGTCATTTTGTATCTTCGTAACAAAATTTTTTATTTTAAAAGCCATCAACGCACAGTGTCTCGACTAGTACAAGCTAGCGGGACAATATTATTTCTTCATTTATTTCAATTGTTTATGTATATTCCAGGTATCTTAAACTATTTTAAGAAAAAAAAAGTTGAAAAATGTGTACTGTATGTGTATTAATCGAAATATGTAGCTGCAAGACGGAAGTGGTTTACTAATGTGTCTCATTTGTTCACTATTGTCGCTAATTGTTCTTTAATTAGCTACATACGTCTACCTACTCATTATGCGTGAAAAGCACAATCATGTTTGTTTACAAAAAAATTTCTAGGAAAAAAATAAAAATCATAATGATAGTACCCAAATTTATTAATTTACAAAATATTATTTCTTTTAAAATAAATTAGTACAATAACAGTATCTATATATCAATTATTTACAATAACAAGGTGTATAAGTAAAAGAAATATAATATTAAATAACTTATATACTAAGGCATGAATTATAAGCAACTACAACACACAATAAAATAAGAATAATAATTACAATAAAAAAATACTTAAACCTACTAATCACCATCAGATGAGTCGTCATCACCGCTCTCCCATTCAGTAGAATCTTCAGAGAGTAAATAATCCTCCTCATTTAATTCGTGATGATGACTTACTGATGGTGTTTCGGATGGCAATGAAGGTGGGATAATCAACTGCAGAACCTCCGATGGCAAAGAAGTAAATTTTCTTCGCGGTAGTTCTCTATACGAGTTGATAACAGAATCAGACGTAATTAAAAGCATTCTCAAAAGATCTGTATTTGTGGCAATACGTGACCGCTTCCTGGTGTGCCGTTCACGGAATCTACGACAGTCTTTATTTCTTGCCTCCTGGGCTTCTTCGGAGAGTTGTCCAATGGGAAGAAGAAAAGACTTTATAACTTCCGCGCTGTGTACAAGAATTTTATGCACAGTAACGGGCATGGAATACCACGAATACAGATCAAGGTATAATTTTCTAGTATCAACACAAAACTTTTCGAATTCTATGTAATTTATGTCATATCCCGATGACAAAGTTCCTAAAATTACATGAAATCTACGAATAAGGTTTACGTCTAATCCTGTAATTTCGCTGCTCAATTAAGCTTTGGAAAAAAAATCTACGTGCTGTGTTTCCATCGTTTGTGTTACCATACCCAGGTTTTGGTTTATCTACAATGAGACCCATACGATCTTTAAACACTTTTTGTATCTCTTGTGAGCGTTGCTTCACAATAGCTTTGTCGTTATCTCCTCTGACTTGCCACTTTTTTATTTCTAAACGATAGCTGATGTGAAGCAAACATTCAAACGTGCGGATCCATGCATGTAAAGTAGATAAACCAAATGCAAGGCATTCTTCGTTGCTGGGATATTTCTTTGACTCCTCGTTCATAGTAGACGGGGTGGCACCGCAAATATAACACTTTTGTGTTGAACTTGTGTCTGTTAAGGCATTGCACACTTTGCCATCAGTCATTGTCAACAACAAATCGTGTTTAACAGAGATTTGAGATCCAGCAACGTTACATAATGTTGGAAGAAGCTGACTTACTTCATCTAAAATTTTAGAAGTTTCTTCTTTCGTAAACTCTTTTGTCTCCTTGGCAAAAATAAACTTAATAGGACGGCAATATAAAGTAGAGGAAGGTCTTGGATTTTGCCAGATCACAGTTTCGCCATCAAGCAGTCTCAAAGGGACAAATGAGTATACGAACAAAAATTCGTCTGTAGCGTTAGTGTTCACAAATTTCTGCTTATACGTGCTATGCCCCGAACTCCCATCACAGCCCCATTTGCTTACCAACGTATAATATGAACGAGGTAACACACTTCTAATGACTTCCGTCTGAGCTTTAACTAATCGTTCAGCCGTTTTATCCAAAATCGCCTGAAGTTTAATTTCAGCTCGAGATTCAGTCACAGAAATATATTCGTCAGAAGGACAACAAGAAGCTTTGGACTTACCTAAACTATAAAACGATGGATACACTTGATGTCCCGCTTTCAGTGACCATTCTCTTGTTTGTTTATATGAGTGAGAAGTCGATTTCGAGTCCACATAATAAGCTAAAGCTTCGTCTGGTGTTAACTGCCGACTTTGTTCAGAACACTTATTCTTTTCTCTAGTTTCACTGACCGCGACGTTATGGATCTGTTTAGCAACACTTCGATGCCCTTCTTTTCGAGTAGCTAACTTAGCTGCTGTAATAAGCTCACTTGCACTTCGCGATTCCAAAAGATCTTCTACTCTCCGTCTCTTCGTTTTCGTTGATGAGTCTTCAAATGGTTTTCTGGGTCGCCCTACGGAAAGAGCCGGTGATGACGTTGAAGTGCACGGCTGGTTAACACACATCTTTATTTCAATTCCGGATCCCTCTAACCAATCTTTATGTTTGATTAGAAACATTTCTTTGTTACACTTTAAAGAAGTCCACTTTTGATTGAATTTTGCTGAAAGGCTTGATATTTTCATTTTGAGTCGTTTTAGAGAATCGTCAGAAACATCAGACATATTGAATTTTTCACTTATATAATAAAAAATGCCACTGTTTCGTTCAGTTTTGTCATGTTTTAGCCTTTCTTCAAAAAACTCCATTTTTCGTCATAGTCACGACTCGTTCTGAAAAAAATAAAATAATTTTACTTTCGGGCCTTTTCGGGGTCTATAATATATATGAATCTGTGCCTGAATGTTGTAGGTATTACATATAGAAAAATCTAGGTGGATATAAGTGGATAAAAAAAGTTGCTACTTTTAAAGTTTACAATTAATGTAAAATTTGCTGGATTTTATCTGTACATTTACAAATTGATATTACACCAAAAGTATACATATTTTTTATAAAAAATATAAGTCATAATAGAGTACATACCTTCAGAAGAATATTCCATCACAAAAAACTCGTTTCACTTTGCTACCAATTTTAAAATATGTTATCACAAGTGTGCATAAAATGCAACTGATTTGCAAATGAAAATGACCTCTCTTATAAGGGTTACTTTGACCCCCTGATAAGGTACCTTTATGAGGTGATAAACAAATTAATTCTTGGAATTCGTTAAATGGGGGGGGGGGGGGGGTTGTTTACAAGTCGTTATCAGTGGTTCCTGGAAATTACGTCATGAATATTGTCCCGCCTTGCCGAATCACTGTGCAACGTACGGAACACTAATTGCGCAAGTTCGACTTCCATTCAAACGGTTATTTATTTTAAATACCTTTTGACTCTTCCTTCATATAAGAGATGTCTAGTGTAGCATAGGCTGGAATACAGCTAAAGTTAATTCCGGTATGGCACAGACCTAAATGCAGCTAAAGTTCCTCATTCTACTAACTCACATGTACTAAGATAAAAGACTTTGGAGTATGGAGTGGTATTTAACTCTATCGCTATAACCACTTATAAATCAAAATCGGCTTTTTGCGAAAATGGATGTAACCCTGAGAATCTAAGACCGAAACCTGCTTATTTTATCCAATAAAAAAGAATAACAGTAGAGAATAAGCAAGTAAAATAGAAATTTTAACTTTAAATATAAGGCGGTTTCAAGTCGTAATTTTCCAAGAATATTTTATTTATAGATTAATGTTTGACTCTTTAGCTAACGACGTTTGTAAAAAATTTTACTCTAACAATCAAACATCGATTTATTAAAAAATAGCCGTGCCCGCGGCTCCGCTCGCTTGGACTTGATTCACCTTTATCGTCACTGCTTATTCGTTATGTTTATATTATTATATAGCTCAAGGGGCCTTAGAGGCCCATGGCTTGGTTCCATACTTGTCTCCACTTCTTTTTGTCTCCTGTTAGCTTTTCCCAGTGCGGGACTGCCATCAACTCCGGATCTTGCTTTACTGCCTGAATCCATGTAGATCGAGGTCTACCCTTGCCTCTTCTTCCAACCGCTCCTCTTATTAGGGCTTGCTTTGCCTGTCTTTCTTCCTTCATCCTTGCCACATGTCCCAACCATCCTAATCGCTGGCTTATTATGAGTTGGCTTATAAGTAGTTTCGTATATAGGCATTTTAATTCGTAGTTTGTTCTTCTTCTCCACAGTCCCTCTTCTTTCCTTCCTCCGTGGATTCTTCTCAAAGTTTTCCTTTCCCACACCTCCAACGTCTCCTTTTCTCTTGCATTCAGTTTCCACGTTTCGCATCTATATGTCACCGTGGATCTGAAAACTGTCGTTATACATTCTTTCCTTTGCTTTTCTTGATACATTCTTTAATTTCAATATTGAATTTATTGTCCCAAAACATCTCTGTCCTTTCGCTATTCTTTCTTGTATCTCCGTCCTTTCTTGTCCACTCTCTGTTATTGTTACTCCCAGATAATTAAATTTGTCTACTTTTTCAAACATATATCTCTTCCCTAAGTTGTTTATTATATCTAAACTTTTGTTGTTTTTATTATCCTTCTTCTTTGTAATTTCCATGTATTTTGTTTTTTCCTCATTTATCTTTAGTCCTCTCATCCTTCCCCTTTCTTCTATCCTACTTATGGCTTTTTGAGGTTTTCTTTTGCTCTTACAATCACTGCTACATCATCCGCAATGGCCAAGCATTGGCAGGTTTGTTGGTATATCGTTCCATTTGTTTTTATTCCTGACTCCCGGATTATCTTCTCTAGTACCAAATTAATAGACATGTCGACACTGCTTCCCCCTGTCTTAATCCTCTTTTCACCTTAAACTTGTCTGATACTTTGCCCTCAACCAACACTCTATTTTCTATGTCATTCTCACCATGCGAATCAATTTACTTGGAATTTTTAGTTCTTCCATTATCTTGTAGAGTCCTTCTCTATTTACAGAGTCATATGCTTCTCTGAAATCCACAAAGACCAAGTGTAGTGCCAATAGACAGACAGACAGAGAGACGTTACGTTTTATATATATTATAGATTTTTTTTGACATATATTAAATTAAGAATTAAAAAAAAATCACGTAAATCGGATGAGTCGTTCTCGAATGATAAGCACACTAACGGACAGACAGAGAGACAGAGTGACGTTGCGTTTTATATATATTATATAGATTATTATTATTATTATATAACCTGGTCAGAGAACATATGTATGAATTAAAAAAATCACGTAAATCGGATAAGTGGTTCTCGAGGGATAAGCGCACTAACGGACAAACAGACAGACAGAAAGACGTTGCATTTTACATATATTATAGATATAGATTATTATTATTACTATATAACCTGGCCAAACAACATCTGTATGAATTTAAAAAAAGACACGTAAATCGGATAAGTGGTTCTCGCCTGATAAACGCACTAATGGACAGACAGAGAGACATTGCATTTTATATATATTATAGTTTATAGATTATAGATATTCTCTGCTACATAATATTGTTCCAGATTTGATGGTTTAGGCTGTGTACTGCAAAGGAACGCGCTAGCGGCAAACTTTTTTCCGACTTCATTCACTATTATCGTCACTGCTAATTCCCTATGCTACCTATCGTAATAAAATATAGCCTATAACCTGGCCAGAGAACATATGTATGTTTTAAAAAAAGAAGTACGTAAATCGGATAAGTGGTTCTCCAGTGATAAGCGCACTAACGGACAGACAGACAGACAGAGAGGTTGCGTTTTATATATATTATAGATAGGCCAATCACATCACATATGCCCTCATAGCAAGGATTAAATTAAAAGTCGGTGGCGAAAAATGGAAATACGCAGATCTGCAGAGATGAGGAATTCTATTACAAAATTACATGAAAATCCTATTTAAGGTATTTCTTAAGAGAAGACAGAGCAGCATTATATTAGAGATAGACGCGAAATAATTTGGTTTTCAAGGTATAATGAATGTGGCAACGTAGTAGCTCCTCGCTTGCTTCCCGTCGCACACAATCACGTGTTACTTATAATAACCTTGATACTTGATACATGATACACAATAAAAATTATGTATAATTAAAACGATACTTTAGATTATTAAAAATCTATCAATATATAACTGTGTCTTTGAAAAGAAAGTACGATCAGTGCGATGCATTTATTAGTCCGGGAGCTCACTACCAAAATGCGACCTCACGAAGAGTGGCAATATAATATCACTTTGTTAATTATGTCCCCCTTATGACCTCCTTAGTCCCTCCAGGTAGTTTGAAGCCTGAAGTCTGGTTCCTGTTCCTGGAAATGCGCTTTGAAGCTACAAGAAAAAGTTGATGGACGAACTCATTGCTGAGTGGCAGATATTCTGGGTATAGTTACATTTCTCTGAAATATCACTTAAAAATAAATATCTACCATGTATATTGGGTCAATCCAAAGTTATAACGGTCCAGAAAAATGGACCCACCTGAACCCACAAAGAAGAGAATGAAATTTATTTTAAAATGTTCGTTGAGGTTTGAAGATACTAAGAATAATATTATCTGCCATGGAGTCTGGTTCTTTATTAAAATAAATTAAATTTTTTGCTGCAATAATGCATAAGTATTTTTGAAAGGTGCGGGCCTGTCCTACAACGCGCGCTCCCATCCTTTATTTTGTTTTTCTCTCTCAAATACTATACACATTCGCCAGTGTTTCGAGAGGCGCTCAAATTACCATTGAGATAGTTATAGCCTGTCCCAAAATATAATATCCTTATTTTTGCCGTTTTAAGTGGGCAATATAAAAATTCTGACCTTTTGTTTATGATGGGTTGCAAAGATGGACTTAAGAACTTTATTCATTATTGCAAATAAATAAAATTATAAGTGTTTTTGGAGATGTTTATTTATAGATTCATGTAAAAACAAATGGATAAGAAGTACAAATATAAAGTTTGAATGAATGGGATTTACAAGAGGGGACATATTGTATAAATAAAAATATATTTTAACTTAAGCCTAATTCGGTTTCACTATCGCTGTCATCAGCTGAGGTAATTATCAGTGGTTTTTTATATTATTTACATAAATATATGAATCTTCAACTTTAACAACTTGCTGAATAATGGAATTTTTCCAGCTTTCACAAGGTATATCATTTATAACTTTTTTTACTAATTCAACCACTGACACGCTTAAAGTAGGAGAAACATTTTGTGCCCTTATTTTTGATTTAACTTGATGCCAAATATGTTCAATTGGATTAAACACACAATAATACGGAGGAAGCCGCAAAACAGTGTGTCCCATTTTCTCAGCCATACTATCGCAGACATATTTCTTTTTCGATTTATAGTCTTTCAAAACTTCCAAAAGATCACTTTTTATAATTAAAGTCAAAATAAATGTTATTTTCTAACATATATTCCTGTATTTTCGATTTGCTGTTAGCTGCATTAGGGACCTTATTTAGTAGGCGACTATGGTAACTTGCATTGTCCATAACTATAACACTCTGTTCGGGAACATTTGGCAAAAAGGAATTTTGAAACCAATTTTCAAAAAGTTCTGCGGTCGTGTCTTCGTGACAGTCCAAACTAGAATCTTTTATGCTTTTTGCAGATAATAATAGACAATTTGAAACCCAGCACTTTAAGATCCAGCATGCAAAATGGTTATTCGTTTACCTGCGTTAGTCTGACATTTTGTACTGCTGTCAACCCACCCTTTTTGCACAATGTCATGGGTATCGAACCATGTTTCGTCAAGGTAAATTACACAGGTCTACAACAAAAATGCTGTCTGGATGTTTTCAACTGATTTCTATGTATTTAGGTGTTTTGAAAACTAAAAAAATACTCAAAAAATTCCAGAACGTCAGGTTATTTTGCAAAACGCAAAATTTTATTATAAAAAAGGGTTTTTTTGGGCTAACTTGAAGTCATAAATAAATAGGTACAATTTTATTTTGATTATTACTGTTTTTAAATGTATACAGGCCATAACTATCATTACTTTCTAAATAAAGAACGCCCTGTGTGAGCTAAATTAACAAACATAAACGTTGTAACCAGAACGTGCGCGCTCCGATAGTGTAGAAAGTGGCGCGGTACAATTACGTGTTAACTCGTCATTGTTTTATAGATCTTGGTTCAATATAGGGCAATGTCATCTGTGCGGAAGTGTGTGAATTCGTCTGACAGTTTCTGTTATATTTGTGGCGAATATATGGTATTAAAGTAACAACTTAATATTACGGACTTTGTAAAAAAAGTATACTTTACGTATTTTGGCTTAAAACTTGGAGATCAGGATAAAGTTTGGGCACCTCATAAAGTCTGCAACGATGTGTTGAAGACCTTCGAAATTGGTTTAAGGGCAAGAAAAAAGCTTTCCGATATGCGATTCCTATGGTATGGCGCGAGTAAAACAACCATAGTGATGATTGTTACTTTTGTTCGTGTAATGTGAAAGGGTATAATTCAAAATGTAAGCAGCATTTCATACCCCAATCTGCAACCAGCTATTCGTCCCATCCCTCATAGGACCGAAATACCAGTGCCCAAGGCCCCTGCTGCCTTGGAAGAGATTCCAAGTTCTGACGAAGATGGTGCTGTACCTGAACCCGATGACAAGTCAAGTTTTCAATTTGAAGATGACAGCAGTCCGAATTTGTTTTCCCAGGGCGAGCTAAATGATTTGGTAAGAGACTTGAGTCTTCCCAAAAACGCTGCTGAGTTGCTTGGATCAAGGCTCAAAAGCAGGAACTTACCTTTGCCGGAGTGTCTTCCTCCTGGTTTAGATATCGTGAGAAGCAGTTCACTTCCTACTTTGCCCAAGAGACGAGTTGGTTTATTGTACCAATATTGAAGGTTTGATGGATACATTTAAGATCTTATACGACCCAGCACAGTGGCGTATTTTCATAGATTCTTCAAAAAGAAGCCTTAAAGCAGTTCTGCTTCACAATGGCGGTTTATATGCTTCCATTCCTGTCGGTCATTCCGTACACCTCAAGGAAACCTACAAGAACTTGGAATTGGTTCTTTGCAAATTAAAATATAAAGACCACGGTTGGCAACTGTGCGGTGATTTAAAAATCTGGGGCATGTTGCTCGGACAACAATCTGGGTTTACCAAATTCCCTTGCTTTTTGTGTCTATGGGATAGTAGAGACTGAGCAAATCACTGGACCAAAAAGTGTTGGCCTCCGAGGAGCTTAAAGTTGACGAAAAGAACGTCCTGCATGAAACTTTGGTGCCTCCTCATAAAGTTCTTCTACCACCGCTTCACATAAAGCTGAGATTGATGAAGCAATTTGTAAAGTCACTTCCAAGAGATGGAAATTGCTTCAAATACTTAATATCAAAGTTTCCAGGCCTCTCGGAGGCAAAGTTGAAGGAAGGTGTTTTCGTTGGACCAGATATTAGACGGCTTATGGCTGATCCACAATTCATGACAACCATGACGGATCCTCAAAGAGAAGGGTGGATTGCCTTTAAAGAGATCATAGAGAAATTTTTAGGCAATAACAAAGACCCTAACTACAAACAAATCATCAAAAGAATGTTAAAAGCATTTCAATCTTTAGGTTGCCTAATGAGTTTAAAAGTACATTTTCTTCATTCCCACCTCGACTACTTTCCAGAAAATTTAGGAGATCTGAGTGCAGAGCAAGGTGAACGATTTCACCAAGATATTAAGGAGATGGAAAAAAGATACCAGGGAAGATGGAGCGTCTCAATGATGGCAGACTACTGTTGCCCGCTTCAGAGAGACCTTCCAGATGCTTCCGACAAGCGAAAATGTACCAAAAGGAGTCTCACTGGGAAAAAGAAATGTGTTTAGTGCTTACTAATGAATGTATTTTAGATAAAAAAGAAATAAGTTTTGTTACGCAATTATAAATTAAAAAAAAAAATTTTTAGTCTTTTATCTTTTATTTTAAGATGATAACTTGTTTAACATAGATACCTACATTGTCAGAAAACGTGACGTTCTATGACAAAATGAAAGTCATTTTCGGATTCAGTACACCCAAAAACATAAGAATTACGCAAAAAAACCCAAAACAGCTCTCAATTTTTTTTTTACAGACTTGTGTTATTGGCCAATTCTCTAATAGATACTTCCGAATTTCTTGTAAATAAGTATGTCGCAAGATTCGTAATCTTTGTGACTCCATCACTACTTGCCTTTTGTTGATTTTTCGCAACGCGAATCCCATTCTTAAGAGAATTCTGTGAAGAGTTGATCGGCCACAATGTATATTGGTCCCGTCCTGCACCAGTCTTAATTTTATTTTGTCTAGTGTCGGCACCAACTGTTCTTCATACATAGAATATATTTTTCCCTGATGACGTCTTTTTCACAATCGTTTACATGATGCATTTGAAAATCTTATCGTTTTTTTCTGTTTCTGAGTGATGGTTGTCTTACAATACCCTTAATCGTAGAAATGAAAAATTTTTGATTTTGTTAATTCACTGGTTTCTTGCAAAGCACTTTGTTTATTCAAATTTCTTTTTACCAAACTATCGTAAACATTTTTCACTATTTGTTTAGCGTCAAACGATACATGTTTTCTCTTGCTATAGCCACTATTGCAATTTTCCCAGGGACGCCACATAATTGAAACAGAACCGTTACGTTGTAAGTTGTAAGTAAAACTAAAAATAAAAATAATAAAAAGTATCTTTCGAATTCTAATGGTTACCTGTGGTCATTAGGTCTATATTATCAAATACTTAAAGGGCTCCAAACTAGGTAGTAAATATATAGGTAAAAATAGATCCAGTATGATTGCAGGTGCAAGTGAGGGCGGTATACAAAACAGGCAAAAAATAAAAATACGTTTATCGTAATACCTGGCAACTATGCAAGCCTTAATAGGGTCGTTTATTACCTCATTGAAAAAGCAAAAAGGCAGGATCTTATATCTTGGGATTTACTTTACAAGCAGATCAATGTATTTATTTAATTTGCAGTGCAATTCCGCTCGAGCTTTTTTTATATTTAACTTTTAAATTTATGTTTATATTTATTATTTAAAATTTGTATTCAAAGACCCCTAAACCTCTTTTAATTTTTTTGATAGCTGTATTGGATAGTATATTTGACATTTTTGATTTTGGACATGACAGACAATAAGAGTGATACAAGATTCATAACTGGAAACGCTTGAAACATATAATAATTTTTGCCGCATTCGGTTAATGCCAATACAACAATGACCGAATACTCCATCAGCCACCCTGGGTTTCACTATGTTCTTTTTAAACTTTCAGCTTCGTGGCTCCTCTCTAATGTACAATTTTTTAAGCAATTATCTAAAAAAAGGAATTTGATATAATTTATTTTTATAATAGCGAAATATAAGTTAAGTGCTCCACCCAAGTTTTTTTAGATGTATTTCGAACTACTGAATACGAATTCAAAGTCTATTTTTTGCAAAAACTTAACCTTTTTATTGTTAAAAACAATTTATTATAAACAATTATGCTCATAAACAGAATTTCATAAATTTTTATCTCCATAATAGCAAACTCTAAGCGTTTTTACGAGCTCCACCAAATTTTGTAAATAAATTTTCACCTGCTGCCTGAATTTCTAATCCATTTCTTCAATTTATTAAATTAATTAGCTAATCAGTTTATTTATATGCAATTAAATAAAAACGTTTATGTTAAATTCCGAAAGAAAAATTAGTACAATTCTAATAAATTTTCAGTAATAACAAAATGTTTTTTAAAAAGATGAACTGGGAATTTAAATTTAGCGAGTTAAAAAATATTATATTAAGTTAATATAGGAAAAGAAATTATTTATTTGGAACAGAAATTAGTAAATTTTTAGCAAAAATGGATTAGAAATTCGACTTTAATGTGTCAAAAAATATATGAACTCATACTACACAGCTAGGTAATAATGCGTATAGGAAAAATCAGTTTTTTTCTAACTTAAGCTTTGCATTAAAAATACAAAAATTCTACTGATATAAGCAGGAACTACATGGCATATATCCAGGATTTCACCTCGTATTATAGTATTCGAACACTGGTTCATTTATCTGCCGCTCTCGAATGAGTTCAGATTGATCCACAAACTCAACAGTTTCAAAAATTCGTAGAGATTCAAAGAACCAAGATCTATAGCAGATAATATTTTTTCACTTCTTTTTTAGTCCCAAACTAACTGAAGTCGGATATCTACTACTCAGCGATGAGTTCATTTTATGAGCCCTTTTTTCAAGAAAAAAGCTTACTCCCATAAGAACCGGTCTTTATGGCATATATTAAGGCTATAGTATCCTCAGAATATGTGAGTTCACTTACCTTCAATTTTTTGCAACTTTCCCCCTACATAACCACAGCAGGAACCGGAATTTGGATCTATAAGTTGTATTTTTTGATTTAGTTTGTCACATTTAATAAGTGATATTTTTATCTGCTTCTTCGAGAAGTCTAATATTTTAAATATTTGAAAGAACGCCTGCGGCCGCACGCGCCGTCTTCTTCACGCTACGTTGCCATAGCGAAAATTAACTTCATACAATCCATTGAAAAGTAATATTTATGTTTTTTTTTGCAACAGCTAGGAAGTAAACTGCCTTCATATTTTAACAAACGAAAGCAAAGTAATTTTTTATGTACATATATTATAATAATTAAAGTGGTACGGCCATGTCCAAAGGATACGCCATAGAATCCCAAAACAAATCCTACAGTGGACTCCTACAGAAAGAAAGAAAAAGGGAAGGCCGAAAATAACCTGGTCTATAAGTATAACAAAAGCAATGTCCGAACGAAATCTACGAGCAGATGACTGGGATGATCGGCGAGAATGGAAGCTAGGAACCGGAAGGCGCAGAGTGACGCTATAAACCGGATATATATATATATATATATATATATATATATATATATATATATATATATATATATATATATACATATATATATATATATATATATATATATATATATATATATATATATATATATATATATATATATTGTGACTTTATTATTTAACGCACATACGTCAACAAAAATTGTAAAAAACGCGGGCTTTTAATCTAAGAAAAAGTATGGATTCCTATCTTTTACATGTTAAACATCTAAAACTTTTACAATTAATTACGGCAATACATTCGCGTTCAAAACCTGGTAGTGAGAATACTAACGGCTTTTGTGTGCTTCTGATCAGTTTTTTATAGGTGTTGGTGAGTAGGAATTTTGTTTTTTTTGCTCCTTTTTTTGTTTTATCTTACAATTTAATTTACATTTCGAAGCTATATTTTTGTAATAAAAGTTTTTTATAAAGAGAGCCCTCAAGGGGGTACAAGTAAAGACACGTTAATAACTAACGATAATATAACGAAAAAACTCTCTTGCTGTATGGATGTCGGGATTCAGGACCATATGTGGTATATGTTGAATCTACGGAAGAATCGGGAAACTTCAATGGAAGATGGAACGATCTTAAAATTGCCAAACAGATTTGTGATCTTAAACTTAAAGAAGTTAGGCAAATTAAAAGAAAAGGAAATAACCTGTAGTTAGAATTTAGTAATTATATCTCAGCAAATAACCTAGTAAAAAATGAAACTTTGGCCGAAAAAGGCTACAAGATTTTAACACCATATAATTTCGTAACTTGTAAAGGCATTATAAGAGAGATACATAAAAGTTTATCTACGAAAGAAATATTGAAAACTAATGGAAAATATGACTCTTCTGGTAAAATACCAAACATTACTAGATTAAATAGAAAAATTGTTTCAAAAGATGATAATGAAGTCAAATATGAACCAACAAATTCACTACTTATAATATTTATGAACGTTCTTTTACCTAGATACGTTAGAATTTATAATGTTCAAAAGGAGGTAATCCCGTATATAGCTCCAGTTACTCAATGTTATAGGCGCCTTAGATATGGTCACACAAGAAAATCATGCAAGAGCAAGGAAAAATGATTTAATTGTGGTGATATTGAAAATCATGAAATAGTATCTGATGGAGATAACCCAAACAACATAACTTTCTCTTGCTCCCCTAAATGAATTCATTGCAATAGTGCTGCCCACAGATCGACTAATAAAACATGCTCCGAATATTAAAGGCAGAAAGAAATTAAAACCTTAATAGCACTCAATAATACAACTTTCTTTGATGCCAGTTTACAATTCCCTAAAAAATATATTTAAGTCAATAACACCATTCACACCGACAGACTTCCCTCATTTAAATACAAAAAATCGTTTTCTTGACGATCAAGAATCTGCTAGAGAAAAAAAATCGCTATTTCACAAAGAAAGTTAGTTGATTTTAACTCTAAACCTAAAAGATGATACCAAGAAGTAGTCAAGGAATCACCAAAAAAAGAAAAGGTTATTTCAACGATAATCACGACCAAGAGCTTATAGCTCCTAGCGGTAGAGTACCCAATTCCTCGATGGTTGTCAATACCTTGTCTTTTTCCATTCCAGATATGAGTTCAAAGTCAACGGTACTAGAAAATGAAAGCACATTTATTCCTATTCAACAAAAATATTTTGCCCCTGCGCCTGATAGTGCCCTTCATTCTAAATCAGATATAGACAAATATCAGATATTTTTTAATAAACTACATTCGTTTAATCAAGTACAAGTATGACGAATCGTTAATAATTCTCTAAGTAAATTAAACTTTCCTCCAGAAAAGAAATCATACAATAAATAAGTAAAAGTCAACCCACAACGAAGGAGTAACACGAATTCAGAAAAAAAAAATTAAAATATGTATGTATGTATGTGTGTGTATATGTATATATATATATATATATATATATATATATATATATATATATATATATATATATATATATATGTATATAAATATATATATATATATATATATATATATACAGTGAAACCTCTCATAACGGACACCTCCAATTAGCGGACAACTCCATTAGGCGGACACTATTTGATAGTCCGGAATGAAGTATAGAGAATTCAATAAGAGATAATCTCTCTTGAGCGGACTCTCTCTTGGGCGGACGCGGACGCGGACACAATATTTAAATACAAAACTTGTAAAATTCTCTCTTAAACGGACACAAAATTAAAAATGTTGCAACGCTGCACTATTAGCCAGCGCGGCGACAAAAATTCTGAGGACTTCACCATTGTATGTATGTGATTTCCCGCGAGTATTAACAAATACATAACACCTCGTTTTTATGGTCAGTTGAATTAGTTCGTTGATTTGTCTTGTATGTATTGTTATTTTTTAAATAGAGACAAACATGTCTGAAAAGCGTCGTGTAATAAGTCTTAAAGACAAAATTGATATTTTGGAAATATATAATAGCGAGAAACTTAGTGTTAGAGTTTTGGCCAAACGTTTTAAAATAGGAAAGACACAGGCAGCTGGAATTATTAAAAATAAAGGCGAGTTATTAAAAAAATTTCACTCCAATATCAATTCAACTGTAAAACGAAGTTTTTTAAAGCCAGTGGGATTACAAATTGACTAAATTTGCCATGATTGGTTCACAAAGGCAAGAAATAAAGGAATTCCACTATCGGGTAAATAATAAAAATTATAGAGGTATTGTAGTCATTCTAAATTGTATTTATTAAAATTCTAGGACCAATAATTCGAGCCAAAGCAAAGGAGATCGCAGATAGTCTGGAATGCGATAATTTCAGTGCGTCATCTGGGTGGCTGGAGAAATTTCGAAAAGGCATAACATCGCTTTTAAAGCCATATCTGGAGAAGCTGGAAGTGTTATTATGGAAGATGTGGGCAACTTCAAACAAAAAATATCTTCATTGGTAAAAGGTTATTTGCCAAAAAATATTTTTAACGTGCACGAGACAGGTTTATTTTTTCGAGCTTTACCTGACAAGACGTTAGCACTTAACCTTGAGCAATGTGTGGGCGGAAAATTATCCAAAGAAATACTCACCATTATGCATTGTGTAAATCTGGCAGGAGATAAAGAAAATTATTGGTTATGGGTAAGTCAAAACATCCAAGGGCATTTAAAAACATTAGTGTGAATCAACTGCCTGTTATGTGGAAAAGTAATAAGAAGGCTTGGATGACATCTGCTGTAATGGAGAATGGTTGCAAGATTTTGATTTAAGAATGGGTAAAGAAAACAGAAAAATTTTGCTATTTTTAAATAATGCTGCCTCTCATCCTAAAGACATTCAGTTAAAAAACATTCAACTTATTTTTCTACCGCCCTATTGCACATCAGTTATTCAACCGCTAGTCCAAGGCATAATACAAAATTTTAAAACATTTTACAGGACCATTTTAGTTATTGTTCTAGATGCTATTTATTTTATAAAGGCTGCATGGAAGAAAGTTACGGAAACAGCAATAAAAAATTGCTTTCAAAAGGCAGGAATTACGTTAAATGATGGTGATAACCATAATCTGGAAAATGAAGACTTTTCAGGAGAAGATAACTTACTTTTGTCAGTTTTATTCGAAATATGGCGAAATGCAGAAGCAATAGGCCTTAAAAAAAATAATTTAAGTGAATTCATTACCATCGATAACACTGGTCAACACAAGTCTTGTTTCCTTTATTTTTTTTTCTGTTATTGGGTATTTCTATGGCCCTGACTATGAAAAAAAAAAATACTGGGAGATTGCTAATAGCTTTACCTTTTGAAATATACAGTTTTATTATTTTGCCAAAAAAATACAAAAAAATAATACATTATGTTAACAAAATTTCTATTGAACACTAGCAAATGATCTTTTATAAGATTTCCTTGAATGAACGACTTTAGGTAGATCTCCTTGCAAAAACTCCAGCAGTAGTCTGCCATCATATGTGAGTCCCACCGCCCCTGATAACGCTCTTCCATTATCCGAAGATCCTGATGAAATCTTTCACCCTGCTCCTCACTAAAATCACCCAGATTTTGTGGAAATCGGTCTAAATGCGACTGCAGGAAGTGAATTTTATGCTCATGTTGCACCCTAGCTCTTGCAAGTTCGATAGCATGCACTCAACAAGCTCGACATGGTCGTCACATTTATTTTTGCCTAGGAAGCTACTCATAACCAAAACAAATGAATTCCAAGCTTTGGATTCCACTTCAGTCATTGATTTGACAAAATTAGGATCTTTCACGAGTTGCCTAATCTGTGGCCCATCAAAAATACCAGCTTTCAATTTTTCTGAACTTAATCCTGGAAACTTGCGTGAAAGAAAATTAAAACATTCGTAATTTTTGTCAAGCGCCTTCACAAACTGTTTCATTATGCCGAGTTTAATATGAAGTGGTGGAAGTATGATGCGGTCACGGCTAACTAAAGGCACGTTTATAACATTTTTTGTACCAACTTTTAGCTCTTCCCGCACTGGCCAAACTTTTTGTAACCAGTGGTGTTGTTTGTCACGACTATCCCAGAGACACATGAAACAAGGGAACTTTGTGTACCCCCCTTGTTGACCTAAAAGAAATTTAACCATTTTCAGATCAACACAAATGACCCATTTGTGGTCTTGATTTTATCCATAACCTTAGAAATATTTACGTATTCTTCTTTTAAAGTCGTCGAATGTGCAATAGGTATAGATCCGTACTTGTTACCGTTATGAAGCAAAACACACTTTAAACTTCTTTTGCTGCTGTCTATGAAAAGACGCCAATCACTAGGTTGGTACTGTTTTAATCCCATCTGCTGCAAAATACAACCAACATCGTTACAAAAAACTAAATCCTTCTCTTGAGAAAAATACGGTAACAGATTTTTTTCTCGGGTACGATAAAATGTAATGTCGGTTTCCGGAGTAAGCAATTTTTTTTCTTTTAAACGAGATGCTAAAATTTCAGAAGCTTCTTTTGGTAAGTTCAGATCTCTTACTAAGTCATTTAGTTTTTTCTGATTAAATGGTTGAGGTTCTGAAAGGCTACATTTGTAGTCTCTGAATCAGAGTCTTCACTTGATGTATTTCGTTCGGGTTCACAGAGATTTGGATCATCAGAAGATTTAGATGTGCTGGGTTGTACCTCTTGTGATTTTAATTGAGATCGTTGAGCAGCAGGTCGTTGACCACTTACTTCGATTTCCAGGGTTAATTCCGTTTATTTTCACAACGCAGAAGTAGCAATCGTCATGATGGTTTCGAGGTTCTCGCCAAATCATGGGTGTTACGAACAGTATTGCATCTCTTTTTCCACTGGACCATAACCGTAGATATATCACACATTTCTGGCATACAATATGGGGAACCCATGGCTTGTCCTGATTACACAATTTTATTTTAAAGTATTGATGATACGCAGTTTTCACAAAGTCCGATATAGGTTTTCGATATTTTGCAAATATATATTCACCACAAATATAGCAAACATCTTCTTCACGAAGCCATATCTAAAACAACAACAAAATATATTTTAGTATCCAATAAAAAACGAAAATCTAAGTAAAAATAGTAAATGAGGGTAGTTAGCTATAACTCAAAAATAAAAGCTGTTAGAGAAAAATTGTTGCCATATTTAAAAAATACGCGTCAATTTGAGATAGAAACAAAAAAAAAATCACAGGAAACAAGCAATTTTCTTTTTTTTGTTGACCAGTGTAATAACTTATTAGTAGAAGATGATATAAACGACACCTCTTTTAACAAAATTGTAAAAAATAGGCGACAACGTGACTTTGGTTGAGTCTGACGAATCCGATGAAGAATAACCATAACGGATCAATCTAATATTATTATAAGTTATCAGCAGGCCACTGATATGGTGAAAACGATGAGAAATTTGCCAAAATTAAAGGAGATTTAACAGCAATGCATGCACGTTATCTGACTTGGAATTACATTTTCAATACAACATACTTAAAACTAACTCAATACTATAATTGATTTTTTCAAGCCTACTTAAGTTATATTTTTTATGTGTTTAATTTTTTGATTTATAACTTCATACTTATGTCCTAATGTGTATGAGAAAACAAAAAATCTACCCTATTATGTAAATAAAAAATATGTCTGAATTTTTTCATTTTTCCCAAACACGGACACTTCCCTTAGGCGGACATATTTTAATAGTCCCGAAGGTATCCGCTCAAGAGAGCTTTCACTGTGTATATATATATATATATATATATATATATATATATATATATATATATATATATATATATATATATATATATATATATATATTTATATATATATATATATATATATATATATATATATATATATATATATAATATATATATATATATATATATATATATATATATATATATATATATATATATATATATATATATATATATATATATATATATATATATATATATATATATATATATATAAATATATATATATATATATATATATATATATATATATATATATACATATACATATATCGGGTCTTCCATTAAGGACTTTACAACTTTTTTTTGAAATAAAACGCAACCCATTTGGGACATCTCGAAATTTTACTATCGGCTTGAAGTACAATCAAGACATTTATGTATGGAATTCGACTTCATTCATATGTCCACCACGGGCACGTTTGCAGCAGTTGATTCGTTGAACCCAATTTTCGATGACTCGGCCACACATTTCGACGGAAACGGCCGCTATCTCTCTTTCAATATTGGCTCTGAGCTCCTCTAACGTCGCAGGCTTGTTAGCATAGACCAATGATTTAACGTACCCCCATAAAAAGAAGTCTAGAGGTGTTAAATCACACGATCTAGGCGGCCATTCGACGAGACCATTTCTCGATATAACACGTTCACCGAATTTAGATTGCAGTAAGTCGATTGTTACACCCGCTGTGTGGCATGTGGCGCCCGTCTTGTTGAAACCACATATCATTAATGTCTAGCCCATGCAATTGGTCAAAGAAATAACGTTGCAACATGCCTCTGTAGCGATCTCCATTGACTGTAACGTGACGGTTATTTTCATCAACGAAAAAAAGAACGGCCCAATGACACCACCGGCATGAAAACCGCACCAAACAGTAATTTTTTGTGGATGAAGTGATGTTTTTCTTCAAGCACATGAGGGTTTTCACCTGACCAATAACGCATTTTCTGTTTGTTGACGAAGCCGTTTATCCAAAAATGAGCTTCATCACTAAAGATGATTTTGCGATGAAATTGGTCATCTTCTTCCAACATTTCTAGAGCCCAATTCGAGAACGTACGTCGCTTCATATGATCGAGTGGCTTTAGTTCTTGAGTTAACTTTAACTTATAAGGGTGCAGGCCAAGATCCTTTCGCAAAATTCGCCATAGTGTGGTCTGAGCGATGCCCAATTCTTGAGAACGCCGTGAAATCGACTGTTTTGGTTCGTTTGAGATGGACGCTTGAACGGCAGCAATATTCTGGCCACTTCGACCAACCCGTTGTCTCACTGGCACGGGAACATCCAGCAGCGAATATGTTAACTCAAATTTTTTTCACTAGACTATGAATTGCTGGTCTACTGGGACGAGAATTACGACCAAAAATTGGCGTTAACGCTCTTAAAGTTGCAGTCACCGACTCCAAATTTTGGTAGTAAATTTTAATTATTTGTAAACGTTGTTCGTTCGTGTACTTCACCATAATGAAAATGTTGACTTTACTGAATGTTTTGACGTTGACAGTTCGGTGATTGGCTTAAGGGTGCGTTCACAGTGAAATTTCAAAGTTGTCAAGTCCCAAATGGAAGACCCTTTACATATATATGTACATATATATATATATATAATATATATATATATATATATATATATATATATATATATATATATATATATATATATACGTATACGTATACGTATACGTATACGTATACGTATACGTATACGTATACGTATACGTATACATATACATATACATATACATATATATATATATATATATATATATATATATATATATATATATATATATATATATATATATAACTATAACTTCAGGTCTAAAAACATCATGGTGTTCAACATTAATGAAAGCAAGTCTGATGTTACCAAAGACCGTATAGATCATGATGAGAAAGCCCAATTTCTTAAGGTACTAAACACTCTTAATATGCCACAAATAACTGATTTTAAAGCCACAAGAATTGGGAAAAGAGGTGATAAGACAAGGCCACTCAAAGTAATCTTTCAATACTCTGTGACTGCTCTGGCAGAAACAAAGACTCTTTACCTCAAATATACGCATTAAACCAGACCTTACACCAACTCAACTTGCTCACTTAAAACAATTATACTCTAAATTGAATGAAAAAAAGGAGAATGGTGAAGAAAATCTTGTTATAAAGTATAAGAATGGAAATCCTTACATAGCGAAAATAAATACACTAAGAGGAAATAATCGCTCAAAAAACATAGTCTAGAACCCCTGAAAATATATTATCAAAATGTTGGTGGCATGAAGTCCTAGCTCCATGATTTGAAACAGGCTATATTATTGTCTGACTATGATGTAATCGTCCTTACTGAAAGCTGACTTTCCAGTGATATAAGTCACTCTGAAATCAATATCAAAGGCTATATCTCTTATAGAAAGGATAAATGTGAGCAGACAAGTGGAAAGAAACATGGAGGTGGAGTAATAAAGTGTGTGAAAAAAATCACTTTGTCCAAGGCAAATTCAAAGTGAGTTCAATTCTGTCGAACAACTGTTTATCTACTGCAAATATGGAAAGTCTCAACTGATTATTACCGGTGTCTACATACCACCTAGTTCTGGATTAAATTCCTATCAACATCATTGTGAGGCTGTAGAGCAGGTATCGCCTTTCATCTAAACTGGTCTTGTGTGGTGACTACAACTGGCCACAGGCTACTTGGACGAATTAAGAAGATCTTATTGCAAATTGTCACCCTACTTATTATGCTAACTGCCTGGCTGAGTATTTTACCTTTTTAAATTTAAAACAATTAATTACAGTTCCTAATTGTCGAAATGTTTATTTAGATTTAGATTTTAGTCATTTTAAAAATTTATCATTTATTCCGGCTGGGGACTACCTCTTACCTAGTAGAATCCACCATATTCCTTATGTGGGTGAGATAGTTATTGGGCACCTCCCAAAATTAAAAGCAGAACATATTTATTATGACTTTAAGAATGCAGACTATCAAGGATGCAACGGATTTCTCTCTGATATTGATTGGAACAGTCTTTTTTTTGCAATAATAATATTGAGATTTGTACTAATTCATTTTATAAAGTTTTTAATACCGGTATAACCTTATTTGTTCCCTCTAAAGTATATAGAACAAATTTTCCCTCTTATTTTTCCTCAGCATTAAAAAAAAATAATAATGAAAAAACAAGCACACAAACAGTATAAATTAAGAGGCCATCATAGAGATTTTCAAACATTTTCTGCTCTACGGAGGGAATGTAAAAGTTTAGCTGAGAGGGATTATAATAGCTATATAATCAACACAGAGAGAAATCTTTTTGAAAAACCTAAACATTTTTGGTCATTTGTAAACTAGCAAAAAAACTCTCATGATCTGCCCGTTTGTTTTATAATCACAAGAATGCTGATAATAACCAAAATATTGCTGATTTGTTTGCTATATTTATTTCTAATGTTTACTGATTTATTTTATGATGTTAAAATTCTGAACTTACCTACTGATGAGAAGCTTGATTTTTCAATTTGTGATATTAGCCTAAGTGAAGTATTTGAAAAAATCTCTCATATTATCTTTTGGTCCTGATAAGTTACCAGAGTTTCTAACAAGAAACTTTAAATATAGTGTCACTCTTCCTTTATGTTTATCTAGCCGAGGATGAGCTTCCAAAGGTATGGAAGTCAAGTTACATTATACCAGTTTTTAAATCTGGAGAGAGAAAGTGTATAGAAAACTACAGGAGTATTTCAAGGCAGTCAGCCATCCTTAAGATATTAGATAGCCTTGTCTGTGACCAACTGAGTTGGGCATGTAGGGGAATTTTTGATATGAGGCAACATGGGTTCATCAGGGGACGATCAACTACCACAAATCTAATTTCCTATGAATTTACCTTGTTGTTTGAGTGGGCTATCAGGTGGACTCTATATACACGGATTTCTCGAAGGCCTTTGACAGGGTCAATCTCGAAATACTGACTTAAGTCTCTGGGCTTTAGTAAAAAATCTTTGAAGTGGTTTCGGAGTATGCTGATAGATCGTGTGCAATTTGTAAAAATTGGTGATTGCGAATCTCAGTATGTAGGAGTAACTTTTGGAGTACCTCAAGGTGGACACTGTGCTCCACTTTTATTTAATTTATTTTTGCTTGATCTGATAACTTGCTTAACGGACTGTGATTACCTCCTATATGATGATGACTTGAAGCTCTTTCGTATCATTAAGTCCCAAGATGACTCTGATATACTACAAAAAAATCTGGACTCCTTTTTTAACTGGGCTAAATCAAATGGCCTTTCTCTAAATATCAATAAATGTTACTCTATAACCTTCTCAAGACTTAGAAATATAAAAAACAATTCCTATACTATTGAGCATCACGATCTTCAATCTGTGAATCGAATAAAGGATTTGGAGGTTGTCTTTGACAGTCAACTTTGGTTCAGGGAACACTATAACCTTGTAGAGGGGAAAGCTTCTCAAATGTTGGGTTTTATTATTCGCACCTGTAGAGATATGTCATTACCGGCTCTTAAATTATTGTACTGTTCTCTTGTCAGTAATCACCTAGAATATGCCTCTACAGTTTTCTACAACTGTCATAAAATACAACTTGAGAGAATACAAAATAAATTTATAAAATACTGCTCATTTAAGTTAGGCATGCATAATGATCTGGCAGCAATACTAAATCTCCAATCTTTGGAGTCCAGGAGAGATCAGAGGGATCTAAGTTTTATATACAAATTGACAAATAGTCATATAGATTGCCCCTCACTTATTAACAACATCAATTTGAAAGTTCCCTCTAGGTCTCTTAGAAAACATGAGCTCTTTCATATATCTTACTCCCGTACAAATTATAATATGCACTCTCCAATCTCGCGTACTCTAACTTATTTAAATTCTCATCCAGATGTTGATCCTTTTGTAGGCTCACTTAGTAAATTCTTAAATCAGCTGTGATGACTGTTATTTTCCTATATGTGATTATTTATGATTGCCTTATTTTAATTTTATCGAGAACTTATTATGATTTTTTTGTTATTGTTATTCTGTTCATTTCATCTTTTACTTATATTGTATAATTTTAAAATTTTATTGTAAAATAATGAGGTTTCCCGTATATTGTTTAAATATATATATATACATATATATATATATATATATATATATATATATATATATATATATATATATATATATATATATATATAAAAATACAATCTTAGTTGGGGAACTCGGCAAGAAGGGCGTGATAAGAGATCACACAATTTTCATTAAGCCAATATTTCGGTCCTGGATTGGGACCTTCTTCAGGGCAGAACTGAAAAGAAGAACAGAGCGTATTCACTGATCGTGTCTGGGACAACTTTAAATTAATGATGTTATCATTAGGTTGTTATAATAAATAAAATTAGTGTAGAACAAGAATAAGATATTAGTCATAATAAGTTAAAAAAACTCACATGAGAAGTGCAAAGATTTCGTTAGCCTGAATGGCCGTAGGTTATACATACAAAAGTTGTTACATATAAAAGTTGGTTAATCCATAAAATATATAAAATACACACTAAAACACTGTAGACAAAATTCTAAAAACCAAATTTAAAACATGGATGTAATTGGGAACCTTGGATGTTGAGAACATTGTTAATTATTTCACCTGTGACCACCACATATGGCCACCTCCATTTAGGAAAAATGACAAGGACGACAGGAGACAGCTGCCCGATAGAGATAAGGGGTTTAGTCAAGAAAACTCAATTAACCAGAATGCGGGGTCGACACCAGGAAGGAGCCAATAGAAAAGGAAGTGCAAATATTGGACCCTAAGTGGGAAGGAGACAGCCAATTAAGCGACCAAAAAAACCCGGTATGTGGTAGAGGAAGGATAAATCATAACCTAATTATAGGTAAATGGTGAGCGAGGGAGCGAGAGAGAGAGAGACAATAATGGGAGCAACGAAGAAGAAAATTACCTAATGCTTGTTCCCCATTATTGTTGCTCCCATTATTGTCTCTCTCTCTCTCTCGCTCCCTCGCTCACCATTTACCTATAATTAGGTTATGATTTATCCTTCCTCTACCACATACCGGTTTTTTTGGTCGCTTAATTGGCTGTCTCCTTCCCACTTAGGGTCCAATATTTGCACTTCCTTTTCTATCGGCTCCTTCCTGGTGTCGACCCCGCATTCTGGTTAATTGAGTTTTCTTGACTAAACCACTTATCTCTGTCGGGCAGCTGTCTCCTGTCGTCCTTGTCATTTTTCCTAAATGTCGGTGGCCATATGTGGTGGTCACAGGTGAAATAATTAACAATGTTCTCAACATCCAAGGTTCCCAATTACATCCATGTTTTAAATTTGGTTTTTTAGAATTTTGTCTACAGTGTTTTAGTGTGTATTTTATATATTTTATGGATTAACCAACTTTTATATGTAACAACTTTTGTATGTATAACCTACGGCCATTCAGGCTAACGAAATCTTTGCACTTCTCATGTGAGTTTTTTTAAATTATTATGACTAATATCTTATTCTTGTTCTACACTAATTTTATTTATTATAACAACCTAATGATAACATCATTAATTTAAAGTTGTCCCAGACCCGATCAGTGAATACGCTCTGTTCTTCTTTTCAGTTCTGCCCTGAAGAAGGTCCCAATCCAGGACCGAAATATTGGCCTAATGAAAATTGTGTGATCTCTTATCACGCCCTTCTTGCCGAGTTCCCCAACTAAGATTGTATTTTTAATAATTTTGGTAGATACGGCAATTTTTTTTTGCTTTCTTTCTTTATTATATATATATATATATATATATATATATATATATATATATATATATATATATATATATATATAAATACCCAAATACATACATACATACATATTTAATTTTTTTTTCAGAATTCGTATTACTAATACTTATTTATTGTATAATTTCTTTTCTGGAGGAAAATTTAATTTACTTAAAGAATTATTAACGATTCTTTATACTTGTAGTTGATTAAATGAATGTAGATTATTAAAAAAATATCTGAAATTTGTCTATATCTAAATTAGAATAAAGGGTAGTACCCAAAATATTTTTGTTGAATAGGATTAAATGTGCTTTCATTGTTTAGTACCGTTGACTTTGAACTCGTATCTGAATTAGAAAAAGACAAGGTATTGACAACCCTCGAGGAATTGGGTACTCTACCGCTAGGAGCTAAAAGCTCTTGGTCGTAATCATCGTTGAAATAACCTTTTCTTTTTTTTTTTGGAGATTCCTTACTACTTCTTGGTATCATCTTTTAGGTTTAGAGTTAAAATCAACTAGCTAGATTTTTTCTCTAGCATCTTTTTGATCGTGAAGAAAACGACTTTTTGTATTTAAAGGAGAGAAGTCTGTCCCGTGAATGGTGTTATTGACTTAAATATATTTTTTAGGGAGTTGTAAACTGGCATCAAAGAAAGTTATATTATTGAATGCCATTAAGGTTTTAATTTCTTTCTGCCTTTGATATTCGGAGCATGTTTTATTACTCGATCTGTGGGTAGCACTATTGCAATGAATACATTTAGGGGAGCAAGAGAAAGTTATGTTGTTTGAGTTATCCTCGTCAGATACTATTTCATGATTTTCAATATCACAACAATTAAAGCATTTTTCCTTGCTCTTGTATAATATTTTTGTGTGACCATATCTAAGGCACCTATAACATTGAGTAACTGGAGCTATGTACGGGATTACCTCCTTTTGAGCATTATAAATTCTAACGTATCTCGGTAAAAGAACGCTCATAAATATTATAAGTAGTGAATTTGTTGGTTCATATTTGACTTTATTATCATCTTTTGAAACAATTTTTCAATTTAATCTAGTAATGTTTGATATTTTAACAGAAGAGTCATATGTTTCCAATATTTCTTCCGTGGATAAACTTTTATGTGTCCCTCTTATAATGCCTTTACAAGTTACGAAATTATATGGTATAAAAATCTTGTAGCCTTTTTCGGTCAAAGTTTAATTTTTTACTAGGTTATTTGCTGATATATAATCACTAAATTCTAACTACAAGGTTATTTCCTTTTCTTTTAATTTGCCTAACTTCTTTAAGTTTAAGATCACAAATCTGTTTGGCAATTTTAAGATCGTTCCATCTTCCAGTGAAATATCCCGATTCTTCCGTAGATTCAACATATACCACATATGGTCCTGAATCCCGACATCCATACTGTAAGAGAGTTTTTTTTCCCTACTTTTTTCTTCATTATCGTTAATCATTGACGTGTCTTTACTTGTACCCCTTCCGGGGTCCGGAGGTTCTAACATGCCTTCTAACGAAATAACTCTCTCTCTTTATAAGAAACTTTTATTACAAAAATATAGCTTCGAAATGTAAAATAAATTGTAAGATAAAACAAAAAAAAACGGTCAAATGCAAGTTGAACTTGCACAATTAGTGTTCCGTACGTTGATTCTTTTTAAAATATAAAATTTTTGTTAGGGCGGTATAAAATGATCAGTGACTTCACAAAACACACCCCAAATGAGTTTTTCAACAAAGTTTGTTTCCAATCTTTACTGAAAACTGGTGACTTCGAAATTTTGTTTTTTTTTTACATACCAAATAAATTATTAAAGGTAATGCACTCGTGATAATTTTCGTTCAATCTATACCCCGTGGAGAATATTCCAGACTTTTTTCAAAATTTTTTGATCACTACTTTTCAAGAGAAGGTAGGGGACAGCGATTTTTTCGCGATTTTTTAAAAAATAATACGAAGAAAAGTGTGCGCAAGTATTACATTATATATATATATATATTTTTTACTCGTGTAGCTTTCATTTAACACCACACTCGATGACCTAGTAAAAAGATTTTTTTTTTTCACTTCCGATTTCACCCCTCAAAACGAACCCCTTAGTCAAAATTTATGTTACGGTGGTATAAAATGATCAGTGACTTCACAAAACACACCCCAAATGAGTTTTCAACAAAGTTTGTTTCCAATCTTTACTGAAATCTGATGACCTTAAAATTTTTGTTTTTTGTAAATACCAGATAAATTATTAAAGGTAATGCACTTGTGATAATTTTCGTTCAATCTACCCCCGTGGAGAATATTCCAGGATTTTTTCAAAATTTTTTGATAAGTACTTTTCGAGATAAGGCGCGGGACAGCGATTTTTTCGCGATTTTTTGAAAATAATACAAAGAAAAGTGCGCGCAAGTATTACATTACATATATATTTTTTACTCGTGTTTTCGCAACCTTTCATTTGACACCACACTCGATGACCTAGTAAAATAATTTTTTTTTCATTTCCGATTTCACCCAAAATTAACCCCTTAAGTCAAAAATTAACTTTCAAAACTACATGGCTCTGATGAAGCTATCAATTCCTATATTATTACCAAATTTCAAGTTTCTATGACAAATAGTTTCGGAGAAAATCGGGTGTGACAGACAGACAGACAGACAGACACCGAAGTGATCTTATAAGTGTTCCGTACGGAACACTAAAAAGGAGCAAAAAAACAAAATTCCTACTCACCAGCACCTATATAAAACTGGTACACACAAATTAGCAAATTTTTGTTACAAATAAATAATTTCTTTTCCTATAATAATTTAATATAATATTATTTAACTCGCTAAATTTAAATTATCTGTTCTTTTTTTTTTATGGATCTAACACACGTGCTGCAGGAAAGTCCCTAAAGTGCTCCAGGAGCGACAGGTGTGCGGCAAAAGCGATTCACGTTTGAATCACTGTAAATTGTAGTCCGTGGGAAACACAGTTCTCCATATGAAAGACTGCAACATGTTTATGCCAGGACATATTTGCTTCCAAATTAAGGCCCAACAAATTGAACGACGATGCTAGGGGAATGGAGTGCCCCGACATGACTATCTCGGGTTCAGCGACGTTAACTTTTTTAGAAAACACTACCCCCTGGGTTTTTGTAGTGTTAAATTCTACTTGGTTACTGTCACCCCAAGATAGAATTTCCTCTAGGTCTTTATTAAGTTGAACGACCTCCTGCTGTCTGCGGATATTGGGCTGAGTAGCCGATGTAGGAGCGTTCAAAGTGAATGAAGAGATAAGCGTACTGTCATCTACAAGGCTGTAGATTGGATTCCCGGTCTTTTCCAGCAGATCGTTAATGTAAATTAGAAAGAGAGTAGGAGACAGTATGAGTCTTGGGGCACACGGGCGTTGATAGTGAAAGTGTTAGAAAGAAATCCGTCGACCGCCACTCGTAAAGAACGCTCTCTGAGGAAACATAACAGCCTTTCAGATGTACCAAAAAAACGTAGCTTAGCCAACGGTCCATCGTGCCAAACACTGTCGAATGCTTTAGATATGTCAAGAGCAACCGCTTGAGATTCTCCAAAGTGTTCAATTCTTCCTGTACGTTAAGTTGGAAATGTGGAATTTTTTGGCACAATGACACTACTCAGTATATATCACCACTACACCAGACACTTTATTTTTGCACTCGACACGAGTTTCGCTAACCATGTTAGCCTTATCAGAAGCGATAACATTGGTCAACAAAAAAAAAAGAAAATTGCTTGTTTCCTGTGATTTTCTTTTTGTTTCTATCTCAAATTGACGCGTATTTTTTAAATATGGCAACAATTTTTCTCTAACAGCTTTTGTTTTTGAGTTATAGCTAACTACCCTCATTTACTATTTTTACTTAGATTTTCGTTTTTTATTGGACACTAAAACATATTTTGTTGTTGTTTTAGATATGGCTTCGTCAAGAAGATGTTTGCTATATTTGTGGTGATTATATATTTGCAAAATATCGAAAACCTATATCGGACTTTGTGAAAACTGCGTATCATCAATACTTTAAAATAAAATTGTGTAATCAGGACAAGCCATGGGTTCCTCATATTATATGCCAGAAATGTGTGGTGTCTACGGTTATGGTCCAGTGGAAAAAGAGATGCAATAATGTTCGTAACACCCATGATTTGGCGAGAACCTCGAAACCATCATGACGATTGCTACTTCTACGTTGTGAAAATAAACGGAATTAACCCTGGAAATCGAAGTAAGTGGTCATATCCTAACTTATCTTCTCTCAACGACCTCAATTAAAATTACAAGAGGTACAACTCAGCACATCTAAATCTTCTGATGATCCAAATCTCTGTGAACCCGAACGAAATACATCAAGTGAAGACTGTGATTCAGACTACAAATATAGCCTTTCAGAACCTCAACCATTTAATCAGAAAGAACTAAATGACTTAGTAAGAGATCTGAACTTACCAAAAGAAGCTTCTGAAATTTTAGCATCTCGTTTAAAAGAAAAAAATTTGCTTACTCCGGAAACCAACATTACATTTTATCGTACCCGAGAAAAAAATCTGTTATCGTATTTTTCTCAAGAGAAGGATTTAGTTTTTTGTAACGATGTTGGTGGTATTTTGCAGCAGATGGGATTAAAACAGTACCAACCTAGTGATTGGCGTCTTTTTTCATAGACATCAGCAAAAGAAGTTTAAAGTGTGTTTTGCTTCATAACGGTAACAAGTACGGATCTATACCTATTGCACATTCGACGACTTTAAAAGAAGAATATGTAAATGTTTCTAAGGTTATGGAAAAAATTAAGTATCATGACCACAAATGGGTCATTTGTGTTGATCTGAAAATGGTTAACTTTCTTTTAGGTCAACAAGGGGGGTACACAAAGTTCCCTTGTTTCATGTGTCTCTGGGATAGTCGTGACAAACAACACCATTGGTCACAAAAAGTTTGGCCAGTGCGGGAAGAGCTAAAAGTTGGTACAAAAAATGTTATAAACATGCCTTTAGTTAGCCGAGACCGCATCATACTTCCACCACTTCATATTAAACTCGGCATAATGAAACAGTTTGTGAAGGCGCTTGACAAAAGTGGCGAATGTTTCTTTCACGCAAGTTTCCAGGATTAAGTTCAGAAAAATTGAAAGCTGGTATTTTTGATGGGCCACAGATTAGGCAACTCGTGAAAGATCCTAATTTTGTCAAATCAAGGACTGAAGTCGAATCCAAAGCTTGGAATTCATTTGTTTTGGTTATGAGTAGCTTCCTAGGCAAAAAGAAATCTGACGACCATGTCGAGCTTGTTGAGTTCATGCTATCGAACTTGCAAGAGCTAGGGTGCAACATGAGCATAAAAATCCACTTCCTGCACTCGCATTTAGACCGATTTCCACAAAATCTGGGTGATTTTAGTGAGGAGCCGGGTGAAAGATTTCATCAGGATCTTCGGACAATGGAAGAGCGTTATCAGGGGCGATGGGACTCACATATGATGGCAGACTACTGCTGGAGTTTGCAACGAGATCTACCTAAAGTCGTTCATTCAAGGAAATCTTATAAAAGATCATTTGCTAGTGTTCAATAGAAATTTTGTTAACATAATGTATTATTTTTTTGTATTTTTTTGGCAAAATAATAAAACTGTATATTTCAAAAGGTAAAGCTGTTAGCAATCTCCCAGTATTTTTTTTCATAGTCAGAGCCATAGAAATACCCAATAACAGAAAAAAAAATAAAGGAAACAAGACTTGTGTTAACCAGTGTAATTGAGTAAAGCTAAACTACAAATCTACCCTATTTATACTTAGCCTAACCCTTGAATTACTCAGGCTGAACTAATGGTATAGGTGAGGTCATCAGTTCCGATCAAGTAACCAATAAAGGGGACCATAAGGAATAGGCCCTCTGTCTTTATTTAAACTACTTTTACATTTTACAATTTCCATACTTTCGTATGCATTCAACAATCTCCTATCAGATACATTTTTAATTAATCTTAGATTATCTAATGTTACAGTATGATCAGCTTGAAGGACATGTTCAGCAACGTTCGACTTTTCTGTTCTACTGTATTTTAAGTATGCTAAATGTTCTTCAAATCGTGTTTTAATTGACCTTTGTCGCAATTATTACAACTAATTTTATAAATTCCACTTTTCTCACAATTAAGAATCTTATCTTTGGGACTTCTTAAGATATGGATCAGATTGTCTGATGACTTATAGACTAAGGTGAGGCCTACCTTATTAAATAACTTATTGAGTCCCCTGGTGTATTTCAGATTATATGGTATGGTGACATACCTGGTCTTATTTTCTTCCCGTGTAAAAAAGGTGGAATTTTGAATATTTAATAAATTGACATAAGTTCAGGTTAAATATTCAGAATTCCACCTTTTTTACACGCGAAGAAAATAAGACCAAGTATGTCACCATACCATATAATCTGAAATATAGCAGGTATTTAATAAGGTAGGCCTCATCTTAGTCTATAAGATAAGATTCCTAACTGCGAGGAAAGTGGAATTTATGAAATTAGTTATAATGATTGCGACAAAAAGTATGTTGGGCAAACTAAAAGGTCAATTAAAACACGATTTAAAGAACATTGATCACACTGTAACATTAGATAATCTAAGATTAATTAAAATGTATCTGATAGGAGATTGTTGAACGCATACGAAAGTATGGAAATTATAAAAAGTAAAAGTCGTTTAAATAAAGACAGAGGGCCTATTCCTGATAGTCCCCTCTACTGGTTACTTGACCGGAACTGATTTCCTCGCCTGTGCCATTAGGTCCGCCTGAAGAATTCAAGGGTTAGGCTAAGTATAAATAGGATAGATTTATAGTTTAGCTCTAGTCAATGATCGCTCCTGATGAAGCTAATATGGTTAGCGAAACGCGCGTCTGGTGCAAAAATAAAGTGTTTGATGTAGTGGTGATATATACTAAGTAATGTTCTGTACGTTGATTGTTTTTAAAATAAAAATTTTTGTTACGGAAATGGAAGCCTCGGCAACGACAAAAAAGAGGAAGACTAAGAAAAAGATATCAGACACACAGAGATGGCAGAAGCTATACAAAAACGAGATTTGGAGGAAGAAACCTTTAGAAATAGGAAGGCTTGGAAAATAGGTTGCGGTAAACGGCCACAGCAGCTGTAAATATGCCGCTATATGTATGTATGTATGTTACCGAAGTATAATCAGTGACTTCACAAAACACATCCCAAATATCTCTCTTTAGTAAAAAACTATTGACCTTGAAGTTATTTTTTTTTATATGCTAGATAAATTATCAAAGTTATTGCGGTCGTGATAATTTTCGTTCAATCTACACCCTATAGAGGATATTCCAGAATTTTTTCAAAATTTTTTTGTCAGTATTTTTCGAGATAAAGGTGGGCAGCGATTTATCGCAATTTTGAAAAATAATACAAAGGGAATTATGAGCAAGTACTACATTATATATATTTTTGAACTCGTCTTTTTACAAGCTTTCATTTGACACCCCACTCAATGATCTGGTAAAAAAAATTTTCACTTCCGATTTCACCCTCAAAATTAACCCCTTAAGTCAAAATTTAACTCAAAACTACACAGCTCTAACGAGGCCATCAATTCCTATATTAGTGCCAAATTTCAACTTTTTATGTCAAATAGTTTCGGAACAAAACGGGCGTGGCCGACAGGCAGACAGACGGACAGACACCGAATTGATCTTGTGTGTTCCGTACGAAACACTAAAAAAAAGGAAAATTATATTTTAGATCTCAAACTACAGGAAAATCAATAATAATAGCATCATTTATCTTACTGAATTAATTATTTTACTTGTTTGTTTTTGGGAGATTTTTATTTTACACCAAATATGCCGGTCGTAGATATTTTAGAACACATTTCTAAATTATTGCCACTATCTTTTGACGTATCACTGAAAAGATTATTAAATGTAGAATAAGGCAGCGACAAAAATCTAATAGAGGTTCATTCCTTATGTTTATCGATATTTTCAACAACTATTTTAATTATCACTTTTATCCCAGCTGAATTGTTTAAAGTTTAACTTTATTCAACAGTAAAATAATTTTACACACAACCTATAATTCCTATTAATGAACTGCTTATAACCATTGGTTTACAATTTAATATTTAATCGCTTTGAATTCTAGAATAACTGCTTATTTATTTAAAACAAATGTTTTCAAATGATTATATTAATTTTATTACGAAAACTAGTATGTATTGTACGGACGAACTGCATAAGTTTGCCAAAGGTAATCCCAAAAACTAGTTTCGTTAACTTTCCTACTGGGTTTAATTGCCAAATCTTCATCTATATCGAGGTATGTCACGTTGTCTTCAGTTATGGGTACCCATTTCACGTGCTGAAGTAATTCTGCTGAATCATCATCAGGCGTAGGATTTCTAAAAAAATGTAGAGGAAATTGGAAAAAACGAAGCACGTCAATCCTACCTAGTACATGTTATTTTTAAAATACCTTATTTATTTTAAGACATAGGAATTTATGAAATATTCTCATGTAAATATACTAATTAGTAGTTTTCAGCATTCCTAGGCTGCCACGAGAACAGTGGTATGAATCGAAATTTCACAGGAAATTTATTATATATCAATGGAACCATTTGGAATTGATGCCGGAATGAATATATAGACATTGAGTCATAAAAATATATAGATGAAAAGAAAAAATTTAAAAATGATTGTTTTGATTTTTATACCTCCCAGGACTCTTCGCCGAATTAAATTTTTTAAAATAATGTATTGTACAGATTACACCATAGCTATATATACCTACATATGAGAAAAATTATCTGGGGACCCAAAACATTAAGAAATGCAAAAATCAGGATGCTTTTTAATAAATACAATTTAGTAGGGTAAGTAAAAAAGTAACAATGGCTATTTTAAACGAAATATCAAACTTTGCATTTGGTTACATGAGTTCAGTTGGGGATAATTTCTTTAGGGGATTTTTTTTTAATTAGAGTTATTTTCTCATGTGAGTGATGTCTTTATAATTGTATTGATAAAATGTTGTCATTTTATATCAATATGTTACAGTTTACTTCAAAATATATACTTGAATTGGTAGAAATGTCTAGCGATGTAGTGCTCTAAGAAAAAAATTGTATTATTCACACTAATATCATAATTAAATTGAACTAACCTAAGGGCACTTAGATTAATATTATTAACTAACCTAAGCTATGTAGATAGATTAATCATATGTAATTGATTATGACCTAAAATCAACATATAAGGGATTAGCTAGTTCAGGTTAATCTGATATATATATATGAGTACGTTTATATAATAACAATATTATGCGATCCAGTTCATCCCATGGAAGAAACATCAAGTTGGATTCCTTTTTATAATTTAATTTCATACGATTTTTGCATTATTTTAACTAATTTCAGATCGATTATTTTAATTAATTTCAGATCGATCATCACAAAAAATTTGTTCAGTATTTATTTGTTTTTTTTTGTAAAATTGTCGGATAAGGGTCATTCTCAATTTTCAAATTTCGACAAATATAGGATTTCGAAAATTCATAACATTGATTAAATACATTATGAAATAATAATGACTAGAAAGAACACAGTATATAGAAATGATATCGAATGATCAAAATTGTCCCTGCGAAAAACTTTGGAAAAGTGAAAGTAGTACCTCATCTTCCCTTTCTAAACAATTTTACTACTATTCCCATAGTGCAGTCAAGGATGCCCCATGTTGTCTTCAGACAGCGTATCATAAAGCGTATTCTGATGAAGCTAGACACCAAAAAGGCTTCTGGCGCGGACGGAATACCTGCCATAGTTCTTAAAAACTGTGCGAGGGCACTAACACCAGTTTTCTGTAGAATTTCCAACCTATCTTACAGAAAGGAGACATTTCCTTCCTGCTGGAAATGGGCTACAGTTCAGCCGATACCTAAAAAAGGCTAGAAGACCTTGCCAAATAACTACCGACCAATCGCACTGCTTTCAATAATATCGAAAGTCATGGAAAAGGCTATCAATCAGCATCTTCTAAAATATCTTGAAGGATTCAACATTATTAGCTATCACCAATATGGCTTTCGTAAAAATAGAACAACAGGAGAACTTCTGACTTATGTAACACATATTTGGAACAATGCAATTGAACACTTTAGAGAATCTCGAGCGGTTTCTCTTGACATATCCAAGGCATTCGACCGTGTTTGGCACGATGGGCTGTTGGCTAAGCTACATTCTTATAGTATGTCGGAAAAATTCTGTTTGTGGCTCTCATGTTTCCTCAGAGAGCATTCTTTACGAGTGGCAGTCGACGGATTTCTTTCTAACACCTTCACTATCAACGCCGGTGTACCCCAAGGCTCCATACTGTCTCCTACTCTCTTTCTCATTTACATTAACGATCTGCTGGAAAAGACCGAGAATCCAGTCTACAGCTTTGTAGATGACAGTACACCTATCTCTTCATTCACTTTGAATGCTCAGACATCGGCTACTTAGACGAATATCCGCAGACAGCAGGAAGTCATTCAACTTAACAAAAACCTGGAAGAAATTCTATCTTGGGGTGACAGTAACCAAGTGGAATTTAATGCTACAAAAATCCAGGCGGAAGTTTTTTCTAAAAAAGTTAACGTTGCTGAAACCGACATAGTTATGTCGGGGCACTCCATTCCTCTAACATCGTCACTCAATTTGTTGGGCGTTAATTTGGGAGCAAATATGTCCTAGCATGAATATGTTGCAGGTATAGCAAGGTGAGCTTCTCAAAAGTTGGGAATATTATTTCGAACCAGAAAGCTTTACACTCCACAACAACTGTTAATTCTTTACAAAGCTCAAATTCGACCAACTATGGAATACTGCTCCCATGTTTGGAGCTCCGCTCCCAAAGATACACTGCATTTGTTGGAGCTATTCGTCTGATTGGAGACCCGGAACTGACCGTCGGCCTTGATTCGCTGGAACATCGAAGAACGGTTGGTGACTTGAGCCTATTCTACAAGTACTTTCATGGAAAGTGTTCGAAGGATGTGGCCCGCTTAATTCCTCCCAGAGCGGCGCATGTTAGAAGTACACGTCGCGCTAATTCTTCACATCCGTATGAGGTTCGGCTTGTTACTCCTCGTACAACGCTTTTCAAGCAGTCTTTTATATGGAGAACATCATCCTTTTGGAATAGTTTGCCCAGGACTGTGTTTCTCACCGAGCACAATCTACAGCGATTCAAGAACAACGTGAATCGCTTTCTCCGCACACGGGTCGCTCCTGTAGCGCTTTAGGGACTTCCCTGTAGCACGTGTGCTACACCCATAAAAAAAAAATTGGCATAAATCATATTTTTACGACACTTCTTTAACTACAGTTACAATTTTGACTTTTTCTTTACATTTAACGTTCCCATAACAACATTCGTTTATTTCGGACCGATATTTTAACATAATTTAGAGAAAAACTGAATAAAACACTAACATTTGGTTGAGGTCATTTCAACGATAATGATCATGTAGAAGTATGAAAATTATTTATGTGTAACAAAAAAATCCCTTGAAAATATAAACGCAAAAAGCGTGTAAAATTTTAATACGTCTATTGAATTGTTAAAATAGAATACATGAATAGAAAAAGCGGATTTAAGTTTAAATTTATTAATATTTAAATAAAAAATTACTAAAGATACTTACGATGTTTTGGCAAAATTAGTCCATAACTTCACAATTCTTCTTCTTGTCAAAAAGTCTGCTGTCGTTTCAAGGGTTTCTGTTGAGATATTAAACAAATATGGCAATTCTTGTCCATGCGAAACTTTACCAGCTCCTAAGAATATAGTCCATTAAAATTCCAAATTGTTAGTAACAGTGTAGGGCAGGGGTGCTCAAACGGTCGATCGCGATCGACAAGTCGATCGCAAGTGCTTTTTGAGTCGATCTCGAGAAAAAAATTCCGATATAGAACTATTCACAGATTTTGTTTTAGGTAACTAAAACAAAATATAATGAATAAACTACTTAAATTTATTCGATCCACAATTAGGCCAGAATAACCCCCTCATCACTTTCTTTTATCGTAATAACCCCCTGCTAGCGGCAAAAGGCGGCTTTATCAAAGGAACGCGCGGTACTTCTCAAAGAAAAGCCGCGTTTTTGATTCCCGCCGATTTTTCTAGAAACTTCGGGCGGCGTGTTTGACGGGAACATTCGAGACTTCGTTCGCGCCGATATAAATGTTGCGCCTGCAGGAATAGGAGTCAGTCTGAGTTGTAACTTGAAGGCGATACATCGATACAAAGTTAGTTATTAATAAATAGTCCAAAATGAGTGCGGCGAAGAAAAGTAAAACTTATCATTTTAATAACGATTGGGAGGAAGAATTTTTCTTTTGTATTGTAAAGGATAAGTGCATTTGTCTCATTTGCCGTGCGTCAGTTGCAATACCTAAGCGTGGGAACTTAGAGAGGCATCATAAAACGGTTCATAAAAACTATGAAAAGGATTTTCCGTCACAGAGTGAATTAAGAAAACGAAAAGTACGTGATTTGATAACTTGTTTGAAAAAAGAACAAACCATGTTCACAAGACCAGGCAAACAATCAAAAGCTGCAACGATCGTGTCATTTAAAATATCTCATATATTGGCGAAACACAAGAAACCATTTGATGATGGATTGGTTGTGAAGGAAGCATTTATTGAAGAGGGTGAGACTTTATTTGGAGATTTTAAAAATAAAACAGTTATCTCGTACGACTGTCACAAGGCGTATTGAAGTCATGAGTCAGGACATGGCAGATAAACTAAAACATGATATCATGGAATGTACATACTTTTCTTTACAGTTCGACTAATCCACCGATATGACAGACACTACCCAGCTGTGTATTTTTATTCGAATGGTATTCAATGACGTGTCAGCTAAGGAAGAGTTTTTGACAATGGTTCCTCTGAAAGGAAAGACCCGTGGCGAAGATATATATGACCTTTTCTTCATTTTTGTAACAAGCTACCAATATATAAACTAGTGTGCATTACAACCGATGGAGCACCAGCCATGACTGGAAACGAAAACGGTTTTGTGGCATTGTGTCGAGCTAATGATGATTTCCCTTCATTTTTTTTTCTCCTTCTATTGCATTATACATCAACAAGTTTTGTGATCAAAAGTTCTAAGCATGAAGGAGATTATGGGCATTGCAATAAAAATTGTGAATTCTATCCGTGCACGTAGCTTGCAACGACGGCTCTTTAAATTGCAGTTGGAAGATAGTGAGTCAACTGAACACACTGATTTAGTTCTTCACACGGACGTCAGGTGGTTGAGTCGCGAAAAATTCCTAGAAAGGTTTCAAGAATTATTGCCCGAAATAACAGCTTTTCTGGACGAAAGAGGTGATGACACTCAGATGCTGAAAAAAGGAAAATGGCTGACTGATTTGGCATTTTTGACAGACATCACAATGCATTTAAACACCATTAATTTGGAGCTTCAAGGTAAAGGAAAAACTATTATTGAGATGATAAGCGCAATAAACGCATTCAAAAGTAAATTGCAACTTTTGATAGATCAACTGAAAAGAAAGGATCTGAAAAATTTTCCGTCTTTGAAAGCAAGGATTCCTCAGTTGAATTATGATATTTATGAGGCAGAATTATCAAATATTTTGGGCCAATTCGAAATACGTTTTTATGATTTCAGTAAATTGGCAAATATCGCATCATCTATGAGTTATCCTTTTTCGTGTAAAAACATTGAGGAATTAGCTACTGAAATAGCAAGTCAGTTTAACATGGACTCATGTTCTGTTGAAAATGAGTTAGCGCAGATTATATCAGATATACATCTCAAAGCCACAGCATCTGATACAAAATTCTGGTGTTTTATATCTGAAGATAAATATCCGAATCTAAGGCAAATCGCCCTTCAACTAACGGCAATATTTGGGTCAACTTACTTGTGAGAGTCTGCATTTTCTGAAATGAAGATAATTAAGTCAAAATATCGCAATCGACTAACTGACGAACATATGTCATCATGCTTGCGATTAGCACTCGGTAATTACGTACCATCTTATGAAAAGTATGCTGAGGACATGCAGTACCATGCTTCAACATCCAAAGTTACTCTTTAGTTAAGTTTAGACACTAGAACTCGTTTGTTTTGTAAGAACCAATAAAGTCGCAATTTTGAATAATTATGAGTTTTTCATTGCAATTTTAGAGCAGACCTACACTTACCTTTACTAAAAAAATGCATATTGTGCGGAAAACTAATATCTATGCCACGATATACCCTACCTAGACGACAATCCTGCATCACACTTACTAGCAGCCTCTCAGAGTCGATCGATCGTAGTCTAATAATATTAAGGTAGATCGCCAGCAGTTCAAGTTTGAGCACCCCTGGTGTAGGGTGTTCGTGAAGTCCTAAATCTATATTACTTTCTTGCGATAAAGATATTGTACGAGGACAGATTGAAAAGTTCGATTTTCATCAAATGAAGAAATCGAAGCTGCAGTTAACCAGTATTTTGAAGACTTTGAGGAATCTTTTTTTCAAATAGGTGTGGAAGCTTTAGAAAGCAGGTGGAATAAGTGCATAGAGTTAGGTGGAGATTACGTCGAAAAATAAAAATATTTTTGTACATATTTTATTTTGTTTTCTTGACTAGGCCGCGAACTTTTCAATTCATCTTCGCAGTTTACATAAATGTCGGTATTACCTGGCACAATTGGATTATTTTTGCTTGCAGTACCAAAAAATGAGAACTGGTACATATACACCGGTGCATATCTAGAGTGCAGTAGAGCGTGTTTGGTAGAACTCCTTAAAAACATGTTGTCGCTAAACCACTAAAAATTAAAATATAAATATTATACTCAACAGAAATATTATTTGAAACATCAGACATAAATAAGAACTGACCGCCATGATCCTTAAAAAGTAGTTACATTGGTATGCCACCTAAAATTACAACGTGTTAAGGCCATGCCAGGAATCTGGGAGAAGATAAACATATAGGTCTCCTGTAATAATAATGTTTTATATAACAGCCTCATAGAGTGTTTTTGTTGGCTATTTTTACTTATGGATATGACCAAAATTTGTTTTAAATAATGAAAAAAAAGTTTACATGGTAAACAAAAACGGCAAAAAAATCCTTAAATATTGACGTAGAAATTAAATTTCGTTTAAAGAATCTCACAAATAGTAAACAAAGCCAATGTTCGAGGGTTCAAGGTCAAATAAGCGTACTGTCATCTGCAAAGCTGTAGACTGGATTCCTGGTCCTTACCAGGATATTATTAATATAAATGAGAAAAAACGAAGATAGCATGGTGCCTTGGGGCACACCAGCGTTGATACAGAAGGTATTAGAAAGAAACCTGTCAGCCGCCACTTGTAAAGAACATTCTCTCAGAAAACACGAGAGTCATTCGTATTCGTACTATTGTCGAGGTCGGATGTGTGTCAGAGTGTTCCTAAACTTCAAAGACTAAATAAAAACTTAAAGCCTAAAAAAAACAAAAACTTCCTACCGTTGTAAAAATAAAGTGGAATGTGTGTAAAAAAAGATTATTTTTGTGCTCGTTAAGGTATTCTTGTGGAGCGTACAATAGTAAATTCGTCTTAACTGATAGTTACATAATAATAATAAATTATTTGCTTGTACAACTACCGTCATGGAAGGAAAGTTTAAATGCTGTAGATCATCTGAATTTAGAAATTTCTGCTGTGTGACATGCACTGAGGTCTTTCATCCAAGTTGTTTGAAGCGAAAAGCAAAATATGTAAAGCTTAATGCACATAAAATATACTGTTCTCTGGAGTGCCAAACTAAAGAACAAGAAAAAATGCACAAATTAGAATTGTTGCAAGAAGAAATAGAAAAACTTAAAAAAGGAAACAAAGAAAAAGACAAATATACTAAACGCCTAAAACGCGGATCTAAAGTTTTTGAAGAAAATGTATCTGCGGTGGAACAGGATTATATAAAACAATTAAAAACCAAAAAGAAGATATTGATAATCTTAACAGTAAAATTGTCACGTTAGAAAATGAAAATGGAAAAATGTTGGAGGAATTGGACGATAATAAACAGTTCGTAGAGAGATTGGAAAATGATCTAGACGAAATGAGGAGAATTAGCAGACAAATGACAGATACTATCAGATCCTGGAACTAGATAATGAACTATATTTGACTGAAATAAATAAACTAAAACTAAAACCAGCAATGAAAAACATTGGGGTGCAATGATCAGATGAAACTATACTTATAAATGATAGTGCTAATGATGATACCAGGTGTACAAGTATGAAATGCGGATTTTTTTTCTAAAAAAACATGTTAAATTCGGAAGAATGATGATAAAAAGTGCTTTATTCAAAGTATGCTCCATCGCTTGTTGTTATACATTTTTCCCATCTTTCGGGCAATTTGTGAATACTACGCCAGTAAAAATCTTCCCCTTTTACTGCGAACCATTTATCGAACCATTTTTTCACATCTTCGTACGAACCAAAACGCTGCTCAGCAAGTGCGTGACCCATCGATGCAAACAAGTGGTAATCGGAAGGAGCCAAGTCTGGTGAGTAAGCCGCATTGGGTAGAACTTCTCAGCTGTCGCGAACTGGTTTTGCCGTATGTGATGGAGCATTGTCATGAAGAAAAATGACTTTGTGTTGCCTCTTTCGGTATTCTGGTCTTTTTTTAAGCAGCGAACGGTTCAAATCGGTCAATTGTTGTTGGTAACGTTTAGTATTAACCGTTTCCCCAGGTTTTAACAGCTCATAATAGACCACGCCCCTCTGGTCCCACCAAATACAGAGTATCGATTTCTGCCAAAGCGATTCGGTCTTGCGGTCAATGTGGATGGTGCGCGTGGGTTTACCCATGATTTTTTGCGCTTGGTATTCTCAAAATAAGTCCACTTTTCATCCCCTGTAACTATACGATGTAAAAACGACTTCTTTTTGTACCGAGAGAGCAAAATGTCACAGGTGTTTTTGCGCTTTTCAATTGCCTGTCGTTCAACTCATGTTGTACCCATCTACCTGTCTTCTGAATCTTTCTCATCTCTCGTAGCCGATTGGAAACAGCTTGTTGACTAACGCCCAATTGCTCGGCGAGTCGTTTTTGTGTTTGCGAATCATCTTCGTCCAACAATGCTTGCAATTTCACATCTTCGTATTTTTTGGCGGTTTTCCACGTTCCTTGTCTGCAACATCGAAGTCACCTTGTCACCAACGCCGAAACCATCGTTCACACGTATATTGCGATAGAGCATGTTCACCATAAGCTTCTGGCAGTAATAGGTATGATTCAACAGCAGTTTTCTTCAAATAAAAACAAAAAATTAATGCTGTCCGCGAATGCTCTTTGTTTGGTAAAAATTTCGACATATTGAACAAAACAACACAACACTATGCACACACTTTTCCAATTTATCACTTGTGCGCATCTGACACTTGTTGATGACACAACAAAATGGCGCAGTGTCAAATCTTTATAGCACAAACTGCATCGGTGCACCATCTGTTGTTTGAAATCCGCATTTCATACTTGTACACCTGGTAGTTTAAATCGTTCAAATGCATATTACGAACATAAAGATGAGAGTAGTAATAGGATGTTAGTATTAGGAGATGAAAACTTATATCATTTTAAGGGTATATTGTTAAAATCATTAAAAAATTTTAAAATACAAGTAATTATAAAGCCTCATGCGTTAATTGAACACGTCATTGGCGGTATTGTAAATTTAATTCAATCTTTTACACTTAATGACTATGTCCTTGTATTGCCTGGGACAAGCAATATCTTCAAGGGTAGACTCCCTTCTCTGAAAACTCTTCACTTAAGACTAAGATTTTGCTCTCATACAAACTTTATTTTTATGTCTATTCCGTATTTTCCTACAATTCCTATTTTACATAACTTAATATACAGTTTTAATGTAAGACTAAATAAATATTTGTGTGGTATAAATAGATATTCCAAGGGGAAAAATTTGTTTTATACATACAAACAGCAAGGGTTTTATAATGTACCAATCAAAAATTGCTAACTTAATTTTAGAACATGTAACAAATGTTTCATATAAAAACAAAAATCTTAGGTTTATAAAATTGGACAATGGACTCAGTAATATGACAAATGGTCCTCATGTATACGCAAGTGTGACTGTAGATGAATTGCTGATGCAGAGTCCAGCTGGTAATAAAGACATAATAGAAACCAGCAACATGGATACAGGTAATGGAAAACATTTTTTATGACCTCCCGTGCCTCTGATAGTTTATATTTAAGTCTTGACAACAGTAAAAAAGGTGAAATCTTTTATATCAATATCCAATCATTGAAAAATAAGAGACATGAATTGGACGTATTTTTAAGTGACTTAAATTTTCAGGTTTTTACTGAGACATGGTTAAAATGTGGAGAGACTATAGCATTAAATAAATATGTATTGTCTGCATATTATTGTCGTCAGTAGAGTGTTCACGGGGGTGTAGCCGTTTTTCTCAGAAGGGACGTAATATTTAAACCAATAGATCTGGAAATGTATTGCAAAGAAAAAATTTTAGAATGTTGTGGCGTGCAGTACAAATATTAATATATTTTATGCAGAATTCGAAACGTTATTACACTATCTGTCTAATTTAAATAAAAGTATAATTATATGTGGCGACTTTAATGTGGCTGAAAAAACGAATGACTACTATGAATTTGTTTCATTACTTAATAGCTATAATTTAAAGCTTACGATTTTTGTGCCAACCAGGCAGTACGGTGATTCTGCAACGACCATGGATAATATAATTACAAATGTGAATCCTGAACTTTTTTATTGTCACGTCCATGATATAGGGCTTTCGGATCACGATTCTATTATTTTCTCTATTTAAAAACGGTAAGATACCACATATGCCTGAATTTAAAAGAATTTTCTCTGTCAAAAATCTTAAAAAGAGTACAGTTGGTACAAAAGAAGGATTTGATTGTTTTTACAATAAGATGAACTCCATTATTAAAGAATGTTTTCCTGTTCAGAGGCTGACTAAATTTAAATCGAAGGCCTGGATGACAGCAGGTATTAAATGCTCCTGTCGGCATAAGAGGCAACTCTTTAGGTTTCTTAAAAATAATCCTAATTTAGTTCTTAATAACTTTTATAAGAATTACTCTAAATTGCTAAAAGAGATTACAGAGAAAGCAAAAAGTATGGTTATTGAAGAAGAAATAAAACAGACGAAAAATATATCTAAAACCGTATGGACAATAGTAAATAATGAAGCTGGTAGGGGAAAGCATATAAAGAATTATGAATGGAAAATTACTATAGATAATGATGACATAACGGATAGAACTGCAGTTGCTAATATTTTCAGTACTTTTTTTACTGGTGTTGCAAACATCTTTATCTTTCCTAAATTGATATTACCAAGAATAGATAATACACCGGTCAGTTTCTTCTTTAGTCCTGTGACGAGTATGGAAATAAAAATGATAATTTCATCATTAAAAAATGGCAATTCCGTAGGTATTGATAAGATACCACTAAAATTTATTAAAACTCATCAAGAGGTTTTATCCCCCATTCTAACACACCTGATTAATGTATCTTTTGCTGAGGGGTGTTTTCCCGATCAGTTAAAAATATCTAGGGTAATACCAGTTTATAAAAAAGGGCTAGATAATGAAGTAGCAAAGTATCGTCCAATTTCATTAGCTAATGTTATTACGAAGATCATTGAAAAGACTGTACATACTCGTTTAAAAAAATTCTTAGAAAAGAATAATTTGATGACTCCTTCTCAGTATGGATTTAGATCCAAGAGTGCTTTTTGAAATTTTAAATTATGTTTATGGTGTGCGAAACCAGGGAAAGTATTGTGTCATTGTATAATTTGATTTATCAAAAGCTTTTGATGTAGTAGATCATAATATTTTATTACAGAAACTCGAGAAATGGCATGAGATACGTAGCACTGACTTGGTTTTGTTCCTATTTGTCTGATCGAAAGCAATATGTTTCAGTTCTTACTGACGGGAATGGTTATGATTCTGATCTTGGGGATGTGACTGCTGAGGTTCCTCAGGGATCTGTGCTTGGGCCTTCGCTATTCAGTATTTATATAAATGATCTTCCTAAACATATCAAGGCAAAAGTTTTAATGTATGCTGACGACACAACTTGTCTCCTGAGTGACGACATTCCCGAAAAATTGCAGATAGCGACCAAAGATTGTATAAATGAATTAACTAACTGCTTCGCTGCAAACAAGCTAAAGCTTAATGTTGATAAAATCTGTCTCTTGGTCTGCAAAAATAGAAATTCGGAACCGCTATGTGAAAACATGTTTACAAGTGGTTATAAAATCAACCCCATTTTAGAGTCAAAAATCTTGGGTTTAACTGTTGATTTAAACCTTAAATTTGAAACACACCTGAGAGAGCTGAAATTAAAACTTAATGCAATATGCTTCTCTATACGTGTTCTGAGAAATGTAGTGACTCTCAAGGTTTTGAAACTGGTTTACTATGGATATTTCCATTCAAGAATGGTTTATGGAGTTCAGTTCTGGGGGACTGAGCCTGGAAGTCTGGGCATTTTTCGTGCTCAAAAGAGGTGTGTGAGAGCAATTAATAATGTAAAACCTAGAGATTCATTTAAAGAATATTTTAAAAAAGATCGCATTATGACATTACCGTCTTGTTACATGTATAAGAGCCTATTAACAATGCACAAAATGAAGAACAACTATATTTCTGGCTCTAGGATTGTGGCATACCCTCTTAGAAGAGACCTCATTCGCTCGGTCCTGCCAAATACAGCCAAATACTATAATAGTACATTTTACCAAAGTATTGTACCGTATAACATATTGCCTGAGCCAATGAAAAAACCTGGGAATTAACCGATTTAAAAAGAGACTAAAGAATATTTTATTGGAAGAGGCATTTTACAATGTACAAGGATTTAACGATTATCTTGGTCGCCTCTGAAACGAAAAACTTTTAATTAATTCAGTATGTGTATTGTGTATCGTGTATTTGCAGTTATTGTTATTTATCTGACCTATACTTGTTTTATGTAATTAACTGATAATTTTATATATGTATGAAGTTTAGGACTAAATTTAAGTCCTGTCTAAAGCTATTGCAAAATGGACCATAAAGATTATTATTATTATTTTTAGAAACAAAACCGCTCGGACATTCCATAAGAGCGTATCTTAGTCAATAATCCGTCGTGCTGAACAAAGTTAATTGTCTTGAATATATCAAGTACATCCGCTTGATATTCTCCATAATGTTCAAAATTTAGGCGAACTTATTTAGCTATCAGAATAATCTAAGCTTGCTGACGCGAATAAATAACCTAGTATTTTATGTCCAACTGTGGGACAAGTCTTTTAAGCTTCCTAAAAGGCAAGATATTAATATATAATTTCCAAAAATTAAAAATTTTTAGAATTCTCAGTCACTTAAAAGAATATATTGATATTCTTTTGAAATAACAACTTAATTATATATTTGAAAATTTCAGGTAAGTTAGTTTAAAGTTCTTCTACATTTTCATTTTATCACAATGAAAATAAAATGATAATTTTCTGTCTTATTTTTAATTCTTGGCATAAATAGAAATTTTATTAATATTTAAATAATTTAAATAAAAATTTTCAACGATTAGTCGTGAAGATTATTGTAATCTCTTTTTATTATTTAGAAAAAGAATTACCACAAACCTCGAGATATGCTGCTATATTATCAACAAGAAGTCCTCCTTTACCAACGTAGTGCTGATGTATTTCTTCCCCAATAGTTAGTAAACTGACATTTTCTTTGACTGGCAAATTAGGTACCATAAGTTCTGGATTTGCATCGGTCTGGGCAGCTCTTTGTTCATATATAGCTTCATCTTGCATTGCAACGAACAAACGAATGTTATGTTAGTATTTCGGATGACCACAAAGGGTTAAATCTACTACGCTTTTAATTTTTTTAGAAAGAAATCACAATTTTGGGAATAATTAGGTGTAGGTTTGCGAAAAATCATCCTTCAAGATTTTTTAGGATTCCTAAGTCACGCCTGTCGACATAATAACTCTCTAATTAAATTAAATATCAATTTTTAATTTATTTCACGTATAATACCTAAAGAAGGGAAAAAACTTTTAATTTTTGAGTGCTTTGCTTTGGAGTTTCAATGGTATTATTAGAATTTTTCCCGGTTTTTTGTTGCAATATTTGACCGATTTTTAACATAATTATTTACAGCAAAAGATATGTGAGATCAAAGGGATGGAGTAGGGTGTTAGAAGGAATTATTAATATATAAATATGAAGTCCCTATTTTAGAAAATATCTAGTTGTATTGCTTGTAGTGCAAAAAAGTAAAATTCAGTGTTTATTTTAGAATTGCGTATTTAGAAGGAAGGTACGCTGTAAATCATTTTATCATTTTTTAAATAATTAACATATACCCTCTACTACAGGGGTGCTCAAACTTGAACTGCTGGCGATCTCCCTCAATATTGTTAGACTACGATCGATCGACTCTCAGACGCTGCAAGTAAGTGTGATGCGGGATTGTCGTCTAGGTAGGGTGTATCGTGGCACAGATATTAGTTTTTCCGCACATATGCATTTTTTTAGTCAAGGTAAGTGTAGGTCTGCTCTAAAATGTCAATGAAAAAACTCATAATTATTCAAAATTGCGAGTTTATTGGTTCTTACAAAACAAACGAGTTCTAGTGTCTAAACTTAACTAAAGAGTGACTTTGGATGTTGAAGCGTGGCACTGCATGTCCTCAGCATACTTTTCATAAGATGGTACGTAATTACCGAGTGCTAATCGCAAGCATCATGACATATGTTCGTCAATTAGTCGATTCCGATATTTTGACTTAATTATCTTCATTTCAGAAAATGCAGACTAGCACAACTAACCAAGCACTCAAACATTGCCGTCAGTTGAAGGGCGATTTGCCTTAGATTCGGATATTTATCTTCAGATATAAAACACCAGAATTTTGTATCAGATGCTGTGGCTTTGAGTTGTATATCTGATATAATCTGCACTAACTCATTTTCAATAGAACATGAGTCCATGTTAAACTGACTTGCTATTTCAGTAGCTAATTCCTCAATGTTTTTACACGAAAAAGGATAACTCATAAATGATACGATATTTGCCAATTTACTGAAATCATAAAAACGTATTTCGAATTGGCCCAAAATATTTGATAATTCTGCCTCATAAATATCATAATTCAACTGAGGAATCCTTGCTTTCAAAGACGGAAAATTTTTCAGATCCTTTCTTTTCAGTTGATCTATCATAAGTTGCAATTTACTTTTGAATGCATTTATTGCGCTAATCATCTCAATAATAGTTTTTCCTTTACCTTAAAGCTCCAAATTAATGGTGTTTAAATGCATTTTGATGTTCAAAAATGCCAAATCAGTCAGCCAATTTCCGTTTTTCAGCATCTGAGTGTCGTCACCTCTTTCGTCCAGAAAAGCTGTTATTTCGGGCAATAATTCTTGAAACCTTTCTAGGAATTTTCCGCGACTCGACCACCTGACGTCCGTGTGAAGAACTAAATCAGTGTGTTCAGCTGAGTCACTATCTTCCAACTGCAATTTAAAGAGCCGTCGTTGCAAGCTACGTGCATGGATAGAATTCACAATTTTTATTGCAGTGCCCATAATCTCCTCCATGCTTAGAACTTTTGAACACACAGCTTGTTGATGTATAATGCAGGGGGGGGGTGGGGGTCGGGGGGGGGGGTGGGGGGGGGGGGGGGTGGGGTGGTGGTGGGGGGGGGGGGGGGGGGTGTGGGGGGTGGGGGGGATGGGGAGAAAAAAATGAAGGGAAATCATCATTAGCTCGACACAATGCCACAAAACCGTTTTTGTTTCCAGTCATTGCTGGTGCTCCATCGGTTGTAATGCACACTAGTTTATATATTGGTAGCTTGTAGTTTGTTACAAAATTGAAGCAAACGTCATATATATCTTCGACACGGGTCTTTCCTTTCAGAGGAATCATTGTCAAAAACTCTTCCTTAGCGGACATGTCATTGAATACCATTCGAATAAAAATACACAGCTGGGCAGTGTCTGTCATATCGGTGGATTCGTCGAACTGTAAAAAAAAGTATGTACATTCCATGATATCATGTTTTAGTTTATCTGCCATGTCCTGACTCATGACTTCAACACGCCTTGTGACAGTCGGACTAGATAACTGAAGTTCTCTAATAGCAAACATAATCTCTGTTTTATTTTTTAAAATCTCCAAATAAAGTCTCACCCGCTTCAATAAATGCTTCCTTCACAACCAATCCATCATCAAATGGTTTCTTGTGTTTCGCCAGTATATGAGATATATTTAATGACGCGATCGTTGCAGCTTTTGATTGTTTGGCTGGTCTTGTGAACATGGTTTGTTCTTTTTTTCAAGCAAGTTATCAAATCACGTACTTTTCGTTTTCTTAATTCACTCTGTGACGGAAAATCCTTTTCATAGTTTTTATGAACCGTTTTATGATGCCTCTCTAAGTTCCCACGCTTAGGTATTGCAACTGACGCACGGCAAATGAGACAGATGCACTTATCCTTTACCATACAAAAGAAAAATTCTTCCTCCCAATCGTTATTAAAATGATAAGTTTTACTTTTCTTCGCCGCACTCATTTTGGACTATTTATTAATAAACTTTGTATCGATGTATCGCCTTCAAGTTACAACTCAGACTGACTCCTATTCCTGCAGGCGCAACATTTATATCGGCGCGAACGAAGTCTCGAATGTTCCCGTCAAACACGCCGCCCGAAGTTTCTAGAAAAATCAGCGAGAATCAAAAACGCGGCTTTTCTTTGACAAGTACCGCGCGTTCCTTTGATAAAGCCGCCTTTTGCCGCTAGCAGGGGGTTATTACGATAAAAGAAAGTGATGAGGGGGTTATTCTGGCCTAATTGCGATCGAATAAATTTTAGTAGTTTATTCATTACATTTTGTTTTAGTTACCTAAAACAAAATCTGTGAATAGTTCTATAACGGAATTTTTTTCTCGAGATCGACTCAAGAAGCACTCGCGATCGACCGTTTGAGCACCCCTGCTCTACTATATAAACCTATTGCTATTTTTATTTCTACATATCTTCTTCTTAAAGTTCCTATTCGGATTGAATTTTGGCAATCATTCTGACTATTTACTTGACATTACTTTATCTGCTGCAGCTCTGAGAAAACCGGTGGTAGTTGTTGAGAACCAATTTCGGAGAATTTTACGTTTATTTAACTCAAATGATGATAAAAGACGGACCTAAGAATCACGCTTTTTGTTCAAAAGTAATTTGAAATATCAACTACACTAATTCTCGTTATAAAACGCAAACAACTGTTGAAGGTTCACATTATTCAGTTTTATGTTGCAGAAAAAACAGTGACAATTGCCGTCACAAAATTTTTTAACATTATTTTCAGTGTTCCATTCGAAACACTTATAAGTTTACTTCGGTGTCTGTCTGTCTGTTCGTTTGTCTGTCTGTCATAACCGATTTTCTCCGAAACTATTGGACATAGAAAGTTGAAATTTGGAATTGACGATCTCATCAGAGCAGTGTAGTTTTAAAAGTTAAATTTTGATTTTTGGGGGTGAAATCGAAAATGAAAAAAAAAGCTTATAAAAACACAAATTTAAAAATATATATAATGTAATACTTTCGCATACTTTTCTTTGCAATATTTTTAAAAAATCGCTAAAAATCGCTGTCACCCCTTATCTCGAAAAGTACTGATCAAAGAATTTTGAAAAAACTCTGGAATATGCTCCACAGGATGTAGATTGAACAAAAATTATCACAACTTTCATAATCTATCTGGTATAAATAAAAAATTCAAGGTCATCAGTTTTCAGTAAAGATCCGAAAAAAACTTGGGATGTGTTTTGTGAAGTCATCGATCATTTTATGCCTCCGTAAGGAAAATTTACTAGCAGTCAAAATAAGGATGGGACTGGACAAGGAACCCAAAACGATATCTTTAATGTCTATATACGCACCTGAGGATAACCAAACGAAGGAAGAACGAGAGATTTTATAACCAACTAGAACATACCCTTGAAAATTTACCACAAGATCAGCCAAAGATTATCCTCGGGAATTCCAATGCAAGAGTCGGTAAGGAGGTGATTCCTGGTATTAAACGAAGACATTTTAAACAGCAATGGGGAAATTATGATAAACCTATGCACACTTAATGAATTGCGAATCAACAACACATTCTTTAACAATAAATATCAATACATATACACATTCTAAAACACAAGAGGTCACAGATCAACAGTTGACTACATTGCAACCAGCAGGCAACTAAGACCAGAACAAATCATAGACGTCAGAATGTTAAACTCGGCAAACATAGGAAGTGACCGCAGTCTACTCCTGGCGAAGATCAGACTACACATAAAAACCCCAAGGAAAAATGTGAAAACAACACAAATAGAAAAGATCAATAACGAGTCGTAATGGGATCCTTCAATAAAGGACCTGTATAAAAACAGGATCAAAAGAAAAATAGAAAATAACATGACTCGAGAAGAGGACAACATTAATACGAGCTGGGAGAAGTTGAAAACCAATATAAAGAAAGCAGTAATCGAAAGATAAAAATGACAAATGACAACCTCGCTCATTTAAAGTCAAAGTAAATGGCTCTCTGTCAGACTGATTCTATCCTAAGTCCTACGCTTTTCCTTCTAACAATACAATAACTTGACGATTACATTCCACCTCATATTAATGATGGATTTTCACGTCATTGTCGGTAGGCAAGATGTTTAGAAACAACAGCTTCTTCCATACCAGCCAAAATAACATCGGAGACCTCCCTGGCGCAGTCAGATGGGTTGTCGGATCGAAAACAGACGTCTACCGAAGAGAAAGTTCAAAAATATTCCATGAGATCTTCCCATTTAGCAGATTTGTAGTGCCAAATCTTGCGCGGCTTAGGCGCGTCTCTGTCACTGATTGGTAGGATACTCGATGTCGAAAGCAGTTTATGGTCGGAAGAACCTAACGGCGGATTTACAGTAATCGTGTAAATCTCCAGACTGGTGGTTAAAAACAGATCAAGAAGACTGGCGAACTCCCTGTCTCGATCGGGGATCCGTGTTGGTTCGTCAATAAGCTGAGTTAAGCAACAACTGATTGAGAATGATTCAGCTTCACGACCTTGTTCGTCGGTACTATTTGAATATTTAAGCCAGTTGATACTGTAGACATTAAAGTCGCCCAGAATAGCAATTTCGGCACTTGGGTAGTTAATTTGTAAATGATCGATGGTGTCTGCAAGAGAAGCGAAAAGTGTTCTAAAGTTGGTATCACTTGGTGGTCGATAGAGGATACAAATGAACCTTGTGGCTTATTGAGTCGTTATTTTTAACCACATAACATCAAAGTTTGGGGGCTCCAGAGCCTCTTCTCGTCGGCAAGAGAGGTCGCTTCTGACAAAAAGACAGATTCCAAAGTTACGCCTAAATCGGGAATAGAAATCATTTTGTTCGAAAATATTTCGGAAATTCTTTGCATTTAGTAGATTCGTAGTGTCAAATCTTGCGCGGTTTAGGTGTCTCGCTAATATTAGTATTAGTATTAGTATTGTATATGTCTATTTATAAATAAACTTTAACTGGTGCTTTTGTCAATTGCCTTTTCCGTTTATAAAAAGTGTCAGCTTTTAATCTATGTAACTTCATATTTAATTGCACATCATGAATTTCTTTTCTGATCTTGTTTACCGTTTCTTCTTTATTTGCAGGTACAACTAGATCCCCTTGTAGTTTTTGTTCATCTACCTTATATTTGTCACATGTGCTACATGTGTCACTTCGGGGATACCCGAATGAAATATTAAATTTTGTAGAAAATATTTCACGAAATTTTTCATACGACATCAAGTTTCTAGGATGCTTCGAAGAGTACATGCTATGTAACTTTTTGATATTCAGGTCTTCGGGTAAATAAATTTTGCTGCTAGCTTTTAGGCTATAATGAGCTTTTCGGCCTTTTAATGATTTTAACTGCCACCTTAGACTAGTTGAAAAATTAAACCTTTTTAGTGAATCAGGCAGTATTAAATTAAAATAATAATATATTAAAAAAAAACATAAACAAAATTTCTGAATGTAACTCTTGTTTCTAGCTCCTTTAGTATCTGAGATCTAAAATAAAAAATAACCGGTCAAGTGCAAGTTGGACTTGCTCAATTAGTTTTCTGTACGTTGATTGCTTTTAAAATAAAAAATTTGGTTACGGAAGTATGAAATGATCGATCACTTCACAAAACACACCCCAAATGAGTTATCAACAAACTTTTTTTCCGATCTTTACTGAAAACTGATGTTCAAGGTCATCTGATGACTTGAAATTTTTGTTTTTTAAATACCAGATAAGTTATTAAAGATAATGCACTCGTGATAATTTTCGTTCAATCTACACCCTGTGGAGAGGAGTTTTTTCAAAATTTTTTGATCAGTACTTTTTGAGATAAGGGGGAGGAGGGCCAGATATTCTCGGCAGTTTTTTAAAAATAATACAAAGAAAGAAAAAAAAAAGGAGTCGCATTGGCGGTACACAATAGATATAAGAACAATATACTGGAATGCACAAACGAGTATGTCTCCTCCAGAATACTAACAATCAAAATAAGGATGGGACTGGATAAGCAACCCAAAACGATCTCTTTAACGTATATATACGCACCTGAGGATAACAAAACGAAGGAAGAACCAGAGAAATTTTATAACTAGCTAGAACATAGCCTTGAAAATTTACCACAAGATCAGCCAAAGATTATCCTCGGGGATTTCAATGCAAGAGTCGGTAAGGAGGTGATACCTGGTATTAAACAGAAATATAACGAAGAGACTTTAAACGGCAATGGGAAAATGATGATAAACCTATGCACACTTAATGAATTGCAAATCAACAACATTTTCTTTAACCATAAATATCAATACAAATACACATTCCAAAACACAAGAGTTCACAGATCAACAATTGACTACATTGTAACCAGCAGGAAAATAAGACCAGAACAAATTATAGACGTCAGAACGTCAAACTCAGCAAACGTAGGAAGTGACCACAGCCTACTCCTAGCGAAGATCAGACTACAGATAAAAACCCCAAGGAAAAAAGTGAAAATAATACAAATAGAAAAGATCAATAGCGAATCATTGTGGGATCCTTCAATAAAGGACCTGTATAAAAACAAGATTAAAAGAAAAATAGAAAATAACATGATTCAAGAAGGAGACAACGTTAATACGAGCTGAGGGAAGTTGAAAACCAATATAAAGAAAGCAGCACTCGAGAGCCTACTAACAAGAATGACAAATGGAAGGAACACATGTAATAATAAGACCCCATGGTTCTGCGTAGAAATAAAGGAAAAATGCAAAGAAAAGAAAAAAGCATACCTAAACTAAAGGACATTAGGAAGACCAGAATCATATAATCAATACCAGAGAGTTAGAAACGAAACATCCACACTTGTGAGGCAGACCAAAAATCAATACTGGGAAATTTTCTCAAAAAGACTGGAGAAAGATTTCTGCGGAAGGCAGAAACAAATATGGCTCTTCCTGAGATCATAATGGAAAGAGATTAACGAACTAATAGAAGCCAAGCACATAACAAAAGACCAATGGGTAGAATATCTGACAGACTTGTATAAGAAGGATAGAAATATGGAGGAAATGAACACACCAGAAATAGCAATCGACAATGACGCAGAGATCGAAATAAAGGAGATAAAAGCGAACCTGAAAAAGCTCAAGAACACAAAAAGTGCAGGAATGGACGAAATAACAAATGAGTTGCTTAAATATGGTGGAAAAAAACGTTAATTCAGTTACTGTTATTTAAAAAGGGAGATAAAAAATTACCAGCCAACTATAGAGGAATAAACCTCTTAAGCACCACACTGAAATTTATAACTCGGGTAATAACAACGAAAATAAACAGCATAATATCATTGTCGGGCGAACAGCAGGGTTTCAGATCTGGAAGTTCATGTACAGATGCGGTGTTCGTAATAAGACAGATAAGCGAAAAATAAATAGAATAGATCTGCTCAAAGCATTCGATCAGGTTTAACTGAAATACATCGTTCACCTGCTCAATAACGCGGGAATCGCACGCAATTTAGTTAAAACTATAGAAAACCTATACGAAGAAAACAAAATACAGGCAAAAATAGAAGGAGAACTCACAGAACCGATACAAGTGGAGAGCGGTATCCTACAGGGAGAGTCACTAAGCCCGTTGTTGTTCAACATCATCATGTATGAAATAATAAGACAAATCACACCATTAAAAGGGTACCGAATGGGAGAGAAGGAGATAAATATTATATGCTATGCCGACGACGCGGTACTGATAGCGGAAACAGACGACGACCTTCAACGTTTATTGCACAGATTTAATGGAACAGCAAAATCGTTCAACATGAGAATCTCCGTAACTAAAACCAAATATATGACAACCTCCAAAACGCCATTAAGATACAAGCTTGATCTAGACCGAAAGGTAATCGAGCAAGAAATGAAATTCCGATATCTAGGAATCGAACTGTCGGGCTTTGGAGATGCTGAACAGGAAGTAAGGGACCAAACAATTAAAGCAATAAGAATAGCAAGATGTCTCAATAGCACCATATAGTATATTAAAAGTATCAACATCGAAACAAAATCAAGAATCTACAAGACCATGATAAGGCCGATAATGACATACACTGCAGAAACAAGGGCGGAAACAACAAAAACAAAAAGAATAATGGAGACAGCCGGAAAGACGGAGCGACAATCTAGAGGTGGAGAGGCAAGATGTCGAAGATGAAACATGCAATTAGCCTAAAGAAGAAGACGAAGAAGAAGAAGTAAGAATATTTTTTATTTTAAAAGCAGTCAACTCACGGAACACTAATTGCGTAAGTACAACTTGCCCTTGACCGTTTTTTTTTATTTTCCATAATATTAAACTGGTTTTTATTTTTATATCATTTTTTCAATACTTACTCAAATCTATATTACATCTTGCGCGGCTTCACCAAAAAATAATTATATTTTTATTATAGTACGCTCAATAAGTGCATACTTTCTTCGGTTGTCATAGTGTGAAATTTTGTTGCTATAGAATCTGTGATTTTTAGGTTAGAACGACTTTAGCGTGCAGGGTTTTTGGAAAAATGGAAAAATTGAACAACGTGCGGTCATTAAGTACCTGTTTAAAAAAAGATTAACACCAAAGAAGATCCACGATGATTTGAAAATAACAGGGAATCAGCTCCGTCATATACCACTGTGAAAAAATGAGTTGCAGAATTTGGACGAGAGCATCGAAGATAACTTTCGCTCCCGCCGGCCCACGACGTCTGCCACTGAAAAAAACATCGGAAAAGGGTGTGATCTCATATTGAAAAACCGTCGATTAACTATGAGGGAGATTGCAGACACTATAGGCATCTCGTCTGAACGAACACTAAACATCATGGCCAACGAACACGAATTTTCCAAGGTTTCCGCTAGTGGGTCCCCAGATTACTTTCAGTTGATCAAAAACGAATTTGACTCACGATTTCTCGCGACTGTTTGGAGACGTTTGAGGCTGATCTGCACGATTTTCTTAACAGGTTTTTGACAATGGACGAAATCTTGGTTCACTATTATACTCCATAGTGAAAACAACAATCCAAGCAGTGGAAAAAATCTGGTGAACTGACCTCAAAGAAAACGAAGGCAATTCTGTCGGCTGGAAAAGTGATTGTGTCAGTTTTTTGGGATGCCAAAGGTATTATTATGGTGAACTACCTTCCGAAGGGCGAAACAATAAACTCGACTTACTATTGCACCTTTTTGCGTCGTTTACGTCAAGAAATTAAAGAGAAACGCCCAGGATTACTCAGAAAGAGACTTTTGTTACATGAGAACAACGCTCGCGTTCACAAGTCTGTTGAGTCTATGGGTCAAATTCGTGATTGTAATTTCGATTTGCTGTCCCACCCAGCTTATTCTCCTGATTTGGCACCTTCGGACTTTTATCTGTTTTCAAACCTAAAAAACACCTCGGTGGCCAGAAATTTTCATCAAATGAGGAAGTCGGAGCTCCAGTTAACCAGGATTTTGAAGACCTTGAGGAATCTCTTTTTTAAACAGGTGTGGAAGCTTTAAAAAAGCAGGTGGAAGAAGTGCATAGAGATATGTGGTGATAACGTCGAAAAAATAAAAATATTTTTATACGTATTTTATTTCGTTTTCTTCAGTCCATCCTTGTGTATTTGGCAATAGTTTCAAAGCATATGTGGTAATAATAATGAGAAAATGGTAATAATTTTGGTGCATACATGCTACCCAAATACTCTACATCATGTTTTGACCTATGATTTTGAGGGGAAATTTATGTTTGTTTTAAATAAATAAATTAAAATTGGAATTGATTTTCTTCTTAACCGTCAGGTATCGATTTATATTTGTCCTGCTCATTTTTATTTGAATGAATATTTTGAGAAGGATAAGTATTTGTTTTTAATTTAAAAATTAAAGTTCAAACTACATTCTGTTCAAATATAATTGTATGTAAGTATTTGTTTATGTAATTTATACAGAATATGTCAATTCGATTTCAATAATATCTGACAAATTGATTATTTTAATACAAACAACAGTTTAAAATATTTTTTTGTGGCACTAATTAGACCACGTGCGATATGTAGTAATAAAATATCTTTGACTTACCCATTCCTGCAAATTCTAAAGATTCTTCTGAATTAAATCCTATAATAAGAGGAACTTGTGCTACTTTTCCAGATTCTATGGTTTCAAACAATAAATCAGTTAAAAAGGATTGGTCAGTTTTAACTTCAATAACTGGACCTACCTAAAATAAAATAATCTAGAAAATAATATGTTTATACAGATTTTTGTATTATCTTTTATTTAGGGCAGTGAAAAGTTATTAGAGAGTAAAGGAAATTATTTGATTATAATTGTCCGATACAGTTGCACACGCAATGTATTATATCTCATCTTTGATCCAAGAGATCCACATAAATTTTAGTGGTCCTGAAGCCTGCCTAGTTTTATTAAAAATCAGCCTGTATACAATTTTTGTTGTCACATATTTCCTAGGATAAAAAGGTATACTACTAGGAAAGTACTACAAGTATTTTTTCTAAAATTATTATTTACGTATGAAATAGACCTCAAAAAATGTGTCTTTGATAATTTTTAAAGCAAATACATGCATACGTTTTTAAAGTATCTTTATTTTTATGGCATTGAATATTTAACAATAACAGATTTTGTTTATTTTAGACTAAACGGGAAAACTTTATCACACGGACATAACCACAAAACATTGCTCAAAGGGGCTCTGAACTTTTGTTAGTTTGCACGCTAATCACACAATATTTCAATTATAAGACACGAAATTCACCAGTCCTCTCGACTTTAATTACATTAAATGAGAACTTCAAGACATATACCATGCAGATCTGGTTATTCTTCTTTCATCCAGATTGCTATTCTACAGGAATAGAGAAGAACCAGCAATCATATTAATAACAGGAACTTTATTACGGTGTGAGAGTTTAGATTTTTCTAGTCGTTACTGCTATGGATGAAGGTTTTGACAGGTACATGTTTATGTTTAAAACCCAATGCCATTAACTGTTATTTTTCAAGTGCCTTAAGTAACTGTCTCGTTTTGAAGCAGCATGGCGTTTAAGGCCATGCACTTAAAATAAATAATTGATCTTATGTCTGCAATTTCCTGGAAAACCATAGTTACTATATCCACGCATTTGACGTAGAACAAAAAACAAGCAGCGAGATCAAACGTAAGAAATTATCCAGGTCCCTAAAGCGCTCCAGGAGTGGCATGTGTGCGGAAAAAGCGATTCACGTTGTTCTTGAATAGCTGTGAATTGTACGATGTGTGAAACACAGCCCTTGGCAAATTATTCCAAAGGGATGATGTTCTTCATATAAAAGACTGATTGAAAAGCGTTGTACACGGAGTAACAAGCTGAACTTCATACGGATGTGAAGCATTAGCGCGACGTGTAATTCTAACATGCACCGCTTTGGGAGAAATTAAGCGGACTACATCCTTCGAACACTTTCCATGAAAATACTTGTAGAACAGACTCAAGTCGCCAACCGTTCTTCGATGTTCCAGCGAATCAAGGCCGCCGGTCAGTTCCGGGTCTCCAATCAGACGAACAGCTCTTCTCTGAGCAGAATCCAAAAAATGCAGTGTATGTTTGGGAGCGGAGCCCCAAACATTGGAGTAGTATTCCATGGTTGATCGAATTTGAGCTTTGTAAAGAATTAACAGTTGTCGTGGAGTGTAAAGCTTTCTGGTTCGAAATAAGCTTTCTGGTTCGAAACCTTTAAAAACTTTTCCTTGAAAAGTCGTTGATTTAGTTCCTACTTTTGGAGTATTTGACATTAAAGTAAATTTTAGAATATAAAGTTTTTGGAAGATCATTTATAAAGAAACCAAAAAGTGTAGCAATCGTTTTGCTACAACCTATCATTTCGAGAGAATTATGAACAACTTTGTGGCACTTTAGACAAATAAGTGGGAAAATAAAGGAATACTAATAGACAGTGAACGATTAAATCACTTAAGGCTCTCAGATGATGTCGCTCTGATCCCAACACAAAAGAAGAATTACACGAAATGCTGATAAAATTAAATAACAAGTCTCGAGAAATAAACTTCACTAAAACCAACAATTTGAACAAAACTGAAGATAACAGGCAGGAACTATTAATGGATGGTGAAAGAATAGGAAATGTACAAACATTCATTTATTTAGAACAAAAAATCGAAATAACAAAAAATAATTTAAGGGCTCACTTAGGTAGGATAGTCTCGTTAGCTTGGTTCGAAAGGTTTAGTAAATTTCACAGCAAAACTACCTCTGCCCTTAATACAACAAGTAAATTCCACACTAACCTTATAAGGGTGCTTAAATCTTACAGGTAATCTCCACACCAAGCAAATATAATTATGCTTTATTCATCTAAATAAAATTGCACGGATTTCTTTTAAATCAGTTTTTATTGAAAATTTTAGATATTTGCAAAAATATATGTTTTTATTTCATAGTAGAATAATATTGATAAAACATGAAGTTTTTGCTAAATATATAAAATACAATTGGACAAATTTCCTTACATATACTAGATAATGCTACAAACCTATACATACGAGGCATGTTTTTTAAGTAAGTACCGTTTTGCGATTCCGCCGCCGCAGCGATACGGTCGGTGTTCCGCGCATGCGCGCTGGTAACCTACATCTCATGTCTACGCACTGACGCCATTACAGTCTGATTCTTCATTGTATACGTTGTTTACTGAGTGTTTAAGATGCCTCCGACAATCGTGAGTCCCGCCGATTGTGAAGTACGGGCTGTTATACGATTTCTTAGTGCTAAAGGCGTAAAACCGATCGATATTCATCGTGAGATCTGTGAAGTTTACGGACAAAACATTATGAGTGATGGAATGGTAAGGAAATGGGTGAGAGCATTTAAAGATGACCGCACAAATGTGCATGATGAAGAACGGAGTGTGCGTCCTTCGGTCGTTAATGAAGATTTGGTGCAGAAAGTGGACGAAAAGGTGAGAGAAAACAGACGCTTTACAATTTCATCATTGTGCGACTGCTTTCCTCAATATTCTCGTAGTGTTTTGTATCGCATTGTGACCGAGAACTTGAATTACCGGAAATTGTGTTCACGTTGGGTTCCAAAAATGTTGACGGATTTGCACAAAACCCAACGTTTAGGCAGTGCATTGACTTTCCTTGAGCGGTACCACAATGAAGGTGAACATTTTTTAGACCAAATTGTTACTGGTGACGAAACATGGGTGGCCTACGTCACACCAGAATCGAAACAACAATCCATGGAATGGCGACATTCATCATCACCCAAAAAAGTGAAGTTTAAGCAAACAATTTCTGCCCGCAAAATCATGTGCACAGTTTTTTGGGACAGAAAAGGAGTATTGCTAGTGGAGTTTCTGCCTCGTAATGAGACAATCAATGCAGCGTCTTATTGTGAGACATTGAACAATCTGCGTCGTGCAATCCAGAACAAAAGACGTGGCAAGTTGAGTAAGGATATCGTTTTGCTGCATGACAATGCCCGTCCACATGTGGCTAATCGGACCAAAGATCTCATCAAATCTTTTAAATGGGAAACTCTAGATCATCCTCCATACAGCCCTGATCTGGCGCCCAGCGACTACCATTTGTTCCTGCACTTGAAGAAGCACCTGGGTGGTCAGCGTCTTCAAGACGATAACGAAGTCAAAACATTTGTGATACAGTGGTTAACAAGTCAGGCGGCAGAATTTTATGAGGAGGGTATTCAAAAACTGGTGCCACGTTATGACAAGTGCCTCAATATTCACGGAAATTATGTAAAAAAGTAGATTAAGGTACAGGCTTTCATGTAAAAATAAAATTATAGCGATATCTTTGCACGTCTTTTTTTAATTCCAAAACGGTACTTACTTAAAAAACATGTCTCGTATCTATTTATATATATTTACAAAACAGGTTGAGAAAAATAGGAGACACATTTTAAAAAATGAAAACGATTAATATTTCCTAATTGTCTTTGTTCATAAAGATTTTTTAAATGTTTTAATTTTTGATTATTATGATTATTACTTATTTTAGACTCGTCGACACTTTGTATTTTTATATATACGTTAATCTGAAATTCTTTCAGCCTATCGATAAAAGTGTACAGAGACGGATGTGTAGAATAAAAAGAATTATTTAGATGGGAATGGAAGGACTCACAACAGTTAGTCGTTCGAGTTAAAGATGGACTCGATTCTGCCCATATTTCAACTGGAAAATCGGCTCCTTCCTCTATATACGTTTCTAGTAGGTAATTACAAAATTTATTTAAACGTTCATCCTCAGGTTTTATAGAATATATATCGTATGCAAAACTGTCACCTAATTCTTCGGGTGCTAAATAGGACAAGCCGAAACATTACTATAACCAACGACCAATTTCAGAATTTTTGTAGCAATACTAGTACAATAGCTAGACCTAGATTCTATATCTTGCGAAACCAAGATTGGTGTAAATGAAATCTACATCCTAACACTTTAGCATTTGGCCAAACTTCAGATACTGCCTTATGAATAGATTTTTTGAAGTCAATAGTAATTTTCTCTGGATTAAAATACAGTATATCTGTTGAATAAATCTTACATTTTAATAATGTGAAGAGGTTTTTGTATGTTTCAGCTCTCTTATCACGCAATAAGCAAAATAATAATGGAATGTAATGACTGTTTGCAAAACCATGCACTGTAAATAACTGTGTAAAATATTTAGTGCAGTATGAAAAGGTGCCGTCCATATACATATTGGATATTTTACCCAACATATTGACATTTGTAGTGCAAGACAAAACAATAATGCCACTTTCGAATTCATTGATATATAAAAAATTCTCACCCTTGCTAGTTTTGATTTCAAATATCTCTAAAACACTATGCACCTCCTCAGCACTTCTTGGATTACGTCCTGGCAAAAATTTTCGTCTAGGGTTATAAATGTTTTTTCTAATATATTCGACATCTTTTTCTGTTACTGTTTCAGGCAGCGTGTTTTGTAGTTCTTGTCGGATAATTTTAGATGGCCTTTCACTCATATGCTCGCCGGCTTTTCTTTTGCAGGAATTACTAATTATTTGCCGACTCAGCTTCTTGGTGTCGGCTTCGTGTGTATGGAGTCCTTCACTTCTGGTAACTAAATTCTCGGGCCCAACGGTGAAGACTTTTGATTTGCAGTCTTTTTTTTCTCCAAAATGTTTCTCCACATTTTAGCACCTTTTGTCGAAAGTAAGTGTAGTAATTCACACATAATATGTCCTTTCTTCGATTACTTTTTATTAACTTTGCTTCCATATTAGCAACACTTTAAAAAATATATGCACAACCAATCACAAATTAATAATATGAACTAAACTGATAGGCAGAAGGGCTTAATAATGATTTAATTGAACCGGCCGGTGCGTACCACCACCCATTTATCAACCATCATCCTCTACCTGAAAGTATTCGGTGTGGAATTTACTTCTGCAATTACAATCCCTTAAATATGTCTAGGTGATAAACGGATTAGTGGTGTGGAAATTACCTGCGCCCTAAATTAGATATCTTAAATACAATAAAAGTCGGAATATTCGATCAATATGTATTGCCGGTATTAACGTAGTGATACGTGGACTTTAAATAAAATATAATAAACTACAGGTAACCCAAAGAGCAATGGAGAGGAGAATGCTAAATATTAGACTCCAATATCGTATTCCTAACATCCAGATACGAAGCAAGTCAAAAGTGACAGATGTAATATAACGAATTAGGGTGGAATTGGGCGGGACGTATCGCAAGGATGAATGATAATGGATGGACACGGCGGCGGCGTATGGTTGATTGGAGGTCTGGAGAACATAAAAGATGCAGAGGTAAACCACAGACAAGATGGACAGACGACATAAAATGATTAGCGGGACACGATTGGATGCAGAAAGCACACAACAGAGCTCATTGGAGACAACTTCGGGAGGCTTACATCCGATTATAGATGGAATAAGCTAATGATGATGATGATGATTATATATCTGTTAATATAATGTCATCTATTGTTTGTTGAGATTCAATCGGAGGTATAAACAAAAAAGAACCCGTAAACCAGGGGTGCTCAAACGGTCGATCGCGAGTGCTTTTTGAGTCGATCTCGAGAAAAAAAATTCCGATATAGAACTATTCACAGATTTTGTTTTAGGTAACTAAAACAAAATGTAATGAATAAACTACTAAAATTTATTCGATCCACAATTAGGCCAGAATAACCCCCTCATCACTTTCTTTTATCGTAATAACCCCCTGCTAGCGGCAAAACGCGGCTTTATCAAAGGAACGCGCGGTACTTGTCAAAGAAAAGCCGCGTTGATTGTCGGGAACATTTGAGATTTCGTTCGCGCCGATATAAATGTTGAGCCTGCAGGAATAGGAGTCAGTCTGAGTTGTAACTTGAAGGCGATCCATCGATACAAAGTTTATTAATAAATAGTCCAAAATGAGTGCGGCGAAGAAAAGTAAAACTTATCATTTTAATAACGATTGGGAGGAAGAAATTTTCTTTTGTATGGTAAAGGATAAGTGCATTTGTCTCATTTGCCGTGCGTCAATTGCAATACCTAAGCGTGGGAATTTAAAGAGGCATCATAAAACGGTTCATAAAAACTATGAAAAGGATTTTCGGTCACAGAGTGAATTAAGAAAACGAAAAGTACGTGATTTGATAACTTGTTTGAAAAAAGAACAAACCATGTTCACAAGACCAGCCAAACAATCAAAAGCTGCAACGATCGCGTCATTTAAAATATCTCATATATTGGCGAAACACAAGAAACCATTTGATGATGGATTGATTGTGAAGGAAGCATTTATTGAAGCGGGTGAGACTTTATTTGGAGATTTTAAAAATAAAACAGAGATTATGTCTGCTATTAGAGAAATTCAGTTATCTCGTCCGACTGTCACAAGGCGTGTTGAAGTCATGAGTCAGGACATGGCAGACAAACTAAAACATGATATCATGGAATGTACATACTTTTCTTTACAGTTCGACGAATCCACCGATATGACAGATACTGCCCAGCTGTGTATTTTTATTCGAATGGTATTCAATCACATGTCGGCTAAGGAAGAGTTTTTGACAATGATTCCTCTGAAAGGAAAGACCCGTGGCGAAGATATATATGACGTTTTCTTCAATTTTATAAAAAACTACAAGCTACCAATATATAAACTAGTGTGCATTACAACCGATGGAGCGCCAGCAATAATTGGAAACGAAAACGGTTTTGTGGCATTGTGTCGAGCTAATGATGATTTACCATCATTATTCTCCTTCCATTACATTATACATCAACAAGTTTTGTGTTCAAAAGTTCTAAACATGGAGGAGATTATGGACATTGCAATAAAAATTGTGAATTCTATCCATGCACATAGCTTGCAACGATGGCTCTTTAAATTGCAGTTGGAAGATAGCAAGTCAGCTGAACACACTGATTTAGTTCTTCACACGGACGTCAGTTGGTTGAGTCGCGGAAAATTCCTAGAAAGGTTTCAAGAATTATTGCCCGAAATAACAGCTTTTCTGGACGAAAGAGGTGATGACACTCAGATGCTGAGAAACGGAAAATGGCTGACTGATTTGGCATTTTTGACAGACATCACAATGCATTTAAACACCAATAATTTGGAGCTTCAAGGTAAAGGAAAAACTATTATTGAGATGATTAGCGCAATAAATGCATTCAAAAGTAAATTGCAACTTATGATAGATCAACTGAAAAGAAAGTATCTGAAAAATGTTCCGTCTTTGAAAGCAAGGATTTCTCAGTTGAATTATGATATTTATGAGGGAGAATTATCAAATATTTTGGGCCAATTCGAAATACGTTTTTATGATTTCAGTAAACTGGCAAATATCGCATCATTTATGAGTTATCCTTTTTCGTGTAAAAACATTGAGGAATTAGCTACTGAAATAGCAAGTCAGTTTAACATGGACTCATGTTCTGTTGAAAATGAGTTAGTGCAGATTATATCAGATATACATCTCAAAGCCACAGCATCTGATACAAACTTCTCGTGTTTTATATCTGAAGATAAATATCCGAATCTAAGGCAAATCGCCGTTCAACTGACGGCAATGTTTGGGTCAACTTACTTGTGCGAGTCTGCATTTTCTGAAATGAAGATAATTAAGTCAAAATATCGCAATCGACTAACTGACGAACATATGTCATCTTGCTTGCGATTAGCACTCGGTAATTACGTACTATCTTATAAAAAGTATGCTGAGGACATGCAGTGCCACGCTTCAACATCCAAAGTCACTCTTTAGTTAAGTTTAGACACTAGAACTCGTTTGTTTTGTAAGAACCAATAAACTCGCAATTTTGAATAATTATGAGTTTTTTCATTGACATTTTAGAGGAGACCTACACTTACCTTGACTAAAAAAATGCATATTGTGCGGAAAACTAATATCTATGCCACGATACACCCTACCTAGACGACAATCCTGCATCACACTTACTTGCAGCCTCTCAGAGTCGATCGATCGTAGTCTAACAGTATTGAGGCAGATCGCCAGCAGTTCAAGTTTGAGCACCCCTGGCGTAAACAGTCTAAATTATGATGTTTAACATATGGTTAAGTTGTTTTTCAAAAGTTAATAGAGTAGTTAAAAAAAATGACAAGAAAAACATACCAGCTGGCCATTAGAAATTAGTTGAAATTGATTTACTAAAACATCCACAGGTGCAGCTTGCAATACTTTTTTGATGGCTTCTGAAGTGCTTGTGTTTGTAATGGAGGAATCAATTTGACTTGCTAATGAAACTGCAAAATTTCTTGGATTTGATTGAATGGCATTTAGCAGAGCGCTACCGCTTTCCAAAATTGCACCCTTAAACAAATCTAAAAACCGTATATATTAAACCATTTTACGTGGCAGCGCACCGATTAAAAGTTCTGCAGTTTTCCTGTACTATACATTTTCCGAAACGTTCAATTTCTTATTTTTTGAGAGTTTTATTATTTCACAGAAAGTCAGCAGGTTAAATTTCTCATTACATGCAAACCCAAGGCAACTTTCTATTTAGATGAGTATATCTTTGATTGTGTTAGCCGATACTTGTTGGAAATTCATAACAAAATTAAATAAAATAACACTATGTTTTAATTTTCAATATATTTAAAGTCACTTGACAATTATTTCACCATACAATGGCTTCTTCAGAAGTAAATAAGAAAGAAAAATATTTGGTAGTAATCCTGGTTAAATAGTGCTTAAAACTATCCTTAATTACCTAAAATTATGCTAATCATTTTATTATATTATTTACAGACAGAATTATTTTAAGAATGCAAATCTGTGGTACTATTTCCGAGAACTAATAAAGATTAAGTAAGGGTGAATGGTTTAAGTCTACCTGTTCGTTTAATAATTGATTGGAGTTTTTCCGTTTGGTAATTTCAAGACATTCAAGCAAATTTAATTTAGATTTATTTTCTACATGTAGGATTTTTAACGTATCATCAATATTATGGGATTTGTTTATTATATGGGTTGCCTAATGTGAATTGTTTTTAGTTTTTAAATATCTATGTTTATGTTCTTTAATGCGAGTTTCAAAAGATCTACCAGTTTGTCCTACGTAGGTTTTAGTACAAGATACACAATTTAATAAATAAACTCCTGATTTTAAGGAATTCTTAGATTTGGTTTTGTTATTCTAGATTATACTCCCTAAGGAATTACTGGTTTTGAATGCTATTTTATTGTTCTTTTTTATTAAATGTTTGGAAATTGTTCTAGTTATTTTCCCTGTGTATGTGAGTGTACTAAATTTTCCTTTTTTGTCATTAATTGTGGGATAAATTAGAGAGATTGCTTGTTTAAAGGATTTTTTGTTCAAGATATTATCTATAATGTTGGGGTCATATCCATTATTAATTGCTATTTGTTTGATTATGTTGAATTCTTTGTTAAAATTAGTTTTAGTCATAGGGATATGTAACAATCTATGTATGAAAGAGTTAAACGCTGCCATTTTGTGAGGATACGGGTGGGATGAGCTATTGTGTATGACTGTGTCAGTATGTGAAGGTTTGTGAAAAATCGAGAAATCATGTTTATTGTTCACTTTTGATATAGATATGTCTAAGAAATTTATAGAGTTATTGGTTTCTAATTCTATGGTAAATTTAATATTGGGATGCAAATTATTTAGGAAGTTAAGGAGGATTGTTAGTTGTCTATCTATTCCTGTGAAACAGGAAATGATATCGTCAACATATCTATACCAGTAAACAATATTTTTGCTTGCCGCGTTTTGATGAATTTTTAGTTCTAAATGATCCATGAAAATTTCCGCTAGTAACGGACGTAAAGGATTACCCATTATTAGACTTTCTTTAGATGTATAAAAGTTGTCGTTGAATTCAAAATAGTTTTGATCCAAGCACGTCGTAAGTAAATCTAAAATATCCCGTTTAATAATTTCGTTTACTTTATTCTTGATTAAGATCTTATCTACTAATTCTATGACTTCATATGGTGGGATACTAGGAAATAAGTTTTGTACATCAAATGAGATAATTCTAGAATATTTTTAATTTTATCGATTAGTTCATAGGTATTGGCTATACTATATTTCGGTTTAAATTTGCAATGTTGTCGTAGCAAAGGGATGAGTTTTTGTGATAGTTTAATTGATGGTGCCATAACAAACGATACAACTGGTCTAATAGGGACAATTTCCAAACATTTAATAAAAAAGAACAACAAAATATCCTTCAAAACCAGTAATTCCTTAGGGAGTGTAATCTTGAATAACAAAACCAAATCTAAGAATTCCTTAAAATCAGGAGTTTATTTATTAAATTGTGGATCTTGTACTAAAACCTAGGTAGGACAAACTGGTAAATCTTTTGAAACTCGCATTAAAGAACATAAACATAGTTATTTAAAAAATAAGAATAATTCACATTACGCAACCCATATAATAAACGAATCCCATAATTTTGATGATACGTTAAAAATCCTACATGTAGAAAATAAATCTAAAAATTAAATTTGCTCCAATCTATTATTAAACGAACAGGTAGACTTAAACCATTCACCCTTACTTAATCTTTATTACGGAAATAGTACCACAGATTTGCATTCTTAAAATAATTCTGTCTGTAAATAATAAAATAAAATGATTAGCATAATCTTAGGTAATTAAGGATAGTTTTTAAGCACTATTTAACCAGGATTACTACCAAATATTTTTCTTTCTTATTTACTTCTGAAGAAGCCATTGTATGGTGAAACAATTGTCAAGTGACTTTAAATATATTGGAAATTAAAACATAGTGTTGTTTTTATATAATTTTAGATGAGTATATTTAGTATTTATTTGCTTTTTTAAGGCCACGAAAAAATCAAACTCCAATTTAAAATGAATGCAATTGTGCTATTTATTAACAAAGGTGAAACGAATTATTTAGAACTTGCAGTTACTGACAGTTTATTGGCGTTCGGTAATAATGTTTCATAAAGATTTTTATCAGAAATTTGGACATAGTTAGATCTCGCCGATTTTCTGGGGTCGAAAATTATCATCAAAGTTTAATATATTATATTTGATTACAAAATAAAAACATTCATGGCCACAAAATCCAACTATCTACGGTTAAAGTACTGCATGCTCGTAAAAATGAGATTGTTTGTCAAATTAAATAACATATTGCCACAAGTCTTCTAAATTTCTCCTGTGTCAATTAATAGATTGATGCTAACGTTTCGTCTATTATCTTGCCGACTTCTTCAGAGCTTGTTCAGAAAACTGACTTCTTTAGGATCCAGGTTGCAACCGAGTCGGCTTGCACACGCATTTTTGTATTAGTGGAGTTGGAAGTCCATATATCGCAACATCTCAACAACCGTAATCGTGATACTAGTCATTAGCTATGACCAATCTGGGAACTGATCATCCATGAAACCCTGCCTACCCCTCACCCTGGTCTAGTAATACAAAAAGGCATGTGTAAGCCGAATTACCTTAGTTTCGTGCTAGATTCCGAAGAAGTCAGTTCTTGGAAGAACCTCTGAAGAAGCCGGTCCGATGATCAGCGAATCATCAGAATCGCTTTTCCAATCAAGAAATGAGAAATTCAGAAAAAATATATCTATAAGCTCGGTAACTGGTGGAAGTTTCCTTTTTACCTAAAATGTATTATACTGTAAATTAATTAAATACATATATGTATATATATATATATATATATATATATATATATATATATATATATATATATATATATATATATCTATCTATATACTCTTAAATATCAAATTAGTTGGGAAACTCGGCAAAGGGCGCAACAAGTGTTCGCACCGTGTTCATTTAGCCAATATTTCGGTCCTAGGTTGGGACCTTCATCAGGGCACAAACTTAAAAAGAGAGAGCGAAGCGATAATTGAAGTAGAACGAAGAAGTCAGTTCTTGGAAGAACCTCTGAAGAAGCAGCAAATCATCAGAATCACTTTTCCAATCAAGAAATGAGAAATTCAGAAGAAATATATCTATAAGCTCGGTAACTGGTGAAAGTTTCCTTTTTACCTGAAATGTATTATACTGTAAATTAATTAATTATATATATATATATATATATATATATATATATATATATATATATCTATCTATCTATCTATCTATCTATCTATCTATATATATATATATATATATATATATATATATATATATATATATATATATATATATATATATATATATATATATATATATATATACACTCTTAAATATCAAATTAGTTGGGAAACTCGGCAAAGGGCGCAACAAGTGTTCATACCATGTTCATTTAGCCAATATTTCGGTCCTAGGTTGGGACCTTCATCAGGGCACAAACTAAAAAAAGAGAGAACGAAGCGATAATTGAAGTAGAATGGGCAAATAAACAAAAATATAAGTTATTTTAATTTTAATATGTTTGTTGTAGAAAAATATGTATATATATATATATATATATATATATATATATATATATATATATATATATATATATATATATACGAGTATATATATATATATATATATATATATATATAATAATAAAACTGAAAAGATTACTTACATGAGAGGTGTGATGTAAATATAACAATAATGGCCATAAAACCAATTACATAAATGCGACTAACAATTAAGTGAATCTTACACCAAACACTAACATATTAAATCAGTAAAAAGGCATTTAAAAAAGGGATGCCATTAAAAACCTTGGATGCTAATATCAATTATAAATTAATTCAATTTTAATTAACCACCTGTGACTTGCAATTTGTATGACATATAACATGGAAAAAAATACAAGGGGGATAAGTTTAAAGTATATATATATATATATATATATATATATATATATATATATATATATATGTATATATATATATATATATATATATATATATATATATATATATATATATATATAACAAGGATTTTCTACAGCTGACGCTGTCTTCCTTCTCTCAGCCTTTGATTCCATCCGTTTCTATGTTCCCAGTCTCCATCTCTTAGACCCCTGTCTTCCATAGCCTCGTCGACATCGTCTCTCCGCGAACGTCTGGGTCTTCCTCTTTTTCTTCTCCCTATTTTCTTTATCCACCTATTATCTTCGCTTCTTATACCATTTTAATCGTTTTTCTTCAATGGTGTTTATTGCGTTCTCTTTGATGTTCATTCTGCTTCTTATTTCTTCATTTGTTATTCTCTCCATACGTGCCACTCTACAACATCTTCTCCAATACTCCATCTCTACCGCGTTAATTTTAGATTTATTTCTTTTGTTGATCGTCCATGTTTCTGACCCGTATGTCATTATGCTTTGTATTATTGATTTGTATATGCCTGTTTTGTTTCTCTTTGTAATGTGCTTGTCCCACAGGATCGAATTTAATTGTCTTATGCATGTTCGCGTTTGTCCTAATCTAGCTTTAATCTCTTCTTCTGATGTTGCGTTTTTTTGAAATGATGGTTCCTAGATATTTAAATCTATCGGTTCCTTTGATTATTGTTTCGTTATCTACTTCTAGATTCTCCACGTTTCCCTCCTTTGTTGTTAGATATTCCGTTTTATCAAAGTTTATTGCTAATCCTGCTTTAGTGTATTCTTCTTTCAGTTTCCTTACCATATAACTGAGGTCTTCCTCATCTTGCACTATGATTACTTGGTCGTCTGCAAAACTTAGAGTATATAAGTAATCTTCTCGTATTGGGACTCCCATTCCACTACATTTTTGCTTCCATTTTTTTTAATGTTTGTTTGAGGTATATTTTGAATAGTGTTGGAGATGTAGAGCATCCTTGTAATAGGCCTTTTGATGTTTGGAGTCTCTTCCCTATTTTATGTCCTATTTTTATGTTCACTGTGTTGTTTTCGTAGAGAGCTTTTACTGCGTATATTAGTTCTTTGTCAATGCCTATTTTTTTCATTGCGTTCCGTAATCTTTGTCTTGGTACTGAGTCATAGGCCTTTCTTATGTCTATGAAGGCTAGATGAACTTCTCTATTCTTTGCCAGTTTTTTGTCCATTGTTTGTTTTATAGTGTATATGTGGTCTATACATGATTTTCCGGCCGTAAAGCGTGCTTGGTCTTCTCCAATTTTTCCTTTTATATTTTCCTCCATGATATTTTTAATAATTTTTTCATACAAACGTCCCATACTCGATATTATGCTTAGGCCTCTATAGTTTGTGCATTTTCTACGGTCTCTCTTTTTAAATATAGATACTATATAAGCTTTTGACCATTCCTCTGGTATTTTTTCTCCATTTATCGCTCTGTGGAACATGTTTCTCAGCATTCGATGTAATTTATTAGACCCGTACTTAATCATTTCATTTACCACACCCCCAGGCCCTGCAGATTTATTATTTTTGAGTTTTTTTATTGTCTTCTTTAATTCTTCATAGCTTAGTTCTATCTCTTTTATTTCCTTATTCTGTTCTTCTTCAGGGTTCTATTCTTGGAATTCTTGTCTATCTTCTGTTAGCAGCTTCTGATAATATTCTTCCCATTCGCTTTCTGGGATGTACTCTATATACGTCTTCTCTTTATTCTTAGTCCTTAATGCTTTAATTATTCTCCATGACTCTGTACTTCTATATACTGTTCTACATGTTCGCACGATTTTTCCCCTCTCTCGTTCTTTTCTTTGTTTATCATCCTCCTCGTTTCTGCATTTTTCTCTTTATATTTCTGTAGATCTTCTTCTGATTTTGTATTCAGCCATTTTTCGTATAGTCTTTTTTTCTCCTTTATAGATTCTTTGGTTTTTTCACAGATTCTAATTTTATGTTTTTCATTCCCGTTGCCTTCTTTACCTAATGCTTCTAGGGACGCCTGTTTGATGTATTCTTTTATGTGGTCATACATCTGTTGGGGGTTGTCGTAGTTAAATTCATTTAATTTTTGATCTAATCGTCATCTGTATAGGTCTCTTATCGTTTCGTCTTGCAGTAAGTGTATTTTGTATTTTATTTCCTTGTCTGCTTTTTCTGTTATCTCATTAGTATTTCTGTTTTCTTTATCTATTGTTTCTTTTTGCTTTATTGTCTTGTACCACGGTACTTTTATATTTGCTATTAATAGTCTATGGTCTGTTTCACATTCTGCCCCTCTCTTTACTCTTACGTCTTTTATTTTGATAGTGGTATCGTTTTTAATTATAATGTAGCCTATTATTGATTTTAAGTTTCGTGTTTCTTGCATCCAAGTATATTTGTAGTATAAGTTTAAAGTCCGATATGGAAATTAGAATAATATGACAAGCTGGAAATTTAGAATAAAGAAAAACAGTTTGAAGAAAGACCAAAAGATAAACAAAACAATCCAAACGTTGATAATAAGTTAACCACCTGAGACTTGCAATTTGTATGACATATTTGACAAAACACTGACAGAAAGCAGCCATCTGACCGAAACAAGGTATCATTATACCCACAGGGCCAAAGCCCAAGGAAAACAACCAGGACAAGACCGGCTTTAATACGAAATATAAGTATATATCATCAAATTGAAAATTCAATAAAATGGAAAAGAAAATACCAGGGTGATAATTTTAAGTCCGATATGGAAATTAGGATAATATGACATGCTGGAAATTTGGAATAAAGGAAAACGTTGATAATTAGCGACCATATTTAGCGAAAACAAGAGAATCAAAAAGGCTAGCCGGTAATTAGTAAGGTGGCGGGAGGGGACGATAAGTGGTGAGACATAGAGACTGGAAAAAACGGCCAGAGCCCGACAAAAACAACCTGGCCCTGTGGGTATAATGATCCCTTGTTTTTGTCAGATGGCTGCTCTCTGTCAGCGTTTGTGTCAAATATGTCATACAAATTGCAAGTCTCAGGTGGTTAATTCATTGGGTTGTTATCTGTTACATAATTCTTTCTCTTTTCCAGTCTCTCCGTCTCACCACTTATCGTCCCCTTCCACCTTACTAATTACCGGTTAGCCTTTTTGATCCTCTAGTTTTCGCTAAATATGGTCGCTAATTATCAACGTTTGGAATGTTTTGTTTATCTTTGGGTCCTTCTCCAAACTGTTTTCCTTTATTCCAAATTTCCAGCTTGTCATACTATCCTAATTTCCATATCGGACTTAAAATTATCACCCTGGTATTTTCTTTTCCATTTTATTGACTTTTCAATTTGATGATATATACTTATATTTCGTACTAAAGCCGGTCCTGTCCTGGTTGTTTTTCTATAGGCTGTGGCCCTGTAGATATAATGATCCCTTGCTTCTGTCAGATGACTGGTTCCTGTCAGCGTTGTGTCAAATATGTCATACAAATTGCAAGTCACAGGTGGATAATTAAAATTAAATTAATTTATAATTGATATTAGCATCCAAGGTTTTTAATGGCATCCCTTTTGTAAATGCCTTTTTACTAATTTAATATGTTAGTGTTTGGTGATTTACTTAATTGTTAGTCGCATTTATGTAATTGGTTTTATGGCTATTTTTGTTATATTTACATCACACTTCTCATGTAAGTGATCTTTTCAGTTTTATTATTGTATATATATATATATTGTAACATTTGAAAAAATGTTGCCCCAAGCTTGGGCGTAATTTTGTAAGGTGTTAACTTGCCCGCACTTTTGTACCCTGTGAAAAGTTGTTTGTCCCACGCTTGAGCGCAATTTTGTAACATTGGAACTTGCCCGCACGTTGTGGTGTCATTTTGTAACTTATGAAAAGGTGTTTAATTGCGCCCCACGTACACTGCGTCATTTTGTACCGTTTGAATATTGGACACCCCAAGCTTGAGCACAATTTTCTTGCAGCCCCGCTTTAATTTCTGATACTGAATTGAGTGAACCCTGATTTTAGAAGAACTAAAGAAATTAAACACACACTAGCTCAGTTTTCTATTTTTTAAAAAGCTTTAGCTGTACAAATTTTGGGCACCATCCATTTTAAAATAGAAAGGATCTAATTTCAGCTAAAAAAATGGAAAAATACTGAAAGAATGTATTGTTGGTAAATAAAAAAAATCAGTATGTTACAGCCGTTCTTGTCCTGAAAAGTAGGATAGGTATTCAGTGAGACACTAGCTTTAATCAACAAAAAAAGAGGATTTATTCATGTTTTTTTAAAATAAAAAGTTCCAACCTTTGCAGTTCTACAAAAAAATTCTAGCCTAACTAGTGGTTATTACATTTAAATCCTGGCTATGATAACCCCCTAAAACGAAAAATTGTGCTTTACACTTCACTTTTAGTCTGTTTTAAATTGTTGTTAATGCACTGCTCTGGAATAAGTCTATTGAAGGAAGTTTGGGTAACTTACTGTTCTTATTCCTGCTTTGATGGCATTCGACCGATTTCACACTTTTTCTAGCTAACGCTTTGAAAGCCCACTACGGCTTTTAGTTAAGAAACTGGTACTTTTAGTTAGCTCGCATGATGGTTGTTCTGAGCTTTTTTTTGTAGCTCAGTCGAAGGAAGCCTACTTGGCGACTCTCATGAAAATTAGCCTGTCGGCTAGATGGTACGGAGCCTACTCGGCGACTAGATGGAAAATAGCCCGGCTGCGGCTAGATGGAAAACCACCTCGATTTTCGGTCTTCAGGCCCTTAAATAATCCATCCCAACTCTGCCGGTAATATGGCGACGCCGGAACCAAAACTGCGGATACAAACTTTCCACCAATCGCGGCGTAGCGGTAGATTCGGTCAGGAACCCGCACAACACACTATATACCGAACGTCTTGGAAACTCTGATTAATATACCGTTCGATACAAAAATGAAAATAAGTACAATTTGAAATGAAAAATCAGTAACATTACATGGTCTTAAAATCTAGGAAAAAATGAATGTTACATTTACCCCCTTCCAAAAAGAAATAGACTACACTAGTCTATTAAACTTAGGCTACTTATGAAAAGGTACAAAGTGGTACACTATCACTTAATACTAAGGTCAGAACTTAAAACAAAAGTACAAACTTCGGACCTTACTACTAGACTTAACTTAATTAAGCACTAATATTAAGTACAATGGAAACCAAATGAAAATCTTTGCAAGTACACAAGAATCTTATAACTAGACCTAACTTAATTAAGCACTAAGGTTAAGTACATCAAAAAGTAAATAAAAATCCTTGCATGAACATAAGAAATACCTGTTCAAAGTAACAATCGCGGTCTTCTTATATAAAAGAATCAGCTCTGTTATTGTTACCAAAACAAAAAAAATTTAACTTTGTCTAGACTCTTGTCTAAATCAAAAAAATGAACTGAAACAAAGTATGAACACCCCCCTTAAAATATTTTAAGGATTGTCTGAAAATTTTCTATGTCAGCAAAAGAAATTTAGAAAAATTCTTAAATAAAGAAAAAAATAAAAAAATGATTCTAGTGCAAACACTTACACTAAAAAGAAAAAGTCTTGTCAGACCATTTAGCACTAGGCTAAAAAAAAAAAAAAAATATATCTGGATAAATATCCAGACAAACGCTCGGGAAAAAATCGCCATCCATGCTCTAGCTCATCGCTAAGAGAACATTCTAAATCTAGTATCACTACTAGTCGCACTCGGAAAATAATCGCACTCTACGTCGCAATGTCGACGTCCTAAGACATCTAGACATGCTAAAATCGCCAGGGAAAACGCTACATCGCGCAATGTCGACGTCCTGAGACATCCAGACATGCAAAAATCGCCAGGGAAAACACTCTGGTTAATCGCCAGAAAACACGTCAGCTCATCGCCAACAAAACACTCTGGTATATCGCCAGAAAAAAAAACCTCGGCTCCTCGCCAAGAAAACACTCTGGTATATCGCCAGAAAAAAACCTCGGCTCCTCGCCAAGAAAACACTCTGTAAATAGTCCTCGACTACACAAAGTCTGCGTTCTAAAAGAACAATCTCGCCATTAACATAGTGAGCAGCTATAAAAGCTAACAATATCACTATAAGCACAGTGAATAGCTACAAAAGCTAAAATTCACCCTAAACACAGTGAATAGCTATAAGAGCTAAAATTCACTAAACTGAATGATCCTGCTTCTAAAAGCAATGTTCACTAAGAACAGAATGATTAGTCTGCGCACAACTAACATTCAAGGAAACATTCCCAACATAACTATATGAGACAGCTAGCCTCTAAATAGGACCTCCCTAAAGTCATAATCCTATATATGGGAGTCCATAAGCAAAACGACTCAAAATCTCGCATTTTGAGCACATGCCCTCAGGCAACCAACATACACCGAATTATATACAGAAATATGTACAGAAATATATACAGGAGTTCAAATCCCAAACTCTTGGTTATGATAACTCCATACTGAGCTTGGTGAAAGCTCTTAGCAAAAGCTAATCAAATTTTCGGCACATCGCACCAAAGTGACAAATCTGCCTAGAAACATGAGCCGGAAAAAAACGCCCTCCGTCATTCTTCAGGGTGGCTACACAGAGATATAAAACTTAACCAGCATTGCGCTTCTCCAAGTTGCATGAAGAACCCTCGTGTACTGGTCTCGCCCTAGAACAACAACGAAAAACATTCAATCCATCCCACACAACAGGAGACAAACACCTCACCACGATATACTGAATGGTGGAGACAATAAAATACGGAAATGGTGACCCTGGTGTCCACCAACAAAAGGGAGTAGATTATAGCATCCACTAAACTAAAACGGTGTCTACCACACCACCATAAGTCAAAAAAATTAATCATTAGGGTGTTCCGAAACACACTACTGCCAACAGCCTGTCACCACTAATAGGCTAATTGGAGCTGAGGTCGACTACAGTAGCTAGGCTCTCCTTTGGCTCAAATAGAAATAGCCATTGGGTAACAAAACCTCTAAAGGTCCCAAAGGTCAAACGTGCGCCCCCCATAGACTACCCTTCCAATCAGTCTGTTCCTCAGGAAGACTAACTCCCTGCCAAACGTCGTAACGGCATCTGTTAGCACCCGGTGCATCACAGCCTGTAGAAACAGATAACTCATGGGATACAACCAAAAAGGTTTATAAGGTTAACTTAACCAAGCTTCTAACGAAATTTTTTAAAAAAACGAAAGTGAGCTTAAAAAGCTACTTGAAGTAAAAATTTCTCCATTTTTCGGTGGCAACGCAACAAAACTTTTGAAGACGACAAGAGCTTTTCCAGCTTAATCAGAAACAAGAAGAAAACATCGTTGACAGCTAAAATATTCGATCATGGTGTTAATCGTCTTCCTAGACAATAGCCTCTAGAAGAAACTGCTACAGGTATCAGGCATAACCGTTTTCTGTCAGCCCAAACTTCTAGATTACCTCTTGGAAATCTAAAAATTCGGTTAGGAATCTTCCTTCACTGCGCTTAGCCTCTCTTGACAAGGTTCTCATCGCGGTATCAGATTTTGATCATTTCTTTGTGAAACTACTGTCTTACTCTGCTCTCATCTCCTGTAAATGATCAGCCTTTAGTTCTCCTGCAGAACTTCAATTTTCTATCAATCTGATAGTAGACCGAGAAAACTCAACATACGCCTATGAGTCCATGCAAAAAAAATTTTAAAAAAATTAGTGACTCAAAGGAAACGTTTAAACGGCTCTGAAAAGAAAAAAGTATACCCTCAGTTTGTCAATTCAGAAGAAGGTCTAAATCAAAATAATCCAAGTCTTAGACTTACTGGATAACCAAAATCAATTTACTCTTAATTGCACCCAACATATACCACTAAGGTAATAAAAATACACCCACTCGGGTAACAAACTTTGAAATTGCTCATAAAAATTTTGACTCTACATCACACTACACGAGCTACATCTTGCGCTTGTCCTAACTCAAGATCACCTTGGATTGCCTCTAATCAAAATTTCGCTTCCAAGTGTCAAGAACTGGATATTATTTTGGGGTCTTAAGCAAATCAAATCCCGCGACCACCGACATACCAGTCTTATGATATATCCTGAGTGTGACTCCTTCGTAAGCTCGCTAAAACTGAGTCGATGCTAAACATCAACCACAATCAACCTAAGTTTGGGATATGGCCAATACCCAAAACCTTAGCATTAAACAATAAAAGTAAGCTATCCTCTGCTCAACTTTTATAACAGTCAAAAAAAACGAGGTCGTCACCTCTACAGAGCAACATCAAAAAAGTAAAGTAAAGCAATTAAGATAATGTAAATATAAATTATTCTTCTTCTGACAAACTTTCATTAGGGTTAGGTCCAGTGAATGGTTTTAAGTCTTTAATATGCCATCGTCCTATTTTAGTCTCATCTAAATTAACTAAACCATAAACTAAATCTGAAATCTTTTCTCTAATCACGCAATGCACATACTTAGGTACCAACTTAGATGTGAATTTATCTGCTGCACTGGAAAGAATTTTATTTTTTCGCCAAACGTGATCACCTATATTAAAGGCAAAATCCCTTTTCCTAAGGTTGTAAGACTTACTGTTCCGTTCATAAGCCTTATGTATCCTACTACGCACGTCGGTGAAAATATCTTTTAAACCCTTTAAATTTTCGGCGTACGCACCCCTGTTACCCGGAATTATTTCGCTGTCAACATTGACATCCAAATCTAAATTTTTATAATATGATCCAGATAGAGGTATCTGTCTGCCGTAAACTAAGAAAGACGGTGTAAACCCGGTTACTTCGTGTTTGAATCTTTGAAATTCCTTTATCCCGAATTATCACGTGAATCAACGAATATTATTTTGAACGAAATTATATTGTAGAGGGCACACGGGATTGAAACGTATGTTAAAACTATATGTCTCACTTAAGCTCTTAAGACACTCAGAAGTAAACTGAGTACCGGTATCGCATATCGAAAGCGATGAAACTCCGTGGATTAGAAAAATATCGTTTTCTAAAATTTTCAAAAAGCATTCGGCTTTAGAGCTTTTCAAAGGAAATAACACGGTATACTTGGTTAACCAGCAAGAAATTACGAAAAGTCATTTATTTCCCTTTTTTGAACGAGGAAATGGGCCTACTACTGCAAAAGCGGTCTTTTCCTTAGAGGATTTGTCCAAAGGAATTTGCCAGAAAGCCTTTCTAAGGTCTATCGAGGATACATACTTAGCATTCCTGAGTGATGTCAAAATTCTGTCGATGTTCGGTAAGGGATAGTTATCAAATTTGCTGACCTCGTTGAGCTTTCTACCGTCAAAGCATAGACGATATCACTCCGAGTTTCAACATTTCGTCTAACTCCTTACAAAATTCTGTCGATGTTCGGTAATGGATAGTTATCAAATTTGCTGACCTCGTTGAGCTTTCTTCCGTCAAAGCATAGACGATGTCACTCCGAGTTTCAACATTTCGTCTAACTCCTTATTTAATACTTTTGACATATACGGAGACATGGCGAAGGGCCTTGTCTTTACAGGACTGGCATCAGCCGTATCTATAGACATGGTGATTTTATTCGTTCGGCCTAACCTATCTTTACTACTTATTTCTTTGAAAGAGCTTATTACTTTTTCTGCCTTTACGCGTTCCGTCCCCGAGAGATCATCTAGGGTACATAGACGCGAGAAAAGATATTCTGAAGAACTTTCTGAATAACTATCTTTAAAACTTGTTTGAGAGTTGACTTCTAGGGACTGTGGATACCACGAATTATCTTTAAAAATTTACTAAAATTCCGAATTTTTGTGCAAAATCACATCCTAAAACCAAAGTATGTGATAGAGAAGGTACTACTAGAGCAGAAATTACTAAATAATGACCATTGCAGACTAGCGGCAACTCAACCGTACCTAAAACTTTTAGACGGCTGCCATCTGCAGTGGTAACACTTCTATTTTTGACGTGGCATATTTTTATACTTAAACGACTTAAAATTTTAATACCATTCTGACCTAAAACGGAGGCATTTGCACCAGAGTCAAGTAAAGCCGAGAAATGGGCACCTAATAGATTTATCTCGATATGCGGTCTGTTATCTGAATATTTATGCACGAATAAAGGAGACATGTGACCATTTGGAGAAGCAGGAGTTTTAACTTGAGAACGGAGAATTTTTATTAGACTTAAAAAAAATCAGAAACTTTTTGTAACTATTTAGTCCAATCTGATCTATTGGAATATTTCTTTACTTAAGATCCTCGTTAGAATCTTTCTTTTATCCGCGACCGGACGTTCTGAGAAAGTACGACGGATTTTCAGTTCATAGTCTAACTCATATTCCAGTAGGTGATTGACTTTAAAATTGAAGGCTTCCATGATAAATGAATAAAATTTAAAAGAACTGTTTTAAAAAAAATCGTAAAAATATTTCTCCTGTGCTCCCAATAGTCTAAATAAAAAATACGTAAAGGCACTTAAAATATGTAAACTTCTTTATCAAACATTTTAAAAAATCTTCGACAATTTCAAAAAAAATTTCTAAGTATTGCCTTCTATTAAAATTCTTTTACTAATATCTTAAGAATTTCCTATAAAAAATCTCCAAATACCGTTTCGTATCAGCAAAGTATTTTTAATATTCATGCAAAATATAGGTGAGAAAAAAGAACAGTTTTTTGTTCGGTTTACCGTAAAATAAATCTACTGCAAAAAATTAAAGTAAACCAGCACATCTGCTAATCTGAACTATAAAGCTAGCTGTTAAGAAAAAAGTAGGAATCTCTTATCTTAGAGTCGAAACAAAATTCTAATATCTAAACCACCATCGGATAAATTGAAATAAATAATTCTACAAATTTCCTGCTTTTGTCTTATTGCTATAGTGTAATTTCGTTTAATAAATATTATGAAATAAAAATATCTGCAAAGTTAGAGCTTTTATTTTGTTCGAAAGCTAGTACACTGAACCCTTTAAAAAATAAAATTCCAAAAGCCCCACGTTGGGCGCCATTTTGTAACATTTGAAAAAATGTTGCCCCAAGCTTGGGCGTAATTTTGTAAGGTGTTAACTTGCCCGCACTTTTGTACCCTGTGAAAAGTTGTTTGTCCCACGCTTGAGCGCAATTTTGTAACATTGGAACTTGCCCGCACGTTGTGGTGTCATTTTGTAACTTATGAAAAGGTGTTTAATTGCGCCCCACGTACACTGCGTCATTTTGTACCGTTTGAATATTGGACACCCCAAGCTTGAGCACAATTTTCTTGCAGCCCCGCTTTAATTTCTGATACTGAATTGAGTGAACCCTGATTTTAGAAGAACTAAAGAAATTAAACACACACTAGCTCAGTTTTCCTTGGTAGAGAGATATGGGTAAGAGATAATTCTCTTACGTCTTTTTGGAACTATTTTCTATTTTTTAAAAAGCTTTAGCTGTACAAATTTTGGGCACCATCCATTTTAAAATAGAAAGGATCTAATTTCAGCTAAAAAAATGGAAAAATACTGAAAGAATGTATTGTTGGTAAATAAAAAAAATCAGTATGTTACAGCCGTTCTTGTCCTGAAAAGTAGGATAGGTATTCAGTGAGACACTAGCTTTAATCAACAAAAAAAGAGGATTTATTCATGTTTTTTTAAAATAAAAAGTTCCAACCTTTGCAGTTCTACAAAAAAATTCTAGCCTAACTAGTGGTTATTACATTTAAATCCTGGCTATGATAACCCCCTAAAATGAAAAATTGTGCTTTACACTTCACTTTTAGTCTGTTTTAAATTGTTGTTAATGCACTGCTCTGGAATAAGTCTATTGAAGGAAGTTTGGGTAACTTACTGTTCTTATTCCTGCTTTGATGGCATTCGACCGATTTCACACTTTTTCTAGCTAACACTTTGAAAGCCCACTACGGCTTTTAGTTAAGAAACTGGTACTTTTACTTAGCTCGCATGATGGTTGTTCTGAGCTTTTTTTTGTAGCTCAGTCGAAGGAAGCCTACTTGGCGACTCTCATGAAAATTAGCCTGTCGGCTAGATGGTACGGAGCCTACTCGGCGACTAGATGGAAAATAGCCCGGCTGCGGCTAGATGGAAAACCACCTCGATTTTCGGTCTTCAGGCCCTTAAATAATCCATCCCAACTCTGCCGGTAATATGGCGACGCCGGAACCAAAACTGCGGATACAAACTTTCCACCAATCGCGCGGCGTAGCGGTAGATTCGGTCAGGAACCCGCACAACACACTATATACCGAACGTCTTGGAAACTCTGATTAATATACCGTTCGATACAAAAATGAAAATAAGTACAATTTGAAATGAAAAATCAGTAACATTACATGGTCTTAAAATCTAGGAAAAAATGAATGTTACAATATATATATATATATATATATATATATATATATATATATATATATATATATATATATATATATATATATATATATATATATTTTCTACAACATATTAAAACAACTTATACTTTTGTTTTATTTGCCCATTCTACTTCAATTGTCGCTTCGTTCTCTCTTTTTTAGTTTGTGCTCTGATGAAGGTCCCAGCCTAGGACCGAAATATTGGCTAAATGAACACTGTGTGAACACTTGTTGCGCCCTTTGCCGAGTTTCTCAACTAATTTCATATTTAAGAGTTTTGTTAGATACGGCAACTTTTGCTTTCTTTCTCTATTTATATATATATATATATATATATATATATATATATATATATATATATATATATATATATGTATATATATATATATATATATATATATATATATATATATATATATATATATAGATGAACTTGTAGTATGTTCATCTTATACAACAACTCCTTATTTTACTACTTTCTGGTGAACCTGACATTTTATTATATAGACCGCTTTCAATTTTAAACCGTGGAAAATGTATGACTGAGTTAATTAAATGCTCATCCATCGTTTCTTATCATACATATGGATTAAACTATAAGCAATAATAAGATGTCGGATAAATTACTATGTGTGTCTATTACAAACTCCTAACCCTAGGAATAACTCCTAAATTACATATAATTTTACTTACTTCTAGACTTAGGACTAACCACGTGATAACCAACTGACATTCCTCCAGCACTTTCACCAAATATAGTAATGTCTGTAGGACTTCCACCGAAGAACGCGATATTTTCTTGAACCCATTGAAGAGCCAAATTCTGGTCCTTTAAACCAGCATTTCCAAGAATGATGTCATCGCCTGTTGAGACAAATCCCAATGCGCCTAGAATATTACAGAATCTTAATAATTCGAGGTACTTACGGTAAAGTGTGAGTGGGAAAAATAAGTCATACATCCGAACTACCTGATATTAACACCCAAATTCACTCAGAAAATTCAACTTCAACTAGCACGATATGAAAATTCAAGGATAGTTTTGACACATATAATAGTAAACTAACTAAAATACTGATACTTGCAATACAAGCCCCAAAAACTGTTTTTAATTAATTATTAAATCGACAAGAACAGAATATTATGCTAAAATTTAAAGCGTACTAGACTCCTCATATAGTGATGTATATACTACACATTATATGACACGAAAATAACGCCACCGCCCGAGAAAGAACAACGGACGAAATAATGAACGCCTTACAACATATCCATAGTAGGACACGATTAGACACAAAAGCAAGCTCATTGAAGATAACTTGGAGACTATGGATGGAATAAACTAATGATGATGCTAATGATGATAAAAGTTCTCATGAATATTAAGTTCCAAATTATAGGTTTTTATTTTAATTATTCTTAAATAAATATTTAGTTGGTGATATTTGATAATGTATACACAACACCCTTTGGCCAAATTTTAAACCTTTTTGGCCAAACCGATTTTATAATGACTTTTTATATAATTATAGTCTCTGGGCAATACATATTTTTGATAGCGATATCAAATAAAATATCAGTATCATTTATCTTATCCATTTACCATGTGACATACACATTTTTAAAAATATTTTAAATGCATCCGTATATTTGAATTCACCATTTATTTTTGTTACTGTACTGTTGTTCAGCAAAGCAAGAAGTAATCGAAAGATGACACGAGCAGTGTCAAATTCTCATGGGTAATGCAAATAACCATAGCACACAACTGAATATGGGAAATCTAGAGCCAACAATTCTCATTACTGAGGTGGAATTAGTTACGCAACAACTCAAAAATAAAGTCCGCAGGGGTGGATGGCAGTGGGGCCGAAATGCCTAAAGCGACAGGAGAAACTGATGTTAACTTAATTCACGAAATATGCAATAAGATCTGGACAACAGGTAAATGGCCTAAAGAATGGACACAATCAATATATACGATATAGATATAGATATAGATATATATATATATATATATATATATATATATATATATATATATATATATATATATATATATATATATATACATATATATATATATATATATCATCATAGTCAATCATCGCTCCTGATGAAGCTAACATGGTTAGCGAAACGCGCGTCGAGTGCAAAAATAAAGTGTTTGGTGTAGTGGTGATATATACTGAGTAATATATATATATATATATATATATATATATATATATATATATATATATATATATATATATTTATATATATGTATATATATTATATATATATATATATATATATATATATATATATATATATATATATATATATATATATATATATATATATATATATATATATTATATATTATTATAAATATATATATATATATATATATATATATATTATATATATTATATATATATATATATATTATATATATATATATATATATATATATATATATATATATATATATATATATATATATATATATATATATATATATATATTATATATATATATATATATATATATATATATATATATATATATATATATATATATATATATATATATATATTTTATATATATATATATATATATATATATAATATATATATATATATATATATATATATATATATATATATATATATATATATATATATGACATATATAAATAAAATGACTAAAAAAAGGCTTGTCAATTCACTAATATATATAATATAGCCACATACGGAGTCGAAACATGGACTATTAATGCAGCATGCTATGCTCAGAATTTCCTGGACAGTTCATAGGACAAATGCGCCTGTTTTTAGCGATCTTAACCTCCAAAATAGTGACCAACTGTTACCATCGATTCAGAGAAAAAAGCATCATTGTTTGGTCACATAATAAAGAGGAATGGCATGGAGAAGTTGCTGATCCAAGGGAAAGAAAGAGGTATATCTTCCAACAGATACAACGATCAGATCATGTCTACAACGCACTTGGATTTACCGGACATGATGAGAAGCTGGGGGGGCTGTTGTTAATTATGTGTACCAACGCAATAGAGGTCACGACCTTCGGAACCGAGCAACGAGGTGAGAGAGGAAATTTGTTCAGTCTATGGAAATAAATTCAAAACCCGACATTCAGTGTATTATTGTTTTTGACGAAAATTATAAATATAAATCTGACAAACTAAACACAAGAGAATACCCACTGCTAATACATTAAATCACTGAATATAATCGGATTAAAATTAAAAGTAAACCAGCAGATGTTGGGTGTTTAAAACGTTAAGGCCTCCCTGTCACCCAATAATATTTTATGGTCAAAATGGTAACTCACCTAATCTATAATTCAAAGATACAACAATAACCTTTTCCTCCAAGAATGGCGTTGGATCATAATAACCAAAATCTGAAAATCCAAAATAAAATGCACCTCCATATATCCAAACTAACACAGGTAGAGTTGGGTTAACCTAAAAATATCACAAAAAATTTAACCATGTTAGCTTCATCAGGAGCGATGATTGACAAACATTACCGTTCCTGATGAAGCTAATATGGTTCGCGAAACGTGCGTCGAGTACCAAAATAAAGTGTTGGGTGTAGTGGTGATATATATTGAGTAGTGTTATTGTGCTAAAGATTTCACATTTCACATAAATAAAGTATCAGGAATATTTTTTACATTTTAAAGTAGCATATTACATATTTTGTTCTAAAATAAGACGGTTTTTTATATTCTGTATAACAGGGGTGCTCAAACGGTCGATCGCGATCGACAAGTCGATCGCGAGTGCTTTTTGAGTTGATCTCGAGAAAACAATTCCGATATAGAACTATTCACAGATTTCGTTTTAGCTAACTAAAACAAAATGTAATGAATAAACTACTAAAATTTATTCGATCCACAATTAGGCCAGAATAACCCCCTCATCACTTTCTTTTATCGTAATAACCCCCTGCTAGCGGCAAAAGGCGGCTTTATCAAAGGAACGCGCGGTACTTGTCAAAGAAAAGCCGCGTTTTTGATTCCCGCCGATTTTTCTAGAAACTTCGGGCGGCGTGTTTAACGGGAACATTCGAGACTTCGTTCGCGCAGATATAAATGTTGCGCCTGCAGGAATAGCAGTCTGAGTTGTAACTTGAAGGCGATACATCGATACAAAGTTTATTAATAAATAGTCCAAAATGAGTGAGGCGAAGAAAAGTAAAACTTATCATTTTAATAACAATTGGGAGGAAGAAATTTTTCTTTTGTATGGTAAAGGATAAGTGCATTTGTCTCATTTGCGGTGCGTCAGTTGCAATACCTAAGCGTGGGAACTTAGAGAGGCATCATAAAAACGGTTCATAAAAACTATGAAAAGGATTTTCCGTCACAGAGTGAATTAAGAAAACGAAAAGTACGTGATTTGATAACTTGTTTGAAAAAAGAACAAACCATGTTCACAAGACCAGCCAAACAATCAAAAGCTGCAACGATCGCGTCACTTAAAATATCTCATATATTGGCAAAATACAAGAAACCATTTGATGATGGATTGGTTGTAAAGGAAGCATTTATTGAAGCGAATGAGACTTTATTTGGAGATTTTAAAAATAAAACAGAGATTATGTCTGCTATTAGAGAACTTCAGTTATCTCCTCCGACTATCGCAAGGCGTGTTGAAGTCATGAGTCAGGACATGGCAGATAAACTAAAACATGATATCATGGAATGTACATACTTTTCTTTACAGTTCGACGAATCCACCGATATGACCGCAGACACTGCCCAGCTGTGTATTTTTATTCGAATGACATGTCGGCTAAAGAAGAGTTTTTGACAATGATTCCTCTGAAAGGAAAGACTCGTGGCGAAGATATATATGACGTTTTCTTCAATTTTGTAACAAACTACAAGCTACCAATATATAAACTAGTGTGCATTACAACCGATGGAGCACCAGCAATGATGATTTTCCCATTTTTCTCCTTCCATTGCATTATACATCAACAAATTTTGTGTTCAAAAGTTCTAAACATGGAGGAGATTATGGGCATTGCAATAAAAATTGTGAATTCTATCCGTGCACGTAGCTTGCAACGACGGCTCTTTAAATTGCAGTTGGAAGATAGTGAGTCAGCTGAACACACTGATTTAGTTCTTCATACGGACGTCAGGTGGTTGAGTCGCGGAAAATTCCTAGAAAGGTTTCTAAAATTATTGCCCGAAATAACACCTTTTCTGGACGAAAGAGGTGAGGACACTCAGATGCTGAAAAACGGAAAATCGCTGACTGATTTGGCATTTTTGACAAACATCACAATGCATTTAAACACCATTAATTTGGATTGGTCAAGGTAAAGGAAAAACTATTATTGAGATGATTGGCGCAATAAACGCATTCAAAAGTAAATTGCAACTTATGATAGATCAACTGAGAAGAAAGGATCTGAAAAATTTTCCGTCTTTGAAAGCAAGGATTCCTCAGTTGAATTATGATATTTATGAGGCAGAATTATCAAATATTTTGGGCCAATTTGAAATACGTTTTTATGATTTCAGTAAATTGGCAAATATCCCATCATTTATGAGTTATCCTTTTTCGTGTAAAAACATTGAGGAATTAGCTACTGAAATAGCAAGTCAGTTTAACATGGACTCATGTTCTGTTGAAAATGAGCTAGTGCAGAATATATCACATATACATCTCAAAGCCACAGCATCTGATACAAAATTCTGGTGTTTTATATCTGAAGATAAATATCCGAATCTAAGGCAAATCGCCCTTCAACTGACGGCAATGGTTGGGTCAACTTACTTGTGCGAGTCTGCATTTTCTGAAATGAAGATAATTGAGTCAAAATATTGCAATCGACTAACTGACGAACATATGTCATCATGCTTGCGATTAGCACTCGGTAATTACGTACCATCTTATGAAAAGTATGCTGAGGACATGCAGTGCCACGCTTCAACATCCAAAGTCACTCTTTAGTTAAGTTTAGACACTAGAACTCGTTTTGTTTTGTAAGAACCAATAAACTCGCAATTTTGAATAATTATGAGTTTTTTCATTGACATTTTAGAGCAGACCTACACTTACCATGACTAAAAAAATGCATATTGTGCGGAAAACTAATATCTGTGCCACGATACACCCTACCTAGACGACAATCCTGTATCACACTTACTTGCAGCCTCTCAGAGTCGATCGATCGTAGTCTAATAATATTGAGGTAGATCGCCAGCAGTTCAAGTTTGAGCACCCCTGCTGTATAATGATGTTTAGATAGACATATGGTATTCCTCATACTGTATTTTATTTACAACAAAAACCATGAAGCCTAATGAAATTTGAATTTAGACATACAAAAATTTTCTTTTTGTTACATTCATAGCATTTGATCTATTATTTCCAAAAATAGTTTTTTTTTATCTGTCTGTCTCTCTATCTGTTAGTGCGCTTATCAGTCGAGAACCACTTATCCGATTTACGTGTTTTTTGTTAATTCATACATATGTTCTCTGGCCAGACTATTTATAATCTGTAATATATATAAAATACAACGTCTCTCTGTCTGTCTGTCTGCCTGCCTGTCTGTCCGTTAGTGCGCTTATTACTTGAAGACCACTTATCCGATTTACGTGCTTTTTTTCATATATATGTTCTCTGGCCAGGATATAGGATATATTTTATTACGTCAGGTAATATAAGAAATAAGCAGTGACGATAATCGTGAATCAAGTCCGAAAAATTTTTGCAGCTAGCGCACTACACGGCTTTGATGAGGCCATCAATCAATAAGAGATCACACAATTTTTATAAAGCCAATATTTCGGTCCTGGATTGGGACCTTCTTCAGGGCAGAACTGAAAAGAAGAACAAAGCGTATTCACTGATCGTGTTTGGGACAAATTTAAATACATGATGTCATCTTTAGGTTGTTACAATAAATAAATAAAATTAGTGAAAAACAAGAATAAAATATTAGTTATAATAAGTAAAAAAAAAACTCACATGAGAAGTGCAAAGATTTCGTTAGCCTGAATGGCCGTAGGTACTTATACATAAACAAAGTTGTTACATTAAAAAGTTGGTCAATCCATAAAATATACATAAAATAAACCCTAAAACTGTAGACAAAATTATAAAAACCAAAATTAAAATATGGATGTCATTAGGAACCTTGGATGCTGAGAACGTTGTTAATTATTTCAACCGTGACCACTACACATGGCCACCGCCATATAGGAAAGATGACAAGGACGACAGGAGACAGCTGGCCGACAGAGATAAGGGGGTTAGTCAGTAAGACTCAATTAACCAGAATGCGGGGTCGACACCTGGAAGGAACCGATACCGGCTCTTTGGTCGCTCAATTGGCTATCTCCTTCTCACTTAAAGGTCCAACATACGCACTTCCCAGTTTTGATCGGTTCCTTCCAGGTGTCATTCTGGTTAATTGAGTTTTCCTGACTAAACCCCTTATCTCTGTCGGTCAGCTGTCTCCTGTCGTCCTTGTCATCTTTTCTATATGGCGGTGGCCATGTGTAGTGGTCACAGTTGAAATAATTAACAACGTTCTCAGCATCCAAGGTTCCCAATGACATCCATATTTCAATTTTGGTTTTTATAATTTTGTCTACAGTTTTAGTGTTTATTTTATGTATATTTTATGGATTGACCAATTTTTTAATGTAACAACTTTGTTTATGTATAAGTACCTACGGCCATTCAGGCTAACGAAATCTTTGCACTTCTCATGTGAGTTTCTTTTTTGACTTATTATAACTAATATTTTATTCTTGTTTTTCAGTAATTTTATTTATTTATTGTAACAACCTAAAGATGACATCATGTATTTAAATTTGTCCCAAACACGATCAGTGAATACGCTTTGTTCTTCTTTTCAGTTCTGCCCTGAAGAAGGTCCCAATCCAGGACCGAAATATTGGCTTTATGAAAATTGTGTGATCTCTTATCACGCCCCCTTTTTGCCGAGTTCCCCAACTAAGATTGTATTTTATATATAACATATATATATATATATATATATATATATATATATATATATATATATATATATATATATATGTCATTAGACCAGTTCTCTTTCCGGTTTACAATTGCGGTTTTTTATATGTCATTAGACCAGTTCTCTTTCCGGTTGTTTACAATTGCGGTTTTTAGGTTTTCAAAATAGTCCCTTTTCCCTGTCAAGTAACTGTCTTTTGTCAGTGGTATGTCAATCATTTTATGCATGGCGTCGGCCACAGGTGGTTGGTTCGGGTGAATTAATTAATAATTAAAACAGTTTTCAGCATCCAAGGTTTTAAAACACATCCCTGTTATAAATTTGATCTTTCTAATTTTGTGTATTAGTTTATAGTGTTTATGGATTGTTAGTCGTTTCTGTGTTACAAGCTAATAATGGCCATTCATGTTAACTCTACTTTTCACTATTCATGTGAGTCTTTTTTCTTTTATATTTACATCTTATATTTCATTGTACTTCTACATTAGTTTATTAAAAATAATAATAATAGTAATAATTCGAATAATCTAATTTTTTTTTCTGCCCAAGCTTTCTCAGTTAGTAAACTATTTCTCCTTTTTAGTTCTTGTCCTGAAGAAGGTCCCAACCAAAGACCGAAATATTGGCTTAATGAATATTGTATGAACTTTTATCACGCCCTTTGCCGAGTTCCCCAACAAATTTTATATTTAAGAATCTTGTTAGATACGGCATCCTTTGCTTTCTTTCTTTATTTATATGTATATATATATATATATATATATATATATATATATATATATATATATATATATAAAATGTAACGTCTCACTGTCTGTCCGTTAATGCGCTTATCACTCGAGAACCACTTATCCGATTTACGTTTTTTTTTTAATCCACACGTATGTTCTCTGGTCAGGTTATACAATAATCTATTTAATGTGGAAACATAAAACCACATTGACAAAATGTGAGAAAGAAGAATCGCAATAATAATAAGCTTAAACTCGTCAGCCAAACATGGAACCACATTGACCAAATGTGAGAAAGAAGAACAAAAACAATAATAATAAAATAAAAACCAACAACATTTATATCCCACTTAGTACAATTAGGGCTCAACACAAACATACATAACAACATTCAGAAGTCATTGATTTTGAAAACATGTAACATTGTCAGGTCATTCCTTAATACACAATGGTAATAGCGTTTGTATTGACTTGGCTTAGGCCCGTCAGCCAAACATGGACCAGATTGACCAAATGTGAGGAAGAAGAACATCTATATAATATATATAAAACGTAACGTCTTCTGTCTCTCTTTCCATTAGTGCGCTGATGACTCGAGAACCACTTATCCGATTTACGTGTTTTTTTTTAATTCATACATATGTTCTCTGGCCAGGTTATAGGATATATTTTATTACGTGAAGTAATATAAGGAATGAGCAGTACGGTAATAGTGAATCAAGTCCACGCGAACGGAGCCGCGGGCACGGCTAGTTTGTTTATAATTAAAGAAATATTTAGGTAGTAAATATTTGTTTTAAACTTTTACCACTAGATTCTAGATTGAGCTAGATTCATTTATTCGCTATTAGGAAGCTCATTTTTATTTTAAAGGTAATGCCGGTACGAAACTCTAATTGTGCAAATCCAACTTGCGCTTGACCGGTTATTTTAAGTTTGACTCCAGTATTAGCAAAAGTCTCGAAGACTTTGTAAATTTAATTAAGCAATATTTAATAATTATTTATTGTATACAGTAATACCCCGCTTAGCGCGACCCCGTTACGCGCGGTTTCACTATAACGCGAATTTCAAATTTCGCGCTCATGTAGTCATTAACTTCTCTATGGTCGCGGGGGGATCCCCGCTTTCTCTGAATATTCTCTTTGAAGAATTGGGAATTCCCTGTCCTTCGACTTTGTTCTATGGGGATTTCCTCGTTCGTTTCGTGTGTTCATTTGTTCCGTAATGTTAGTTCGGTCGGCTGGCAGTTTTGTTTTAATATTTATTGGAGATACATACATACATAATTTAACCCTACGTTAAAAATGCCGCCTGTAAAGAAAAAAGAGCGTAAAAGCGTCACTTTGGAATTGAAGATGAAAGTGTTAAGAAGAATGGAAAATGGAGGCAAAGCAACAATTGTTGGGAGAGATTTTGGACTCTCAGAATCGACTGTGAGAACGATTTATAAAAATCGGGGAAAAAAATTAAAATCTCCAGCGAAGGTTCAACACCTATAAGTGCAACAAAACTTTCTCGTTCGAGATCATCTATCTTAGAAAGAATGGAGAAATTACTGTTAGTCTGGATCGAAGATTTGAATAAGAAGAACACACCACTAAGTCAAGATCTCATATGCACAAAAGCAAAATCTTTGTATGAGATGCTGAAAACAAAAGAAGGGAGAAGGGAGTGCCACTCCGACTTTTGCTGCCAGCAGAGGCTGGTTCCATCGGTTCAAGCAGCGTTCTAATCTTCACAATATCCACATAACAGGCGAGGCGGCCAGCGCGGACATTCAAGCTGCAGCTGAGTTTCCAGACAAGTTTCAAGACTTCGTTAGACGAGAGAAAATTCCTGCTTGTCTCATCTTCAATGTTGATGAGACCGCACTTTACTGGAAAAAAATGCCATCTCGAACATTCATTTCTAAGGAAGAACGTCAAGCCAGTGGTTTCAAAGCTGCGAAAGATCGACTAACACTTCTGCTGGGTGGTAATGCCACTGGTGATTTCAAACTGAAACCTTTACTAGTGTACCATTCAGAAACACCCGTGCAATGCGAGGCACAGACAAGACAAGTCTACCAGTTGTGTGGCGATCAAACAGAAAGGCGTGGGTTACACGGGAAATTTTTCAAGAATGGTATTCTAATAGTTTTTGCCCATCAGTCAAATCATACTGTGACAGAAATGGGCTTGAACCTAAAGTTATATTACTCTTAGACAATGCCCCAGGACATCCAACCTCACTTGATACGCCCAGAGACTTAAAAGTGTACGTAAAGTTCCTTCCACCAAACACTACGTCAATATTACAACCTATGGACCAGGGAGCAATAGCAAACTTCAAAGCTTATTACCATCGCCGCACTTTTAGCCAACTAATTCATGAAACTGACGGGGAAGGAAGACAGTCTATGCGAGAGTGGTGGAAGTCATACAACATTATGAAGTCTATTCACAACATAGAAGAGGCTTGGAAGGAAGTTAAAATGAGTTGTATGAATGGGGTGTGGCGTAATCTTTGGCCAGATGTAGTGGAAGCACCTAGAAGAATTGTCCAGATGCAGAGACAAGTGCTTGAAGACATTGCTGCAATGATTGAGGGGTCTGAACTTGAAGATGTCACGGTAGAAGATCTCGTAGAACTTGTAGCAACGCACGACGATCCTATTAGCAATGAAGATCTGATCGAGTTACAGAATAATCCTATCTACGATGAGGAAGAACAAGTAGAAGAGAAAGTTTTATCTTCAGGGGAAATACAAAATGCACTTTCAAAAATTTATTCAGGTTTGGACATATTGCAGAGTATAGACAATAATGATGACCGTGTCTTGACCGTGTGTCAAACAATTAAAAACAGTGTTGGGTGTTATGAACGTATTTTACAAGAACGTAAACAAAACGTTACCCAAAAGACAATAGATGTATTTTTCCGTAAAAAAATAAGAGTATGTATTGCATAAAGTGTTCTTAGAATTAAAGTGATTGATTAAAATGATTTGTATTTTTTTGTATTAAATTTTGACTATGTTTAATCATAAACCTCGATATACGCGAATTTCAGTTAACGCGATTTTTTTCGGAAACGTATCCCTCGCGTAAAGCGGGGTATTACTGTACTAAACGTAGATTTCTCTGTTTATTTTTTTTTCTCAAAAATATATATGGAAATATTTTTTTAAATTCTGTTGGAACTGGAACAGTTTTATGTCAAACGAAAGTTGCCTTTGAAGCTACCGTATTCGACTGTAATTGACTATTAATTAAATAGCAAACTCACGCTTGAATTTGAACCAGCTGCAACTGGTGAATAGACATTAATATACAAGCAATCTTCACTGTTACCACTTATCGGAGTTGGCTGACCAGGAAATGTTCCAAAAAAAATACATGCAGGTGCATCGTTTGAAGCATCTAAAATACCTTGCCATGGTTCAGCTTTAACAGGAGGCTAAAAAATGTCCAATTATAAAACGGGTCGTGTTTAATTTTGTGTATATATATATATATATATATATATATATATATATATATATATATATATATATATATATATATATATATATATATATATTAGCTGGTTAAGAAAAAATATTATTCCCTCTCATTAGTTATCAAAGGCATGTTGCAGGCAAAAATTGTTTGTTTTAAATATACTCTTTTCTGTATGGGAAGTTCTTATAAATTAGAAATATATGCTAAAAGAGGGCTTAAGGCGCTTCCCATTATAAGTCCTTCTGGACTATTGTAGATCAAATTATTAAATATAAAATAATTTTGTTTCAGACATGTTTTTAGTAGGTTGAGAATATCTTGTTTTATAATAATACTGACGTTGTTTTTATTTAATAAATGTTCTGCCATAACAATTGTTTTTTTTTGGGGTCTAACACACGTACTGCAGGGAAGTTCTGAACCACTACAAAAGCGACATGTGTGCGGAAAAAGCGATTCACGTTGTTTTTGAATCGCTGCAAATTGGACTTGGTGGGAAACACAGCCCTGGGCAAATTATTCCAAAGGGATTATGTGCTCCATATAAAAAACTGCTTGAAAGGCGTTGTACGAGGAGTAACAAGTTGAACCTCATACGGATGTGAAGTGTTAGCGCGACATGTATTTCTAACATGCACCGCTCTGGGAGGAATTAAACGGGCGACATCCTTCGAACACTTTCCATGAAAATACTTGTAGAATAGGCTCAAGTCGCCAACAGTTCTTCGATGTTCCAGCGAATCAAGGCCACCGGTCAATTCCGGGTCTCCAATCAGACGAACAGCTCTTCTCTGAATAGAATCCAACAAACGCAGTGTGTGTTTGGGAGCGGAGCCCCAAACATGGGGGCAGTATTCCATAGTTGGTCGAATTTGAGCTTTGTAAAGAATTGGCAGTTGTTGTGGAGTGTAAATCTGTCTGGTTCGAAAGTATTGTAGAAATGCTGGGGAATAAATTTTGTACATCAAATGATACTAATTTGGCTCTTCAAGGAAGATTTGTATTTGAAATTTTATGAATTAACCCTAAAGAGTTTTTTACAGAACAAGTGGGTTGAAAATTTGTTTAATTTTTAATCGTGTCTAAAGAAAATTTGAGAGTTTGTATGCTGGTGCTGTTATGTAGGAAACCACTGGCCTAATCGGATAATCTTGTTTGTGCAGTTTAATTAAGGAATAGAGTTACGATGGTTGGGGCGACTTACCTTTAAACATGTCCTACGTTGAGGAAGGACACCTCACCATTTTAACAAGAGAGATACATGAAATATGTAAACTACAGAGAAACAAAATCGAAAGAGAAAATAAATAATTGTTTTTGATTAAAATTTTTGTACAAGAAGGGGCACCGTCGAGTTCCCTTCAGGAACCGGCTGTGGTAGTGGGAGGTGGGACCCATCCTTCGATTTTTTTTTACCTTTAAACATATCTAAGAAATACATGTGTTCAGATATAATTAAAAAAGGATTTTTTTAAACAGCAAACACAACAACACGAATCAAGATAATAACACATCAAAACTTTTTAAAAAGAAAGCAATAGAATAAAATATTATATTCACCAAAGCAGATAAAGGAAATACCATAGTCGCAATCAACAAGGCACAATATATAGAAAAAACAAAAGATTTTATTAAAAATGGAAATTTTCAGACTTTAAGCAATGACCTAACAAAAATTTTTAAAAATTAAATCCTCCTAGAAATAGGGAAAGCTTCTAGTATCATACTAGGTAATAAAATAATCAAATTATCACAGCTATGAATCCCCAACCATCGCAAATCTATTCTTTATTTAAACTACACAAACAAGATTATTCGATTAGGCCAGTGGTCTCCTACATGGCAGCACCAGCATACAAACTCTCAAATTTTCTTATTCTGTAAAAAACTCTTCCTTCAAGAGCCAAATGAAACTATTGTTATAGTAGAACATCTATTATATATAAAAACAACGTTCATATTATTATAAAACAAGATTGGTCAAAATTTCATCAAATCCACCATACCACCACTCACACGGCCAGGTAGTTTTATCGCAACGACACCTGTTGAGAAAGCGAACTTGTTGGCTGAACTGTTTGCTTCACATTCCAAAGAAAAACACCACCTACTATTCCCATAGTGCAGTCAAAGATGCGCGTTATTGTCTTCAGACAGCGTATCATAAAACGTATTTTAATGAACCTAGACACCAAAAAAGCTTCTGGCGCTGACGGAATACCTGCCATAGTTCCCAAAAACTATGCGAGGGAGCTAACACCAGTTTTCTGTAGACTTTTCAACTTATCCTACAGAAAGGGAATATTTCCTTCCTGCTGGAAAAGTGCCACAGTTCAGCCGATACCTAAAAAAGGCAAGAAGACCTTGCCAAATAACTACCGACCAGTCGCACTGCTTTCAATAATATCGAAAATCATGGAAAAGGCTGTCACTGAGCATCTTCTAAAATACCTTGAAGGATTCAACATTATTAGCGATCATCAATATAGCTCTCGTAAACATAGATCAACAGGAGATCTTCTGACTTATGTGACACATGTTTGGAACAACGCAATTGAACACTTTGGAGAATCTCGAGCGGCTGCTCTTGACATATCCAAGGCATTCGACCGTGTTTGGCACGATGTACTGTTGGCTAAGGTTTGCTCTTATGGTATGTCTGAAAAGTTCTGTTTGTTGCTCTCATATTTCCCCATAGAGCGTTCTTTACGAGCCGCAGTCGACGGATTTCTTTCTAACACCTTTACTATGAACGCCGATGTACCCCAAGGCTCCATACTGTCTCCTACTATCTTTCTCATTTAAATTAACGGTCTGCTGGAAAAGACCGGGAATCCAATCTACAGCTTTGCAGATGATAGTACGCTTATCTCTTCATTTACTTTGAATGCTCGGACATCGGATACTCAGGCGAATATCCGCAGACAGCAGGAAGTCATTCGACTTAACAAAGATCTGGAAGAAAATTCTATCTTGGAGTGACAGTAACCAAGTGGAATTTAACGATACAAAAACCCAGGCGGCAGTTTTTTCTAAAAAAGTTAACTTTGCTGAACCCGACATAGTTATATCGGGGCACTCCATTCCCCTAGCATCGTCACTCAATTTCCGGGCGTTAATTTGGGAGCAAATATGTCCTGGCATGAACATGTTGCAGGCATAGCAAGGAAAGCTTCTCAAAAGTTGGGAATATTATTTCATACCAGAAATCTTTACACTCCACAACAACTGTTAATTCTTTACATAGCTTAAATTCGACCAACTATGGAATACTGCTCCCATGTTTGGGGTTCCGCTCCCAAACATACACTGCATTTGTTGGACTCTGTTCAGAGAAGAGCTGTTCGTCTGATTGGAGACCCAGAACTGACCGACGGTCTTGATTCGTTGGAACATCGAAGAACGGTTGGCGACTTGATTCTGTTCTACAAATAATTTAATGGAAGTGTTCCAAGGATGTAGCCCGCCTAATTTTTCCCAGAGCGGTGCATGTTAGAAGTACACGTAGAGGCTGATACTTCACATCCGTATGAGGTTCAGCTTGTTACTTCTCGTACAACGCTATTCAAGCAGTCTTTTATATGGAGAACATCATCCTTTTGGAATGATTTACCCAGGACTGTGTTTCCCACCGAGTACAATTTACAGCGATTCAAGAACAACGTGAATCGCTTTTTCCGCACACGTGTCGATCCTGTAGCACTTTAGGGACTTCCCTGCAGCACGTGTGCTAGACCCATAAGAAAAAAAAATTCTTAACCTACTAAAAAACATGTCTGAAACAAAATTATTTTATATTTAATAATTCAATCTACAATAGCCCAGAAGGACTTATAATAGGAAGTCCCTTGAGCCCACTTTTAGCAGAAACTTTTATGAATAACACCGAAAATTTAATTAAAAAATTAGAAATAAATTTAAAAATAACTAGATATAAATTTCACATAATTGCATAATAATTACGTTCTGACGACACGCAGATAAAACTTAGATTTTATCTTAAGAATATCTACTTGAAATGCTTAAAATATAGCATTTAAAGTAGGATAGGTAGGATAGACATGATATTGTACAAATATAAAAAATCATATCATATCATATCAATCTTCATATTGCATTTATAAGAAAAATTTCGAAAAAAATTATATTGTTCGAAAAGTGGAACAAATCATACATATATTTAAATTATTTTTAGGAAGTCATAAAAACGTCATAGATATTCTGATCTGATAAGCAAAATTTGTTTTTCTTTAGAGCTGTGTAAGTTACAATAATAACTTACCAAATATCTTAATTCGTTAACTGGTGGCTTTGCATATGGTATACCTCGCCATGCATAAAATATTTTACCACTGGGTGTATCGAAGGTGGTACCCTGTACTTTTCCATTTGGAAGTTGGACTACCAAATCACCCAACTAAAAAATAAACAGAAATAATAGTCTTCCAATAACCTATACGGTTTTAAAGCTGGCATGTCAAAACTAAATCTTAAACCCATAACTATAATTATTTAAACACACTGCTAAAAGACAGATATATGAATTATATGTAATAAAATATTTATAATTTACTTACAGCATCCTGGAATAAAAACACACAAAATAATAAAATAACGCGCATTGTTGATGAAATTGTGTTTTAAATGCTCCCTTTTTGCAAAATAGTCTATTATATATAGAAATGTTTGACTATTTTATCATTTATCAGTATTATCATCTTCCTACTTTTTAAAAAATATATTTGGTTCATAAGTAGTCTAACAATACTAAGTGTTTTTTAGAATTTATTAGCATTATCATCCTAGTCATCACCACAAGCACTTCTTAGTTTATACGTTCAATAAAAAAAATACTTTCAGGAGCAGTTGTACATTACTAGAGTAAAATTTGTTAAAGGAAATTAGTTTGTACATCAAATTTCATTCGGCAGACCAAAATAAAGACTCTGTGAAATAGATTGACTAATGCCGTCCCACCTATTACTTTAACTACCAGTCTAAGACTTATTTTCGTTAAACATATACTCAAAAAATATTGTCTTACGAATATAATAAAATATTTAACTATAAGTAATATTTTATTGGATCCGGTAGTAAACACCCAATTCAAAAACTCTTTACTATTTTAAAAATTTATTCATAACCACTTAGCATAACTATCTTTTATGTTTTACCAATACATTTCACTGGTAGCAGATTCGTTGATAACTAGGCTTTTCGGTTGACTGTTCTGCCTTTTGATAAATTTATTTATTTCGTCATTTTCAGTTCATACTTCCCATGATGCTTGATATATTATTCATTTAAAAGGTTTTTGTTCCTTCTTGTTTTATTTTTGTTCTTTATTTGTTGTATGTTTTTATTGGAAAAAATAATGGTTCAAAAACTCAACCCGATTTTTATGAGGTACAACAACATGCCATAGGCCAGGGGTCGGCAACCTATGGCACGCGTGCCATCTCTGACACCCCAAGTAATTTTGAATGGCACGCGTACCTATTCAAAGTTTACACTTTAATTCTGTAATCTGTGACATGTTTCGAAATTAAGTAAATAATCGAAGACAGTATTACTTCAATGACACAAACAAAAACGATATATTATATAGGTTACTAGGTATTATTACCAAAAACTACAAAATATATATTTTGTAATTTATAATTTTACTGAATGCATTGGTTTGGCTTTAATTTCGGCAAGTAATAAAGAGGGCAAGCCTCAAAATATAAGCCTAGGCAAAAACACAAATAAACGTCCTTAATTCAGATCAAAAGAGCCGCTATAAGGCGGTTTTTGTTTGACTTGACTTCAATCGTTCCGACGCGCGCCGCAACACTTTTTATATTGCCGAACTTTAGTTTTTGTTAGATTTAACTTCTAGGCGGCCCTTTGATTGCAATGAGCGCGTTGTAGATAATAATTTTTGTTCTAAGAAATTGAATAAACGTAATTATTGGAATTTTCTGGAAACATTATTTTTCTATATATAGCAAGCGGCTACACGTTTGGATCATTTAGTATAGAAGTAACATCCGTTCCAGTCAATAGTCGTCGAAAAGTTTAAAAATTAAAATTACGTTGCGTTATGGCCGTGAAGAAACAGAAGGTAGACGTTCGATCATTTCAAACTTCATGGACAACAAATTACGGTTTTGTACAGCAAAACGATCTGGCCATTTGTGTCCTATGTCGGGAAAGCGTAATTTTCCGGACATCTAGTGTTAACGACATTTCCAGATAAAACATGAATCGTCATTTAAAGATAACGCTGATAAAAAGGGAGACATACAAAGAGCAAGTAAACAATACGAGATACAGTCAACATTCTTTAGCAAGGTTTTCCAAGGAAAAAATCAGGTAACTGAATGCAGTTTCAAAATTGCACAATCGTTGGCACAAATGGGTAGGCCGTTCACTGACGGAGAATTTATGAAGCAAACTTTTTGAGTACTGGCGAGATTTTATTCGACGACTTGCCTAATAAGGATACAATATTGGCCAGGATTAGGGATATACTGGTATCAGCGCGGACCATCGAGAGACGAATTACCGAAATGACACAAAATGTCCAAAAACAGCAGAGATACGCTATCAAACGGAGTTTTATATTTAGTGTAGGATTGGAGGAAAGTGTCGATAATAATGACATTACCCGTCTGGCAATCGTTGCGCGATACTTCGATGATGGCAGTGTGTATGAAGAGCTGATTTCTCTGCTCCCATTGCAGGGAACTACAAGAGGAGAGGATATATTTTCAGAATTTGTTAAACATTTTGAAAAGCGGAACAAAGATTTAAATAAATTTTTTTGCGTAACGGGAGATGGCGCTCCTGCTATGATTGAGAGACATAAAGGATTTGTTTCCCTTCTTATTGAACGCATGGGTCGATCAGTTTTGAATTTTTATTGCATAATTCACCAAGAGAGTTTGTGCGCTAAAATTTCCGCTGGAAGTTTAAAATCCGTGATGTGGTGGTTCAAATAGTTAACTACATTGTCGGTCGTTCTTCACTGATCCATAGACAATTTAAGGCGTTTCTGCAGGAATAAGAAAATGCATATTCAGATATACCATTGCACAATAATGTGCTCTGGCTCAGCCGTGGTAAAGTGCTCTCTAGATTTGTGCAATGTCTGGGCGAAATTAAATCGTTCTTGTTGGAAAAAAAACAAGTGGATGCTTATCCTGAACTAGAAGATAAGAACTGGATCTGTATGTTAATGTTTCTTACTGATATAACAAACCACCTCAGTGAACTCAACTTAAAGTTACAAGGTTCAGGCAAAACAGTTCTGGATTTATACGAATCCTGGAAACCATTCAAATTAAAAATAGATTTATTTATCAGCGATATTACTACAAACACATATAATTATTTTCCAAATTTAAAAACTTCAATACATTGAATTTAAAAGCTGACAACAGACAACTCGGAAGCATGTGTGACACTGAATATAACCAGACATGAACCGGATATAAGAAAACTCTCTAAAGAACTTCAAGCACAGGGTTCACACGAGGTCCTAGGACTAGTATAATAAAATTATTTGTTAAATGTGAAAATTTTTTGTAATGAAACCTTCTAAAAGCAATATTTTAAGTTAATTTAAGTTAATTTTTGCTAATTTTAGTTTTTTTTTTATGGGTCTAGCACACGTGCTGCAGGGAAGTCCCTAAAGCACTCCAGGAGCAGCACGAGTGCGGAAAAAGCGATTCACGTTGTTCTTGAATCGCTGTAAATTGTACTCGGTGGGAAACACAGCGCTGGGCAAATTATTCCAAAGGGATGACGTTCTCCATATAAAAGATTGCTTGAAAAGCGTTGTACGCGGAGTACCAAGCTGAACCTCATACGGATGCGAAGCACCAGCGCGACGTGTATTTCTAACATGCACCGCTTTGGGAGGAATTAAGCGGGCTACATCCTTCGAACACTTTCCATGAAAATACTTGTAGAACCGACTCAAGTCGCCAACCGTTCTTCGATGTTTCAGCGAATCAAGGCCGCCGGTCAATTCCGGGTCCCCAATCAGACGGACCGCTCTTCTCTGAACAGAATCCAACAAATGCAGTGTATGTTTGGGAGCGGAGCCCCAAACGTGGGAGCAGTATTCCATAGTTGGTCGAATTTGGGCTTTGTAAAGAATTAACAGTTGCTGTGGGGTGTAAAGCTTTCTAGTCCTAAATAATATTCCCAACTTTTGAGAAGCTCTCCTTGCTATGCCTGCAACATGTTCATGCCAAGACATATTTGCTCCCAAACTAACGCCCAACAAAATGAGCGACGATGCTAGGGGAATGGAGTGCCCCGACATAACTATGTCGGGTTCTGCAACGTTAACTTTTTTAGAAAAAACTGCCGCTTGGGTTTTTGTAGCGTTAAATTCCACTTAGTTACTGTCACCCCAAGATAGAATTTCTTCCAGGTCTTTGTTAAGTTGAACGACCTCCTGCGGTCTGCGGATATTCGCCTGAGCAGCCGATGTCCGAGCGTTCAAGGTGAATGAAGAGACAAGCGTACTGTCATCTGCAAAGCTATAGATTGGATTCCCGGTCTTTTCCAGCAGATCGTTAATGTAAATGAGAAAGAGAGTAGGAGACAGCCCTGGGGCACACCGGCGTTGATAGTGAGGGTGTTAGAAAGAAATCCGTCGACCGCCACTCTTAAAGAACGCTTTGTGAGGAAACATAAGAGCCACAAACAGAACCTTTCAGACATACCATAAGAGCGTAACTTAGCCAACAGTCCATCGTGCCAAACACGGTCGAATGCCTTGGATATGTCAAGAGCAACCGCTCGAGATTCTCCAAAGTGTTCAATTGCATTGTTCCAAACATGTGTTACATAAGTCAGAAGATCTCCTGTTGATCTATGTTTACGAAAACCATATTGGTGATCGCTAATAATATTGAATCGTTCAAGATATTTTAGAAGATGCTCATTGATAACCTTTTCCATGACTTTCGATATTATTGAAAGCAGTGCAACTGGTGGGTAGTTATTTGGCAAGGTCTTCTTACCTTTTTTAGGTATCGGCTGAACCGTGGCACATTTCCAGCAGGACGAAAATATTCCCTTTCTGTAGGATAGGTTCAAAAGTCTACAGAAAACTGGTGTTAGTTCCCTTGCACAGTTTTTGAGAACTATGGCAGGTATTCCGTCAGCGCCAGAAGCCTTCTTGGTGTCTAGCTTCATTAAAATACGCTTTATGATGCGCTGTCTGAAGACAACATCGGGCATCCTTGTCTGCAATATGGGAATAGTAGGTGGTGTTTTTCCTTGGAAATCGACAGTAGAATGTGAAGCAAAGAGTTCAGCCAACAAGTTCGCTCTCTCAACAGGTGTGGTTGCAATGGAATTATCTGGCCGTGTGAGTGGTGGTATGGTGGTAAAATTTTGACTAGCTGCCTTAGCGACTGCCCAAAAGGACCTGGAATTGTTGGGACAAGCGAGAAGTTTGTTTCTAATTCGTTGATTGTGTGCCTCCTTGGTTTCGTCGATAATTTCCTTGCATCTGTTCCGGGCATGAACAAAGATGTTACGATTTACGGTGTTAGGATTTTCACGCCATTGTCGGTAGGCAATATGTTTAGAAGCAACAGCTTTTTTGCATTTTCGGTCGAACCAAGGCTTGCCGTTGGAGGAGCATTTCTTCGAAAAAGGGATGTAAGCTTCCATACCAGCCAAAATAACATCGGAGACCTCCCTGGCGCAGTCAGATGGGTTATCGGATCGAAAACAAATGTCCATCCAAGAGAAAGTTCGAAAGTATTCCATGAGATCTTCCCATTTAGCAGATTTGTATTGCCAAATCTTGCGCGGCCTAGGCGCCTCTCTGTCACTGATTGGCAGGATACTCGATGTCGAAAGCAGCTTATGGTCGGAAGAACCTAACGGCGGATTTACGGTGACCGTATAAATCTCCGGATTGGTGGTTAAAAACAGATCATGGATGAAAACTGGCACCCCTTAGTTAAAAGGTTGCCGCCCCTGCCATAGGCTTTACTGTTTAATACTTATGTTATATTAGGTATCTCACTCTTTCTCTTTCACTCGTCTATTCATTCATCTTTCCTACTCTCACGTTTTTGTTTATTTTATAATATTTACGTATTTTCTATATTTACAGTCTACTAGAGTTATTTTTATGTAATTTAATAAAAGAATATAGTTTTGGAACTTGAAGGTTCATTGAGTCGAGTCTAAATTTTTCATTTTCTGTGAAAATGCTTTTATCATATTTTTAATTACTTTTTGGAAAGTTATTGTTGGACCGAAGTTGATGGATTTGAATACATCTGGTTTTAGGAAATCTATTGTTTTTCAATGTAGGTTTGTTTTTTTATAGCTATTACCGTTTTTCCTTTATCTGCTCTCGTAAAATTATGTTATGTTCGTTACTTTTATTTTTTATTTGGTTAGCGATCTTACGTTTATTATGGAATTTACTTGGGAAAAATTCAAACTTTTCTGTGCGTAACATTTTAGCAATAATATGTTCGTAACATCTAGTGAATTACTACTACAGGCTATTTCACATTCTCCACCTAGATTACACACAAAAAATAACATAAAGTACTCAGACCATGTTTTCTACGACAAATTTGTCAACCTAAAAGATGTTAACTTTAAAAAGCAAGAAATTCGCTGATTAGAAAAAGGTTTCCAGTATAATTTGCCAGTCAGAGTTTGTACTAAAATTAAAAAATATTTAAAAATAACTCACCAATTCGTCCAGTATTTTTCATACATAACAGCGCCAGCTTTTTCTTTATCAAATAAATTGACTGAGGTTTTGACAAGATATTGTAAATTCACACCTAAATATAATATTAAAAATAGTAATGAATTGATAGCAAAAATTCCGCCGTTAATTATACCAAGTAACTCCAGATTTATATCGTTTGACGTACAAAATCTTTTTCCTAGTATACCACCATCAGACGCTATAGTTTTGGTTCAAAGATTACTCAATAAAAATAATGTTAATCCAATAATAAAGCAAGATATATTAGACATCTTAACATTGTGTTTAGACTAGAATTATTTCGAATTTAACGATAAGATTTATATAAGTAAGAAATTTTATCTGAAATTTTCATAGACCATTTAGAAGGACAAATCAGTAAATCTCATCTTTTTAAAAATTTCTTTTATTGGTACCGGTATGTAGATGACATAATGACTTGCTTTACAGGCACAGATGGACAAGTAAAACTATTTCTAGATTATATTAACCAACTTCATAATAATATTACTTTTACAACAGAAATAGAAACAAATAAATCGATTAATTTCCTAGATTTAAAAATAGCCAACAAAATGAATAAACACGATTTTGAAATCTTCCATAAACCAACATACTCAGATGTAACTATACACGCTGATTCTAACCACCCGTTCAAACATAAAATCTCGACTTATAATAGTTTCATCCATAGACTAATAAATACACCATTAAAGGAAGAAAATTTTCAGAAAGAATTAAATGTTATAAAACAAATTAGTATAAACAATGGGTACAGGAGCGATTTCGGAGATAATATTTTAATGAAAAAACAATTTAAAACAGCAATAGGACTGGTGTACCCGTACAAACAACTAAACAAAGAAAAATTTCATACACTCACTTATACCTGGAAATTGACTAATAAAATTCAAAATTTTTTCTATAAAAATCATGTAAACATCGCTTTCTGTACAAATAACACATTAGCTCGACATATTAAAAATAATAAAAGTAAAACAAAAAAAAAAGAAAATAAAACGGGGGTTTACGAATTATGCTGTGGCACTTGCAATAAAACGAATATATGACAAACAGGCAGATCTTTTTATAAAAGAATAAAGGAACATAAACAAAGCTGTAGGATGAAAAATAACAAATCTCATTACGCTAAACATTTAACAGGAGAAAATCATACGTTCAATGAAGATTTTAAAATTTTGCATAATGGAAAGAAAGGGAAATTACAGAATTGTTTAGAACAGGTAGAAATTAACCAGAAAAAAATCCTCAGGTTTATTACTCAACGATCAATTAGATGGGGGAAGGTCTCCTTTATTGAACTTGTTACTGATATACCGCGATAGTTATTGCAGTTTAGTTTCTTTCTTTTTTTTATGTATGGAGGTGATGTAAGCCATTTTCCACTCTTCGGGAATGTTTTCTCCATTAATACATTTAGTAAATATAATATAATTTATCTGACCCACACTTCAGTAGTTCCGCTTTTATTCCACCTGGACCTGGAGAGTTTCCATTTTTCAATTTTTGTATTGTTGTTTTCACTACACTTTTAACTCTGTGTATAGCTTCGCCTTCCACTTGTCTTTGAATTGGTTATCCTCGAATGTATTCCGACCTGTATTCTGTTAGGAGGTTTTCATAATGTCTGTGGGTTTTAATCGGCTTTCTAATTTGCTCGAGCCATTACCATTCTCATATCATGCCAGAGCAGCGTACCGATTTGCTGCTTATGGTAGAGCCTGTCTCAAAATATAAGATCCTGATGTTTGCCGTTTTAAGTGGACAATATAAAAATTCTGTTTCGTTTATGATAGGTTACAGAGATGGACTTAAGAATTTTATTCATTAATGCAAATAAATAGAATTATAAGTGTTTTTGGAGATGTTTATTTATAGATGCATGTAAAAACAAATGTATAAGAAGTACAAATATACAGTTTGCATGAATGGGGCTTACAAGAGGAGACATATTGTATAAATAAAAATATATTTTAAGTTAAGCCTAATTCGGTTTCACTATCCCTGTCATCAGCTGAGGTAATTATCAGTGATTTTATATTTTTTACATAAATATATGAATCTTTAACTTTAACAACGTGCTGAATGGAATTCTTCCAGCTTTCACAAGGTATATCATTTATAACTTTTTTTACTAATTCAACCACTGACACATTTAAAGTAGGAGAAATATTTTGTGCTCTTATTTTTGATTTAACTTGATGCCAAATATGTTCAATTGGATTAAACACCCAATAATACGGAGGAAGCCACAAAACAGTGTGTCCCATTTTCTCAGCCATACTATCACAAACATAATTCTTTTTCAATTGATGGTTTTTCGAAACTTCCAAAAGGTCACTCTTTTATAACTAAAGTCCAAATAAATGTCATTTTCTAACATATATTCCTCTATTTCAGATTTAGCGTTGGCTGCATTAGGAATTTAATTAGTAGGCGACTATGGTAACTTGCATTGTCCATAACTATAAGACTCTGTCGAGAACATTTGGCAAAAGGGAATTTTGAAACTAATTTTCAAAAAGTTCTGTGGTCGTGTCGATAGTCCCAACCTAGAATCTTTTATGTTTTTTTCAGATAATAGTAGACAATTTGAAACCCAGCCCTTTTGAGATCCAGCATGCAAAACGGTTGTTCGTTTATCTTTATTTGAAGATGCGTTAGTCTGACATTTTGTACTGCTGTCAACCCACCCTTTATTATGGGTATCGAACCATATTTCTTCAAGGTAAATTATTGGCCAATTCTCTGAGCGATACTTTTTAATTTCTTGTAAATAAGTATGTCGAAAGATTCGTAATCTTTGTGACTCCATCACTACTTGCCTTTTGTTGATTTTTCGGAACGTGACTCCCATTCTTAAGAGAATTCTGTGAAGGGTTGATCAGCCACAATATATATTGGTCCCGTCCTGCACCAGTCTTAATTTTATTTTGTCTAGTGTCGGCACCAACTGCTCTTCATACATAGAATATATTTTTCTCCTGATGACGTCTTTTTCACAATCGTCTACATTTGAAAATCTTTCTGTTTTTTCCTACAATACCCTTAATCGTAGAAATTGGGCTTTTTGTTAGTTCACTGGTTTCATGCAAAACACTTTGTTTATTCAAATTTCTTTTTACCAAACTGTCGTAAACATTTTTCACTATTTCTTTAGCGTCAAGTGATAAATGTTTTCTCTTGCGATAGCCACTATTGCAGGTTTCCCACGGACGCCACATAATTAAAATAGAACCATTACGTTGTAAGTAAAACTAAAAATAAAAATAATAAATAGTATCTTTCGAATCTTAATGGGGACCTGTGGTCATTAGGCCTATATTATTAAATACTTGAAGAGCTCCAAACCGGGTTGCCAGGTGATAAATATATAGGTAAAAATAGATCCAATATGATTACAGGTGCAAGTATACAAAACAGGATAAATAAAAATATGTTTATTGTAATACCTGGCAACTATGCACAAAACCTTAATAGAGTCGTTTATTGCCCCACTGAAAAAGCAAAAAGGCAGGATCTTAGATCTTGGGATTACTTTACGCTGACACAGTCAACTTCAGTTCACGTCAGCGGGATACGGTGTTATATGAGACCATGCGTGCAACAAGGGCAAACTCGACAAACCACGGTTTGGAGAAAAAGGAGTTTAAAGATTTTTGACAGAAATGGCCAATTTTATTAAATTATGGTTATTTACCATAAAGTTGTGTTATGTTTTCATGGTAAATTAGTTAAATAGGTATAGTTTTGATTGCCTCTCAGTTTTTTTTTCTGTATATTTGTCTTTTTTTAACCTTTAATTTAATTTCGAAACCTCGCCACTCAAGGAAAAGCTCAAAAATAACATTTTTTTTTTTTAAAATATAGTCCGTACGATTTGTAATGGCATAGTCGGCCGTAAAACCGAAAACCGAGAAAGAAGGTGCCTAACTATTATACCTGCTTTTACTCGTATGCTAAGAATGGCAAGTCCCACCCAATTATTTGCCAGTGTTCTACCTTTGTCTATTACGCCCCGGAATCGTACACTCGGCAGAGATAGCACCAATTAGCCGCTAATGACAGGAGTTTCCACTATAAAAACAGGGTCGTGTTTGAATCTGTTTGTTATTTGTGATTATTTGTCGATAGAGATATTACAAATAAAAATTCGATATGCCACGAGAAGTATTGAATGGTCAAAGTAGGAAGTTAGTACTAAATGTTCTTGATTATTTCCAAAATAAAAAAAAAAGAAAACTCATTGACAAGTTTGTCTGTGATTAAGTGTGCATCCGAGGCACTAAAACTAAGTTTGAGAACGGTAGTTAGAATAAACCAAAAAGGCATTGATGGTGCTAAAAAAGAGCATACGAGAATAAGAAGAGCTCCAAAGACTAGAGACTTGAGAGAGTCCGAGAAAAGTGAGATCCGAAAAGTTATTCATGACCTAATAGTAGAAGGAAAACATGTTACTTTGGACATGATACGTAAACAGCTAGAATCAAAACAAATTTTAAGCTGCAGCAGATCGACACTTGGTTTAATTATAAAACAATTAGGATTAAAATACAAAATTGACAATGGAAGAAGATACATCATGAAGAAACTAGAAATATCATCAAAACGAGTTAGGTTTTTGAGAGAGTATGTTGCCAATATCACTTCTGACGCTCCCTTAGACGTTTTGTTTTTAGACGAAACATGGAAGCAGCATACGGACTTGGCACGATGAAAATCCTCGATCTATATGGAACAAAAAAGCAGCCGCTGGAAAAAGATATGTCATCGTTCACGCTGGCAATAGCAACTGATTTATAGATGGGAGTGAGCTTGTCTTTTCTACAAAAAACAAGAGTTATGACTACCACGATAATATGAACGCAGAACTCTTCGAAAAATGGCTGAGAGAAAAACTGTTGCCGAAACTCGAAAGGCCATCTTAATCATTATGGACAATGCACGATATCATTCTAGATTTAGCGAAAGTGTACCAAATGAATCAACAAGAAAAGGAGAAATCATCAATTGGCTGCGAAGTAAACAGATTAATTTTCCAGAAAATGGTCTAAAATGTGAGTTGTTAAAAATTATCAAAAATTGCAAAACAAACTTGCCGTATGCTACAGACGAACTAATTGCTGAAATGGGTCATCAAGTTTTAAGATTGCCTCCCTACAAAAACATTGTAAGTGAGGCGAGGTACGATGATAATGCAGTAATATATGTTTGGAAAACAGCTCTCCAGACAGTTACCAAAGAAAACTGGATCAGTTGTATAACACATACAGAAAAATATTCAAAGAATATTAGCAAAAAGAGAACATACTTGATGTAACGGTGCCACCTTATTATTAATGTATACGAAGGATCATTTTCTGATAGTAGCAGTTCCAATTTTGACTCAGATGATGATGTTTCATCCTAATACAATCTATTTATGGTTTATTTGTATAATTATTTTTCAAAAAAAAAAATATTGCCAATACGCAGGCACCTACTTCTTGGCAAATTATATCATACTAACATATTTACCTACCTATTATTTTAGGGACTTTACCTATATCAATTTTCTATTGTTCAATTTGCACCTGCAATATTTAGGTTAGCTTTAATTCTTTTATTACATTGAAAATATTATATTAAATAAACATTCTGAAACTTTCACCTAAAGTAGTTTATAATTCTGACTGTATTATTTTAGAACTGTGATAATTTATGTAAATATTTTTTGATAGAAATATGCTATAACTTCATCTTTATATCCAATAAAGCCTTGCAATTATTAGAAATATGAGTGAATGTTTAATATCCTCTCCTATTTTCCGCTTCTTATAGTCCATTATAAAAAGACAAACTCCGTATGTCCAAAACTCATAATCATAATACTTCCTAATACTTATAATATAGATTTACCTGAATCCATCTCTGAGTATGGGTGTACTCCTTAAATTAATAAATGACACGTACAATTGACTCAGTCGATCTCTCTTACTCCCAAATAATATAATCGAGATCGTTAATGACGGCTGTCTTACATTAATCAGATCGATATTTAAGGCGGAACAACATCTGTTGAAGTATAAGTGGAAGCAAGATGCACAATATATTTTATTCTGTCTAGCATTTTATTGTCGACTATGCCATTACAAATCGTTTGGACTTTATTTTATTTCAATATAATGTAGAAATATAGAAAATTAGAACAATGCTTATTATTTCTGGATATCCAAAACTGATTATTTTTATAAAATAATACAAAAGTGCTGACTAATATTTTAAATTAGAAATTCAACTTGATTGTCGCCGAGTCATCGTCATCGAGACTATTATCATCGTGATGGAGTATCTTGATAAATTGATTGGATATCAAGTGATACAGTAAGTGCTCCTCGATAGTAAATAACGAATGTCACTTAATTGTAATTCGAACCTTGTATTTTTTCTCTAAATTTGTATTGGCCAAATAAAATATGGCACTATTATACTGGTCAGATTTCCCTTTTTGAACGTTAACAGGAAGTTATAGGACTATGGATAAAAAATCTTTGCTTGTAATCTTCTGTGAACTCGAAAATCTTTCCATCCGTAAAACTCGCCCCAAATAATTTTCCTCTGGTGACTTTCTTTTCAAGTTCATTTTAGTTTAGTATCATTTCCTGAGTAGGAATAAAAATTTAAACAACTGTTTAAGATCACTACTTAGGTTTATTATATTATTGCTGACAATTGTTTCGACACACTGTCTTCTTCTGGAGCACGATGTAAATTAACTAACAAAGTGTGCTACAGAATATATAGTTTACCTAATTACAGGTACTAAATTTATTAACAATATTTACCTTAATACTTAGAACAAGTTCAATAAAGGAGGCCCTCCTCCATCTAATTGATCGTTGAGTAATAAACCTGAAGATTTTTTCTGGTTAATTTCTACCTGTTCTAAACAATTCCATAATTTTCCTTTCTTTCCATTATATAAAATTTTGAAATCTTCATTGAACGTATGATTTTCATCTGTTAAATGTTTAGCGTAATGAGATTTGTTATTTTTCATTCTATAGCTTTGTTTATGTTCCTTGATTCTTTTATAAAAAGATCTGCCTGTTTGTCCTATATTCGTTTTATTGCAAGTGCCACAGCATAATTCGTAAACCCCCGTTTTATTTTCTTTTTTTGTTTTACTTTTACTATTTTTAATGGGTCGAGCTAATGTGTTATTTGTACAGAAAGCGATGTTTACATGATTTTTATGGAAAAAATTTTGAATTTTATTAGTCAGTTTTCCGGTATAAGTGAGTGTATGAAATTTTTCTTTGTTTAGTTATTTGTACGGGTATACTAGTCCTATTGCTTTTTTAAATCGTTTTTTCAATAAAATATTATCTACGAAATCGCTCCTGTACCCATTGTTTATACTAAGATTTAAAAATCGTGTTTATTCATTTTGTTTGATATTTTTAAATCTAGGAAATTAAACGATTTATTTGTTTATATTTCTGTTGTAAAATTAATATTATTTTGAAGTTGGTTAATATAATCTGGAAATAGTTTTAATTGTAGATCTGTACCTGTAAAGCAAGTCAATATGTCATCTACATACCGGTACCAATAAAAGAAATTTTTAAAAAGATGAGAATTATTGATTTGTTCTTCTAAATGGTCCATGAAAATTTCAGATAAAATTTCTTACTTATATAAATCTTATCGTTAAATTCGAAATAATTCTGGTCTAAACCCAATGTTAAGATATTTCTTGTTTTATTATTGGATTAGCATTATTTTTATTGAGTAATCTTTGAACCAAAATTGTAGTGTCTGATGGTGGTATACTAGGAAAAAGATTTTGTACATCAAACGATATAAATCTGGAATTACTTGGTACAATTTACGGATGAATTTTTGCTATTAATTCATTACTATTTTTAATTATATATTTAGGTGTGAATTTACAATATTTGGTCAAAACCTCAATCAATTTATTTGATAAAGAAGAAGCTGGCGCTGTTATATATGAAACTACTGGACGAATGTATGAGTTATTTTTATGTTATTTAAAAGGATATAGTTTTGCAACTTGGGGGCTCATCGAGACGAGTCTGAATTTTTCATTCTCTGTGAAAATGCTTATGTCTTTTAGCACATCTTTAATTCATTTTTGTAAAGTTATTGTTGGATCGAAGTCGATGGATTTGAATATATCTGGTTTTAGGAAATCTATTGGTTTTTTCATTGTAGGTTTGTTTTTTTATAGCTATTACAGTTTTCCTTTATCTGCTCTCGTAAAAATTATGTTATGTTCATTATTTTTATTTGGCTAGCGATCTTATGTTCATTATGGAATTTACCTGGGAAAAATTCAAACTTTTCTGCGCGTAACATTTTAGCAATTATATGTTTGTTCGTAGCATCTAGTGAATTCCTGCTACAGGCTATTTCGCACTAAATATTTTCTAGTTTTCGTACAATCTTTGACTGATAAATTTTACTGGAAACCTTTTCTAATAACTGAATTTCTAATTTTGGATGGTTGTAGCTTCTGCTTGATGGAAATTCATTATAAATATATAATAAAAGACTGTTTTTAGTCAATTTCCACTGGTTTATTTAAATTTCGATGACGCGTTTCGCTGTCGATGCAGCTTCTTCAGATCTACATTTTACACTGTCAAGTTAGGTTCAATATTCACAGTTTTATATAATTTCTTAATTATAATATTACACCTAATTAAATTACATTGATAGTATTGGAAAATCCACACAGATTTGGAGTTAGGAGAATAAATTCAATAATGGTGAATTGCTTAAATCTACCTGGTCGTTGAGTAAAGTACCTGTAGTCCTTAATCGATTTATTTGCATTGTCTCTAAAAGGTTTAGTTTTAAACCTTTTTGTTGGGTGTGTGTAAAAGTGTAAGCTACAACCATCCAAAATTTGAAACAAGCAGATATAAGCTTTCTAGTTTCAAACTACTTCAAGTTACTTCTAAAATGTGCAACAACTACACAAAATATTTGGTTTTTCAATCAGTGCCTCCAAAACCAAGTAACACCTAAGTATCTTAAAACTAACAACACCAGCAAAGCAGCCAAAAAAGCAGTTATACTCGCCAAAAGAAACTGGATATACACAGAGAGAAAAATCCAGTATAGCATTAGAGACTCTTATAACATGTATCTGAAGGTAATCCACGCAGAATTATTATTTAAATTAAATTTGATAGAATTTATGGTCTTAGATTCGAATACACGTGAAAAAGTAAAAACAATAATACATAAAAAATATGTGAAACAATACAATAAACTACAGTATCTCATTCAACAAAAACGTATGACAACACAAAATAAGAAAGAAAAAGAATTTTTTACTGATCATCAATTCTTTAATCGATTTATTAACATTTCCAACACACCTTTTTCGGACAAGGAAAAAAATCTTCTAACAAAAGGTTTCAAACACAATAATCAAACTAACTTCAATATCAAAGAATCAGAGACATTAGGTATTGATACTGAGATTGCCTTGAAAGATAGTCCTAACAACATATTATCAAAATTTCAAACAGCCGAAATTATTAAAAAAGAATTCATATCTAACACTAACAACATCAACCAAGACTTAAGGACAATAAAAACAATTCAGAGTAAAGCAAAACAAAATGATGTAATCTTTACCAAAGCAGACAAAGGTAACACAGTAATAGCAATAGACAAAATCGACCATATTAATAAAACGTTAGATTTTTTCAAAACAGAAAAGTACGAAATTTTAAATAAAGATCCAACGAATATTTTTCAAAAAGAAATAAAACAACAAATTGAACAGGCTAAAAGTATCATTCACGATAAAGATAAAATTAAGTTGATAAATATGAATCCTCAAATCCCACAACTTTATTCACTCATAAAACTACACAAACTTGACCACCCAATCAGATCAGTTGTTTCCTACATGTCTGCTCCAGCATATAAAACGTCATCCTTTTTAATTAATTTAATCAAATATCATACCAAATTTGAACCCAAATATAGTATCAAAAACTCATACGAACTCGTGAATAAAGTTAAGAATATAACAATACCAGATAATTCTAAATTAATCTCTTTCGATGTCAAAAACTTATTTCCAAGTGTTCCCCCAGACGAAACAATAATTTTAATAGAGAACCTATTACGAAAAAAAAAACAAAGTAAATGAAGTTATAAAAATGGACATAATTAATTTATTAAGAACTTGCCTAAGACAAAATTATTTTTCATTTAACAATACATTCTGCATTAGTAAGGAAGGGTTAATTATGGGGAGTCCATTAAGTTCATTACTTGCCGAAATTTTCATGGACAGTATTGAAACAATGATATTTAACAACCATAATAACAATAGTAATAATTGTCCATACTGGTATCGATACGTAGACGATATAATTGTATGCTTTACAGGTACGGACAGACAATTAACTCACTTTTTACAGTATATTAATTCTTTACATAGAAATATCAGTTTTACAATGGAAGAAGAAGTTGAAGGGAAAATCAATTTCCTAGACTTAACAATCAGTAAAGCCATGAAAAAACATGAATTTGCAATATATCACAAACCTTGTCATACAGACACCACAATTCACAGTAGTTCTCACCACCCTAACCATCATAAACTTGCAGCTTATCATAGTTTTATACATAGACTAACTAATATCCCCTTATCAGAAGAAAATTTTACTAAAGAATTAAACTACATAAAACAAGTAGCCGTTAATAACGGTTATTCGGTTACTTTAATCTTTAATCAATAGTATCGTTAGGAAAAACTTAGAAACAATGCAATCTCAAAAATATACCCACGTTTTAAGGACAGAAATACCACTTTTAAATGCTTAGCCTATTTCGGCAAATCAACGGAAAACCTGGGGAAATTTTTAAATCAAAAAAATATCAACATAGCTTATAAGACTAACAATACTATAGGGAAATATCTTAAAAACTACAAGCCACAAATCAATAAAGACAATAAATCAGAGGTTTATCAATTAACGTGTGGGTCATGTCTTAAAACATACATCGGACAAACTGGACGTACATTTAGACAAAGAATTGCAGAACACGAAAAAAGTTTTATCCATTGAAAATCTAATTCAACATATGCTAATCATCTTTTAACAGAAAATCACACATTTAACAAGAATTTCAAAATTTTACACACCCAACAAAAAGGTTTAAAACTAAACCTTTTAGATACAATGCAAATAAATCGATTAAGGACTACAGGTACTTTACTCAACGATCAGGTAGTTTTAAGCAATTCACCATTATTGAATTTATTCTCCTAACTCCAAATCTGTGTGGATTTTCCAATACTATCAATGTAATTTAATTAGGTGTAATATTATAATTAAGAAATTATATGAAACTGTGAATATTAAACCTAACTTGACAGTGTAAAATGTAAATCTGAAGAAGCTGCATCGACAGCGAAACGCGTCATCGCAATTTAAATAAACCAGTGGAAATTGACTAAAAACAGTCTTTTATTATATATTTAACTGAATTTCTTGCTTTTTATAGTTAACATCTGTTAGTTTGACAAATTTGTTGTAGAAAAACAGGGTCTGAGTACTTTATGTTATTTTGTATGTGTAATCTGTTATTGACATTATATTTATTAAGTAACCTATTCAGTTTGGAAAGTTGCTTGATATATTTATTGTGTACTCTTTCATCTATTTTAAGTCTCGTACTTTTGTCAAAAATATCGAATTCTATATTAGATAGTCCCCATGTTAATTCTGTGTGAATTACCTTAAGGTATATATTGTATGTGTCCCTTTTATAGTATTGAAGTTTTCTATCCTGGTACATCTATTTTTTCATATCATGTTGTTGCGCTAACTTCGCTGCTTAACTATTGTTGTTCGTCTTAAGTTTGCTATAGTTGGGGAACACTTCTTATGTAAAGCACTGACTTAAGAACCATATATTCTGTGTACATACTTTAGTTTTTAAAATCTTACTTAAAGTAAATGATGGCTAAAAAAACTCGTTTTGAGCTTCTTTTAAATACCGCACTGACTTAGCCGTTACTTGACGGAGATCCATAACTAGGAATGAAAATTTAAACAACTGTTTAAGATCACCACTTATGTTTATTATATTACTAGCCGTGCTCCGCTCGCGTGGTCTCGATTTACCTTTATCGTCACTGCTTATTCGTAATGTTTATATTATTATATAGCTCGAGGGGCCTTAGAGGCCTATGGCTTGGTTGCATACTCGTCTCCACTTCTTTTTGTCTCCTGTTAGCTTTCCCCAGTGCAGGATTCTCATCAACTCCAGATCTTGCTTTACTGTCTGAAACCATATAGATAGAGGTCTACCCTTGCCTCTTCTTCCAATCACTCCTCTTATTAGGGCTTGCTTTGCCTGTCTTTCTTCCGTCACCCTTGCCACGTGTCTCAACCATAAGGGGTTTGTATATGGGCATTTTAATTCGTAGTTTGTTCTTCTTCTCCACAGTCCCTCTTCTTTCCTTCCTTCATAGATTCTTCTCAAAGTTTTCCTTTCCCACACCTCCAACGTCTCCTTTTCTCTTGGATGCAGTTTCCACGTTTCGCATCCATATGTCACCGTGGGTCTGACAACTGTCGCATATATGTTTTCTTTTGCTTTTCTTGATACATTCTTTGATTTCAATATTCGATTGATTGCCCCCAAATATATCTGTCCTTTCGCTATTCTTTCTTGTATCTCCGTCCTTTCTTATCCACTCTCTGTTATTGTTACTCCCAGATAATTAAATTTGTCTACTTTTTCAAACATATATCTTTTCTCTAAGTTGTTTATAAACTAAACTTTTGTGGTTTTTATTATCCTTCTTCTTTGTAATTTCCATGTATTTTGTTTTTTCTCATTTATCTTTAGTCCTCTCATCCTTCCCCTTTCTTCTATCCTACTTATGGCTTTTTTTGAGGTTCTCTTTTGCTCTTGCAATCACTGCTACATCATCCGCAGAGGCCAAGCATTGGCAGGTTTGTTGGTATATCGTTCCATTTGTTTTTATTTCTGACTCCCGGATAATCTTCTCTAGTACCAAATTAAATAGACATGTCGACACGGGATCCCCGTCTTAATCCTCTTTTCACCTTAAACTTGTCTGATACTTTGCCCTCAACCAACACTCTATTTTCTGTGTCATTCAGGGTCATTCTCATCATGCGAATCAATTTACTTGGAATTTTTAGTTCTTCCATTATCTTGTAGAGTTTTTACAGAGTCATATGCTTCTTTGAAATCCACAAAGACCAAGTGTAGTGCCAAACTTTGTTCTAAGGTATTATCTTAGATTTGCTTAATCAAAAATATCTGGTCTGAAACCGAACTATTTATCCTCAATCCACACTCGTACTCTCCCAGCATAGACTCGGCTTTCTCTTCTAGTCTGTTTTTGATAGTCACCACTTGTACACCTTGTACACGACATCCAGTAAGGCTATTGGTATATAATTAGCACATATAGTTTTTTTCTCCTTTTTAGTGTTCCGAACGGAACCCTTATTAGATCACTTCGGTGTCTGTCCGTCTGTCTGTCTGTCCGTCTGTCACACCCGATTTTCTCCGAAACTATTTATCATAGAAAGTTGAAATTTGGTAATAATATAGGAATTGATGGCCTCATTAGAGCCATGTAGTTTTGAAAGATAAATTTTGACTTAATGGGTTAGTTTTGGGGGGTGAAATCGGAAGTGAAAAAATATTTTTTTATTAGGTAATCGAGTGTGGTGTCAAATGAAAGCTTGTGAAAACACGAGTAAAAAAAATATATATAATGTAATACTTGCGCGCACTTTTCTTTGTATTATTTTTTAAAAATCGCGAAAACGCTGTCCCCCGCCTTATCTCGAAAAGTACTTATCCAAATTTTGAAAAAATTCTGGAATATTCTCCACGGGGTGTAGATTGAACGAAAATTATCACGAGTGCATTATTACCTTTAATAATTTATCTGGTATATAAAAAAAAACAAAAATTTCAAGGTCATCAGATTTCAGTAAAGATTGGAAACAAACTTTGTTGAAAACTCATTTGGGGTGTGTTTTGTGAAGTCACTGATCATTTTATACCTCTGTAACAAAATTGTTTATTTCAAAAGCAATCAATGTACGGAACACTAATTGCGCAAGTTCAACTTGTATAATGGACAAATGATCGACTCTCTCCAGCTCACTGGCATCTTTTCTGTTTCCCATATTTCTTGCACCAACCGCCATATTTCATTTTCCAAATCTACTCCTCCAGCTTTTATCATTTCTACTGTTATTCAATTTCCACCCGGGGCCTTATTTTTTTTTTGGGTTCTGAGTATTTCTCTTATTTTTTCCCTCCTGCCCTTCAGTTATTTTTGCTTCCCATTTCTCATTCAACTCCTCATTTTTATCTCTATTTAATATTTCTTTAAAGTGTTCGGCCCATCTATTCAGTGTTTCTGCCCAGCTTACTGCTAAACTTCCATCTTTTTTCCTACATATTAGCATTTTGTCTCTGTTTATTCCCTTTGTATTTTATATATAAAAAAAAAAATGCAAATGGGATAAGTGGTTCTTGAGTGCTAAGCGCAATAATGGCCAGACAGAGAGACGTTACGTTTTATATAAAGGGTGATTCATTTAGAGGTACTTCTTGTGATGGGGATTTAATTACAGATTGCGCATGCGTCGTGTCAACTGACGTGGCATTTCTGTTCAGTAGTGTTTGACAATTCATAATGGAAAGACTTAGCCCGGCACAGCGTCTACAAATTGTTCAACTTTATTACGAAAATGGGCGTTCTACGAGGAATGTGTACCGGGCGCTTAGAGCAACTTATGGTCCACATAATCGGCCTACCGAACGCACAATTCGCTCTACCATCAATAAGTTTGAGACCCAATTTTCATTATAATGCTCGACCGAATAGACCACATCCAGCACGTAGTGAAGAAAATATAGGGGCGGTAGCGGAGAGTGTACGCAAAGACCGTGAAGTGTCGATTCGTCGCCGTTCTCAACAGCTTGGCCTGTCATATTCAACAACTTGGCGTATTTTACGGAAGGATCTTTCTTTAAAAGCATACAAAATTCAACTAGTGCAACAACTGAAGCCGACCGACCTTCCGAATCGTTTCCGTTTTAGTCGTTGGGCTCTTGACAAGCTTGCAGAAGATCCACTGTTTTCGAGAAAAATTTTGTTCACCGTTGAGGCCCATTTTTGGCTTAATGGGTTAGTGAATAAACAAAATGCCCGTATTTGGGGTGATGAACAACCTGAAGAGGTTCAAGAGCTGCCATTAAATCCAGAAAAAACAACTGTTTGGTGTGGTTTATGGGCCGGTGGAATAATCGGTCCATATTTCTTCAAAACAGAGGCCGGCCGGAATGTTACTGTGAATGGTGACCGTTATCGCGCCATGATAACAGACTATTTGATGCCAGAAATTGAAGCCCGTGGTCTCGACGAAATTTGGTTCCAACAAGATGGCGCCACTTGCCATACAGCCCGTGAAACCATGGCTTTACTGCGAGAGCAATTCGGCGAACAGATCATTTCACGCTTTGGACCAGTGAATTGGCCGGCTAGATCATGTGACATCACACCTCTTGACTTTTTCCTTTGGGGCTATGTAAAGTCCAAAGTCTACATGGATAAGCCAGCTACAATTGAGGCATTGGAGGCCAATATTACTCGAGTCATTGGCCAAATACCACTCGAAATACTCACACGCGTCATTGAAAATTGGAACTTCAGAATGGACGTTGTTAACCGTAGTCGCGGACAACATTTGAAAGAAATTATCTTTAAGAAATAATTGTAAAGAATGGTTCTTTTATATGATAATAAAGGTTATAAAATAAAATTATTTTTATTCATTTTTTTTATTTAAAAAAAAGTACCTCTAAATGAATCACCTGTTATATTATAGATTCTTTTTGATATATAATAAATTAAGAATTAAAAAAAAACACGTAAATCGGATGAGTGGTTCTCGAATGATAAGCACACTGACGGACAGACAGACAGACAGACAGACGTTGCGTTTTATATATATATTATATAGATTATTATTATTATATAACCTGGCCAGAGAACATATGTATGAATTTAAAAAATCACGTAATTCGGATAAGTGTTTCTCGAGGGATAAGCGCACTAACGGACAAACAGACAGACAGAGAGACGTTGCATTTTATATATATTATAGGTATAGATTATTATTATTATATAACCTGGCCAAAGAATATACCTATGAATTTAAAAAAGACACGTAAATCGGATAATTGGATCTCGCGTGATAAACGCACTAATAGACAGGAGCCAGTCAGAGAGACATTGCATTTTATATATTATAGATATTCTCTGCTACATAATATTGTTCCATATTTAATGGTTTAGGCTGTGTATTGCAAGGGAACGCGCTAGCGCCAAACTTTTTTCTGACTTCATTCACTATTATCGTGACTGCTCATTCCTTATGCTACTTATCGTAATAAAATATAGCCTATAACCTGGCCAGAGAACATATGTATGTTTTAAAAAAAAAGTACGTAAATCGGTTAAGTGGTTCTCCAGTGATAAGCGCACTAACGGACAGACAGGCAGACAGACAGAGATACGTTGTATTTTATATATATTATAGATTGCTGACAATTGTTTCGACACACTGTGTCTTCTTCTGGAGCACGATGTAATTTAACTAACAGTGTGCTACAGAATATATAGTTTACCTAATTACTAAATTCATTACCAATATTTACTTAATACCTAGAACAAGTACAATAAAGGAGGCCCTCCTCCATCTAATTGATCGTTGAGTAATAAACCTGAGGATTTTTTCTGATTAATTTCTACCTGTTCTAAACAATTCAGTAATTTACTTGAACGATAAGAAAAGGTGATTTTGTACCGCATTTTTCCATAAAGAACTGGTAGTGCTCTCTGGAATATACGTTAGCATTCCTTATCTCTTTTTCTATGTGATCAAAGTTCCTGTCACATGGGAGGTATGGCCACTCATGACATGAAATAGTACTTTATTTCAAGACCCAAGCACCATGTTTATATTTTTATTTTGGCCAAAGCATTTGGCGCTAAACATGGCCACTTTTTTATGTTTGTATCCACATTGGAGAGGTAATGATACAAACAACTTGCAACCTCGCATGATCCATGCTTCGCAGTGGCTTCATCCCAAACGTACATTGTGGATGTTATAAATACGAAAACTAGTCCAAAGTTTTCTTTTATAATACTGAATGACAGTTGAAAGTTTGGAAGTAGGAAAAGCCTGCTGCAGGTCAAAAGCGATTACAAGGACATCATTGTTATCTCTGAGGATTTTAAGGAGTTTGTGAGGCACTTTTGCTCGTTTCAAATGCTCTCCCTTTTCTTTTTCCGTTTTCGCAATTTTTGCAGTATTTCCAGGGGCGACTTTCAGATTTTTTATTTTTACGTCAATTTTGTCATATGCATTGTTTGTGTCACTTTTAAGGGGCTCAAAGCCAATATTAAATTGCGTGTTGAATACATCGCGATAAAAATATTGGCTGACGGGTTTAAATCCAGGATAGTTATGATTGAGCCACTCTTTATACCCACACCTGAAGATATTTTCGATGGGGGCTTTTAGTCCTGCTATAGTGGCTAGATAGTGTTGGCATCGACTGAATGTGCTCTTTTACTTTTGTAACATCCCTATCGTTCACTTTATTTGTTGCGGGTTATTTTCTTCGCTTGTCACCTGTTATGGTTCCAGTTGCTTCCGTCTTGTTTAAAACCTTTCGAATACTCTTCTCAGTTATTTCATGAATGTTGTAAAATGCTTTTCGATACACATCGTGTTTTTCTCTTTAGAAATTACGCTATACACCATTCGACGCAGATTTCGACTAAGCCGGTCCCTAACACCAGATTTTTTAAAGTGTATTAATAGTTAATAATTTCGATAAATAAAAGTTCTGTAGGTTGTATTCACCCATTGCCCAAAACTATCTAAAAATTACGTCTATTCTTAATAAACCAACCTTGACAAAGCAATCGCAGTCGCAGGGATCTCCAATGGAGCGTTATATCTAACTGTCCTTCCCGATTTAAGCAACTCTCACCAACATTTCTTTTTAGTGTTCCGTACGGAACACTTATAAGATCACTTCGGTGTCTGTCTGTCACACCCGATTTTCTCCGAAACTATTTGTCATAGAAAGTTGAAATTTGGTAATAATATAAGAATTGATAGCCTCATCAGAGCCATGTAGTTTTGAAAGTTAAATTTTGACTTAAGGGGTTAGTTTTGGGGGATGAAATCGGAAATGAAAAAAAAATATTTTACTAGGTCATCGAGTGTGATGTCAAATGAAAGGTTGTGAAAACACAAGTAATATATATATATATATATATATATATATATATATATATATATATATATATATATATATATATATATATATATATATATATATACCTATATATATATATATATATATATATATATATATATATATATATATATACCTATATATATATATATATATATATATATATATATATATATATATATATATATATATATATATATATATATATATACCTATATATATATATATATATATATATATATATATATATATATATATATATATATATATATATATACCTATATATATATATATATATATATATATATATATATATATATACCTAATATATATATATATATATATATATATATATATATATATATATATATATATACCTATATATATATATATATATATATATATATATATATATATATATATATACCTATATATATATATATATATATATATATATATACCTATATATATATATATATATATATATATATATATATATATATATATACCTATATATATATATATATATATATATATATATATATATATATACCTATATATATATATATATATATATATATATTTTTTCAATTTCTTGGGCTTTATGGTTCTTTTGTTTTAAGGATAGAGAAATTACATCATGTTCTAGTTAGAATTTATTGAAAACGTTTCGCCCGATTTTCAGGCTTCTTCAGTTCATCTAAAAATTGAATTTTCTGTTTTGGATGTTCAATAGGACGCACAAAATTTTTTTAATTATGAATATATAAAATTCTTAAACTTATAATACAATGTAGAAGGTGAAAATAATAAAAATACACTCAAAATATATATAAAAACTTACATGTGTGGGTTGAAACGAAGACACACTTAACATTCTTTAAAAGGTGTTACTAAGATGGTTACATTTTTTAAAATAACTTTAGATTTGTATAGGGCACGAAAGTCATCCTTTGGTTTCTTTAAGTGTTTTTTTATTTATTATCTGCTATTGAGTTACTATGAGAAGAGTCCGAAATAAATATGACTCAGACCCCTAACGTCGCTTTTGTCGTTTATATTGTTTTTCTCTTTATTAATACAGATCATTTCATGCATTGATCTTTTAAAATAGTTTGACTCTTTTTTTAGGATTTTTGTATTTTTAAAATCAAACGAGTGTTTGGTTTGTTTAACGTGTTTTGATAGAGCTGTTGGGTTATTCTTATCATACTTATGGCCATTCAGTCTTGTTTCTAGATGTTGTTTAGTCATGCCGATGTAACAGCCGTTGCAGTTTTGACATGGAATAGAATATATCAGGTTTGATTGTTTCAGTAGGGGTGTTTTGGATTTTAGGGGGGTAAAAAGGTGTTTTAATGAGTTATGCGTTTTGTGGCAAACAGTTAAATTATGTTTTTTGAGGACTGCTTTAATTTTTTCTGAAAGTCCTTGAATATATGGCATGGATATGTATGTTGTAGCTGTTCTTTGTTTTGGTTGTTTATCTAGAGTATTATATAATTTGTGAGTTCTGGTTTTTAAAATTTTGTTAATTAGCTTAACCGGATAATTGTTGTTGGTTAAGGTAGTTTTTATTTTTTCTATTATTTCTGCTCTATATTTAGGACTTGTTAGTTTTAAGCCTCTGTCAATTAAATTTATGACGGTATTTTTCTTAAAATTTAAAGGATGGTGTGAATGGTAGTTTAGATATTTTCCAGAACTTGTTGGTTTTGTGCTACCCTTGCCCAACTGGCATTGGAATATTTGGAGGAAAGTGTTATTGACAGCTTAAGCAACAAACCTATTTTCTTCAAAAGATACGTAGATGATTGTATTCTAGCACTAAAAGAAGACCAAATAGAAAACACAGTTAAAGCCTTCAACCAATTCAACAAAAAATTACAATTCACCATCGAAACAGAACAAAACAACGCCATAAATTTCCTAGATCTAACTCTAATAAGAGAAAAAAAAAAAATAAATAGCAAATGGTACACAAAACCAACAAGTTCTGGAAAATATCTAAACTACCATTCACACCATCCTTTAAATTTTAAGAAAAATACCGTCATAAATTTAATTGACAGAGGCTTAAAACTAACAAGTCCTAAATATAGAGCAGAAATAATAGAAAAAATAAAAACTACCTTAACCAACAACAATTATCCGGTTAAGCTAATTAACAAAATTTTTAAAAACCAGAACTCACAAATTATATAATACTCTAGATAAACAACCAAAACAAAGAACAGCTACAACATACATATCCATGCCATATATTCAAGGACTTTCAGAAAAAATTAAAGCAGTCCTCAAAAAACATAATTTAACTGTTTGCCACAAAACGCATAACTCATTAAAACACCTTTTTACCCCCCTAAAATCCAAAACACCCCTACTGAAACAATCAAACCTGATATATTCTATTCCATGTCAAAACTGCAACGGCTGTTACATCGGCATGACTAAACAACATCTAGAAACAAGACTGAATGGCCATAAGTATGATAAGAATAACCCAACAGCTCTATCAAAACACGTTAAACAAACCAAACACTCGTTTGATTTTAAAAATACAAAAATCCTAAAAAAAAAGAGTCAAACTATTTTAAAAGATCAATGCATGAAATGATCTGTATTAATAAAGAGAAAAACAATATAAACGACAAAAGCGACGTTAGGGGTCTGAGTCATATTTATTTCGGACTCTTCTCATAGTAACTCAATAGCAGATAATAAATAAAAAAACACTTAAAGAAACCAAAGGATGACTTTCGTGCCCTATACAAATCTAAAGTTATTTTAAAAAATGTAACCATCTTAGTAACACCTTTTAAAGAATGTTAAGTGTGTCTTCGTTTCAACCCACACATGTAAGTTTTTATATATATTTTGAGTGTATTTTTATTATTTTCACCTTCTACATTGTATTATAAGTTTAAGAATTTTATATATTCATAATTAAAAAAATTTTGTGCGTCCTATTGAACATCCAAAACAGAAAATTCAATTTTTAGATGAACTGAAGAAGCCTGAAAATCGGGCGAAACGTTTTCAATAAATTCTAACTAGAACATGATGTAATTTCTCTATCCTTAAAACAAAAGAACCATAAAGCCCAAGAAATTGAAAAAATATATATTCAATATTCCAAGGTTCAAGAAAGAGTTCAATCCAACTTATATATATATATATATATATATATATATATATATATACATATATATATATATATATATATATATATATATATATATATATATATATATATATATATATATGTATATATATATATATATATATATATATATATATATATATATATATATATATATATATATATACATATAGGTATATATATATATATATATATATATATATATATATATATATATATATATATATATATATATATATATACCTATATATATATATATATATATATATATATATATATATATATATATATATATATATACATATATATATATATATATATATATATATATATATATATATATATATATATATATATATACATATATACATATATATATATATATATATATATATATATATATATATATATATATATATATATATATATATATGTATATATATATACATATATACATATATATATATATATATATATATATATATATATATATATATATATACATATACATATACATATATATATATATATATATATATATATATATATATATATATATATATACATATATATATATATATATATACATATATATATATATATATATATATATATATATATATATATATATATATATATATATATATATATATATATATATATATATATATATATATATATATATATATATATATATATATATATATATATATATATATATATATATATATATATATATATATATATATATATATATATATATATATATATATATATATACATATATATATATACATATATATATATACATATATATATATATATATATATATATATATATACATATACATATATATATATATATATATATATATATATATATATATATACATATATATATAATATAATACTTGCGTGCACTTTTCTTTGTATTATTTTTGAAAAATCGCGAAAAATCACTGTCCCGCCTGATCTCAAAAAGTACAAACAAAAATTTCAAGGTCATCAATTTTCAGTAAAGATTGACAACAAACTTTGTTGAAAACTCATTTAGATGTGTTTTGTGAAGTCACTGATCATTTTATATCTCCGTTAAGTTGGGAATGTTTGGCACAATGATACTACTCAGTATGTATCACCACTACACCAAACACTTTATTTTTGCTTAGAATACCTTGAATTACTCAAGCGGAACTAATGACATAGGCATTACCTACCCTATTTATACTTAGAATACCTTGAATTACTCAAGCGGAACCAATGACAGTGGCAAGGGCGTCAGTTCCGGTCAAGTAACCAGTATAGGGGACTATAAGGAATAGGCCCTCTGTCTTTATTTAAACTACTTTTACATTTTATGATTTCCATACTTTCGTATGCGTTCAACAATCTCCTATCAGATACATTTTTTATTAATTTTAGATTATCTAATGTTACAGTATGATCAGCTTCAAGGGCATGTTCGGCAATGCTAGACTTTTCTGTTCTACTGTGTTTTAAGTGTGCTAAATGTTCTTTAAATCGTCTTTTAATTGACCTTCTAGTTTGCCCAACATACTTTTTGTCACAATCATTACAACTAATTTCATAAATTCCACTTTTCTCACAATTAGGAATCTTATCTTTGGGATTGCCTAAGATATTCCTCAGATTGTCTGATGACTTATAGACTAAGGTGAGGCCTACCTTATTAAATACCTTATTGAGTCTCTTCCTATATTTCGGATTATATGGTATGGAGACATACTTGGTGTTATTTTCTTCGCGTGTAAAAAAGGTGGAATTCTGAATATTAAACCTAAACTTATGTCTATTTATTAGCTTATTTACTAAGTCATCGTCATAACCATTAACTCTAGTTATATTTCTAATACGATTCTTTTCTTTATTAAAGTTTACTCTATTCAAAGGGAAAGTGACCAAACGATGAACTAAAAAATGTAATGAGGCTAATTTATGTTGTTTGCAATGAAATGAATCATTAGGAATATATCTATCTGTTACTGTGTCCTTCCTATAGATATCAAATTCTAATCTATTATTATTTTTAATAATTAAAATATCTAGAAAAGGCAAACTTTACAATATCTCGAAGAATTACTTAGAATGAATGACTTTGAAGAAGAAATTATTCGTGAATATTTAACATTATCTAAACTTTGTATGGAACAAAATTATTTCCAATATAACAATCAATTTTATGTTCAGAAAGAAGGAACAGCTATGGGTAATTGCTTATCATTTTTCATAGCCATTTATTCATAAGTAAGTTTGAAATCGAAGCCAGTCAAGAATTCGAATATTTCCCAAGAGTATGGTATAGGTATGTGGATGATATTTTCGCGATTTTTGATACAAAGAAAGCAAATATTGATGATTTTGTTTCTAAATTAAATAGCCGGTATGATTCCATTAAATTCACTTACGAAGTTGAGAACAAAGGACAATTGCCTTTTCTAGATATTTTAATTATTAAAAGTAATAATAGATTAGAATTTGATATCTATAGGAAGGACACAGTAACAGATAGATATATTCCTAATGATTCATTTCATTGCAAACAACATAAATTAGCCTCATTACATTTTTTAGTTCATCGTAGAGTAAACTTTAATAAAGAAAGGAATTGTATTAGAAATATAACTAGAGTTAATGGTTATGACGATGACTTAGTAAATAAACTAATAAATAGGCATAAGTTTAGGTTTAATATTCAGAATTCCACCTTTTTTACACGTGAAGAAAATAACACCAAGTATGTCTCCATACCATATAATCCGAAATATAGCAAGGGACTCAATAAGGTATTTAATAAGGTAGGCCTCACCTTAGTCTATAAGTCATCAGACAATCTGAGGAATATCTTAGGCAATCCCAAAGATAAGATTCCTAATTGTGAGAAAAGTGGAATTTATGAAATTAGTTGTAATGATTGTGACAAAAAGTATGTTGGGCAAACTAGAAGGTCAATTAAAAGACGATTTAAAGAACATTTAGCACACTTAAAATACAGTAGAACAGAAAAGTCTAGCATTGCCGAACATGCCCTTAAAGCTGATCATACTGTAACATTAGATAATCTAAAATTAATAAAAAATGTATCTGATAGGAGATTGTTGAACGCTACCAAAGTATGGAAATCATAAAATGTAAAAGTAGTTTAAATAAAGACAGATGGCCTATTCCTTATAGTCCCCTATACTGGTTACTTGACCAGAACTGACGGCCTTGCCTATGTCATTAGTTCCGCTTGAGTAATTCAAGGGTTAGGCTAAGTATAAATAGGGTAGATTTGTAGTTTAGCTTTAGTCAGTCATCGCTCCTGATGAAGCTAACATGGTTAGCGAAACGCGCGTCGAGTGTAAAAATAAAGTGTTTGGTGTAGTGGTGATATATACTGAGTAGTTATATCTCCGTAACAAAATTTTTTATTTTAAAAGCAATCAACGTACGGAACACTAATTGCGCAAGTTCAACTTGCACTTGACCGGCTTTTTTTTTACTTAAAGTTCTGTTCCACTTATCAGTATTTTTCATTCTCTTTTGAGCAAAACCGCTTACAGAAGAATCCCCAGGGTGTAGCCTTCTAATAATAATGCCCGCACGTTGTGGCGCACATTTTGTAGCCTTTCTATAAAGCCCCTCGTTAACGGCGTCATTTTGTAGCCTCTTACGTTAATCCCCGCCCGTTGAGACGCACATTTTTGTGCCCTCTACAGCGGCGGTAGCCTTTTTATATAGCCTCACGTTGGAACCCTATTTTAAAAGGTCTTACCCTACTTTACTTTTAATAAATATTATATTTATTAAATAGAAGTCGTTATTTGCCCCTTACGTATATCTTAATTTCTGAGAATGGATTGAGTGGATATTAATGTTGAAAGAACTAATGAAATTAGACATAAACTAGCTCAGTATTTTTTTTTTGGAGAGATTTTGGGTAAGAGATGAAAATGGTCTCTATATGTGTTTAAAATTTTGGTTGTACAGATTTTGGGCACCATTCATTTTACAATAAAAAGAATCTAACTTCAGCTCTAAAAATGAAAAAATACTGAAGGGTTATGTAGTTGTTAAAAAAAAATTATATAGTACAACCGTTGCGTCCTGAAAGATAAAACGGGTGATTCAGTGAAACGCTTAAAAAAATAAAAAAGGTTTTATTAATTGACAAAATTAAAAGTTCTAACTTTGCTATACTTAAAATTACCGTTACTACTAAATAAACTCCCTTAGTCTAGTAGATGGTACGATCGTATAGAGTCTTAAATCAGAATCTAATTAAGGCTTAGCTAAACACGATGTTAAAAGTTCGTGGGATTAACTTCACGAGTTACCCGTTTTGAATAGACAATGTAAACGCACTTGTCAGCAGGAAACGAGATCTATGGATTGATGTACTGATGACTTACGGCTTTTCTATGAGTTTTTGGCCTGTCCCGGTGAGATTTTCATAACACTGATGTCTCAACCTTGGTTACCCCAGTTCTCTTTGGGCTGCTAAACACTTCTTGACCCCTAAAGGTCTGGGAAGGAGCAGGATATTTCAAGAAAAAGGCCTTGAACTTGAAAGCTCAAGCCGTCTCTGCACTACCACATCACTAATAAACTATTACGGCATCGTGAAGCCTACTGCGGCTTGCTGAAGAAAAAGCCCTCTCTGTCTACATGATCAAAAAGACGACTGCGGCTACATGATGGAAAAAGTCCTCTAACCATGCCATCTGGACCCTTAGATATTTTTCTTCTATCGTTAAAATCACGTCTTCAAGATGGCTACTTCCCGGAAACACATCTTTAGCCAAACAGACGCATTCTATGCAAATTAAATAAGTCCAGTAGATAACCCGCAATGCACACTGTAAAATAAACAGCTCAAAAATTCAAAACCCTGTTTTAAACTACACTGCTTAAACGTTGGTAAGTAAGTAAAGTGAAATAAAAAAAAATATATAAATTATAGGTGGAAGCAGTGACGTAACATGATCTTAAAATCTAGGAAAAAATGAATGTTACAAGGGTTTGGAGGATTGTCTGAAACACCAGAAGACCTAGAAATGAAAACACTTTCCATTCTGATAAACAACAGAATACACAACACGAGAACAAAGAGAATTATTAGAAAACATTTAAAAAAATATAAAGTTGTTAAGAGAAAATATTATGCAATAATGAATTAACTTTTTTTTATGAGTTTAGCACACGTGCTGCAGGGAAGTCCCTAAAGAGCTCCAGGAGCGGCATGTGTGCGGAAAAAGCGATTCACGTTGTTCTTGAATCGCTGTAAATTGTACTCGGTGGGAAACACAGACTGATGTCTCATAAGTTTACACCAACTCCATTCAAATAAACCAAAGTAACAGTGGTCTCGAATCTACCGATTTTTCGTTATGTCTACCAATATGGGTTTTGTCCTCACAAAATACCGAAATTTAACGATTCTTCCACGATTTCTGAGAATTCAAGGAAATTCTCCGGATTTTTTACCGATTTTACATTTGCAAGTTGGCAACCTTTTTCGGTTATGTTTTTACGGGGCATCCCTCGATTGTATGATAAGCAGTTATTGCAGAATGTTCACGATCTCTTTTGGGGAATACCCTTGGGTCCTATAACTCGTAACTCGAAGTTTTTAGGGGATCCTCCGAGCTAAATCACTTGTTTATAAAAAACAAAAATTCGGATTTCATTAATTTTCATTATTTAGAGTTACTAGTAGCAACTACTAGTAGTTTCTACCAAAAATATTATTATAATACCAAGTCAAAACGTCGTCATACGAAAAACCGAGTATAAGAACGAGTGCAAAAAGAAAAAAACACCTCCAATTTTACAGAAAATAATGGGAAGAAATTTCAGGCTGGCTGCAAGAAAGTCATGAAAGCGTAAACATGCTTATTGTAAAAGTTGTAATAGGGATATTAATATTACATCAGGGAAAGACGCTCTTAGGAAACATAAATTCTTCACAAGCACACTAGGTATCATCAAAGAATATAAAATCACAACCAAAGATATCATCATTTACTGTGACAAAAACTGAAAAACCTGATATACAAGTTAAACATGGTAAAAATATTTCGTTATTTTTTACTAAGTACCGGTACATTGTCACATTATTTTATATTCTACTAGTGTACAGTAGATACGTCTTTTTTAATTTCTTTTTATATTTTCAGGTGAAATAAGATTAGCCTCGTTTGTTGCTGAACATAATCTACCATTTACCATTATGGAGCTTCTTCTTCTTCTTCTTCCTACGTTAGGACCATGTCCTGTGCTCACTTCAAAGGTTTCCCAGAAAACAATTGCGATGATGAAGACCAGCTCTAATATCATCTTATTGGTGGTCTTCAAAGCGGTCGAGGTGTGTTTGATCGCTTCTCTTTTGCAACCTTAGCCAACCGATCATTTGGCATTTTGTCCACATAGTCTCTCCATTCTCTTCTCCTATTCCTTGCCCATCTTACCACATCCTGTACTTCGCACATTTCTCTTATTTCTTCACATCTCTTCCGGTCAAATAAGGTATGTACTGTTAGTGTTCGCATTTCTGTTGTTCTTAGGAGTCGTTTTGTTATTGTGTTCTCCGCTCTGGTTTCTATCGCATACGTCATAATCGGTCTTACGCATGTTTTTTATATTCTTACTTTGCTCCTGGTGCTCATATATTTGTTTCTCCAAATTATATCTCTTAAGTATCCTGATATTAATGATGTCTTTGTTGTTTGAGTTTTTACTTCCTCCTTAAGGTTTCTGGTACTTGTTATGTTTGCCCCTAGATATCTGAAGGACATCACTTGTTCTACACTCTGATCATAAATCGCGAGTTTGCATCTTTTCGGTTCTTTAGATATTGTAAGGGATTTTGTTTTCTTTACAGATATTTGCATATTAAATACTTTTGCTGTTTGTTGGAACTTATGTAGGAGTCTCTGTAAGTTATCTTCGTCTTCTGATATAATTACTGCATCATCAGCGTAGCATATTATTTTTATTTCTTTGTCTCCCAATCGATATCCTCTCCCAGTTTTCTTTACTTCGTTTATAATTTTATCCATTATGGTGTTAAATAAGATCTATAGGCTATAGGCTATCTCCTTGTCCGATTCCGGTTTTTATAGATATTTTATTGCTTAATTTATTTGCCATTCTTACATATGTGTGGTTATTGGTGTTCAACTCTTCGATAGTTTTCATTATATTCGGGTGAATTCCCCTTTTTTTGTAATAGGGTTATGACAACAATTAATCTCACCCTATCGAATGCCTGGGTAAGATCAATGAAACACATAAAGGCTATCTTATTAAACTCTATGGCTTTTTCGGTAATTTGGCGGATTATAAATATGACATCTATAATAGACCTGTTCTTTCTGAACCCTTGCTGTTCTTCACAGATTCCGGTTAATATTATTTCTTCTGCTAAAATGTTAATGAACAATTTTAGTACCGCACTCATTAAGCTGATACCTCGATAGTTTTTTGGATCTGTCCTTTCTCCTTTTTTGAAAATTGGTATCAAGATGCTTTCTTTTCATTCGGATGGTATAATCTTCGCTGTGAGTATTTTGTTAAAGAAAATCTGTAATTCTTCTAGTAATTTATCACCTCCATATTCGATCATTTCGTTCTTAATTTCGTCCATGCCCAGGGCTTTTCTGTTTTTTAGTTTCGATGCCCTGTGCTATATTTGATTCAAGGAAATAGTCCTATTTGATTGGGCAGCATTTTCATCTTCATGCTGTATTTCCTGTGTTAATGAATTGGTTTCTGATGGACTATAAAGTTTTTCGAAATATCTTTCCCATTGTTCCACCGTAATTTTTGTATTTTGTATATACTCATTTATTGTTTTTTTCTATTTCTCAGTAGATTCCATATTTTTTTGTCCTCCGTACAGATCATGTTCCATATCGTTCGAAAATTTCTCCCAATGCTCTCTTTTGATTCTCTGGATATTCTCGTTGACCCTGTTTCTTACATTTTTATAATCATTGTATGTTATAGCGTTGGATCTGTATTGTAGGTACAATTTTCTTTTTTCTTCAGCCGGTGTCTTAACTTCTTGTTTGAACCAAGGCTTTGAGTTTGGTTTTCCCCTTTCTTTATAGTCCTTCTTCCAAATGCTTGTTCTGGTGTTTCTAGCATATTAGTTTTTAGTTTTGTCCATGCCGTTTCTATGTGATCGGACTCTCGAATATCATTTGTGGTTATTTTTTCTGTTAACCTTTGTTGATATAGATATTTGGTTAAGTCGTCCGATAGAGATTCTATATTGGTTTTGCTTATTTGTTCGACGGGTTCGCTACGAAGTCGTTGCATGATTATTCGTATTTTTGCTATTACAAGATGGTGATTCGTTCCAGCATTGGCGGAAGCTAAAGTTCTCACGTCCTGTATTCTTGTTGGGTGAATATTTCTATTTGTGATTACGTAATCAATTCTTGATCTTTGTCCACGTGTATTTTCGAAGGTGTATTTGAGCTGTGGTTTATGTGGATAAAAGGTGTTGTTAATTCTAAGTTTATTTTGTATGCATAGTTGTTCACCACTATCGTTTATAGTTTCTTCGTTGAATCGATTTTTGATGCCAGGTATAATAATATATATATATATATATATATATATATATATATATATATATATATATATATATATATATATATATATATATAGGAGCACTTTGTTACCAATTCTCGCATTAAAATCCCCTAGAACTATTATTTCATCATCACTAGGTATGTCGTCTAAAACTGTTTGTAGCTTCTGGTAAAACAGGTCTATCTCCGTTTGAGGTTTGCTGGTAGCAGGTGCATGTATACTTATTATGTGTGTTGATCTTGATTTTTGTAGTTCGATCGTCACTTGTAGTAGTCTGTCGTTAATATATTTCGTTTTGCTGACTTGGTTTTCAAATCTTTCATGTAGCAGTATGCCAACCCCTGATGCAGCTCTTTCATTTTTTTTCTTTGCCACTGTATATCAGTATGTAGTTTTCATATTTGTTGTTTCCTTTGCCTTTTTTTTTGGTCTCCGAGAGTGCACATATGTCTAATTTATGTCTTTTTATTTCAAGTATGATTTCTTGGGCTTTGTTGTTAAATGATGTTATGTTCCAACATCCAATTCTTAGTGAAGTGCGTTTAGTCCTTATTCTCGCCAGGTTGTCATTATTTAATCCAGTCCGTTCCGAGGCTATACCTTTGGTTCTAGGAGCACTTTTTTTTTTACCCAAGTAGGTGGCTGGCCTTACTTGGAACCCTCCTTTTTTATCCGGGCTTGGGACCGGCTATGGGATGCTAAGCTTCTCGATCCACCCAGCAACCATAGGCAGAGTTACCCATAGGCATAGTTATGGAGCACATACCTAAAATGATACAGTCCATTTGTCCCGATTCAAAAATTGTCGAAAAACTAAAATGTTCGACAACAAAAACTCACGCCATAATTGATCATATTATAGGTAAAGAAAGTTTTGATAATTTATGTGAAGATCTGCAGCAAACTAAGTTTTCATTTATTATTGACGAGTCCACTGATCTTAGCACAACCAAATACTTGTGCTTACTCGTGCGATATGCGAAGAGCATCGAATCTGTGATTGTTTTTCCATTAGAAACTGCTAATGCGGTATCCTTATATGAACATATTGTAAACTTTTTTACAAGCGCTGGGTTTTTGTAGCGTTAAATTCCACTTGGTTCCTGTCACCCCAAGATAGAATTTCCTCCAGGTCCTTGTTGAGTTGAACGACCTCCTGCTGTCTGTGGATATTCGCCTGAGCAGCCGATGTCCGAGCGTTCAAGGTGAATGAAGAGACAAGCGTACTGTAATCTGCAAAGCTGTAGATTGGATTCCCGGTCTTTTCCAGCAAATCGTTAATGTAAATGAGAAAGAGAATAGGAGACAGTATGGAGCTCTGGGTCACACCGGCGTTGATAGTGAAGGTGTTAGAAAGAAATCCGTCAACCGCCACTCGTAAAGAACGCTCTCTAAGGAAACATGAGAGCCATAAACAGAACCTTTCAGACATACCATAAGAGCGTAACTTAGCCAACAGTCCATCGTGCCAGACACGGTCGAATGCCTTGGATATGTCAAGAGCAAACGCTCGAGATTCTCCAAAGTGTTCAATTGCGTTGTTCCAAACATGTGTTACATAAGTCAGAAGATCTCCTGTTGATCTATGTTCACGAAAACCATATTGGTGATCGCTAATAATATTGAATCGTTCAAGATATTTTAGAAGATGCTCATTGATAAACTTTTCCATGACTTTCGATATTATTGAAAGCAGTGCGACTAGTCGGTAGTTATTTGGCAAGGTCTTCTTGCCTTTTTTAGGTATCGGCTGAACCGTGGCACATTTCCAGCAGGACGAAAATATTCCCTTTCTGTAGGATAGGTTAAAAAATCTACAGAAAACTGGTGTTAGATCCCTTGCACAGTTTTTGAGAACTCTGGCAGGTATTCCGTCAGGGCCAGAAGCCTTTTTGGTGTCTAGCTTCGTTAAAATACGCTTTATAAAGCGCTGTCTGAAGACAACATCGGGCATCTTTGACTGCAATATGGGAATAGTAGGTGGTGTTTTTCCTTGGAAATCGGCAGTAGAATGTGAAGCAAAGAGTTCAGCCAGCAAGTTCGCTCTCTCAACAGGTGTGGTTGCAATGGAATTATCTGGCCGTGTGAGTGATGGTATGGTGGATTTGGTAAAATTTTGACTAACTGCCTTAGCGACTGCCCAAAAGGACCTGGAATTATTGGGACAAGCGAGAAATTTGTTTCTAATTCGTTGATTGTGTGCCTCTTTGGTTTCGTCGATCATTCCTTTGCATCTGTTCCGGGCACGAACAAAGGTGTTACGATTTATGGTGTTGGGATTTTCACGCCATTGTCGGTAGGTAATATGCTTACCAAACTGCCACGCTTTATAGAGGATCTTATAAAGGACATTTACAATTACTTTTGTTCTAGTCCAAAAAGAGTTGCAGAGTTTAAAAAGACTTTTAAATTTTTTGTGACAGACACGCTGGTTATCAATATATGCAGCAGTAAAAAGAATATTGGAACAATTTTCTGCTCTAAAACTATTTTTCATAGACCAAGTATCTAATAATGATCATCTTTAAGCTGCAGAAAATATATTACGAAAGTTTCAAGATCTCACTATATTGCTATCTTTGGCATTTTTAGATTTTGTGTTACTATTATTTAACATGCAAAGAAATGCAAGCAGAACGCCGGACAATTTCATATTTTATATGAAAAAATAATTAAAACATTAAGAATTTTTTTTAAAAAGAGGATATTTAACAAGTACTCCAATCGAAAATGTTGATTTTAAAAATCTTAGGCATTTTATGGTTATCGATGCCGTATACTATGACGCTGCGGCATCTAATACATTACTTAGTATTTTAGTTTTAAGCCCAGATTAAGTAAATTTGTTTAAACGCAGATCCCTAAATTTTTATATCGAAGCTTGCAAACAAATAACTGCGCGCTTTCCATTGAAAAATAATCCAATAAAAGGTTTAGACATAACTAAACCAACGAATGTTAAAAGCAAAACTGCTTCCTGTTAGTAAACTCATTCCCAATATTGTTAAGAAAAATAATTTCCCACAAATTGATACAGAATGGCGTATTTTAAGAAACTGTGAACAAATCATTTCCTTATGACATAGAACTATTTTGGTATAATGTCAGTTTACTAAAGAATGGCGATGACACTCAAATATTTCCTTTGTTGTCTGCTTTCATCTTTATTATTTTATCATTGCCCCACACATCCGCTAATATTAAGCGCATATTCTCGTATATTAATCTTATGAACACAAAACAGTGAAATAAGCTGTCTACAGAGTCAATCATTGGTCTATTACATACAAAACGACTGTTTAATGGTGCTAATTGTTATGACTTCGAAATTAGTTCAAAGATAACTGCGGCTATGGCCAAAGAATACTGATATGATTCTAAAAATCGTAAAAATTAATTAGATTTAAGTTTGTGTACCTATTTGATGTTAGATATCTTTAGTAATAAACGAATTACAAATTACCTAGTCTGTTATGTTTTTGTTATTTCGATTTCATTATGTTTTACTAGTATTCACAAGTGTTTATTCCCTCATATATAAAATATTGCAAAAAAAAGTAATTACTCTTAGTAGTTTTAATTGTATACTTAGTATATTCTGTAAGTTCCTATTATTTTACATAGATAAAGAAATTTAAAATAAACATGTTTGATTGAATATTGTATTTTTCTTCATATACCGATTTTGGGTACAAATATACCAATATTAGTGGGTAACTCTACCGATTTCGCATTTTGACGTTCGAGACCACTGCAAAGTAAAAACAAATAGCCAGTAAGAACCAGTCTATAGAGGTGATAGCAGCGACCATCCCGGATAAACGAGCAAAGTGGCTTGTCGAGTTTGCCCTTATTGCTCCGACTGCTAACGCACATTCCCATTCACCTCATTTTCATTTTAGGCCCTTTACTGTGGTAAGAAAGGGTGAAGTCCAAAAATAAAACGTCATAAAATGTAAAAAGGTGAATATAGAATAGAATAATGAAAAAAACAAAATTTTCGTATGAGGTTGAGTTCGCCCTTGTACGCATAACCTCACATTACAGAGTTAGAACTAGGATACCGGTAGAACGTCTTAAAGAGGTAGAGGAGCGACTTTGAGAGAGAGAGAAAGAGAGACTGAGTAAGTTTTCATCAAAGTTTTTCCCGATCTTTACTGAAAACTGATGAACTTGAATTTTTTTTTTGTATACCAGATACATTATTAAAGGAAATGCACTGGTGATCATTTTCGTTCAATCTACACCCTCTGGAGAATATTCCAGAATTTTTCCAAAATTTTTTGATCAGTACTTTTCCAGATAAGGGGGGACAGCGATTTTTGGGGATTTTTTTAAAAAATAATTCAAAGAAAATTGTGCGCAAAAATTACATTCAGTAGAACCCCGGTTATCCGAGGTAACGTGGGGGGCGCCCTCCTCGGATAATCCGGATTTGTTTTTTATTCATTCAGAAAATAAACACCAATACTTTAAACCGATGTATTAACGTCTTTAACATATAAATAGATAGATGCATTATAAAACAGTACATATTGAATCTTCTTTTTCTCGCTGCAATGTTTCTCCATCTATTAAGAAGAAGCAAATCCGCTGGGGTTGCCTCTGGTTGTTGTTCGATATACCTCAAAGGTTTTTTCAAAGAAGCAAAACCTTCTTGATGAGAGATCTTAGTGGGAGACTGTTCATCCACCGCCGCTTCGTCATCGTCATCTGATTTTTCGGTTTTCTGAAAGGCATTCGTTATTTCTTCAATACTCACTTCTTCTTCTAAATCACCTACTGTAATCCATTCAACAACATCTTCTCTCGTCACATTTTCGCAACCTTTTAATTTTTGCATTAATTCAAATAAACTTTTTTCTTTTTCTTCTATCTCGCTATCAAAATTTGAACAGGACATTTCTCCATGGTTTCTCAATTTCAAAGCTAATTCATTTAATGGAGTATCATCTTCACTGTCATTATAGTCCTAAAAATCAATAATTTTAGACCAAGATTTTTGAATAGTGGTAGTACGCACAGAATCCCAAGCTTGACTTACCCAGTAAACAACATTTTTCAGTGTAACCTTTCTCATCCCATTTATAATATCCTCCTTTTCTGTGTATCCTAACAGATGTTCAAGATATAAACGCCTATATTTTTTTTTAATGTTCTCGAGGATGCCTTGACCTATTGGTTGCATTATGCTAGTTACATTTGGAGGAAAAAATTTTACAACAATTTCGCCCACATGAAACCTTTTCTAGAGTGAGAGGGGGCATTATCCATTAACAAAATTGCTTTAATAGGAAGACAGTTTCTGTTCAAAAATTTAGTCATATATGGTACGAATTCTTCTTCAAACCAGTTAGTAAATAAGGTCGCATTCATCCATGCGCTCTTCTGACTTTTGTAATAGACTGGTAGGGCTTTGGATGAGATGTCTTTTAAAGTTCTTGGACGTGCAGACTTGCCAATCACCATCAGTGGGATATTGTGCTTGCCAGATGCATTGGAATATACCATTACAGTTAATCTTTCGTTACTTCGTTTGTGCCCAGGAGCTGATTTTTCCTGTCGAGATGCCAATGTTTTTGATGGAAGCATTTTTTAATTCAGACCAGTTTCGTCACAGTTGTAAATTTGATCGATCATATGTGTATCCACAATCTTCGATTTGCTTTTTAAAGTTCTTCTTTGATTGTGTTAGCCGATACTTGTTGGAAATTCATAATAAAATTATATAAAAACAACACTATGTTTTAATTACCAATATATTTAAAGTCACTTGACAATTGTTTCACCATACAATGGCTTCTTCAGAAATCAATAAAAAAGAAAAATATTTGGTAGTAATCCTGGTTAAATAGTGCTTAAAACTATCCTTAATTACCTAAGATTATGCTAATCATTTTATTATATTATTTACGGACAGAATTATTTTAAGAATGCAAATCTGTGGTACTATTTCCGAGAACTAATAAAGATTACGTAAGGGTGAATGGTTTAAGTCTACCTGTTCGTTTAATAATTGATTGGAGTTTTTCCGTTTGTTAATTTCAAGACATTCAAGCAAATTTAATTTTTTAGATTTATTTTCCACATGTAGGATTTTTAACGTATCATCAAAATTATGGGATTCGTTTATTATATGAGTTGCGTAATGAGCGTGTTTAGAATTAAAAATTCATCAAAACGCGGTAAGCAAAAGTATTGTTTACTGGTATATTGAAGATATCATTTCCTGTTTCACGGGAACAGATAGACAACTAACAATCCTCCTTAACTTCCTAAATAATTTGCATCCCAATATTAAATTTACCATAGAATTAGAAACCAATAACTCTATAAATTTCTTAGACATATCTATATCAAAAGTGAACAATCAACACGATTTCTCGATTTTTCACAAACCTTCACATACTGACACAGTCATACACAATAGCTCATCCCACCCGTATCCTCACAAAATGGCAGCTTTTAACTCTTTCATACATAGATTGTTACATATCCCTATGACTGAAACTAATTTTAACAAAGAATTCAACATAATCAAACAAATAGCAATTAATAATGGATATGACCCCAACATTATAGATAATATCTTAAATAAAAAATCTTTTAGCAAGCAATCTCTCTAATTTATCCCACAATTAATGACAAAAAAGGAAAATTTAGTACACTCACATACCTGTGTATGTGAATGTACTAAATAACTAGAACAATTTCCAAACATTTAATAAAAAAGAACAATAAAATAGCATTCAAAACCAGTAATTCCTTAGGGAGTATAATTTTGAATAACAAAACCAAATCTAAGAATTCCTTAAAATCAGGAGTTTACTTATTAAATTGTGGATCTTGTACTAAAACCTACGTAGGACAAACTGGTAGATCTTTTGAAACTCGCATTAAAGAACATAAACATAGTTATTTAAAAAATAAGAACAATTCACATTACGCAACTCATATAATAAGCGAATCCCATAATTTTGATGATACGTTAAAAATCCTACATGTAGAAAATAAATCTAAAAAATTAAATTTGCTTGAATATCTTGAAATTAACAAACGGAAAAACTCCAATCAATTATTAAACGAACAGGTAGACTTAAACCATTCACCGTTACTTAATCTTTATTAGTTCTCGGAAATAGTACCACAGATTTGCATTCTTAAAATAATTCTGTCCGTAAATAATATAATAAAATGATTAGCATAATCTTAGGTAATTAAGGATAGTTTTAAGCACTATTTAACCAGGATTACCCAAATATTTTTCTTTCTTATTTACTTCTGAAGAAGCCATTGCATGGTGAAACAATTGTCAAGTGACTTTAAATATATTGGAAATTAAAACATAGTGTTGTTTTTATATAATTTTAAAGTTCTGCTTAAAGTTCTCAATTGATGACACATTAGCAGAAAGTTTTTCACCACATGCAGTCAGTTGTCGTACACCGTAGCGTTTTTTTCAGCGGTCAAGCCATCCAGAACTGGCGATAAACTGATCTATCTTTGGGAATTGCCTACTAATCATTATTTCTTTCTGTTGTAAAGTTGGACCTGACAGAGGCACACCTTTTGATCTCTGTTGGTTAAACCACATGAATAAAGCTTCGTTAACCTTTTCATAGTCGCCGGTTTTCATTGATTTTCTTCCTGAGGACGAAGAGGCTTGATTTATACACCACTCTTCTATTTTTGTGCGGTTTCTTTTCCAATCTACAACTGTTACCTCACCTACTCCATAATCTCGTGCAACAACTTTAATTGTCTCTCCTGCTGCAATTCTTCTGATGGTTTTTAATTTTTCTTCAATAGAAACGACGATTCTTTTACGCTTGTTTTGCTCCATTATAATATGACAAACAAAAATTCAAACAAAGCAGTTCGTATTAATTACACTTAACTACCAGAACTCCAACCAAATAAATTATGTGAGTATACTCGTACTTCTCCGTAGTAAACGCTATAACGCACTGCATTCACGCGAATTTACATGCTGAAAGAGTCCAAAAACATAAATAGGGGAACCCCTCACACGGGCCAGGGGGATTCCCAGAAAGCCCCGACGATTTTAAATGGAAATATATAGATACATATTTTAGAAGCTCGGTTAATACGCAGCATAGACGCGCGTATTTCGGATAATCAGGTTCTTAGATTGGCTCGGTTAATCCGAAGCTCGGATCATCGCGACTCGGCTAATCGGGGTTTTATTGTATATATATATATATATATATATATATATATATATATATATATATATATATATATATATATATATATATATAATTGAAGGTTAACTACTGGAAACGCCCACATCAGGAAATAGAGTTGAGCAATTAAAAATCTTTAGCCTCTAATTTTTGTTTTTTATTTTTGAATCAAGCTTTCGCTGCCTAAATGCTGGCCTCTTCTGGATACTGAAATGCAAACAAACGACAGAAGAAAATTAAGACCCATAGAAAAACTAGAGAACTCTTTGGTGGGGTTTTGGCTTAGGACCAAATTACCATTTTACATTTTTGATGATTTCATTTTTGTTCAACCTAATAAATATAAATTTTTGTTTAATATAGTTAAGAAAAATAAAATTAAAAAATAAGGCATTTAAAAAATAAATTTCAAGGCTTTCAAACTGGAAAAGATAAATGGATTAAAAAAGTATCCGATGTAGAAATACCACCCAACGCAAAACGTTTTTGGCTTCTGGTCCAAAATTTAGTCTTACAGTATCTAACGAAGATATCAGTATGTTCAGCTTACTATCTGAAGTAATATAGAAAAATTAATTCACTATGTCCCATCACATAAACAAGACTGTATTAGAACCACAGCTACTAACTTAATTACTAATTATGTAATATCACATAAAAATACTACTTCAACCACCTATAAATTAGAACAGGACATAAAGAGACTTTTAAAAAATCATCTTGATTTATTACTTACTATGTCAGATGAAGGCAATGTCAGCGTTGCTATGTCCAAGAATTCCTATCGCTGTATTTCAAGATGACACTACCTGTGAAGAAACAACTCGTGATCCCAGCTCCAAGGTAGAAATAAGCTGCAATAAACTAATAAAATAATTGAAAGATGGAAAGTTTCTGGACGGAACAACCGCTCTGACACATATAACTAATAATGACGCCTGCCCAAAATACGAGTTTTATCATCTTCTCAAGATACATAAACCTGACATGCCTCTAAGACCAATCGTTTTCTATGTGGGAGCATCGGAATAAAAAATACTTTCGAATTTGCAGAAAAAGTAAACGATTTTGTATCGCCTGAAGTTTTTGTACGTGACTCCTTTGATGTGGTTTCACTTTTCACTAAAATTACTTTAGATATAGTTATTTCTATATTAGATGAACATTTCATATTGATAGAACAAATATGTATTATTCCTAAATAATAATTTTTACAAACAATCATTTATTAGTATGAACATATTACACATCATAGCAAAAAGTGGGCGTCACTATAGGAATTGCTATTTCACCAATTTTAGCTGAGATCGTTATTAATAAGCTCCTTTATTTTGTTATTTCACAGGTGAACGTTAAGTTATTTCGGTATGTTCAATATTTACAATTATTTCCATCATAAACTTGTGTTCACTATTGAAGAGAAGACTGACCGTTCTGTTCCGTTTTTTGATACTAAGTTTGTACGCCCTGATAATAATACTGACAGACTCGACTGGTACAGAAAAAAAATCAAGTTCTAGTAGATATATCCCATTTCACTCATACCACGCTATAAAACAGAAATTGAACATCATTAAAGGTTTCAAAAATAGAATAGATAAGATTTGTCACCCTTTTTTTAAAGACAAAAATATGAAACTGTTAGAAAACATCTTGATTGACAATTACTATCCGAAAACTCTTATAAAAAATATTTTTCAAAGACCACCTCGTAATCAGTCCGACCGATCTTAGGTTCACTGTCAATAAGGATATTAAGTCGTTATCTTCCTTATTTGTGGGTACAGATGTAAAAATTGCCAACTAAAACTTAAAAGAGATGAATTGTTTTTAAGCTAATTTGAAAGGACAAAGCCTATACTTTACAAAGATCTAATATTATTTATGGTATCCCTTGCCAAGGTGGTTTGGTCTATGTAGGACAAACGACACAAAAACTTTCTAAGAGACTTAATCTACATACAAGTGATAGCAAACATAAACCCAAGGCAATAATTTTAAATTTACAAGTTAACAGTACAGATAATAGAGAACAATATATAAACAGTTTCATTCTGAATGTTGAAACCAACTACTTCAGAAGAAGGTTTTTGGAAATATGCTACATAAAAACTTTCAAAAACAATTTTAAAAAAGAGAGAATTGACTTCTACTTACATTTATTTGCTAACACAGAATCACACCAGACCAATTAACGTAACGATTTTTATGAGAGAATTAATTTCGAGTAAGGGATATATCATTTATTCTGTTCTAAACGTGTTTCGTTGATTCTGAAATTTTTATAAAATATTTTTTCCAATAAAAGCATTTTTACCCACATTACAGATCTCAACCTTAGTAAATATCAACCTTAATCTTCATAAGTTTTTTATTGGCTATCCGACGAATTTCTATTACAAATATTATCTGTCGTCAAACCAAAAATCACTACAAGTTATTATACGTTGTGTCAAATACAGATTTAATAACCGGTCAAGTGCGAGTTGTACTTGCGCAATTAGTGTTCCGTACGTTGATTGAATTTGGTTACGGAGGTATAAAATGATCAGTGACTTTTTTTTATCGGTCTAGCACACTTGCTACAAGGAAGTCCCTAAAGCGCTCCAGGAGCGTCACGTGTGCGGAGAAAGCGATTCGCGTTGTTCTTGAATCGCTGTAAATTGTACTCGGTGGGAACCACAGTCCTGGGCAAATTATTTCAAAGGGATGATGGTCTCCATATAAAAGACTGCCTGAAAAGCGTTGTACGAGGAGTATCAAGCTGAACCTCTTACGGATGTGAAGTATTAGAGCAACGTGTACTTCTAACATGCATCACTCTGGGAGGAATTAAGCGGGCCACATCCTTCGAACACTGTCCATGAAAATACTTGTAGAATAGGCTCAAGTCGCCAACCGTTCTTCGATGCTCCAGCGAATCAAGGCCGCCGGTCAGGTCCAGGTACCCAATCAGACGAACAGTTCTTCTCTGAATAGAATCCAACAAATGCAGTGTATGTTTGGGAGCGGAGCTCCAAACATGGGAGCAGTATTCCATAGTTGGTCGAATTTGAGCTTTGTAAAGAATTAACAGTTGTTGTAGAGTGTAAAGCTTTCTGGTTCCAAATAATATTCCCAACTTTTGAGAAGCTCTCCTTGCTATGCCTGCAACATGTTCATGCCAGGACATATTTGCTCCCAAATTAACGCCCTACAAATTGAGTGACGATGAGGAATGGAGTGCCCTGACATAACTAGGTCGGGTTCAGCAACGTTATTTTTTTAGAAAAAACAGCCGCCTAGGTTTTTATAGAGTTAAATTCCACTTGGTTACTATCACCCCAAGATAGAATTTCTTCCAGGTCTTTGTTAAATTGAATGACTTCCTGCTGTCTGCGGATATTCGTCTGAGTAGCCGATGGAGCCTTGAGGTACACCGGCGTTGATAGTGAAGGTGTTAGAAAGAAATCCGTCGACTGCCACTCGTAAAGAACGCTGTCTGAGGAAACATGAGAGCCACAAACAGAACTTTTTAGATATACCATAAGAATATATCTTAGCCAACAGCCCATCGTGCCAATCAAGGTCGAATGCCTTGGATATGTCAAGAGCAACCACTCGAGATTCTCCAAAGTGTCCAATTGCGTAGTTTTAAACATGTGTTACATAAATCAGAAGATCTCCTGTTGATCTATTTTTAGGAAAGCCATACTGGTGATCGCTAATAATTTTGAATTCTTCAAGATATTTTAGAAGATGCTGATTGATAGCCTTTTCCATGACTTTCGATATTATTGAAAGCAGTGCGATTGGTCGGTAGTTATTTGGCAAGGTCTTCTTGCCTTTTTTAGGTATCGGCTGAACTGTGGCACATTTCCAGCAGGAAGGAAATATTCTCTTTCTGTAGGACAGGTTGACAAGTCTGCAGAAAACTGGTGTTAGTTCCCTCGCACAGTTTTTGAGAACTATGGCGGGTATTCCGTCAGCTCCAGAAGCCTTCTTGGTGTCTAGCTTCATCAAAATACGTTTTATGATACGCTGGCACTATCGGGCATCGTTAACTGCACTATGGGAATAGTAGGTGATGTTTTTCCTTGGAAATCGACAATAGAATGTGAAGCAAAGAGTTCAGCCAACAAGCTCGCTTTCTCAACAGGTGTCGTTGCAATAGAATTATCTGGCCGTGTGAGTAGTGGTATGGTGGATTTGGTGAAATTTTGACTAAATGCCTTAGCGACTGCCCAAAAGGACATGGAATTGTTGGGACAAGCGAGAAGTTTGTTTCTAATTCGTTGATTGTGTGCCTCCTTGGTTTCGTCGATAATTTCTTTGCATCTGTTCCGGGCACGAACAAAGGTGTTACGATTTATGGTGTTAGGATTTTCACGCCACTGTCGGTAGGCAATATATTTAGAAGCAACAGCTTACTTGCATTTACGGTCAAACCAAGGCTTGCCGTTGGTGGGGCATTTCTTCGAAAAAGGGATGTAAGCTTCTATCTCCCTCCTTCAACCCTTATATGATTTATTATAAATGATTATGCTGCAAAAAATCTCGTAATACTATAGCAACTATGCAAGATTCTCCCATCTGTTTTACCCACTTTCCCTATCAAAACTGAAAATAATGAAAAATAACTTAATTTTTATATTTCTGCTTTGAAAGAGCTCTGAAACGGACATATAGCCCGATATATATAAAGCAACTCCGCTAACTCCCTACCCCACCCCAACTCACACATCTTTCATCCCCTTCTTAAGTTAAAATTGAAATATATATATATATATATATATATATATATATATATATATATATATATATATATATATATATATATATATACATATATATATATATATACATATATATATATATATATATATATATATATATATATATATACATATACATATACATATATATATATATATATATATATATATATATATATATATATATATATATATATATATATATATACATATATATATATATATATATATATATATATATATATATATATATATATATATATATATATATATATGTATATACATATATATATATATATATATATATATATATATATATATATATATATATATATATATATATATATATATATATATATATATATATATATATATATATATATATATATATATATATATATATATATATATATATATATATATATATATATATATATATATATATATATATATATATATATATATATATATAATATATATATATATATATATATATATATATATATATATATATATATGTATATACATATATATATATATATATATATATATATATATATATATATATATATATATATATATATATATGTATATATATATATATATATATATATATATATATATATATATATATATATATATATACATATATATATATATATATGTATATATATATATATATATATATATATATATATATATATATATATATATATATATATATATATATATATATATATATATATATATATATATATATATATATATTATCCTAATCGCGATTATCTGAAATCCGGTTTATCCGAAACAAACTGTTAAAAAGAAAATTGTATTCCCATTAAACAAAAAAAATCCCCATTATTCGAAACAGATGATGAGTGGTTTCCTTAACGCGTCGGGGACTCCCCGACGTCTAGAATTTCACCGCTGTCTATGTTTTGGTTAGTCGACGAGTGTTATAAGTTACTCATTACGTTTATTATTATCGCAGAGGGAATAGTTTCGTTTTAATAGATATTTTACAAAATGGAGCGTCATAATAATAAGCGTAAACGTGTTATTACCTTAAAAGAGAAACTTGAAGCAATTCAACGTTTAGATAATGGTGAACTTCTTAAAAACATAGCAAAGGATTTAGGTGTAGCCGTGAGTACTGTTTCAGAGTGGAGAAAAAATCGCGAAAAACTTGAAAAATAGTGCGGTGTTTTGTCATCGCCCACACAGGCACGAGAAAGTATGAAAAAACGGTGGATATCAAAAAGTGATGATTATTTTTATGGTTTACACAGAATCGAGAACTTGGAATATCAATTTCAGGAAAAATTTTAAAATATATGGCAATTAGTTTAGCGTTGACGGTTATTGTATCTGCTGCAAAAAAATTTGTAGAGAATTTTGAGCAGCTTATGAAAGAACATTGTTTACAACCAGACGAAATCTATAATTGTGATGAAACAGGCTTGAACTACAAAATGTTGCCGTCAAATACCTTAGCTTAAAAACGGAAGCTGGAGCACCTCGTTACAAATGTAGTAAAGAACGTATTACTGTTCTTGAATGCGGTAATGCTTCTGGAAGACACAAACTCCCATTATTATGTATTCGTAAGTCAGCAAATATTCTAGACAATGTATTATGTTATTAGATAACGCCCCCACTCACCCAAGTGCGGAGTAACTTGAAAGTGGGGAACTAAAAGCAATATTTTTGCCTCCTGCTGTAATTTCTCTCATTCAGCCTATGGATCAGGGTGTACTAGAAAATTTAAAACGCAATTACAGGCCTTTGTTATTGGAGCATATTTTAGAAGAAGTAGATGAAGATGGCAATCTTACTGATTGTCTAAAAAAGATAAATTTGAAAAATGTTATTTACTGGATAGCTTTAGCCTGGAATCAAGTAAAGAGTATCACTCTGGAAAAATCTTGGTCAAAATTGATTCCACAAGAGGAGAAACATTACTCAGAGGCTAAACAGAAGATAATGAAAGTTTACATCAAATTATTACAAGAATATCAGGATGTGAAAGTGTTATGGAAACCGATGTTTGTGAATGGTTAAACAGTGACAGTGTGGAAAATGAAATGACTGACCAAGAATTAATTAAAAGTTTAGGCAAAAATGCTAATAAAATAGACAGTGATGACGATGATGATAACAAAGTAGAAGCCACTGACAATATTCCAGTAAAAATGTCACATTCAGAAGGACTAGAGGCCCTAGAAAAACCGTTAGCTTACGTAGAACAACAAGAAAATGCAACCGCCGCGGACGTTTTGCTCATAAAACGTTGGAGAGACATTGCAGCCAAAAACAGAACTAACGCAAAACGAGTGCAGTTAAAAATTACCTCATTTTTAAGACATTAAAGTTAAGAATGAAACTGTTTTATTTTCGATTTTCCATACATATACATAAAATAAGTAAACTAATTGTTCTATTCTTTGTTTTAATAAATACCTATGTACGTAATAGCATATCGTATAAATGCTTTTAGGTCAATCTGCAATGTTGTATTCATTCTAAGCTTCTATTTTATAAAAAGATTCGAATTAACCGAAGTTTCGATTATCTGAAATCACTTTAGCCCATATTATTTCGGATAATCGAGATTCTACTGTATATATATATATATATATATATATATATATATATATATATATATATATATATATATATATATGTATGTATGTTCCAACAATTCCAGGTCCTTTTGGTCAGCTGTTGTTTTCACAAAATCCGCCACACCATCACTCACACGGCCAGATAATATAATTACGACAATCCCAGATGAGAAAGCCAGTTTTTGAGCTCCACGCTTTGAATCACATTCTACTGTCAACTTTCATGGAAACACACTACTAAGTATTCCCATAGGAGGATACCGGATATTGTCTTCACACAGTGTATCATAAAACGTATCTGAATGATGTTAGACACCAAAAAAGCTTCTGGTGCTGAAAAAATACCTGCCATGATACTCAAAAACTGTAAAAGCCAACTAGAATTAGTTTTCTGTAAAATATTTCCTTCCTGCTATAAATGCTCTAAAGTTCAGCCAATACCCAAAAAAGGCAAGAACACCTTCTAAAGAACTATCGACCAGTTGCATCGCTTTCAATGAATATTATAAGTTATGGAAATATTCTTTAGCTTCTGAAATATCTAGAAATATTAGTAGCGACCATCAATATAGCTTCGTAAGCAAATATCAACAGTAGATATTCTAACTTACCTAACACATGTTTAGAAGATATTCGACCATGTTTGGCATGACGCATTGTTAGCTAAGCTACGCTCTTGTGGCATGTCTGAAAAGTTATGATTATGGCTCTCGTGTTTCCTCAAAGAGTGTTCTTTACGAGTAACAGTCCACGGATTTCTGTTTAATACCTTCACTATCAACACCAGGGTGTTCCAAGGCTCTATATTATCTCCTACTCTCTCGCTCTCTCTTATCTAGATTATCGATCTACTGGAAAGGACAAGAAACACTATCTATAGCTTTGCAGATGACAGCATGCTTATTTCTTTATTTACTTTAAACACTCGAACATCAGCTACTTATGCCAATATCCATAGATAACTGTTAGTCGTTCAACTTAAAAAATACCTAGAAGAAATTCTATTTTGAGGTGAAAATAACCCCGTAGAATTTAACGCTAGAAAAACCCTGTCGTCAGTTTTTTCTAAAAAAGTTGACGTTGCTGTACCGTAGCTAAGTCGGGACACTCCATTTCTCTGACATTGTCACTCAATGCTGGAAGTTAATTTAGGAACAAATATATAAATGTATATAATGATGAGAATCTCTCAAATTCTGGAATTATTATTTCAAACTAGACAGCTTTGCACATCACGACAACTGTTAATTAATGGAATTCTTTTCCCATGTTCAGAGCCCTGCCTCCAAACAAACACTGCACTTGTTCAATTCTATTCAGAAGAGAGCTGTTCGCCTGATTGACGATCCAAAACTCACCAACCACCTTGATTTCTTAAAACATCAAAGAACATGTGATGATGCATACTTGTCGTATACTCAAGAATGCTAGTAGTTTAAGCGATTTCAGAGTATCCATTAAACGCCTGTGGATGACGAAAGATCAAGCCCTTCAACAAATCGACTAAGTAAAGTCAATATTCAAAAAGTAAGTAATTTTATCAGAGAAAACCTGAAATCGATTAATCGATAAATTGGGAATTCCTAAATCAACTGTGCACAACGTTTTTACCACTTTTCTGATAATTTATTCGAACATTGTGAGATAATTTTTTTTTAGCCAAAACTCAAGTTAGTGCGTTAGATTATCTTGTGAGTTCTTTATCTTCCCTGGAATTAACTTGTGTAAACTTATGACGCCACGCGATCGAAAGGTTCAAAACAAATTATTTACTGAAAATAATTTCAAGAGTTAATGTCTGCTATGGCACTGAGGAAGTGTATATAGAAGGAAACAAATGATTTGGACAAATATCTGTGTTATAGTTTCTGTTAAAACTCAGACATACTAGATATCTTTTGGAGAGACGGTGCATAAATTGAATATTCCGTATGTTAAGTTTTCTATTAGGCACAAAAAATATTATCTAATCCTTGTTAAAGTATTTTTTGTTGATTTTATTATTTTTTAAAATTTCGTCGTAAAAAATTTAAAATTATTCTGTGTATTAAAGTTGTTATTTTCCATAAATTATGGTGTTACCAACGTAATTGACTTTAACGCAAATCTATGATAACCTTAAAAATAAAAAAAACCTAATTCTGCAAATCTGTTAATATTTTACACAATATAGTGTTTCCAGGCAATCAATTACAAAGTTCTTTATTATATTTCAAGATGATAATATTTTAACCTACCCAGCAGTTGAATAGACCTTTCTACTCTATATTATGAATCTGCAGTATATACATACTTAAATATATATATATATATATATATATATATATATATATATATATATATATATATATATATATATACATATATATATATATATATATATATATATATATATATATATGTGTATATATATATATATATATATATATATATATATATATATATATATATATATATATATATATATACATACGAGGCTGGTTTGAAAAGTCCGTGCAAAAATAAAAACTACTTATGTGTTTGGGGTAAACCTTTTTTATTTTTCGACATAGTCTCCTTTTATGCTTATACACTTCGTCCAACGATGTTCTAGTTTGTTGATCCCTTCCGAATAATAGGATTTGTCCAAGTCTGCAAAATATCCATTAGTGTCTGCAATCACCTCCTCGTTTGAATAAAATCTTTGTCCCGCCAGCCATTTCTTCAAATTGGAGAACAAATACTAGTCCGAGGGAGCCAAGTCTGGAGAATAGGAGGGATGTGAAACGAGTTGGAATCCTATTTCCATTAATTTTGCGACCACAACTGCTGAGGTGTGTGCTGGTGCGTTGTCGTGATGGAAAAGGACTTTCTTGTGGGCCAATCGCGGGCGTTTTTCTTGCAGCTCGGTTTTCAAACGGTCCAATAACGATGAATAATATTCACCTGTAATAGTTTTACCCTCTTCCAGATAGTCGATGAGGATTATCCCTTGCGAATCCCAAAAGACAGTCGCCATAACCTTTCCGGCCGAAGGAACGGTCTTCGCCTTTTTTGGTGCAGATTCCCACTTGGTAACCCATTGTTTAGATTGTTGTTTGGTCTCAGGAGTATAGTAATGTATCCATGTTTCATCCACAGTGACGAAACGAGTCCTCCGGATTCTTCTGGAACAGCTGCAAACCATCCTTGCAACACTTTACACGATTTCGTTTTTGGTCAAGCCTGAGCAATCGCGGCACCCATCTTGCGGATAGCTTTCTCATGTCCAAATGTTTATGCAAAATATTATGTACCCGTTCAGTCGAGATGCCTACAGCACTAGCAATCTCACGCACCTTAACTCTTCTGTCATCCATCACCATACCATGGATTCGATCAATGATTTCTGGAGTCGTAACCTCCACAGGCCGTCCAGAACGTTCAGCGTCACTTGTGCCCATATGGCCAGTCCGAAAATTTTGAAACCACTTATAAACTGTTCTAATCGAAGGTGCAGAGTCACCATAATGTTTATCAAGCTTCTCTTTAGTCTCCTGAGGCGTTTTGCCTTTCATAAAGTAATGTTTAATCACCACACGAAATTCTTTTTGGTCCATTTCTTGAAAATCACTCGACTTCCTTGATTCACACGAATGCCAAACACAAAGAAATAGACCAATATGGCTGAAACTGGTGTGCGTTCATTCAAGAGATGCTACTAACTAAACATGACCTCGATACGCGCCGGACTTTGCACGGACTTTTCAAACCAGCCTCGTATATATATATATATATATATATATATATATATATATATATATATATATATATATATATATATATATACATATATATATATATATATATATATATATATATATATATATATATATATATATATTAAGGTGACAGCAAAAAATCGATGTCGGAATTTTGTTCGTCTGGACCCCACAAAACGATTCCCCTTTCCAGATATTGAGATAGCCGAAATTTGAGCTCGATTAAACGACGTTAACCCGTGCCGCTCGTCGCTCAAAGTTTGAGAAAATCCAAATTTTTGGCCAAAAAGCTGACATATGGAGCCATAACTCCAGAACGGAAAATAATAGAAACACGCTTAATATCTCAAAAAAAAGCTAATGTTGTTCTTCAAAATTTATATTCTATACATAAAATTGTTGTTATTTTAAGTCAAACCGAGTTACAACAGCCTTTAGCCCCAAAAACGTGACCTGGTACCAGTAGGAGCCAGTTTGGGAGTATTCTAAGAATTTTACGGGTTTTTACATAATGTGTCTCGGAATTAACATTTTTTTGTTAAAAAGTATTTTGGAACTTAATTTTCAAACATAAAGAGCCTTTTGTTTAAATTTAATCTTTTATTATATGGGGATTACCTGACTAGTATACCAAAGAAAGACCCGTTTGACAGGTAAAAAGGAGGGTGAATCTAATTTCTATTTTAGGGATGGTGATTTTACTTCAGCGTACAACCGACCTTTTATTTATTCAGTTTAGTTTCTAAAGTGCCTTTGAGCTGGTTAGATCGAACAATTATCTAGTGAAGATATTTTAACGTTTTTTTTTTAATTTTCCAAGTGTGTGTGTTATTGTTTTTATAACTATTATAGTATTATTTTAAAAGACATTTGAAAACATTTTATTGAAATTAAAGTTTGCAATGTATTTTGTTTCATTTTCCAAGTTAACTGTTATTTACCTATTGGCCTCTGAAATGGCATCCACATCAGGTGTACAAAGTCGGACCAAGGATAAAATATTTCTTGTGGGCTATCCCATTCACCAGATCACCGGTTGTAAACTACCCTCAAATCGTCAAGTTTTGTGTGCTTTATTTTATAATTTACGTACTGTGAAATTAACTGTAAGAGAATCAGCAAAACTTACAATACGAGAAGTGTTCATTTTTTGGGAGAAAGCTCGAATCCCGACTAAACATGAGCAAGATGCAATTACTAAGCTGGAAAAACTTCACGCCGAGTGGAGAACTCTTCAAAAAGACCGGAAGAAAACATCGAAAACGGCCAAGAACAAATTTAAACAGTTTGTTGAAAAGTTGGATGATCTCTTTGATATTGCTCAACAAGATGCCTTGGCTCTGATGAAATCGGAAGAAGATAAGGCGTTTCTCGTGAAACAGAGGCAGAAGGGCCGCCCAGGTTCCATGACTGGAGTGGATCTAAAGTTGTCTCGAGCTGAAGAAATCAAGGTGCAAAAAGAACTTGCAAAAATGTACCGACAAATCCAAGAAGCAACTTTTGATATTGGTGAGTTTTTTTTTATTATTAGTATTCTAAAAAATAGATAAACAAATAAGTAAATAGTTTCATTATAATTGAAAGAAAATTGTACATGAGAGCATGATTTGGCATCTTTATGATTGAGTTTATATTTTTTAAATAATACCTAATATATATATATAATAATTAGAAGTAGGTAATTTAGTACCTATGTATTATTACTACTCTGCTAAAACGACAAGTTTTTATAGTCTTTTTTTTTCTCTTTCTTTTGTTGCTTCTTAGAGACGGATGATGAAGACAAGTTCGAAGAAGGAGAAGAAGACACTGAAGAGGACAGCATCTACCAGGAACTTGAGAGCTTGGAGGAAATGGACATCCCTGAAGAAGCTGCAGAAGATCCAGGACCATCTGAGAGCAAGAGGATGAAAGTTTCATTTGCAAGGGGCGTTGAAGAGATTTTAAACATGAAATTGTCCATTTTATTAGATCGACCCTCTTGAGTACAAAGTCTCGAAAACTTTATTACATGATAGAAGGCAAATGTTCAGGGAACAATATAATAAAAAAAATTTTGATAAAGTAAACATTCCTGAAAAAGAGCCCGTGGTTGTCCATTGGGACGGTAAACTTTTACCGGGTGTTTTAAAAAATGAACAATGTGAGCGAATAGCTATAGCTATTTCATATGGCGAAAAGGAACAGCTGCTGGGAGTTCCTGTAACAGCAAACAGCTCTGGAGAGGAGCAAGCCGTAGCCGTATATGAATGCCTACATGAATGGGGTCTTCTCAACACCGTCAAGGCGATGTGCTTCGACACTACAGCATCCAACACGGGAAGACTCAAAGGAGCATGCGTAATATTGGAGCAAATGTTAGGAAGAGAATTGTTATACCTAGCTTGCCGTCACCATATCTTGGAAATTCTGTTAAGAGGCGTATTCGACACAAAAATGGGATCAACCACTGGACCTCATCCAGACATTTTCAAGAGATTCCTCACTGCGTGGCCCAAGATAGACAAAGGAAAATACAACACAGGTATCAGTGACAATCTAATACAAAAGCAGCTAACTCCAGAAGTAATTGCAAATGTTACTGCTGAATTCGAGACCAAATTAACTGAGAGCCACCCCAGAGATGACTACAAGGAGCTATTGCCGTTGGTTCTCATATTTGTTGGATCACTAGACGGCAATATTGTGGGTTTTAGAACTCCAGGAGCCATTCATCACGCTAGGTGGATGGTAAAGGCTATTTACTGCTTAAAAATGTTCATTTTTCGTCGTCAATTTAAGATGTCTAAAGAAGAAGAAAGTTTTGTGCGTGCCATTTCTGTTTTCCTAGTTAAAATTTATTGTAAAGCTTGGTTCAATGCTCCAAAAGCTCATCTTGCACCAAAGCAAGATTTAGGTATTTTGCATAGTCTGTTAGACTATAAAGAATGTGACAACGACATTGCAGAAATAGCCCTGACCAAATTTTCGAACCATTTGTGGTATTTGAATGGAAAGTTGGTGGGATTATCGTTTTTTGTTCCCACCATTACAGACGATGAAAAGTTGTTAATGGCTAATAAATTACTCAGTAGCACAGATGAACCATCACAGCACGCTAGGATTGTAATCCAAAAGTTAGGAAAGAAAACTTAAAAGAGGTAGTTGATGGAGGATTGGTAAATTTACTTACCAAAGAAACGTTTACATTCTTTGACCAATTTAATATAAAAACAGATTTCCTAAGACAACATCCAAACACCTGGCCTCAAAATAATGACTTTCAAGAAGGATTGAAAATTGTCAAAACATTAAAAGTAGTTAATGATATGGCTGAGCGTGGTGTTAAATTAATAACCGACTTTAACGACCTTCTGACAAAAGATGAAGACGGGCACGGGTTAACGTCGTTTAATCGAGCTCAAATTTCGGCTATCTCAATATCTGGAAAGAGGAATCGTTTTGTGGGGTCCAGACGAACAAGATTCCGAAATTTTTTTTTCCCCCTCTATGAGATCCGGTCACTCTAATATATATATATATATATATATATATATATATATATATATATATATATATATATATATATATATATATATATATATATATATATATATATATATATATATATATATATATATATATATATATATATATATATATATATATATACAATATATATATATATATATATATATATATATATATATATATATATATATATATATATATATATATATTTATACAATATATATATATATATATATATATATATATATACAATATATATATATATATATATATATATATATATATATATATATATATATATAGTACAATCCTGATTATCCGAATCGCGATTATCTGAAATCCGGCTTATCCGAAACAAACTGTTAAAAAGCAAATTGTATTCCCATTAAACGAAAAAATTCTCATTATTCGAAACAGAAGATAAGTGGTTTCCTTAACGCGTCGGGGACTCCCCGGAGCCTAGAATTTTACCGTTGTCTATGTTTTGGTTAGTCGACGAGTATTATAAGTTACTTATTACGTCTATTATTATCGGAGAGGTAATAGTTTCGTTTTAATAGATATTTTACAAAATGGAGCGACATAATAATAAGCGTAAACGTGTTGTTATTACCTTAAAAGAGAAACTTGAAGCAATTCAACGTTTAGATAATGGTGAACTTCTTAAAAATATAGCGAAGGGTTTAGGTGTAGCCGTGACTACTGTTTCAGAGTGGAGAAAAAATCGCGAAAAACTTGAAAAATGGTGTAATGTTTTGTCATCGCCCACACAGGCACGAAAAAGTATGAAAAGCGGTGAATACCAAAAAGTGGATGATTCTTTATTTTTATGGTTTACACAGAATCGAGAACGTGGAATACCAATTTCAGGAACAATTTTAAAACATAAGGCAGTGAGTTTAAAAGACGAGTTGCCGGTTATTGAAGCACCTGTAAATTTTTCTGCAAGTGGTGGATGGCTAAACAGGTGAAAAAAAAGACATGGTGTACGTCAACTGAAAGTTTGTGGAGAAAGATGTCGGCTGATGTATCTGCTGCAAAAATATTTGCGGAGAATTTTGAAATTATGAAAGAACATGGTTTACAACCAGACCAAATCTATAATTATGATGAAACAGGCTTGAACTACAAAATGTTGCCGTCAAATACCTTAGCTTCAAAACCGGAAGCTGGAGCACCTGGTTACAAACGTAGCAAAGAACATATTACTGTTCTTGCATGCAGTACTGCTTCTGGAGGACACAAACTCCCATTATTATGTATTGGTAAGTCAGCAAATCCACGAACCTTTAAGAATATTCGTCGCAATGCTTTTCCTGTTTTATATAAAAATCAGAACAATGCCTGGATAAACGCGGCTCTATTTAAAGACTGGTTTTTTCAAGATTTTGTTCCCAAAGTGGAATTTTTTTTAAAAGAACATGGATATCCTAGAAAATGTATTATGTTACTAGATAACGCCCCCACTCTCCCAAGTGCGGACCAACTTGAAAGTGGGGAGATAAAAGCAATGTTTTTGCCTCCTACTGTAACTTCTCTCATTCAGCCTTTGGATCAGGGTGTACTGGAAAATTTAAAATGCAATTGCAGGCGTTTGTTATTGGAGCACATTTTAGAAGAAGTAGATGAAGGTGGCAATCTTACTGATTGTCTGAAAGAGATAAATTTGAAAAATGTTATATATTGGAAAGCTTCAGCCTGGAATCAAGCAAAAAGTAGTACTCTGGAAAAATCTTGGTCAAAATTGATTCCACAAGAGGAGAGACATTACTCAGAGGCAGAAACAGAAGATAATGAAAGTTTACATCAAATTATTACAAGAATATCAGGATGTGAAAGTGTTACGGAAATCGATGTTTATGAATGGTTAAACAGTGATAGTGTGGAAGATGAAATGACTGACCAAGAATTAATTAAAAGTGTATGCAAAAATGCTAATAAAAATCAACAGTGATGACGATGATGATAAGGAAACAGAAGCTACTGACAATATTCCAGTAAAAATGTCACATTCAGAAGGCCCAAGAAAAAGCGTTAACTTATGTAGAACAACAAGAAAATGCAACTGCCGCGGACGTTTTGCTTATCAAGCGTTGGAGAGACATTGCAGCCAAAAACAGAACTAACGTAAAACGAGTGCAGTTAAAAATTACCTCATTTTTAAGACATTAAAGTTAAGAATGAAACTGTTTTATTTTTGATTTTCCTTACATATTCATAAAATAAGTAAACTAATAGTTCTATTTGTTTTAATAAATACCTATGTACGTAATAACATATCATATAAATGCTTTTAATTCAATCTGCAATGTTGTATTCATTCTAAACTTCTATTTTATAAAATTTATTTCAATTCTCGTTATTAGCGACCATAGTTATTGTAAAAAGTAGTTAAAGTTTTTCTTTTTTTCGGGAAATCGGTCAGTAAGAGGAAACTCATTTGTTGTCAAATTCTATATTTCGTTGGTAATTCCCAGCTTCATCGGGAATGTAAAAACTGAAAGTATTAAACAAGAATAAACAAAAGGAGACTCTCCAACACAGAGTATTACAAAATCAATGGTGATGTCAACATGTGTCCCACAGTACTAAGAACCAAAAACACAAACAACATGATAAGGAACAACACAAAAATTTCTATCCGGATCACTATAAATTCACTGATAAGTACGAAAGTAATTTGCTTGAACAGTAGTTTGACTAGCCTATCAGATTATACCATAAATCTACAAACTTAAAATGTTAGAATAAATATTGCTTATGTTATTAATATCCGTTTTATAATTAATTGTCTTTTCATCCCTAATAATATGGCACGTCTCAAGGAATAACTGTTTATTATATACGTTCTCAAACTCAAGTAACTTAGTATTCTTATAGTCAAAATACTCAAATGATGACACTGTAACATTTTAAGTTTGTAGATTTACAATATAATCTGATAGGCTATTAAGAATTATGCATAGGTTACTACTCACACAGTCAAACCACTGATTTTGTGTTGTTCCTCGTCATGTTGTTTGTGTTCTTGGTTCTTAGTACTTTGTGACACATGTTGACATCATCTTTGATCCTGTAATACTCTGTATTGGTCAGACTCCTTTTGTTTATTATTGTTTAGCACATACAGTTTTTTTTTCTTTTCTACTTTCAGTTTTTACATTCCTGATGAAGTTGGGAATTACCAACGAAATATAGAATTTGACAACAAAAGAGATTTCTCTTATTGATCGATTTTCTGAAAAAAAAAACTTTAACTACTTTATATGTATATATATATATATATATATATATATATATATATATATATATATATATATATGTATATATGTATATATATATATATATATATATATATATATATATATATATATATATATATATATATATATATATATATATGTATATATGTATATATATATATATATATATATATATATATATATATATATATATATAAATATATATACATATATATTAAATGATCCAGGTGTATAGTCTGTTAAACGTTTCTGAAAAACCACTAAACACATTAATTTGAAAGATTGATGGCAAATTTACGCTATCTATTTAAAATATTTTCAGCGATGCAGTGTTGCCGCTTCTAGCGGAATATAACCGCATCTCCTATATTTTAAGTATATTGTTTATTATATCATTTTTAGATTTTTTATCTCATAGTGATTAACTTTTTTATATTATTCTATACCTCTCTTTTATAGCTTGTGACATTTTAATTATTTTCCATTTTCTATTCTGAAAATATTACCTAATTAAATTATATAATACCTATGCTTCTAGAACTTCCAAGGAACCAACTCCAAGTTGAGATTAGTTAAAGCGCAAAGGTGACATGACATTCTATAACCAAATCCTATTTATAGCATACGGGTGGTTCAGAAACCATTTTGTGTTAAATTGTGGACATAAATAACTGCATAATTGTACTCAATTCTTCAAATCGTTAGCTATCCTCTTGCAAACACTTCAGAATGTGGATATTTATACCTTCGATTGTGGTACTGCTTATCTCAGGGGAATCTAGCAACTGAAAGCCCTGATTTACCCGATTCTCTAACTCTTCTCTAGTATGAACCTCTGTTTTGTAAACAGTGGTTTTCAATATACCACAGAGTTAAAAATAGAGAGTTGTTAAATCAGGTGCTATTTGAGGCCAATTCCAGGAGAAGAGAAGAGAAAGAGAAAGAGAAAGAGAAAGAGAAAGAGAAAGAGAAAGAGAAAGAGAAAGAGAAAGAGAAAGAGAAAAAAGAGAAAGAGAAAGAGAAAGAGAAAGAGAAAAGAGGAGAGAAAGAGAAGAGAAAGAGAAGAGAAAGAGAAGAGAAAGAGAAAGAGAAGAGAAAGAGGAGAGAAAGAGAAGAAAAGAGAAGAGAAAGAGAAAGAGAAAGAGAAGAGAAAGAGAAGAGAAAGAGAAGAGAAAGAGAAGAGAAAGAGAAGAGAAAGAGAAGAGAAAGAGAAGAGAAAGAGAAGAGAAAGAGAAGAGAAAGAGAAAGAGAAAGAGAAGAGAAAGAGAAGAGAAAGAGAAAGAGAAGAGAAAGAAGAGAAAGAGAAGAGAAAAGAAGAAGAGAAAGAGAAAGAGAAGAGAAAGAGAAGAAGAGAAGAGAGAAGAGAAAGAGAAGAAGAGAAAGAGAAGAGAAAGAAAGAGAAGAGAAAGAGAAGAGAAAGAGAAGAGAAAGAGAAGAGAAAGAGAAGAAGAAGGGAGAAGAAAGAAGAGAGGAAAGGAACAGATAGAGAAAAAAGTGTACAGTTTTTTCTTTCGCTGTTTTTTTAACCTCCATTTCCGACCTTTCGGCGATGATGAATTAACCAGTATAAAAGCAAAGTTTTTTGCTGGGTTTGTTATAATCGATTTTAACTTCATTTTAAAAAACATTTTCTACTTACACTACAGTTTTACTTTAATTAGTATTATGAATAGTGGCAATGAAGTTTTGGATTTGGCTTTGATATCGAAAAAAGCAGATTATCTTTCAAAAGGTTGGTTTGATGATGTTACTACTAATAATTCATGAAAGCCATCGTCGTCACTTCTCTGGATTCACATCTCCTTATCTGCCGATTGATAACTCATGAGAAGAAGGAAAACAATCTCTCTCTCTCTCTCCCTTCTACCAGCCATGGATTTTTATGATTTGGTGCCGCCAACAATCGAACAATCCATGGAAATTTTTAATGCTGAACCATCGATTATCGAGTCACCCCTCACAGAACATTCTATAATGGAAGCAGGGAATAAAGGTGCTCTCTCCAACAAAAATCATTAATCTATTTTGAGGATTTGTTTGATAGGGATTAAACAAATGTTTACTGATTTATATTTTTATTTCCAACAGATTCTATAACTGAACAATAATTTTATATTAACTAATGCGCAATGCTATGGATTAATGTTCTTCTGAAAATAACCTTCTGGAATCAGCTTAAATCGACTTAGTTTAAGCTCTAGTTTAATTGAAATTAATATAAATAAATTCGGTATCCAGATTCGTAAACTCTTCATACATCTTTTAAAACGGAATCTACTTTCTTAATTTTAATAACTCCAGTCTCCCAACCTAAACCATAGTATAGTTCTGGCCACGTAACCAATTTTTGATCTTCATCAGATATCATGTTTCTTGTAAATTGATTAAATAAATAATTTGCAGAACGAAAACCATCATCATCATCATAAATTGTTTACTCTTTGACATCAAAGCCAAATTGGAAAACTTAGTATCTTATAAACTATCATTTAGATAATACAATAAATATTACATATATTTTTTGTTTTATTCTCAGTGCAAATATGTTACATGAAGTTTGTAATAATTTTTACTCACTTTTCCTAAAGTTATGACCTAGCATCTGAAGATTTTGTCCTCATTTAAATATTGTATGATTACCAAATTTTAAATTGATATTAAAAAGAATATCTGAATAGTACACAATAAACAAAAATTTGTGAGTAAATAGATATAAGAAAAGGGCTTAGGACAGGTATTGCAAGAGTTTAACTGATCGACGAAAGTATCGAGTCCAGGCGCGGCGTTTGCCGGACTACCGTAGAAGCATAAAGTGACAAATGAATATCGATCTGAGAAGTAAGGAACTTCCAAAGAGTAGATCTGAGTAACTTACTTAACGCGAAACGATATAAAGAAAAAGAAAAAATGAGTAGTGAAGGGGAATATACAACAGGCGAGAGGAAACGAAAAAAATCGAGCAGAGGCCTTGCTGAAACTTGTGGAAAGAGTACTAAAACAAGAAGATCTCCGGATAAAAGAAATAAAAATCGAGATAAAATGGAATTGTTAATAGAAATGATCCAGAAACTAAAAACTGATATGAAGGAAATCAAACAAAAACAAAAGAAATGCCAGAAATAAATTATGGAAGTTAAAAAGGAAAATTTAAGACTAACAGAAAAAATAAGGAATTAAAGAAAAACATGCAACGTATGAATATAAAGCTGAAGAAGATAGAAAGAGAAAAAAGGAGGAATAATATAGTTATACAAGGCCTGACAGTCAATAACAACGACGAAGATACATTAAAGGAAGACATTAGAACATTCATTACGAAATATATAGGAGTGAAAGTAAGAGTTAAAAACGCAAGAAAAATAGGGGAAAAAACTTGTCTGCTTGAATTGGAAAATGTAATGAAACAGTAATGAAAAATAAAAATCAGCTGAAAGGAATAAAGGAACAAAAGATCTACATCAATGATGATATGTCGCCAGAACAAAGACTAATATAGAAGAAAATTAAAATGCAAACCAAACAGGAAGAAAGAGATGGAAAGAAAGTTAAGATAGGATTTGGAAGAATGCTGGTAGATAGAGAGAGAGATGGAACTGGAACATGAAGAGAGACATGCTTGAAAAATGTAACAAGAAAGAAAATCCAAAAACCAATAAAAACGAGGAGGACAAATCAAGAAAAATATGATGACGAAAACCGCAACGAAAAAGGACAAAGGAACGAGAAAGGAAGGAAAAAAGGAGCAACAACTTAATATGGACGAGAAGAGAAAAAGAACAATAGAAACTTGGAAACTGGGCACATGGGACGTGAGAGGACTGAATGGGAAGGAGGTGGAACTGATAGAACAGTTTGAAGGGACAGACTTGGAAATATTGACAATTAGCGAAACAAAGAGAAAGAGACAAGGAAGAATAAGTTTAAATAATGAACATACATTGATATACAGTGGAGTGCAACAAAGCCAAAGAGCAGCGGCCGGGGTTGGATGTATAACACACAGAAGAATAAACAAACAAATAATACATTGAGAACCAGTATCCGAAAGAGTATTCACAGTAGAACTGAAGAATGACAAAGGAGAGATAATCGCAGTGATAGCGGTATATGCGCCAGATGAAAATGAAAAGGCCGAACAAAAGGACAAATTTTGGGAAGAATTAAGTACAATAACGGAAGCAGCCAGAGGAAGGCTGTATATTGCCGGGACTTTATTGCTAGAGTGGGCAGAAGAAACAATACAAAAACAACATCAACAGGACAGTACGGTCAAGAAATTAGAAATAATAATGGAGAAAGAATGATAGACTATTATCAAACACATGATCTCATCATAACAAACACATTTAACCAACATAGAGATATACATAAGTACACAAAGGTTCAACACACAAAACAAGAGAGGTCAATTGTAGATTATATACTGATACAAAAGTGCAAAAGACAATATGTGAAAAACGTAAGAATAAGGAGAGGTGCTGAAATATACAGTGATCATTACCTACTAATAGGAATAATCAATGAAAGGTTGCCAAAAGATGAAAACCCAACAATAAGGACATATAAGCTAATAAATAAAGAAATTATGAACAAATATCGACAAATAACTGATGAAAAATTCGAAAAAAGATACAGAAATATAAAATATGCAAATTTAAAAGAAAAATGGAGCATCTTCAAGAATGTAATCCTGGGCGGGGCTACCAAAGTATGCGGAGTGTGCAACACAAATAACAGTAAAAGACAAACAGCTTGGTGGAATAGTAATATCCAAGAAGAAATTATTTGGGAGAAGAAAAAATAAACAAAAACACCAGAACAATATGAGCTATATAAAAGAAAAAGGAAGAGAGATAAAGAGTTGATAAGAGAAGCAAAATAACAGTCATGGAAAGAATTCGGAGATAAAATGGAAGAAAGTCAAAAGCTATTTTACCGAGTCCTTAAATCATTCAGGAAAGAGCAACGTATATGTGAAAACAAAAACCAAGAAATCCTAACAACAGAAAAAGCATTACTGGAAAGATGGAAAGAATACTTTGAAAAAGTATTAAGAGATAATAAAGACAAGAGACTACAAATTATGAAGAACTGGAACAACAAAATATGGAAGAAACCGAAAATAGGGAACAAATAGAATGGAAAGAGTTGGAAAAAGTCATAAGAAGATTGAAAAATGGCAAGGTCTCAGGCAGCGATAGAATAACGTCTGAAATGATTAAATACATGGGGAAGAAAGGAAAAACAGTATTGCTAGAAATAATTAGTAACACATGGGAAGAAGAAAAAATTCCGGCCGAATGGGGACTATCGTTTATTACACCAATCTATAAAAAGGGGATTCAAAAGGATTACAATAATTACAGAGGAATTACTATACTGAACACAATTGTCAAAATTTACGAAAGCATCATTAATAATAGGACAAAGAAAGTAATAGAACTACAACTATCGGAAGTGCAAAGTGGATTTAGACCAGCAAGAAGTACACAAGACCACATATTTACACTGAAACAGATTATCGAAAATAGATCGAAACAAAATAAAATTCTAGACCTTGCTTTCATAGACTTAGAAAAAGCATTTGACAGTGTGCCGAGAATTAAAGTGTGGAAAAGCCTAGAAAAATAAGGGAATAAACAAAAAGACGATAAGAATCATAAAAGGAATATACAATAATGTTCAGTATATGATAAAAAACAACATGAAGACAGAGGGATTTACAATACAGGAAGGTTTCAGGCAGGGAGGAAGCTTAAGCCCAACATTGTTCACTGCATACATGGATGAAATAATCAATAAATGCGAAATAAAAATGAAATAAATGACAATTGGATACTGGAAGCTAAAAAGAACAATATATAAAGCGGTTTTGCTGATGATATCGTGCTAGTGGCGGAAAATGAAGAACAATTACAAGGACACCTCGATATTTGGAACGAAGCGTTTCAAGAAAAAAGTATGAAAATTAATATAAATAAAACAAAAGTAATGAAAATCAACAAACGAATGTTTACATAGAACGGAATAAAATACAACAGGTGGGGCAGTACAAGTATTTGGTAGTGATAAGGGACGAAACTAGAAAACAAGACAAAGAAGTTAATGAAAGAATCGAAAAAAACGAACAAACCTTACTATGCAATAAATAATAAAATCATTAGGAAGAAGGAAATGGCGAAATGAACAAAAATAAAAATGTTCAAAGCAATTTATAGGACAATCCTAATATATAAAAGTATTTAATAGTGATAATAGACGAAACTAGGAAACAAGACAAAGAAATTAATGAAAGAATCGCGAAAAGCAATTTATAGAACAATCCTAACATTTGGATGCTAATCATGGACCCTAACAGACAAGCAGAAAAACAAGATACAAGCCGTCGAAATGAAATACCTGAGAGCAGTACAAGGAGTTACACGGAAAGATAGAATAAGGAATACAGAAATAAGGAGACGGCTGAGTACAAACAATTATGGAATATATACAACAAAGACAGCTGAGATGGTGGGGACATGTGCAGAGAATGAAGGATGATAGACAAATAAAACAAGTGTATGAAGCCCGAATACAGGGAAAAAAGAAGCGAGGAAGACCTAGACAGACCTGGAACAGGAGTGTTAAGCAGAGGGGAAAATCCTGGAAAAAAGCAGTGAAAATGGCAAAGAATAGAGACAGATGGAAGAAGTTTATACGTGAAGATTGATGGGGAAAAAGGAAAATATATAACTACTTTCGATTCTCGAGAAACACTTTTTGACCATAGGACAGAGTTTAGGCACCCTATCACACTTTTTCCTTTTATAATTTTCTCTCTTATTTCCTTCTCTGTATGGTCTCCGCTTTCAATTTTCATTCCCAGCTATGTGTACTCGATGCACGCTCCTATTGTTTCATTTTCTTGCGGGATTCTTGTTTTCTAAATATATCTAAATGGGGTCAGGGTCCTTGGCAGAGGGTCACAGCTCCGAGTCTAGAGAGTTCGAACCTGGACTCCTCGATATCCAGTGACCAACAACAACTTAATCTGTTGCGTCCTAGCCAGTGTATGTGTATTAAAAACAAGGGTAAAAATTGAAAAATTCAAAATAAACCGAGAACTATTAGAAATAGGTATATGATATAATTAATAAAAGTTGGAGTGTTCCGTAAAATCTATCAGAAAAAATAATAATATGCGGGGTGTGCCATTTAAAAAATTTGAGATTTTTCAATTTAAAATAGTCGAAATGTATAAATCTTTTTTGGAACACCTTGTAGCATCTAACTCAAATTTCTTGACATATATCTTTTTTTCACCTCTATAGAACCCTCGCACCAATTATGAGTATTCCAGCTCCAGAAACAACGGCGCTACTGGTAATTTTTTATAAAACTGAAAACATTTTTTTTTTTTTAAATTGAAATATTAGAAAAACTACTAGGTTTAGGTATGTAATATTATTAATAAAAAAGTTATAAAATTTTACGCAGAATTTAAAAATAAATTAGAAAATAGGATGTTCCATTTAAAAAAACATATATTATATCGGCCACACTTTTTTGAAGTATCCTGTATACTCAAAAATTATTTTAAATTGTGCACCTTAATATTTCCTAAAACTATTTTATTTAACATTTTTTCGTCATTCCCGAAACAAATGAGATAATGAACATACTCTATCGTTGACTCACCCTGTACAAATTCTTGTCAAAAGTGGAGCAAGACAAATTAAGTTACTATACATTCCAGCCTCCTCCACATACTAATTCTGTCAAGATTCGATTAAGAAATGTTATCAATCAACTTTTACTCCAGCGATACTATCCAAAAACTAGAAATTTTTTCTTTACTGCAAATACTACTTGATTCATACTATGAGGCCGCTCTCGATACGCTCTCAGTTCGCCTCGGTTCGATAAAATTTTCTCATATCCACATTGCTGTTCCGATATAGATCTCGCTTCAGTTTATCTTCGTCAACGATTCAAGTGAGATCAGAGTAGTAGCATATATAATGGCATTTAAATTTTCAACTGAAGAATTAGCAATTCTAGCTATTCTTTTAGACGATGATTCAAAAATCATTGAAAAACGGAGGTAACCAAGAAGAAGGATTTGGGTACATCCAAGTTTAAAGGCTCGAAAGAGTGTAGAAAAATATTATAAATTGTACCGTCATCTAACTGACGACGAAGAAAAGTTTATAAAGTATTTAGGAATGGATTCTGGGGCATTTGAAATGATCTTAAGAAAAATAGAAACCAAAAATTAAGAAGTTAAACATAACATTTCAAAAAGTATTACTTCCGACAGAAATCCATGGTGTCTTTATTATTTTTCTTTGCCAGATATTTCCATAGCTCTTTCTATTTCACTTCACATTTTATTCTTATAGTGACTGTCACTATAGTGAGGTGACTATAAATCATACAGCCCTGGCTTACCCTTCACTAATTCAATGAGCATTTCATCTAAAAATTAGTAACAAGATGTAGAATCATTAAGTCTAAAATTTTTCGTTTCTATTTAGTTACTATATATTTACAGCATAATGAAATATTAAAAACAGCACAACTGATCCATCAATTGATAATACATAATTACCTCTCTCAAAGATCCACAATTTTTCACTCGCCATTATTTATTAACGGATTTTAATTTTTATTAATTTTTTACCTTACACAACACTTGTTTTCTATACTCTATCCATTTGCAAGGCGAAGTAATAAATCATGTAAAATCATGCAAATTAGTAATAAAAGTGACCCAGTATGTAATAACCCAAAGGTGGATTGTTTTACCTGATAGGGTTAATTTGATTATAAACCGTATCGAGGGTATACTCTCAGTTTATTTTCTCACGTAACAGACCGTATCGAGGGTATACTTTTAGTATATTTTCTCACGTAACAGTTCAGAACAATAAAGATGTCTTCCCCAAAACGTCAAAAAATAACGGCTTTAAGCTTAAATGAAAAGATCATCATTAGGAATGTGTTGAATTACATCAAAAGTGATGAAAACCGTAATTTAAGTATCGACGATAGTGTTCAAAAGTGTTCCCTAATGACCGGAGTTGGAAAAACAACTATCTATCGAATTTTGAAGGAAGAAAGGGCAGGAGAACTTACTGCACCAAAGCTAAAACCAGGTAAAATAAAACTGGAGCTGACAGAAGATGTAAAAATTCCCGCGAAGAATCATTCATGGGTTTTTCATTGGAAAAAAAATCCCAATTTTGGACTCAATTCTAGAGGCTGTTAACAGTAACCCACAGATACCAATGATGGGCAGGACCAAGTTGTGGGGCGTTTTAAATTAAATCAATTTTCTTTGGGAAAAATTTCAAAGAAAATCCCTGTTAATTGAAAGGGGAAAAATCGTACGCTGGAGAAGAGATTATCTGAGAACAATTAGACATGAGCGTTCTCAAGGAAAACGTATTTATTATTTAGACGAAACTTGGATAAATGAAGGGTACACTGTAAATAGGTTTTGGCAGGACAAAGACAAGCTTCTATAGAGGGTTGGTCAATCGGTCTCCGTCCACCATCTGGAAAAGGACACCGATTAATTATAACACATATAGGAGTATCCACGGTTTCGTTAATGGCAGTCTGCTTACATTCGCATCGAAAAAAACAGGAGATTACCACGAGGATATGAATTCTGATGTGTTTGAAGAATGGTTTACGCAGATGATAGATTTGATTCCCCGAAGCTCAATAACTGTCATGGACAATGCAAGTTACCATTCCAAAAAAGTTGAACGTGTTCTCACGATGGGATGGCCTAAACGTAATATACAGTCTTGGTTAACTCAGCGAAATATATTATTCTATGATGACAATGTTAAACGCGAGTTAATACAGTTAGTTAAACATGAAGTTTTAATAAACAAAGATAAGTACAATAAGTACATTATCGACGAAATTGCGAAAACTTGGAATATAACTGTTCTTTGCTTGCTACCAAACCACTGTGAGCTTAAACCTATAGAGCTTATTTTGGCTCAAGTGAAAAAGCGAAGTGTGACCTACAAATTAACAGACCTTAAAACTTTATTTTCAAAAGTAATATGTAATGTCACTCCAGAAAACTGGCAAAAATGTGTTGAGCACGTAATTAAAGAAGAAAATAAAATGTGGACACTAGATTCATCAAGGGACCAAATTGTAGAACCGCTAATTATACCATTAGGTACAAATGATGCTATGTCAGATTTTAGTTCGGATATGTCTAACATGTCGGATATAGGTGTTTAAGATTAACATAGGACTAGGGGTAGATATAATAATTTTATTTCGTCATTAAATTTAAGTTATAGTTTAAGGTGTTATTTTATAAATGATAAACTTTTAATTGTTACATTCAGTGTTAAATGGGCATATCCCGTAGATAAATAAATAAATAAATATTAATAAAAATAAAAAACCAGTCAACAAACAGTTATTGGGTCTTCTCTGTGTGACATTAGTATTTGTTTTCTTTTAGATTTTAGGCTTTAAATAGTGTTATGTCAAGGCACATACAGGAGCATGCACCTAGGTGCGTTTATATTTTAAAACTTGTTTATATGTAATTAATTTTATATTTATTTGTAAATTTATATGTTTTGATAAATAAATGTGATTTGATTTGATCTGAACTATCATATTGTTTTGTATCATCTGGCATTGATGGGCGCCGTTCTGTCATCTTATTATAATTCCTCAATTTTCTTTAATACTAGTTTTACTCTTGTAATATTATTGTAATATCTGTAACATTTTGTAATATATTTTTTTAATATAACCAACCTTTATTATAGCCATAATTGATGCAAAAAAAATCAGTCGATACACCACTGCTCGGTCATTCTCGAGATTTTCAAGGCAAAATGCCATAAACCTATTGTAATTTTCCATAAATGTTAGTCCAAGCTAATACTACCGGTACAAATAATCTTGTAACTTTTTTAAGTAAAATGTACTGTGGGGTACCGAAACTCGTACTATCGCATGAAATTAATTTGCATAATTTTACATGATTTATTACTTCGCCTTGCAAGCGGATACTTAGAGCGGGATCGAAAACATATTGAAGAGTACAGGGGAAAAAATCGATCAGAGTCCATTTCTGACAAAAATTGTGTAAAAGCGCCATCTTTAACTTCTTACCCGAACCTTTCCGCTCGAAATATTTGTTTGTGGTAAAAACGAACAGGGTCGCAGTATTTAAATTAAATAAAAACCCTATACAGCGCAAGAACGATCACAGTCCAAGGTAATCCGAGCGGTCCCAATCAAAAACGATTAGAGTCCTTCCTATTGCTTCAAAACGTGCGTAAACGGCTAGGTAAAACAATGTATATAAAAAATATTCATTGTTCGTTGTTCAAGGTTTTATATCACATCTCTATTTGCTGTAAATTAAAATTGAGTTCAGTAGCGATAGTGACAGTGGTGATCCAGGAAAAAATATTATTCCAAAGACTAAGAAACGCCCAGTTACTGGGCTCATTGTTCGTTGTTCGAAGTTTTATATCACATCTCTATTTGCTGTAAATTAAAATGAAGTTCAGTAGCGATAGTGACAGTGGTGATCCAGGAAAAAATATTATTCCAAAGACTAAGAAACGCCCAGTTACTGGGCTCATTGTTCGTTGTTCGAGGTTTTATATCACATCTCTATTTGCTGTAAATTAAAATGGAGTTCAGTAGCGATAGTGACAGTGGTGATCCAGGAAAAAATATTATTCCAAAGACTAAGAAACGCCCAGTTACTGTGCGCATTAGGGACGTATCCAGAAAGATGAAAGTTAGAGGTTATGTTACCGGCGAAAACTGTAAGTGTTCACGTTTTGCTTGTTTTTGACATTATTTCGATGGAGGAGAGGAATCAACTCATTAGCAGATTCAATAAGCATGATACTTTTGATGACCAGAATAGCTATCTAAGTGGTTTAATTTCCGTAATCCCAGTGCAGCGAAGACGGAATAGGAAGGCAGAAAACGAAGCTCGGTTTAATGATAGTTCCTATGCATATCGTGTCCGTGTAATTAGAAATCAAAAAGCTGTTGAAAATACCAGTTTGCTATAAGGCATTCCTATCATTGCATGGAGTAACAAATCGTAGAATACAATCCATAAAAAAATCTTTGCTTGATATAGGAACCTTTAAACCAGATCAACGTGGGAAACATGCAAATCGGCCATCGAAAATTTCTCCCGAAACAATAAATTGTGTCGTTTCTTTTTTTAAAATCATTAAAAGGCCGAAAAGCTCATTATAGCCTAAAAGCTAGCAGCAAAATTTATTTACCCGAAGACCTGAACATCAAAAAGTTACATAGCATGTACTCTTCGAAGCATCCTAGAAACTTGATGTCGTATGAAAAATTTCGTGAAATATTTTCTACAAAATTTAATATTTCATTCGGGTATCCCCGAAGTGACACATGTAGCACATGTGACAAATATAAGGTAGATGAACAAAAACTACAAGGGTATCTAGTTGTACCTGCAAATAAAGAAGAAACGGTGAACAAGATCAGAAAAGAAATTCATGATGTGCAATTAAATATGAAGTTACATAAGTTAAGGGCTGACACTTTTTATAAACGGAAAAGGCAAGCCAGAAAGAAAGCTAAAAAAGATAAAACCATAGAAGCTATAACTATGGACTTCCAAAAGAACTTGTCATTGCCAAATATAAGCACAAACGACGTATACTACCGAAGGCAGTTGTCATTTTACAGTTTTAACGTACATATTCTATCCGATCAGCGTTCATTTTTCTATACTTACAACGAAACCGTGGCCAAAAAAGGTTCAGAAGAGGTATGTTCTATGTTGTATCATTTCGCAACAGAAATTTTGAGCAGTTCTGTTCAACATCTAATCATCTTTTATGACTCATGTGCTGGTCAGAACAAGAATTACACCGTTTTTTTCGTTTTTTACATTACCTTACTGTAAGTCTGAAACGATTCAAAACTATTGAAGTTTATTTTCCAGTCCGCGGACATTCCTATCTTGAGTGCGACCGTAACATGGGATTAATTAATCAGAAAGCTTTAGCGGAAACTCCTGACGACTGGAATAACATCATACGTAACAGCAGAAACAAACCTTCACCATTTATTGTAATAGATTGCAAACAAGAGATGTTTAAACGATGGGACGAATATCTTAGTTCGTTTTACAAGAAGACTTGTCCGTTCCCTTCAAGACCAGTGAAAGTGTTTCGGGTAACTCAAGAACATTGTAGTTTAGTGGAACATAAAGACTCTTACAACGGTTCATTCCAAAAAAGTGCCTTAAGGAAAAATAGAAACCCTTATAAAACCACCGGACATCAAGATTTGCCAAATAATTCATACAACGGGCCGATACCTTTAAGTGTTCCAAAACTTAACGATATCAAACATTTGGTGCAGTTTTGTTCAAGTGATTCGCGTAAATTCTTTGAGAAGTTAGTTAGCTCTGCTAAAACCCAATGCGATGATCCTGAAGAGTTTATTCCCATCTACAATCTGGAGATAACTGCTGCAGAAGATGATCCCGACGATCTAATCCCACTTGCGGAACTCTCTAGAAAGATGAAAAACCGCAAGTTTGAATAGCCATGTGTTCATTAATATTGAAATTATTTCAACGATTCAAATTTGTAAAACGTTTCCTTTGCGAATTATTTAGCTTTATAAATTTCTATGTTTTTTTATAATAAATATCAATAAAATTATTGAATAATGATTTGCTGAAGCTAACGGCACAACAAAACAAAAAACGAAATAAACGATCAGAGTCCAGGACTATGATCTTTTTACATTTTTTATTTTGTCATGACGTTGCGTTTTTGTTTATAAAACAGTGAAGGTTGATAGAAAATATTTCAGGTATGTACTAGGCACAGCAAAATAGTTAGTATTGACGCTTTTATATATATTTTTAGATTTAAATAATCGTAAATATTTAATTCGACTCTGTAAACATTGCTTTCACTATTCTCTAAAAAATGCTTTATGTGACCCTGATCATTTTCCCCTGTACTCTTCATATTCATACTACCGTGACGAGCCATGACAGATCCGATCTGGTTCCAACAAAGCGATAGTGATGATGTAAGTACACTCATTATTTCTTCTGTAAATATATTTTATCGAACCGAGAGCGTATCGAGAGCGGCCTCATAGTATGAATCAAGCCTTAATGTATAAAATTTTGAATTATATATAGCCGCAATTGATAATAAATGAAATAAAAATAAATAAATAATTTTTTTATTAACGGACCAGCCATTTATAGATAAGGGAAATAAAAAGAAAAATATCACATTAAATAACCTTTATATTACTAAAAATATAATAAGAGTTTTCTCATCCGAAGCACCATCACAAAACCTGTCTACTCTTATTTTTTGTGGTTTGAATGTTATTTACTAAATAAATCCATATTAGTGACTCTATTAATAGCATTAGCTCTAGCACACGATCTAGTCAAAGCTGATGACAAACCGTAATTTGTTCGGTGAAATGGTAAATAAAACAAATTTGTTATACGTAGTGTTCTTTGAGAAGTATTAAGTCCAATCTTCTCTAGAAGTTCTGGGCAGTCATTTGCAGAATTTAAAACTTTATGTAGTGTGCAAATATCGGTTATCCTTCTCCTGTCTTCAAGACTAGGTAAATTTAACAAATTCATTATTTCCTCGCATACAATATTTTTTACTGTTATTCCCATTTTATACCCTATGAATCTCAGGAACTTCTTTTGCACACTCTCAATTAAATCTACATATGTCTTGTAGCATGGACACACATACTCTAGTACTGATCTGACAAACGAATAATATAAAACCTTAAAACACTTAATATCGGTAAAATCAGAAAGTGATCTTTTAATAAAATCTAACATTTTCATAGCCTTATTTTTAATATATTCAACTAGCCGTGCCCGCGGCTCCGCTCGCGTGGGCTTGATTCACTATTATCGTCACTGCTTATTCCTTACGTTATATATATATATATATATATATATATATATATATATATATATATATATATATATATATATATATATATCAATCGGTTTTATAACGTCTTCCGTCTTCCGATGCCTAATTTCCACTCCTCCCGGTTTCTGCATCCCTCCTCCTCCAGATCTCTCTCTAGTACTTCTTTGTTGATTCCTGCTCTCCAGCTTTGGCGTGGTCTTCCTCGCTTTCTTTTTCCATGAGGGTTCCAATTTAAAATCTTTTTAGGCAGTCGGTCTTGTGACATTCTCTGTACATGTCCGTACCATACCAACTGTTGGGTTCTGATTTCGTCCACTATATCGTGCTTTATTTCTAAAGCTCGCCTTATCGTGTCATTTGGTATGCGGTCTTTTCTGGATTTTCTGGCTGCTCGTCTCCAGAAATCCATTTCTGTAGCTTTTAGTATTTTTTCTGTTCTTTCCTTTAATTGCCACACCTGGGAGCTGTAAGTTATTATACTTTTCACTATTGAGTTGTAAATTCTCTTCTTATTTTCAATGGTTATGTTTTTGTTCCATAGTATACTATTAAGCATTGCAATCGCTTTTCTTCCTTGGATATTCCTCTCGAATATTGCTTCTTCCAGTGTTCCGTCCCTAGATATTCTCGTTCCCAAATACTTATAACTGTCACAGTGTTTGATGGTGTCCTGTGGCCAGTTTCAAGTCCTGCTGTTGTCCTCCGACGCACATGTACTCGGTCTTTTTAATATTGACTTCTAGGCCCCATTTTTCATATTCCTCCATAAGTTTTCGTGTCATGTATTCCATATCATCGATGTCCTGAGCGACTACTACCTGGTCATCTGCGAATGATAGCGTGTACAATGTAGTATCGTCATCCAGTGGTAATCCCATACTGCTGCATTTCCTTTTCCAGTTCTTCAGTGCACTCTCCAAATAGATTTTAAATAGCGTTGGGGATATACAGCAGCCCTGTTTAAGACCCTTTGTGACCGGGAACCCTGTTGTTATACCATATTTGGTTTTCACACTACTTCTTGCGTCTTGGTATAAGGATTTTGCGGCTTTAATTATTTCGGTGCTTACATTAGTCTGTTGTAGTGTTTCCCACAATCTCATTAGGGGCACGCTGTCGTAGGCCTTTTTTTAGATCAACAAACAAGACATGGACTTCCTGATCAAATGCGGTTTTTCTTTTCTAGGATTTGTGTCAGTGAGAAGAGATGGTCTATTGTGGATCTTCCTGCTCTAAAGCCTGCTTGTTCTTCAGCTTCTACGTCCGCGTATTCTGTTTCTATTCTATTTTTAAGTATTTTTCCGTATATTCTGCTAATAGATCCTGTAACCGTTATTCCCCTATAGTTATCGCAATTATTTTTGTCTCCTTTCTTATGAATTATTGATATGTATGATATTTTCCATTCCTCGGGTACTTCTGATGTGTTAATGCATCTTTGGAATAAGTTCCTCAAAGCGCTAAATAGCTTTTCAGTTCCGTATTTTACTATCTCTCCTGGGATGTTTCCTAGTCCTGGAGCTCTACCATTTTTTAGCGTTTTACATACTTCTTTAACTTCTGATGTTGTTATCCTTACTGGGGATCCTCGTATAACTATATTTGGGTTTCCATGTTGGGTACTTTTGAACTCTGGTCTATCTTCTGTTAGCATATTTGTAAAATATTGGTTCCATTTTTCTGGTGTTATTGGTGAGAAGATTTCTCTTTTCCCTTCTGCTCTCATATTTTTAAGAAGTCTCCAGCTTTCTGTGCTTTTTCTTCCTCCTATGTAAGTGTTGTCTTGAGCATGTCTTTTTCCCATTGGTTGTTCTTTTTGTCACTAATCATTTTGCGTACTCTAGCTTGGAATTCTTTATATTTTACTTTGTCGTTTGTGCTCTTTGAACTTAAGTATTTGTGATAGCTTTTCCGTTTTTCTTCAATTTCGTATTTAATTTCTTCATCCTACCAATATGGTTTTTGCTGTTTTTGCCTTTTCTCTTGGTACCCTAATGCTTCCAGTGCGGCTGCGTGTAAGCATTCCTTTATATACTTATATTCTTCTTCTATATTAACAAATCCCGTCCGTTGTATCTTTTGGTCCAGTCTACTCTTGTATAGATTTCTGATACTTTCATTTTGTAAACTGTCTGTATTATATCTTATTGTTGTTTCACTTGTTGTGTGCTGTGTACTTGTATCTTCCAGTTTGCTTTCCCGTGTTGTTCGTGAGATTATCTTTCCTTTCACGAGGTAGTGGTCGCTGCCACATGAAGCCCCTCTTTGGACTCTTACATCTAGGAAGTTTAATCTAGATCTCTGACGTATTATCATATAGTCGATAATACTTTTTAAATCTCTTGTTGTTTGTCTCCACGTATATTTATGAATATCCCTATGCTGGTAGTGTCCGTTTAATATTGTAAGGTTGTTTTGTTCACATATCTCTATAATTCTTCTTCCGTTGTCGTTAGTAACTTCTTCGCCATATTTTCCTACCACTTTATCGTGTTCTTTCCTTCCTATTCTTCCATTTAGACCACCCAAAAGTAATATCTCTCTTGATGTTCCAATTTTACGTATTTCCTCATTTAGTTGTTCAAAAAATGAATCCGTGTTATTAGCCCGATCGTCGTCGTTGACAGCGTATACCCCCAGTAAGGTTGTGTTATTACCTAGTATTTTGAGATTCATCTTTATGATTCTTTCACTAATCGGTTCCCAAGTGGTTATGAATTTCCTCAGTTTTCTGTGTATTAGTATGGATACGCCTTGTTTTGCTCTATCTTCTTTGGGTACTCCACTATAAAAGTGATCGTAATGCCCCCAACTTTCGGAGCCTTTTCCTTTCTTCTTTGTTTCCGTCAGTACTGCAATTTCGACTCGAAGATTTTCTAATTCATTTACAACTTCATTTACTTTCCTGGAGAGACCTTGTATGTTCCATGTACCACATATCGTTGTCCTTCTTCTTTGCTGTTTTCGTCTTCGTATATCCGTTCGTTACCTTTCGTAATAAAATATAGCCTATAACGTGGCCAGAGAACATGTATATTTTACAAAAAAAACACGTAAATCGGATAAGTGATTCTTGAGTGCTAAACGCACTAACGGACAGACCGATAGACAGACAGAGAGAGACGTTGCGTTTTATATATATTATAGATTTTTTTTGATAAATATTAAGTTAAGAATTAAAAAATACACGTAAATCGGATAAGTGGCTCTCGAATGATAAGCACATTGACAGATAGACAGAAAGACGTTACGTTTTATATATATTATATAGATAGATTGTTATTAATATTATATAACCTGACCAAAGAACATATGTATGAACTAAAAACAAACTCATAAATCGGATAAGTGGTTCTCGAGTGATAAGCGCACTAACGGACAGGCAGACAGAGAGACGTTGGATTTTATATATATTATATTCTTTGCTACATGATATTGTTCCATATTTAATGGTTTAGGCAGTGTATTGCAGGAGAAACGCGTTAGCGGCAAACTTTTTTCCTACTTGATTCATTATTATCGCCACTGCTTATTCCCTATGTTACCTAACGCAATAAAATATATCCTATAGCCTGATCAGAGAATATATATTTAAAAAAAGCACGTAAATCGGATAAGTGGTTCTCGAATGATAAGCGTACTAACGGACAGACAGACAGAGAGACGTGATAGATGTGAAAATAAAACTTACATTTTTATCGAAATATACCCCAAGATTCTTCATAACATCACTCCTCTTCAGAATATCATCAATCTTATAATTAAAAATTAGAAAATTCTTTTTTCTATAAAATTGAATAACTTCACATTTCTGTATATTATGAATCATATTATTTAATTGACACCAGTCCTTTAAACTTTCCGAATCTAGTTGCAATTTATAACAATCTTCCGCTGATTCTACAATTCTATATATCTTTAAATCATCTGCATATAGTATAACAAAAATTTTGAATGTTTTAGAAAGTCTGAGATATTAACGAATATGTTAAAAAGGAGTGAGGATAGGTGAGAAGCCTGTGGAACACCAAATGTGACTATGATTTCATCTGATATAAAACCCTTAATCTTTTCAATCTGCTTACGATCAGAAACATAACTTCTGAACCATCTCAATAAGTTACCGAAAGTGCTCGAACGCTCAAGTTTATAAATTAGTAGATTATAGTTGACTTTATCAAATGCTTTTGAGAAATCAGTGTAGGTTACGTTTACTTGTTTGGTAGTTATCGCGTCAATATAATAAGAGACGGAAAATCGAAATAATTCTATTTCAGGATCTAAAGAAGCTAAAGCGGAATGTTTTTTTTTTTCCACAAGTATATCTATTAGCTATTGAAGTTAAAAAGATAAAAAAATTATAAGCATACATAAATTTCGTACAGGACAGGCTTTAGAGATATTTACAACTGAAACATGATACCTAACCTGAACTAACCATCTCCCCTATTCCATTACCCCTTTATATGTTTCACAATAAGCAATTCAAAATATTGAAAAATTAATACACTCCAAGAATCCTAAGGTATGTGATATACATATATGCAACATTCCTTTAATTGCCTCCCCTACTTCTTATATTATATTATAAATAATTGAAAATAATAAATAAGTAACACATTTTTCAAACTCCTTTAACCTGAGGTAACCCTGAAGATACCATTTAATACAATGTACTACTGTGATCAAAAAATAGCAAGATTTTTAAATTTAAATCGACCCGGACCTTAACTGCCATCTGTGTTAAATTTTAAGACCATAGCGTCAGTAGTTAATAAGATTCACTTGCATTCCTTCAACAACAAAAGTGCGTTTTTCGATTTTTAACATGAATGAAAAAATTCAGCAAAGAAATTGCATTAAATTTTGTTTCAAAAATGGTTTTTCGCCTGGTTATGGGCCGATAACTCTTGGTTTTTTCATCACGATAATGCGCCTTCTCACATAGCATTAGTTCTTCGCGACTTTTTCATCAAAAATTCAATCCATATCATTCCGCAATTGCCCTATTCGCCTGATTTAGCTCCGTCGGACTTCTGGCTATTCCCTAAACTCAAAAAACCGCTTCGAGGACATCGTTTTGAGTCGATTGAGGAGACTAAAACCGAATCGAAGAAGGCTTTAAGCGCCATTCCGGAAATCGAATTCAACAACTGTTTCAAAGACTGGAAAAAACGTTGGCATTGTATCCAAGGGTGATTACTTTGAAGGGGACGAAATAAATTTGGAAAAATAAATAACCTGTTTGCGTTTTATTTCAAAAGTCTCACTATTTTTTGATCACAGTAGTATATGAAGTAATCCATCAAACGCCTTTACGTATTTCACTATGAATAATTATGATTGCAAATTGTTCATTATCCCAGCCAAAAACCCAGAAAAATTCTCATATTGTTATTTAAAATTTTAAAAAATATAGACTTCATTCCGGAAATGGGGGGGAATATGTTTTTCGTGATCTAGGGACCTGAAATGTAAAGAAATCTCGCAGTGTAATTTTTTTCACGACTACAGCAATTTCGTTTTTCAAGGGAAGTAAAAGTACTAAAAGCTAAAAGACCCTGAATCAATTAACATTTTGTGTACTCCTTAGAATTATTTAAAAAAAATTAATAGCAAATGAGGAAGTTGACTGATACAAATAATATCCTACCAAAAGTTCTACCAAGATTAAAAAACTACATTACGGCGGACCTCTCAGAAGTTACAGACGATATTCTGATGGCAGCTGATAATAATAAATAATAACAAATTAACCATCTTGTCTATACTGGACTATTCATAAGCATTTGATACAATAAATCATTCCTTGTTGCCAGCACTATTTAAATTTTGGGAATTTTGAAGATGTGTATGAAGAAATAATAAATAAGTAACACATTTTTCAAGTTCCTTTAACCTGAGGTAACCCTGAAGATGCGATGTATATGAAGTAATCCATCAAACACCTTTACATATTTCACTATGAATAATTATGACTGCAAATTGTTCATTATCCCAACCAAAAACCGAGAAAAATTCTCATATTTTTATTTAAAATTTAGGAACTTTATCGACGCCTATCACTTTCATCCCCTTTCTTTAAATTGATATTACTAAAGAAAATATAGAGTTTATTCCGGAAATGAGGGAATATGTTTTTCGTGATCTAGGGACTTGAAATGTAAAGAAATCTCGCAGTGTAATTTTTTTCACGAATACAGCAATTTCGTTTTTCAAGGGAAGTAAAAGTACTAAAAGCTAAAAGGCCCTGAATCAATTAACATTTTGTATACTCCTTAGAATTATCAGAAAAAAAATTAATAGCAAATGAGGAAGTTGACTGATACAAATAATATCCTACCAAAAGATCTACCAAGATTGAAAAACCACATTACGGCGTACCTCTCAGAAGTTACAGACGATATTCTGGTGGCAGCTGATAATAATAAATAATAACAAATTAACCATCTTGGCTATACTGGACTATTCATAAGCATTTGATACAATAAATCATTCCTTGTTGCCGGCACTATTTAAATTTTGGGAATTTTGAAGATGTGTATGAAGAAAAAATAAATAAGTAACACATTTTTCAAGTTCCTTTAACCAGAGGTAACCCTGAAGATACGATGTATATGAAGTAATCCATCAAACACCTTTATATATTTCACTATGAATAATTATGATTACAAATTGTTCATTATCCCAGCCAAAAATCGAGAAAAATTCTCATATTGTTATTTAAAATTTAGGAACTTTATCGACGCCTATCACTTTCATCCCCTTTCTCAAAATTAATATTACTAAAAAAATATAGAGTTCATTCCGGAAATGGGGGAATATGTTTTTCGTGATCTAGGGACCTGAAATGTAAAGAAATCTCGCAGTGTAATTTTTTTTCACGAATACAGCAATTTCATTTTTCAAGGGAAGTAAAAGTACTAAAAGCTAAAAGACCCTGAATCAATTAACATTTTGTATACTCCTTAGAATTATTAGAAAAAAAAATTAATAGCAAATGAAGAAGTTGACTGATACAAATAATATCCTACCAAAAGATCTACCGAGATTGGAAAACTACATTACAGCGGACCTCTCAGAAGTTACAGACGATATTCTGATGGCAGCTGATAATAATAAATAATAACAAATTAACCATCTTGGCTATACTGGAGTATTCATAAGCATTTGATACAATAAATCATTCCTTGTTGCCGGCACTATTTAAATTTTGGGAATTTTGAAGATGTGTATGAAGAAATAATAAATAAGTAACACATTTTTCAAGTTCCTTTAACCTGAGGTAACCCTGAAGATACGATGTATATGAAGTAATCCATCAAACACCTTTATATATTTCACTATGAATAATTATGATTACAAATTGTTCATTATCCCAGCCAAAAATCGAGAAAAATTCTCATATTGTTATTTAAAATTTAGGAACTTTATCGACGCCTATCACTTTCATCCCCTTTCTCTAAATTAATATTACTAAAAAATATATAGAGTTCATTCCGGAAATGGGGGAATATGTTTTTCGTGATCTAGGGACCTGAAATGTAAAGAAATCTCGCAGTGTAATTTTTTTCACGAATACAGCAATTTCATTTTTCAAGGGAAGTAAAAGTACTAAAAGCTAAAAGACCCTGAATCAATTAACATTTTGTATACTCCTTAGAATTATTAGAAAAAAAAATTAATAGCAAATGAAGAAGTTGACTGATACAAATAATATCCTACCAAAAGATCTACCGAGATTGGAAAACTACATTACAGCGGACCTCTCAGAAGTTACAGACGATATTCTGATGGCAGCTGATAATAATAAATAATAACAAATTAACCATCTTGGCTATACTGGAGTATTCATAACTATTTGATACAATAAAACATTCCTTGTTGCCAGCACTAATTAAATTTTTGGAATTTTGAAGATGTGTTTGAAGAAATAATAAATAAGTAACACATTTTTCAAGTTCTTTTAACCTGAGGTAACCCTGAATATACCATTAAACACGACATATATGAAGTAATCCATCTAACACGCTTACTTATTTCACTATGAATAATTATGATTAGAAATTGTTTATTATTTCAGCTAAAAACCAAGAAATATTCTCATATCGTTATTGAAAATTTACAAAATTTATGGACGCTTATCATTTTCATCCCTTTTCTCTGAAGGAATATTACTCAAACACTATAGATTTGTAAATGAGATGAATGTAAAGAAATACCAAAATCTCATAGTGTGATTTTTTCATGAATACAACACTTCCATTTTGCAAGGGAAGTAAAAGTACTAAGAACTAAAAGATCTGCAGTTAATATTTTGTTTACTCTTTTTAAATTAAAAAAAATATATATTGAATAGCAAGATAGAAAGTTGACTGCTACAAATAATATCCTACCAAAACATCTACTGTGATTGAAAAACCATATTTTGCTGGACCTCACAGAACTTACAAACGATATTATTCTGATAGCAACTGATAATAATAAATAATAACAAATTACGCATCTTCGTTACACTGGACTATTGCATTTGATACAATAAATCATTCCTTGTTACTACCACTATTTAAGGTATTTCTAACGAGCAACTGTTAAAAGTAATTTTTGCTTGAAATTTTGAGAAATAATCGATTTTAGCAGTATGCATTCACTGCTTCAATATACAGATGGTTTACTACGCAGTATTACCATAATCAATTGTAAATGTTTCAGATGTTTAACACGTATAAGATAGGAACCCATACTGTTTCTTCGATCAAAAGCATGCGTTTTTGTACAATTTTTGTTGTCGTAAGTGCATTAAAAAGTAAAAAGTCATAAAAAATTATATATATATATATATATATATATATATATATATATATATATATATATATATATATATATATATATATATATCATATATATATATATATATATATATATATATATATATATATATATATATATATATATATATATATATATATATATATATATATATATAAAACTTTTTGATGTATCTTGGGTTATGGTTCATCAAATGAAAATCTTGGAGTTCTATTGAATTTTTTTTTTTTATTATTATTTTGACGTTTCGCCCCTGGTTTTGGGCATTTTCAAAAAACAGTTTGCCATGTCTAGAAATAAAATTAAAAATACATCACAGTCTTGCTTTAAATCACAACAATAACACTGGTTTACAAGCATAACACGTATAATTATATAAATAAAAGGAAAAACACTGTTTTAAAAATTTTACATAACTTAGTTTTTAAATTTAATTTCTATTTACAAATTCCATATTTTTAAGTACCTCGAAAATAAGTGACCGTGATTAATTTCAGTCGATGGTTAGTGTTAAGACTGGCGAAAAATATGTGTGTACGCTGGCGGACGAACTATTTTTTAGTATGATACCATTTTTGATGGTTTTTTATATTAATTTTGAAATGTTTTTATTTGCCTTTTTTTATTTATTTAATTGTACTATTATTATTAAGTTTAAAGAAATTGGCACTAATTAGGTAAGATGTAAGATTGTAAATTAAACTTAGGTCTTTGATGTCAGTTCTGTCGTTTACAGCGTTTTTTTTCCTCCTTATTTCTATCATTTCTTTAATTATCAGTTTATGATAATTGTGGTCCTTATTTAGGATCTTGGTTTCTTTGTAATTGAATTAAAGCTGTGATTTGTTTCGTTTTCGTGCTTGTTGAGTGCGGTTGTAGCGTTTTTTGTGTATTTGTGGCCATTTAATCTATTTTTTAGCAGTTGGCTAGTCATACCTAGACTTTTTTGGACAATTTTCGCATGGGATAGTATATACTACGTTGGAGTCTTTTGTTATGGGTGTTCTATCTTTCAGTTTAGTGAATAAGGAATTTAATTTGTTGTAGGATTTGTGGCAGACAGATATGTCGTATTTGTTTAATGTGTATTTTAATTTTTCGGATAGGTCTCTTATATATGGTAATGATATGTATTTTTTTTGTCTTTGGTTGTTTGGGTCCGTTTTTGTGTTGTTATCTTTTGTATTGTTATATAGTCGGTATGTGCGTTTTTTTATTATTTGATTTATGACATTTATTTCGAAGCCGTTTGATAAGAGAGTTTCTTTTACTTTTTTAAGGATAACCGGTCTAAATTGCGGAGAGGTCAATGTGATGCCCAAAATCAGGGGCGAAACGTCAAAATAAATATAAAAAAAAAAAATTCAATAGAACTCCAAGATTTTCATTTGATGAACCATACCCAAGATACATCAAAAAGTTTTATTTACATAAAGGTTCAAGAAATCAAATATATACAGTCCCTGGCCAAATTATTAGACGCACTGTATTTTTTTTAGTAATTTTATGTTCCTTAAGAGTTTTTATGCAATAATGGTATATTTAAACTACAATATTATTGATTTTTATTTAAAAGAATTGTTGTAGACTACATATCTGTATTTATTTTTAACATATGGCAACACTGTTTTGACAAAGTGATACATGAACGTAAACAAGTACAAACCTGTATCAGTCGCGATCGGAATCGAGTCAGGTACAGACGTGTTTCTGTGGCTTTATGGATTGTGATTGTTTGTTTAACAGTTTTATACTACTCAGTTATTAGTTTATTTTGTATGCAGTGTTTTAAAAAAGTAATTGGACTATTTTCATTATGGGTAGAAAAGGCGATCTTTCACTACGTAAAAAAGCTGAAGTGAAGGCCCTTGTGATTGCGAAAACATTTACAAACCGAGAGAAATATCACGAAGATTGGAGGTTTCTGAAGCTAGTGTACGACGCATAAAAAAGAAAATTGAGTCAGGGAAGGAATTAAGCCCGAAAAGAAAGAAAAGATGCGGTAGAAAACCAATTTTCACTCCACGGTCAGAGAGATGTTTGAAGAAAATTTGTGTAGAAAACAGATTTTGCTACCACAAAGGTAATAAAATCACAACTCCAGGATGCTAGCGTAAATGCTTCTGAGCGCACTGTTCGAAGAAAATTGAAAGAATTAGATTTTAAGGCCTGTCGCCCCGCCAGGAAGCCCGGGTTAACAGCTGCAATGAAAGCAAAGCGCCTGAAGTGGGCCAAACAATGGCAAGACAAAGATGTGGACTTCTGGAGATCGGTAAGATACAGCAATTTAATCAATAATTGATACATTATTATCATTTTCAGTTAAATAAAGCAAATAAACATGGAAGTTTATATATTTTTCCTATTTTTGACAGGTCTGCTTCAGTGACGAAAGCACATTCGAAATTTTGCAGAATAAAGCTCAGTATGTGCGTCTTCGTCATGGAGAAAAGTTTCATCCTGATTGTGTCGTCCCGACGGTTAAACATCCCACCAAAGTGATGATTTGGTCAGTCATCAGCGGCAAGGGCACTGGACGTCTGTACGTCGTCAAAGGAATAATGAGGCAAGATCAGTACAAAGAAGTATTACAAAATCGGTTGATTCCGCAGCTCAGAGAATGGTTTCCAAATGGGGACTTGCACTTTCATGCAAGATGGAGCTCCCTGCCACACTGCTCGGTCTGTTAAAGCTTTTTTGGCAGAAAAAAATATCCCTCTGTTGGATTGGCCGGGTAATAGCCCTGATATGAACCCCATTGAAAATGTCTGGGAGCTGATGAAAAGAGAAGTGGCTAAAGATGTGATTACCAACAAAACCCAGCTCCTAGAAAAGATTATTCATGTGTGGAATCATCATCCTCAAATGCAGGAGACAGTACAATCTTGCATTGATAGCGTGCCGCGCAGAATTAAAGCTTTGATAGCGGCTAAAGGTGGCTCAACTAAATATTGACTTTTACTAACATTAATTTCACTTTTCTTTAAAACTTAATAAACTTATTCTTTTCTAAATTAATGCTGTTTTATTTATGTCAAATAAATAGGTAATTGATTGGATAATATAAAAATAAAAAACAAATCAATTTAAAATAATAAAACGGTACAATATCACTCGGTATATATATATATATATATATATATATATATATATATATATATATATATATATATATATATATATATATATATATATATATATATATATATATATATATATATATATATATATATATATATATATATATTATATATATATATATATATATATATATATATATATATATATATATTACTTTGTTATCGCAACTACTGGGCAAACTCTACCCTATCCTGAATCGTTCCAGTAAGTTGGTGCTACGGACAAAGCTCCTCGTATACAACACCGTAGTAAAGGCAGGCCTCACCTATTCCTACCCCACTTGGTACCAGCTCGCTAAGACAAGGAGAGCTCAACTTCAAGCAGTGCAGAACAAAGCCCTGAGGATAATCACGGGAGCCTCATGGTTCATGAGGAACAGGAACTCCACAGAGACCTCGGTGTGCCTACTTTAAAGGCGCACATGAGGAAAGTCCAACTGAAGTTCCCGAAGAAAGCGTACCAGCACCCCAACCCACGCATCAGGGACGCCTTCCGACTCCCGCCTCACGCCAACCGCCAGTTTCCAAGGCCGTCCGACCCGCTCTCGGATGAAGACGATGACCCCCCTCGCCCACCGTGACAAGAAGATTATCAATCTAGTTATAATTAGTCCTAATTTATGTTAATGTTATGGCCTAATTTAAGTTAGCGTAAGTCTTAGGCTAAGGTAGTTTTTAGTCTTAGTTTTAAGTCTTAGTATTAAGAAAATCACTTATAACAAAAACACATTTCCTAGGTTAAGTTAGTATAGGATCACTAGCATAAGAGTTTAGGTTAAATTAGTATAAGCATACATTCATTTTTAGAAATATTATACTTTCAATAATTGTAAGTAAGAGGCTTGGCCTACCTTATTATCCAAAAAGATAGTGATGACTTTGTTATCGTTTGTTAAAATATGAAGGCAGTTTACCACCTAGTTGTTGCAAAAATATTAGATAAATATTACTTTTTATTGAATTTTATGAGGTGACTTTTCGCTGTGGCAACGTAGCCTGAGAAAGACAGTTTGCGCAGACGCGGGCGTTCTTTCAAATGCTGAATCATATATAGTCCGAGAGCTCATAACCAAGATTTTGAACTTATCGAGAAGCGGCAGATAAATATATCACTTATCAAATGTGACAAACTGAACCAAAAAATACAACTTATAGATCCAAATTCCGGTTCCTGCCATGATTTTGGATGGGGGAAATTGCAAAGGTAGATAAACCCATCGCAGAGTGGCAGTTTTATATGTTGTAAGGATACTATTACCTTAATATCTGCCCCGGAGACAAGTTCCTGTAGGAGTAAAGCTCTTAATGGTAATAAATTGGAAAAACGGATTAGAAATTCAGGCAGCAGGTCAAAATTCATCTAAAAAAAAACTTGGGTAGAGCTGGTAAAAAGCTTAGATTTTACTGTTGTGGAGATACATTCTATGGAATTCTGTTCATAATTGTTTGTAATAAATTGTTTATAACAATAAAAAGGTTAAGTTTTTGCCAAAACAAATTTGGAATTCGTATTCGGTGGGTCGAAATACGTCTAAAAAAATTTGGGTGGGACGCTTAATAAACGTAGATTTCGCCAGTATAAAAATAAATTAAATTAATTTATTTTTTTAAATATTTACTTAAAAAATTGTTAATTACAATTAATAGGTCATTTTTAAAAAAAAAACTAATTGCAGATCGGATTCTGCAACCCAAAAAAACATAGAGTACATTAGAGTGGAGCCGCAACGCTCAAAGTTTAAAAACAATACAGTGAAACCCGGGGTGGCTGATAAAGTAGTCATTGTTGTATTGATATTAACCGAATGCGGCAAAAATTATTGTACGTTTTAAAAGTTTAAAATTTTAATTCTTGAGGTTTTTTTGATCACTCTTATTGTCTGTCATGTTAAAAATCAAAAAATTTCAAATGTACTATCCAATATAGATACCAATTTTTTTTTTAAATTTTCGTAATTACATATTAAAAGAGGTTTTGGGCCTTTTGAATATATAATTTAAATAATAAATATAAACAAAATTTAAAGGTTAAATATAAAAAATATAGAGCAAAAATGCACTGCAAATTAAATATTAATCTGCTTGTAACTGTTTCAGTGATGATTTGAGCAACTGGCGTATGTGTATAGTATTTGACAGAAAAAGAAATTACAGAACGGGCGCGCGCATTGTAGGATAGGCGCGCGCGTTTTAAAAATACTGCGTGTTATTACAGCAAAAATTTAATTTAATTTAATTGGTACAAGTATTGTTATTTTTAGTATCTACAAATCTCAACGAACATATTAAAACAAATTTCATTCGCTCCTCTATGGGTTCAAGTGGGTCCATTTTTCTGCAAATTTGGACCGTTATAACTTTAGATTGATCCAATATCCATGGCAAATATTCATTTTTCAGTCATATTTCACAGAAATGAAGTTATACCCAGAATATCTGTTACTCAGCGATGGGTTCGTCCACCGATTTTTTCTTGCGGATTTAAAGCGCATTTCCAGGAACAGGAACCAGACTTGAGGCTTTTAAGCTACCTGGAGGGACTAAGGGGGGCATAATTAATAAAGTGATTCTGTTATCTGCCACTCTTCGATGAGATTTCATTTTGGTCTTGATCTTCCGGACTAATATATGCATCGTACTGATCGGACTTTCTTTTAAAATACATTAGTATAAATGCGTGCCTTGCTCGGGCATTTATTTAGTTATAAATACTTAATAAATAATATATTTTTAGTAAATAATTCAAAGTATCGTTTTAATCAAACATATTTTTTATTGAATACGATGTTATTATAAATAACCCGTGATTGCGTGCGGAGAGAGGCTGCGTTACCACATTCATTATACTATGAAAACCAAATTATTTCGCGTCTTTTTCTAACATAATGCCCTCTCCGTCTTCTCGTAAGAAATACATAAAATTTTTGGAATTTTAAACATATGCGTTTAACTCTTTATTTAAGAGAATACAAGCGGTCCTAATTCGTAATAAATTACACAGGGGAACAGCTGTTTTGGTGTCGAGGTTTTTTGAGCTGATTCTATATCAATTTGATGTCCTGAATTCAAATAACGTATTCATTTGTACCTAGGAGCTCAAATTTTTAAGATATACAATTTTAGAGAAATATAAGTTACATTATTGTAACTCAAATCCGTAAGTGTAGTAAACAAAAGTAGATACGAAAATTTTTATTTTAGTTGTACAAAATTTATACCAAAAACTACAATTTAGAACTTTTCTTCAAAATTTAAATGTTAGTCTTAAGAATTTACTTTCCCGCCATGGCAGCCTACAGCTTATTCCCAAAAAATCTTTCTTTATAATATTACAAAGCTATACAATAATATAACCGAACCGGGTTTCCGACTGTCGTAACTAATACTTCTTAAAATAATAACAACCTGAAGAACAGCCGTCTTGTTTTAATATTCTTATCTAAGAATCGTAGCTTTAAGTAGCTTTGAGACTTTATTTCTAGAGTTTTTTTTTATCGTGATTCTTTCATAATTTCTAAAGAAAAAATTGCATATACCCCTATCGAAACGTTTTTGATTTGATCCCGTTCAGTTCAGCCACGTGTGTCCTACTCTTTCTTCTCACTTAAAAAATTTGGATTGCTGCATTGTGCCATGACGCATTATCATGATGCAAAATTCACAAATTATGAGCATTTTTTGCTGAATATATTTCTTAAAAATAGTGGTGGTAACATTAATTAATTTGAGATATAAAATAGGTCTACGGGCACAACGTTATTAAAACTATGGTATTGTTTTTTAGTTCAGTAAACGTAAAGTATAAGAGAAGGTTACACAGGGGAACAGCTGTTTTGGTGTCGAGGTTTTTTGAGCTGATTCTACATCAATTTGATGTCCTGAATTCAAATAACGTATTCATTTGTACCTAGGAGCTCAAATTTTTAAGATATACAATTTTAGAGAAATATAAGTTACATTATTGTAACTCAAATCCGTAAGTGTAGTAAACAAAAGTAGATACGAAATTTTTATTTTAGTTATACAAAATACAATATTATGTCGTACTTACAAACAAAAAAAAAACATTGAAGAAATGAAATAGTCACTCAACACTTGGAAAGCTTCTTTTCCGCGACATTCTTGAATGTTTTTTTTTAAACAGTCCCTTTTTAAACTCCAGCAGTAATCTGCCATCATGTGCATGTCCCATCTTCCTTGGTAGCGGTCCTCCATAACTTTAATATCTTGGTGAAATCTTTCACCTTGTTCCTCACTCATGTCTCCTAAATTTTCTGGAAAACGGTCTAAGTGGCTGTGTAAATAGTGTATTTTAATACTCATATTGCACCCTAAGGATTTGAAACTATTAAGCATCTTGTTAACCATTTCAACATAGTTTTGAGCTTTATGTTTGCCTAGAAAATTTTCTACAACTGCAACAAATGATGTCCAAGCTTCTCGTTCAACTTGATTCATTGAATTTATGAAGGCAGGATCCTTAATTAATTGTCTTATTTGTGGGCCGTCAAATATCCCTGCTTTGAGTTTTTCTGTGCTCAACTGATGCATTTTTACCCCTATATATGCAAAACAAGACCCATTCTTATCAAGAGCCTTTACAAATTGCTTCATTAAGCCCAACTTTATATGTAACGGAGGAAGTATGATTTTTTCTCTTTCAACCAAAGCGTCGTTAATGACATTCTTTTCCCCAACGTCCATGTTTTCTCTCTGAGACCAATCTTTTCTAACCCAGTGGTGTGTTTTGTCCCTACTATCCCAGAGGCACAAGAAACACGGATATTTCGTGTAACCACTTTGCTGCCCAAGAAGAAAGTTTACCATTTTTAAGTCTACACAAATCATCCATTGATGTTCGTAATACTTTATCTTCTCCAAGACCAAAGCTATGGTATTATATTCTTCTTTCAGTTTCGTTGAGTGAGCTAGTGGTATTGAACCATATTTATTCCCATTATGTAGAAGGACACATTTTAAACTTCGCTTTGAACTGTCAATAAATAGGCGCCAATCATCTGGAATATATTCAGAAAGTCCCATTTCTTTCATGAGTCCCCTAATTTCGTGACAAAATACAAGATTGTCTTCTTGAGAAAAGAATGGTAGCAGATCTTTTTCTCTTGTACGGTAAAAAGTAATTTTGGTTCCTTGTTCCAGTAAATTTTTGTCGTTCAACCTAGAAGCCAGTACTTCAGAAGCTTTTTTCGATAAATTGAGATCCCTGGTGAGATCATTTAATTCATTTTGATTGAAGCGTTGAGGAACTGATGACGTCCCCTCATAGTCACTGTTAGTTTCATTAGCATCAGAACTTTTATTAGCATCAGAAGAGCGATCAGAGGGAAAATATTCGTCATCAGAGATATGTGGTAGCTGATGAAATGTTGGAATCGGTATTTCATCTGAGTGCGGGATAGGGCGTATTGCCGAGTCTAAATTGGGATAAGTCCACTTACTGCGGTTATTTCGATTGATTCCATTAGTATTTACTAAACAGAAATAACAATCATTGAAGTGGTTTTTTGGTTCTCTCCAAACCATTGGTACGCCGAATTTTAGACATTTTCTTTTCCCGGTAGTCCACTGCCGTAAATGCTCTGTACAAGTTTTACATACGAGATGCGGGGCCCACGTTTTGTCCTGATCACCAAGCTTAACTCCAAAGTATCCAAGATACGCTCGCTTTACAAAGTCAGTAATAGTTTGTATGTTTTGTTGAAACATGTATTCTCTGCATATATAGCAAAACACATCAGGTTGATTTACACAACTTCTTCTTGAACTGGAACCTGAACTCATTTTAATTCTGTTCAATAACACAAAAACACTCTTTTCTTAACATAAAATAACACGCCGAATTCGATCTACTCTCATTAGTAAGAACGCACAAACTGACGAGTCTTACCTGAGTTAGGTGATTAAAAGGGTCAGTTCAGGTACCTGATAGGCAATGGTTCCACTATTTATAGATTTACCTGGAATTTACTCAATTACAGACTGACAATAAAACCATTGTACCTACACTAATGAATATATAATAATTTTAGAACTCTCATAAATGAATATACCGAATAAAAACCACATTGGTAGATAAGTTGATGTATCTAAAAAAGTAGAGCTGATAGAGAAAAACGGATTGCATGTATAGATTTAGCGTCCCAAATATAGTTAAAATCAGCTCTAAAATCCCAGGCACCAAAACAAAAATATTTTTTTGTTGCCCTGTGTTATTTATCTCAAAAATATAAAGTACAAGTTAATGTGCTTGTTTTCATTTCCATGCATTTCTGTAATACTAATAATTTCCTTAGAATTATTAGGCTAAAAAAATCTACTCGATATTCCGTTGCAACTTATACGTTTCAGGCCATGCACATTTTTTAGACACCTACACTCGTAAAGGTCAACCATTCATAATGAAATACAGTCAGAATAAATTCAAAAAAATATATATTTGTCTATTATCTTTTTATAGAAGTTCATTTATTTTCTTTCAGTTCTTATATTTCGGTCTTCTTTTTTATCAATTCCTCTTTTATATTGCTTATTTCGTTCATAACTGTTCTGTTAATTCCTTTTATAATGGAAATTAAAGCTTCAATTTTTATTAGATTTAAATCAGAGTGGAATTCATTTTCTCCAGTTAATTCCTTAACGGAAATATTAACTTGTTCTGAAATCCAACCCAAAAAGGGAACCAAATTCACAAAAATATGAGGGTGGTCAAAGGTAGATTTGTTATTGCGATCATGGTTACGATTCAGAAACCCGACTATTTTATTATTAATTTTTACTGTATTACCAACTGAGCCTAAAATTTCAGAAGAATTTGTAATGAAACATTTCTCTTGAGTGTCCAGCAACAGAGAACCATAAATATAACGACACGTGTCTTGGTTTAAAAATCGTACTGTTTGAACTTGCATATTTTTATCACTGAGATTATACCAGCCAATTAGTTTGGCATATCCTATGCCAAATAGATAGTCATCACTTGCCGAAATTAGTTTACCTGAAATTTAAAAAATTTTAGGTATAAGTTGCTGATAATTTTACATGGGTCTATAAAATAAGTAACAAACGCAAGAAATACATCATAATCATTTCTCTAGTATTAATAATAAATCAGTGCATTTATGTACGAGGCTGGTTTGAAAAGTCCGTGCAAAAATAAAAACTACTTATGTGTTTGGGGTAAACCTTTTTTATTTTTCGACATAATCTCCTTTTAGGCTTATACACTTCGTCCAACGATGTTCTAGTTTGTTGATCCCTTCCGAATAATAGGATTTGTCCAAGTCTGCAAAATATCCATTAGTGTCTGCAATCACCTCCTCGTTTGAATAAAATCTTTGTCCCGCCAGCCATTTCTTCAAATTGGGGAACAAATAGCAGTCCGAAGGAGCCAAGTCTGGAGAATAGGGGGATGTGAAACGAGTTGGAATCCTATTTCCATTAATTTTGCGACCACAACTGCTGAGGTGTGTGCTGGTGCGTTGTCGTGATGGAAAAGGACTTTCTTGTGGGCCAATCGCGGGCGTTTTTCTTGCAGCTCGGTTTTCAAACGGTCCAATAACGATGAATAATATTCACCTGTAATAGTTTTACCCTTTTCCAAATAGTCGATGAGGATTGTCCCTTGCGAATCCCAAAAGACAGTCGCCATAACCTTTCCGGCCGAAGGAACAGTCTTCGCCTTTTTTGGTGCAGATTCCCCCTTGGTAACCCATTGTTTAGATTGTTGTTTGGTCTCAGGAGTATAGTAATGTATCCATGTTTCATACACAGTGACGAAACGACGCTTAAAGTCCTCCGGATTCTTCTGGAACAGCTGCAAACCATCCTTGCAACACTTCACACGATTCCGTTTTTGGTCAAGCATGAGCAATCGCGGCACCCATCTTGCGGATAGCTTTCTCATGTCCAAATGTTTATGCAAAATATTATGTACCCGTTCAGTCGAGATGCCCACAGCACTAGCAATCTCACGCACCTTAACTCTTCTGTCATCCATCACCATATCATGGATTTGATCAATGATTTCTGGAGTCGTAACCTCCACAGGCCGTCCAGAACGTTCAGCGTCACCTGTGCCCATATGGCCAGTCCGAAAATTTTGAAACCACTTATAAACTGTTCTAATCGAAGGTGCAGAGTCACCATAATGTTTATCAAACTTCTCTTTAGTCTCCTGAGGCGTTTTGCCTTTCATAAAGTAATGTTTAATCACCCACACGAAATTCTTTTTCGTCCATTTCTTGAAAATCACTCGACTTCCTTGATTCACACGAATGCCAAACACAAAGAAATAGACCAATATGGCTGAAACTTGGTGTGCGTTCATTCAAGACATGCTACTAACTAAACATGACCTCGATACGCGCCGGTGGTGCCATCTCTCGGACTTTGCACGGACTTTTCAAACCAGCCTCGTATATGTACAATATAGGACTACTAGGGGAATATACTAACATTCAATTAAACTTATATAAATTAAAAGGTCTCAAAATCGAATCGTCCAATTGAAAGTCGAAACCTATTTATCAATTATCAAAATTTATCAATAAATCAAAATAGAAGACAATAAAAAAAAACCGGCAAGGTGCCTGGAGCTTCACAATTAGCAATCTGTACGGTAATTGCTTTTAAAATAAAATAAAATTCTTACCTAGGCTCAGTTAATTAGATCCCTGACATGCATATATCTTAAGATTCAATATGTACGTTCACGTTTTATCTTACTAAATAATGTATAATAGTTATATATTAGCTATCTAATAGCCAATAAATGAATCTAGTTCAATCTAGAATATAGTAGTAAAAGTTTAAAACAAATATTTACTACCTAAATATTTGTTTAATTATAAATAAATACAATAAAATTATTTTGCCTCGGTACCTATTCGATGGTCATCAGTCATGGTAATATTCCTGCTTGTACCAAATACCTATTGATATGTCGTAGCTCGAAATAACCTTCATCATATTGTCAAGGCAAATAGTTTGTTTTTATACCAGAAAAATTATCAAACCTAAAGCCCTCGGCATCATTTTCGCTCGATCTACAATTTATTTAGATTATTCCAGAATTTTTTCAAAATTATTTGATAAGTACTTCCGAAATAGACAGCGGGATGACAGCGATTTTTGACCATTTTTTAAAAATAATACAAAGAAAAGTGTGCGCAAGTATTACATTATATATATTTTTGAACTCGTGTTTTTACAAGGTTTCTGAAAACTGGAAAAATTACTGTCTATCGTTAACAAAAACTCCCCAATCAAAGAAATATGGCAGAAAGTTAACAGCTTTTAAAAACGGAAACAAGAAAATAGAATCTATAGCAGCTTTGGGGACCCACGGGTGGAAGAATTTCAGAAGAATCTAACTCCTCAATATGTCTTAAATGTTACTCTGAAAAAACTATCCACAAAAAATAATCACATATTAAACCATCCTCTGGAAATGGAGAAACTTAAAATAGCCCGGCCCCAGGAAAGGATAACATCCAATACTCGATGTTGTTAAACCTGCCGAATTTCGTGAAGAAAAGTTTGCTGCAAATTTTTAATTAAATATTTGACGGAAAACACCCCATCCCACAAGATTGGACAAAATATATAATAGTTCCTATTTTAAAGCCAGGTAAACCACCAAATATAGCTACATGATACAGACCAATGGATCTAGCGTCATGTCTTCTAAAAACTTACTAAAGAATCCTCAAGAATAGATTGGATTATTGGTTGGAGAAAAACGAGAAAAACTACAGTTGCGAGAATTTTAAGATCAAATAAATTTAAACCATACAAACCCCAATTTAACCATATTTTAAAAGCAAAAGATTTTGAACGAAGATTTGGACTTTGTCCTTGGTTTCAAGGAGAGCTGGAAGATAACAGATTTATGGCAAGACAAATAGTTTTCTCTGACGAAGCGACATTTACTTCCGATGAGACAGTAAGTTTTCAAAACTATCGCTGGTGGAGCAATGTTATTTCTAACTTCAATTTCCAAACTCGAGATCAACAGTCGTTTAAAACCAATGTATGGTGTGGAATTTTTAAAGATAGAATAGTTGGACCATTCTTTTTTCGAAATAATATGAATGCTGAACGTTACCTAAAATTTTTAAGTAATGAATTCCCTGAGTTTCTTAATCGCCTACCAATAATTGAAAGACAACGTATATGGTACCAACATGATGGTGTATCATGTCACAATACGAGAAATGTTCGATATCATCTCCTCCACATTTTTAACAGTGGAGTAATACGGCAATTTGCTTGGCCCCTAAGGTCTCTAGACAATACCCCTCTAGACTTTTTTTTATGGGGCTTCTTAAAAGAAAAGGTTTATCTTAAAAGGCCATTTCAAAATGTTGATCATCTTGAGAGAGTCATTAGGGAAACAGGTGAAGCTATAACTCCTGACGTAATTAGAGATGTAATAAAAGATTTTTCTCGAAGAACAGTCACCTGTTTAGAAAGGGACCGTGCACTTTTGCAATAAAGTTAGAATTAATCCATATGTTTAGTTGTTATGTTATATACGTAGTAATTAAGTAGTGTTGCAATTTCAAGAAAAAAAGATGATATTAACACAAATTTATTATGAATGTAATTGTTGCAAAGCAGACTGAAGATAGAGGACATCAAATTTTTAACAAAAATATGATACCATCCAAATCAGTGCACTAGTTAGTGTTCCGTACGGAACATTTATAAGATCACTTCGGTGTCTGTCTGTCTGTCTGTCTGTCACACCCGATTTGCTCCGAAACTATTTGACATAGAAAGTTGAAATTTGGTACTACTATATGAATTGATGGCCTCATCAAAGCTGTGTAGTTTTGAAAGTTAAATTTTGACTTAAGGGGTTAATTTTGTTGGGTGAAATCGGAAGTAAAAAAAAATTTTTTACTAGGTCATCGAGTGTGATGTCAAATGAAAGCTTGTAAAAGCATGAGTTAAAAATGTATATATAATGTAATACTTGCGCGCACTTTTCTTTGTGTTATTTTTAAAAAATCGCAATAAATCGCTGTCACTCGCCTTATCTCGAAAATTCTGGAATATTCTCCACGGGGTGTAGATTGAACGAAAATTATCACGAGTGCATTACCTTCAATAATTTATCTGATATATAAATAAAAAAAATTTCAAGGTCATCAGATTTCAGTAAAGATTGGAAACAAACTTTGTTGAAAACTCATTTGGGGTGTGTTTTGTGAAGTCACTGATCATTTTATACCTCTGTAACAAAATTTTTTATTTTAAAAGCAATCAACGTACGGAACACTAATTGCGCAAGTTCTACTTGCACTTGACCGGTTTTTTGTTAGTTAATTTCGTTTTCTTTTATTCAAGAAATAATCCAACAATTACTGACGTGTTTGCTGGAGTTTTTTTGAATTTTAAACTAGGAAGGCCACAAGTCGAAACGTGCACGTAATTTTTTAGTTCCTATTCATATTTTCAATTAATATTTTACTCTGTATTTAAATTTAAGAACACTTTACTCTTCATTATAAATCATTATTTTTTACTTTCCCTGTATACCATCCAATATTTTAAAGTTTTTATTTATTAATTTTTTTGTAATATGTAAGATAAGCTTTTTCTCCATTTCTATAATTAATACATATATATATATATATATATATATATATATATATATATATATATATATACGAGTATATATATAAGAAGAAATCATCTTTTCTGAAAAACAATACTTCAAGTTAGGTGCTAGACCCATAAAAAAAATCATTTTGAGGATTTATAGGTAGAGAAATTAATTTAAATTCTTATAAAAAGAATAATCAACAAAATTTTTACCATAAGTTATAATTTATTTGTTATTTTAAAGCAGCTTTTCTAAATTAAAAAATATTTCGGATTTACAAGAAATAAATATGTAACGGTTTTGATTAGATAAGAAATCGTGGTTCTTGTAGTACTTTTCTTCAGGATTATAACTATGTATATATATATATATATATATATATATATATATATATATATATATATATATATATATATATATATATATATGTCCTATTTTTCTTAAAATGATGGAAATTGAAAATAAAAAGATTGACTATTTGTGTGAATCTCAAGAGTTAGTGAAATGAATAGGGAAAGTAATTCATCAGTCTTTAGTGTAGCTCATTTAAATTTAAGATCTATATTTACTGGATTTGATGAATTTGTAGATATTGTAGCGACAAATAGTTTTGATGTTGTGGCGGTCAGTGAGACATGGCTAAATGTGAATGTGACGGATGATGCGGTGAGAATGAACGGCTATAACTTTTATAGATGCGATCGAATAGATGGCAGGGGTGGAGGTGTGGGAGTATATGTCAGGGATTCCTTGCAAAGCGAGCTGCTCCCCTTGCAGATGCCGCAGCGGGTAGATGGTCTTGAGAGCCTTTGGGTAAGGATAAGAGTTAAATTTAAATCATGTTGTATGGTAGGTGTAATATATCGCACCAAAAACAATATTGTCGACTCTGTTAACTTTCTTGACCAGGTTCTCCCTGAGGTTTTGGCATTGTATGGACGTGTTATAGTTCTGGGTGATTTAAATATTAACATGATGCCGGATTGTTTACCTAATCCTATGTCAGAAGTGTTTGACACCCTTGGTTTTGCCCAAGTCATCAATGAGCCAACCAGAGTTACTCAAAAAAACTTCAACATTGTTGAATCCTATTTTTGTTATGGATGAGGAGTGTGTTGTCTCAGTGGGCACTTTAGACGCGGAAAATATAAGTGATCATAAATTAACATATTGTAAATTAAATATTTTCGCAAAATTATGCCGACAAAAATTCATAACTTACAGAGATTTTAAGCACTTTAATGAGGATAATTTTTATACTGACCTACAGCGTATATCATGGGATGACATTTATTATATTGAGGATATTGAGGACAAGGTCAGATTTATTAATTTTCATTTGTCGGGCGTGTTTGGGGACCATTGTCCTCTCAGAACGGTAAGAGTAAACAAGCCTCCAGCTCCCTGGCTAACACCTGCTTTGAAAGCGCTAATGATAGACAGAGACCGAGCACTAGCTCAGTTTAAGAGAAATAAAACTCAGGAGAGTCATCAATATTACAAAGAAATGAGAAATCTCACCCTTTACAGTGTGCGTCGTGAAAAATTGGGATATCTTGAATATTTAGAGACACAAAAGAATGCAAAATCATTATGGAAGGGACTTCAGCAATGCAATGTTCACACGGGTTCAAAAGATACCCCTCATCTGCCTGCACATTTGGCCAATGTGAATGATATAAATGAATACTTTTTGAGCGTTTTCCGAAAGTCTGACAACTGTGCTGGTAAAATATATTATTACAGTAACAATAAGAGGAATTTAGATCTGAACTTTAATTTCCTAATGGAAACCCCTGAGTCAATTTGCAGGTGTGTTAATAGTATAAAGTCCAATGCTGCTGGAAATGATGGTTTGACACTTTTTATGCTTAAGCTTAGTTTACCTGTTATCTTATATCATCTAACCCATATTGTTAATTGTTGCCTGGAGAGTGGGTATTTTCCGGAGAGCTGGAAAGAGTCTATTGTGTGCCCTGTTGCTAAAGTTAAAAATCCTTTAACCGTCAGAGATTTGCGTCCAATTAGTTTGTTACCAGTTATATCAAAAGTCTTGGAGAGGGCAGTACATACACAGGTCTCAGAATATCTCTTGACAAATGAGTTGCTCCCCTTGCATCAACGGGTCATAGCACATCAACGGCTTTATTGAATTTAACGGATAGCATAATCAGAGCTATTGATAAAAATATGGCTGTTATATCAGTCTCGCTGGATTATTCGAAAGCCTTTGATGTGCTGGATCATAACCTACTTTGTGCTAAACTGCACTATCTGGGCTTCGCTGATCACTCCATACAATTTTTCTATAGCTATTTGTCGGGTAGATGGCAGAGGGTGCGAATGGGTGATGTTTGTTCAGCTGCTGGTAAAATTATCTCCGGAGTGCCCCAGGGTTCAATACTGGGGCCTCTTCTGTTTCTTATATATACTTTTGATATATTCCAAACAGCTGTATATTCATCGGTTCAGTCGTATGCTGATGACACACAGTTGCTTCATTTCTTTGAACCATCGGATCCTGAGTCTGCAGCAGAAAATTTAAATCAGGATCTCATGGCTTTGTCAGTTTACTCGGATGAACATAATTTGAGGCTAAATCCAGACAAGACTCAAGTTTTATTGTTTTGCAAGGAAAATCGGCGACCAACCTTGAGCATTGCTTTGAGACTGAGGCTGGCTGATCAGGATTTGCTGTTTTCTGATTGTGCCAAGAATTTGGGTCTTTGCATTGATACACATCTCAGATTCAGGGAACATGTTAAGGTGCTCCTACAAAAAAGTTATGCGAAAATGAAGGTTTTATATGCAAATCGTTTTATTCTGAATTTTAAGATGAGGAAAAAATTGTGTGAATCTTTGGTCTTGTCTTCATTTCATTATTGTAGTATTGTATACTATCCTTTCTTGGATGCGCTTTCAAGGAGACGTTTGCAGTATGTACAGAACGTCTGCTGTAGGTTTATATTCCATTTGAGAAAATATGATCATATATCTTTAAAAATAAATGAGTTAAAATGGTTAAATTTTGCTAATACTGTGCAATTGCACTTCGTAATATTCTTAATGAGGCTCTTAGGAACTTCAGTCCCGATTTATTTAAGGGAGAAGCTAGTATCCCGAAATTTGGTACATGATAGGTATATTAGACGGCCTGATCGCTTGACTATGCCTCAGCATCGCACTGCCTTGTTTCAGCGCAGTTTTACATATAGTGCAGTAAATACATACAATACTATGAATCCAGAACTGAAAACGTGCACTATTGGCCGACTTCGTCGATTATATAGGGAAGAGCTGTTAAATAAGCAGAATTCTCAGTCGTAGTTTATTTGTATTTTGATGTTTCTTGTCGATTATTGATTTTACTATGTTAGTATGTAATTGTTGCTTCATTTTTGTTTGTAAGCGCGTTGTGTGTTGAAGAGGTTAGATGTAAGAGTAACCGATGGTTAAATCTCGCCTCTTCTACTACACGATGTGTGTGGGTAATATGTACTCACATCACATGTGATTAACATCTTAATAAAGACGATATTTATTTATTTATTTGTTTTATTTATTTATATATATATATATATATATATATATATATATATATATATGTATATATATATATATATATATATATATATATATATATATATATATATAATAAAATAAAAAAAAACCGGTCAAGTGCAAGTTGAACTTGCGCAATTAGTGTTCCGTACGTTCATTGCTTTTAAAATAAAAAATTTTGTTACAGAGGTATAAAATGATCAGTGACTTCACAAAACACACCCTAAAAGAGTTTTCAACAAAGTTTGTTTCCAATCTTTACTGAAATCTGATGACCTTGAAATTTTTGTTTTTTTTTATATACCAGATAAATTATTGAAGGTAATGCACTCGTGATAATTTTCGTTCAATCTACACCCCGTGGAGAATATTCCAGAATTTTTTCAAAATTTTTTGATAAGCATTTTTCGAGATAAGGCGGGGGACAGCGATTTATCGCGATTTTTTAAAAATAACACAAAGAAAAGTGAGCGCAAGTATTACATTATATATACATTTTTTACTCGTGTTTTCACAAGCTTTCATTTGACACCACACTCGATGACCTAATAAAATTTTTTTTTTTTACTTCCGATTTCACCCCCCAAAATTAACCCCTTAAGTCAAAATTTAACTTTCAAAATTACACGGCTCTGATGAGGCCATCAATTCATATATTAGTACCAAATTTCAACTTTCTATATCAAATAGTTTCGGAGCAAATCGGGTGTGACAGACAGACAGACAGAAAGACACCGAAGTGATCTTATAAGTGTTCCATACGGAACACTAAAATTCGTATATTTATTGCTTTGGTTGTAAAATTAAAAAAACAGTAAACTTTAAAACTTACTCGAAATAAAAGTAGAAACTGTATGGTCATAATTTTTTGATTGTTAATATGACAATGACGCTCAAAACACACTTTACCGTATGCTCTTTTTACCAGACTTTAAAAAAGTACGTTCTCAATTCAGTACGTATGTTTATCACATTGTTTAAACGTCGTAATATTTATACATGAACTAGCATACTAAATTTTGCAAATGTACGTATGTATTTATGACGTACATATATATTAGATTTGTGTGTATGTAATTTCCCAGTATCTACAAGACTACTAGGCAAACATCTACAAAACTACTGGACTAATTTTAATGAAACTTTTTGTATTCGATCAGGTAACAGTAAAAGAATTATCCAAGCGAGTTTATATTTCACAAATTACCTCTCAAATTCTAGAAGCGTTAAGCCCAACAAGTCGGGTAAAAACGAAGTCGGATCAATAGTGAATGGCTGGGTAAGCATGCTCACCTGTTTACCTTTGCGCCTTTCCAAGGCAGATTGGCAGGTAGGCAGGTAAGTACGCAGGTAGACTGTAAGCGTGCTTCATATTCACGTATCATTCCTTTCTTGTCAGTACTGCTTACCAGAAACCAGTATATATTTTTAATTAACCTCTTACCCCTTTGCTTAAAAATAACATATATATATATATATATATATATATATATATATATATATATATATATATATATATATATATGTATAAGTAGTTTACTACTGTACTACAGTACTTACAGTACTAGTACAGTGGCTGGCCGTGGCAACAAAAAGGACACAAATCCGCAAGCAAGTGTAAAATATTAATTAACAAGGCAGCTTAAGTACATTTTTTCACGCTATAGAAGCCTACGGTGGGTGGAGTGCCTCCTGACTTTCGATCGTGGAAATCATGCGTTAATAAGCGCATCTCACTTGCGAATATTTCAGAATTTTACCTAATTTTTTGCGTTTAGGTGTTCATATAGCTTATATTTCTTGCGATCTTCATGTAAAGCAGCATTTCTCAAACTGTGGGGGCGTGATTACACTATTGGAAGCGAGCATATGAAAAAGAAATTATTATTAAAAACATTCATTAAAAACAACAACAAGCAAAACAAAATACATTCTGACATAATAAAAAAATAAAATACACATTTACACTGATATAATACATCTATAAACGGGATTATTTTAGTACTGTACAATGTATTTACCTAATAATTATCATATCAATACTAAATTAAAAATAACCGGTCAAGTGGAAGTTGAACTTGCGCAATTAGTGTTCCGTACATTGATTGCTTTTAAAATAAAAAATTTTGTTACAGAGGTATAAAATGATCAGTGACTTCACAAAATACACCCCAAATGAGTTTTCAACAAAGTTTGTTTCCAATCTTTACTGAAATCTGATGACCTTGAAATTTTTGTTTTTTTTTATATACCATATAAATTATTAAAGGTAATGCACTCGTGATAATTTTCGTTCAATCTACACCCCGTGGAGAATATTCCAGAATTTTTTCGAAATTTTTTGATAAGTACTTTTCGAAATAAGGCCCGGGACAGCGATTTTTTTTTTCGCGAATTTTTAAAAATAATACAAAGAAAAGTGCGCGCAAGTATAATATTATATATATATATATATATATATATATATATATATATATATATATATATATATATATATATTTTACTCGTGTTTTCACAAGCTTTCATTTGACGCCACACTCGATGAACTAGTAAAAAAATTTTTTTTTCACTTCCGACTTCACCCCCCAAAACTAACCCCTTAAGTCAAAATTTAATTCTCAAAACTACATGGCTCTGATGAGGCCATCAATTCCTATATTATTACTAAATTTCACCTTTCTATGTCAAATAGTTTCGGAGAAAATCGGCTGACAGACAGACAGACCCACAGACACCGAAGTGATCTTATAAGTGTTCCGTACGGAACACTAACAAGTTTAATAATTGTTAGTGACTCCCTTGGGCCTGTTTTACAGAGCAAAGATTTTCGAAGGATAGTTTAATATTATAAATAGACACTCTCAGTTCTTTTTCTATATTCAGTTGAGATCTATATTTGGTTTTCAAAGCAGCCACCGCAGAAAATCCGGTTTCGCAAAGGTAGGATGTTGAAAATGGTAATAGTATACGAAATGCTCTTGTTTTCAGTGTAGAAAACTTATCATTCACCCCATACCTAAATTCAAAGAGTGATTTATTATTAAATTGTCTTTGATTTCGCCACTTGCCGTGAAGTCTATGAAGATATCTTCTTCGGAATTTGAGAGCCCTTCGGGAGTATTTTGAAATCGATCCCTAACCCACATGTAACTTGCTACCAAGTTGTCGTCAGTAAGAAAATACTTTTTAAAATTCTTTGTCAACATGGCTAGATGATTTTCAGTGGTTACTAAAACAACTTTCACATGTTGTTCTTCAGCCTATGTTTTAACACATTCACCCACATTTGCAAACATTTCTAGGTTTTTTTGCTTTACATTTCTACTCCACAATTCCAATTTTCTACAAAAAGCATTAATTTTATCACTTGTATCGAATGTATGTGTATTTGTTCCTTGGAGTTGAAGATTTAAGGTATTTAGTTTTTCGAATCTATCGACCAAGTAGCTTAATTTCATAACAAATAAACTATCTCGAAACTTCTCAGCTTCCAGTCCGTTTACCTCTTCTAGAAAAATCGCGATTTCATTTCTTAATTCATAAACACGTTGCAAACATTTCCCACGTGATAACCATCGTTCATCGCAATAAAATAGTAACGCTGAATGTCTTTACAAAGTGCAGAAAAAATTCTAGATTTTAGGGGTCATTTTAATATAATTTACTACGGTTACAACAGTAGCGAGCACAATATTCAGAGCAGAACTCATTTCTTTGGAAGCCAGAGCTTCTCTGTGGATCATACAATGTATCTACAGACACAGTGGAGATTTTTGTTTCACAAGTGCTTGTGATATTTTCCAGACATTGAATGAGCACCATCGGTACATATTCCAACACAATTTTTTCACTCCATATTTGCCCGTTATATAAAATCATTTAAGATAGCAAATAATGCGAGTGATGGTACGTTGAGTTCTGTTGGTTTGCAGAAAAATAGTTCTTCTACTGCTGACATACCATCACAAAATCGAACATAGGTGATGAAATGAGCATCTTTATTGCTATCTGTTGCCTCACCAAGCTGAATTGAAAACAATTTGTCACGCAACTTCCCGAAAAGCTGATGCTGTACATCTTCAGCTATATCACCAATTCGACGGGCAACAGTATCATTTGGTATAGGTATGGATAGCAATTGTTTGGCAAAATTATCTCCAAACATAGTTTCTACAATCTCAATTGCTGCTGACAAAACAAGCTCTTCACCAATGGTGTGACTCTTTTTACATCTGGTTATTTTATATGAAACTTTGTAAGAGACAAGTAAAGCTTTTTTCATTCGCAGACAAAGTTTTTTTAAAAAATGATTTCCGCTTTACATATGATTTTAATTTTAATTCCAGGACTCGGGGTTTGTTAAGGTACTCACTATGAAGCCTTTCCGATTTTTTAGCAAATAACACACTTTCTTCTTCATTTACTTTAGTACTGGTAAACCCTAAATTTAAGTATTCTTAACAATATTTACATGATTTTATTTTCGAAACCACGCTCCTCTGTGCACTTGTTGATGCTTCACTATCGTCTAATGCTCGCTTACGCCCACTTAAAAATTTATCCATGATTCTGTATAAATTTACTGCCGTGAATACTTAATACCTTAAATTTCAATTAACACGTATATTACAACATACACATTCACGATAAATCCGATAGCCGTAGAAGGATCAACTCGACTGAGACGGGCTGTAATTGAACGAGATGCAGCATTTATACACTTTTGGGCAGACTTTCCGAATGTTCGAGATAACTCGCAACTTCTCGCGAAGCCGCTACCGATATAGTGGACGTGATAGAGAGCAATATAGGGGCATCGATTCTAGTTTGGTCAATGCAGAAGATATGTGTTGCCAAATATGAATGAATTTACGTATTGTTGGTAGTTTGTAAGGTTTGCAATTAAGGTCATAGTGTAGCTTTAGCATCAAAATACTGAAAATACGTTATTTTTGCATGCATTGTTATTGTATGAGAGGGCGCGATGAAAATTATGTTTGAAAATTAGTTCGAAAATAATGAAAGATTGAGAAACGCTAGTGTAAAGTGACATGAGAGAAAACTGTCTTTGTTAATTATACATTGTTGATAAGCAAGTGAGTACTTACTGTTCAAGAAAATCATATTTTTTTACTTACAATTTTTTAATATAATTTTATTATTTAATTTTACAAGTTGTTTTCTTTTAATATTTTATCTTCTAAACAACTGAACTGATTACAATGAATTAAGTTCTAATACGATACGTTGGGTGCAGAATCAAACCAAGAATTTCTAAATATTTGTTACAAGTTTACTGGAGGTACAACATTTTGCTATGTAGAAAAACCATTACCTGGATAAATTTTTTTCGTGAACTGCACTAACTCTGGAAGTTCAACTAACGCAACGTCGTTTATATAACTCTTTCCAATTTCTCTAAAATCTTCGTGAATAATTAACTTCTCAGACTGCAAAATGCGTGTATTTGGTTCTGCCCGATTGGCTCTGTAAGCCGGATGTTTGTAAAAGCCAAGATAAATTGTTACAGATGTTGATCTGAAAAAATAATGACTAAAGACATGTGCATCGCCCCTATACTATAGAGCAGATATTAAGGAAAATACGAAACAAGACAAAGAGCCTACAAATAAGATAACATGCTACTTCTAATTTCAAAATTTGTTAACAGAAGTTCGACAAATATTGTAAACACATTAATTATTTTAAATATTCGTAATATCTAATTGATACCTGACACTTCGGCTTTCCTAGGTATTTAAAATGACACAAATAAATTTGGTTTTACAAACTGATCACAATTTAGTATATAATCTCTCGGTGATTAGAAAAGAGAAATAAATAAAACATATTATCTATTATATATATATATATATATATATATATATATATATATATATATATATATACTAGCTGGGCCCGCGGCTCCGCTCGCGTGGACTTGATTCACTACTATCGTCACTGCTTATTCCTTATGTTACCCAACGTAATAAAATATCTCCCATTATTTCCCCTTATCTCCCAATATTTCGCCTTATCTCCCATTATCTCTACATAATTTTCATTATCTAGGCTTATATCTGCTTATCTCCAATATTTCTCCTTATCTCTCTCTATTATATAGAACATATATATATAAATTTATAAAAACACGTAAATCGGATAAGTGGTTCTCGAGTACACTAACGGATAGACAGACAGACAGAGAGACGTTACATTTTATTATCAAAAATAGTTAACCTTCTCTAGGCGTAATCAATACCCAAGTGCTAATCTAAGACTCATTTTGATCTTTCAGCTCTCATCAGGTAGATGTAAGTACGGTAGTAAAAACTTGCGCCTTGTTTTCAGAATTGCTTCTTTTGCAGTTACAGGTAGCACCGTTGATTTTTTTTTATCAAGCTTTACTGTTGCTGAATTTCCTCTGTTGAATGCGCGATTTGGGATCCAATGGATCAACCTAGATTGATTCTTGGGTAGCGTGTACTAATTCATTATCTTTAGTGCCTCCATATTATTTATATAATAGAAAGGGTTACAAATAACAGCTGCTAGGCCTCTAAATATCTCTCTTTTTTTCATTAAAGTTCCAAATATTTTATTATTCAAAGATACATGAAGTTGGCAAGAAGAGTTGGTCGAGATGAAACTAGAAATAAAATTTGTCACTATTTCGACTATAATACCCATTATTTCTCCTTATCTCCCATTATTTCTCCTTATCTCCCATTATCTTACCATAAGTCTCATTATCTAGACTTATCTCTGCTTATCTCCCATTATCTCTCCTTATCTCCCATTATTTATACTTATCTCCCATTATCTCACCTTATCTCCCATTGTCGAGGCTTATCTCGACTTATCTCCCATTATTTCTCCTTATCTCCCATTATCTCACCTTATCTCCCATTATCTAGGCTTATATCGAATTATATAGAACATATGTATAAATTTATAAAAACACGTAAATCGAATAAGTGGTTCTCGAGTGATAAGCGCACTAACGGACAGACAGACAGACAGAGAGACGTTGCATTTTACATATATTGTATTCTTTGCTACATGATATTGTTCCATATTTAATGCTTTAGGGAGTGTATTGCAAGAGAACGCGTTAGCGGCAAACTTTTCTCCGACTTAATTCACTATTATCGTCACTGCTTATTCCTTATGTCACCTAATAAAATATATCCTATAACCTGGCCAGAGAACATACGTATGTTTAAAAAAAAGCACGTAAATCGGATAAGTAGTTCTCCAGTGATAAGCACACTAACGGACGGACAGACAGACAAACAGACGGACAAAGAGACATTGCATTTTATATATATTATAGATATTCTCTGCTACATAATATTGTTCCATATTTAATGGAGCTTTTATGGGAGGAACTTAAACGGCGCGTTCGCAAACATAATGTTTCAAATAGAGAAGAATTAAAAAACAGAATATTGAACGAATGGAAGAATATACCAGCAGAAGTTACTAGAAAGCTGGTTGCAAGCATGACAAAAAGGTTACAGGGGATTAACAAGGCCAAATATTAGTTTAAACAACGTTGTTATTTTCTATCAAACTTCGGCAAACTACTCGTATTATTGATAATTGTTAAGTGACTTTTTTGACATTAATTTTGTTTACATTTTTATAACAATGATGTAACTTATAAATAAAATGCTCCTTAGTTGTTTTTAATAATAAAATGTTCCGTAGTTGTTTTTAATACTAATTCTCGTTGGTTACATTTCAAATATTAATTTAAACATGTTTTCTCATAGTTACAATTAATTAGTTAAACGTAACAGAAAAATAGTATAGAAAGCAGGTGGTGTATGGAGACTTTTTGGACTGGCTGTATACATATATATATATATATATATATATATATATATATATATATATATATATATATATATATATATATATATATAAACAAATTAACCTTTTCAATTCACGCAACAAAACTTGGACACAGTACAACCACAAAAACAATCAAAAAATCATACAAACGACGCATACTTAGGTCTACCGTAAATCACACAACATCTTGATAAGTCATAAAGGACATAACCTTCTCAAACAGTATTTCAGTGTATTAAAAAGTAAAACAATCAAAAATCGAAAAACTCACATGGTATATGAAATCCCAAGCAACATAACAGAACAGGACTGTTTTAACGAAACACAAAATACAAGAAAAACATAATTTTAATTTTCAAGAAACCAAAATCATTCGAACCGAATAAAACCAACAAAAACGAGAATTTATATACAATAAGTGATAAAACTGACATCAAGGGCCTAAGTAAAGTCTATTTTAATCTAATTTAACTAATTAGTTGAAAAAGGGCAACATCTTAATGTTTACTATACATATGCACAAAAATATACCAACAATAACAAGGCTGATATCTCGAAAAATATTTCTTTCAGCAAAAATAATTTTGTTACATTCTCTGTACAGCTATATCCTACAGAGAATAAATATGGTTTTTAATCTGATTTTAGTGAGAAAAATGTGACTGTTTTGAAAGTGCTTTCTTTGTCTATTCATGTTTTTAAACTTTTAATTATGATAAAATCCTCTTTTTAGGTAAGTTTTTAAAAAAATAACTATTAGAAACGAAAAAGTAACTTAGTAATAGCATTCTTAATGGAATAAAATAATTTATAGGATGTAATTGTTCGTAGGATAAGTAAATAATACTGATAAAGACCAAATGTGGTCGAAACGTTTTATTACAATGAACCAACACCAAATTGACAAAAAATATTATTTTACCAAAATCAGTTTTTACCTAAATTAATCAATTATTTAAATATAAAGAACAACGCCACAATACATATATATATATATATATATATATATATATATATATATATATATATATATATATATATATATATATATATATATATATTTATGTTATGTTACTGTTTTTCTCCTTATAATTTACATTTTTTTTTTTTTCATTTTTATATTTATCGCAGTGTTTACTAACTTTTAAGCAGTGTAGTCCACTCGAATTTTTGAGCCGTTTATATTACAGTGTGCAGTGCGGGTTGTCTGCCGGATATATTAAATTCGTTTCTAATGCTTCGATTGGCTAGATATTTGTATCCAAGAAATAGCCATCTTAAAGACGTGATTTATACGGAAGGGAGAATGATATTTAAGGGTCCGGATGGCATGGATCCAGGTTCTTCTTTTTTTTTCTCAGCCGAGAAAGTAAGGGCTTCTTTTTTAGAAAGCCGCCCAGTAGGCTTTCACTATCAAATAGCCGTACTGATATATTAGTGATGGAGGAGTGTGAAAACGGTTTTAGTGCTCAATTCAAGGCATTTTTCCTTGAAATATCCTGTTTATTCCCAGACCTTTAGGGGCCAAGAAAAGTTTAGTAGCCCAAAGGAAATTAAAGTAACAAAGGAGGAGACATCTGTGTTATGAACATCCCACCAGGACAGGCCTAAAAGCTCGTAGGAAAACCGTAAGTCATCAGAATATCCATCCATAGACCTAATTTCCCGCTGATAAGTGCATTTCACATCGTATTGAACTGATAACTCGTGAAGTGAACCTCAGGAACCTTCAACACCGGGTGTAGCAAAGTTTTAATTAAAAAACCTGATTTAAGGACTCTGTTTAGCAATACCACCTATTAGGTAATACAGGGCAATAACAGAACCGCAAAGTTAGAACTTTTAGTTTAGTCATTAATAAACCTTTTTTTCTTGTTTAAGGCTAGTGTTTCACTGTTCCACCTATTTTACTTTTCAGGACAAAATGGTTGTACCATATGAAAATGATCCTTAACAACAACATAACCCTTCAGTGTTTTTTCATTTTTTTTTAGCTGAAGTTAGATCCTTTTTATTTTAAAATGAATGGTGCCCAAAATTTGTATAACCAAAAATTTTAAACAACTATAGAGACTATTTCCAAAAGACGTACAAAAATTATCTCTAACCCATATTACTCTACCAAGAAAAACTGAGCTAGTGTATGTTTAATTTCTTTAGTTCTTTTAATATTAATACCCACTCAATCCATTCTCAGGAAATTGTAAGAAAAAGCAAAGGGCTACAAAAATAGCGCCTCAACGTGCGGGCAAATGAGCACGCCACAGTCTTTATATTTAAATAAATACTTATTATATAAGAACCACCACTTGCCCCTTGAGTATCTTTTTACTTTTGAAAATATATTGAGTGGATATTAATACTGAGTTTGTTCAGAGGAGATAAAAAGCTACTTCAGCTAGCTCGTTTTTTTTTGGCAGAGAGGAAGGTTAGAGGTAATTTTTGTACGCCTTATCTCTATAGTTGCTTAAAGCTTAGTTGTTGTACTGTTTTGGAGAGAGAATCTAAATTCGGCTCAAAAAATGAAAAAGTACTGAAGAGTTATTTAGTCGTAGGTAGATAATTAAATAAAGTAGAACTTATACGGCCTGTAAAATAGAACGGAAGTTCAGTGAAACACTACGCTAAAACAAAGTAAAGTACATTAACAACAAGTATAGAGAGACATCTTTACAGTTATTACACCCTTAAGATTAATGAACTTAAATAAATAGCCTTTTATGTAATGAAAATGCACACGTTAACAGATAGTCTCTGAATTACTCTATTAAAAATTGGTCCCAGGTTCACTTCCCACGTGTAAAATAGTTTTGGGAACACACGTGTATATAAGTTTTCAGGAGCACACGTAGAAACCAGTTTTAGAATCACACGTGTAAACTAGTCGTCAGGAACACTCGTTGTGGGAAGGAACTAAAGTATTTATACTTATATACTTGCCGACTTATTGCTTGGCCCTTTCCCGTGGGTTTCTTATCACAATATTACCCAACTCACTACCCCCTGGCTTCCATTTGGGTGACCGGTCAACATTTGACCCTAAATGTCTTAAGATGAGTAAAATATTTCTGGAAGACGTAAAAAGCCTCGAAAAATCGAAAATGGCTGATTTTATAGTAAAACCCTTCCTTTCCGTCGAAATGAAATCTTTAAAATCAACTCGTTCACTTCAGGAGTATTAAATGAGATAGAAGTGTTGAACTTGTAACGTGATAGACAAGCACGAAGGATGCTCGTCCTAATTATAATTTATACATATTAAGTTCAAGTGAAATAAATTAAATCGAACACATGCGCTCAGTACAAATTGAGTTACACTGCTCAATTAAATATGAAAATGTAATAAAATTCAAATTCACTGCGTAACTTAAGTTAACAATTATTGCACGTATTAGAGACAGAAAAACGGTTTAGTACATATATATATATATATATATATATATATATATATATATATATATATATATATATATATATATATATATATATATACATATATATTATATATATATATATATATATATATATATATATATATATATATATATATATATATATATACATATATATTATTATATATATATATATATATATATATATATATATATATATATATATACATATATATTATATATATATATATATATATATATACATATATATATATATATATATATATATATATATATATATATTAGGGTGAACGCAAAAAATCGATGTCGGAATTTTGTTCGTCTGGACCCCACAAGACGATTCCCCTTTCCAGATATTGAGATAGCCGAAATTTGAGCTCGATTAAACGACGTTAACCCGTGCCGCTCGTCGCTCAAAATTTGAAAAAATCCAAATTTTTGGCCAAAAAGCTGACATATGGAGCTATAACTCCAGAACGGTAAATAATAGAAACACGCTTAATATCTCAAAAGAAAGCTAATGTTGTTCTTCAAAATTTATATTCTATACATAATTGTTGCTATTTTAAGTCAAACCGAGTTACAACAGCCTTTAGCCCCAAAAACGTGACCTGGTACCAGTAGGAGCCAGTTTGGGAGTATTCTAAGAATTTTACGGGTTTTTACATAATGTGTCTCGGAATTAACATTTTTTTGTTAAAAAGTATTTTGGAACTCAATTTTCAAACATAAAGAGCCTTTTGTTCAAATTTAATCTTTTATTATATGGGGATTACCTGACTAGTTTACCAAAGAAAGACCCGTTTGACAGGTAAAAAGGAAGGTGAATCTAATTTCTATTTTAGGGATGGTGATTTTACTTCAGCGTACAACCGACCTTTTATTTATTCAGTTTAGTTTCTAAAGTGCCTTTGAGCTGGTTAGATCGAACAATTATCTAGTGAAGATATTTTAAGACACTGAAGAGGACAGCATCTACCAGGAACTTGAGACCTTGGAGGAAATGGACATCCCTGAAGAAGCTGCAGAAGATCCAGGACCATCTGAGAGCAAGAGGATGAAAGTTTCATTTGCAAGGGGCGTTAAAGAGATTTTAAACATGAAATTGTCCATTTTATTAGATCGATGTAAGGTATCCGACAGAAATGCCACGAGAATTTTAATAGCTACTCTAGAAGCACTAAACCTTGACCCTCTTGAGTACAAAGTCTCGAAAACTTTATTACATGATAGAAGGCAAATGTTCAGAGAACAATATAATAAAAAAAATTTTGATAAAGTAAACATTCCTGAAAAAGAGCCCGTGGTTGTCCATTGGGTAAATTTTTACCGGGTGTTTTAAAAAATGAACAATGTGAGCGCATAGCTATAGCTATTTCATATGGCGAAAAGGAACAGCTGCTGGGAGCTCCTGTAACAGCAAGCAGCTCTGGAGAGGAGCAAGCCGTAGCCGTATATGAATGCCTACATGAATGGGGTCTTCTCAACACCGTCAAGGCGATGTGCTTCGACACTACAGCATCCAACACGGGAAGACTCAAAGGAGCATGCGTCATATTGGAGCAAATGTTAGGAAGAGAATTGTTATACCTAGCTTGCCGTCATCATATCTTGGAAATTCTGTTAAGAGGCGTATTCGACACAAAAATGGGATCAACCACTGGACCTCATCCAGACATTTTCAAGAGATTCCTCACTGCGTGGCCCAAGATAGACAAAGAAAAATACGACACAGGTATCAGTGACAATCTAATACAAAAGCAGCTAACTCCAGAAGTAATTGCAAATGTTACTGCTGAATTCGAGACCAAATTAACTGAGAGCCACCCCAGAGATGACTACAAGGAGCTATTGCAGTTGGTTCTCGTATTTGTTGGATCACTAGACGGCAATGTTATGGGTTTTAGAACTCCAGGAGCCATTCATCACGCTAGGTGGATGGCAAAGGCTATTTACTGCTTAAAAATGTTCATTTTTCGTCATCAATTTAAGATGTCTAAAGAAGAAGAAAGTTCTGTGCGTGCCATTTCTGTTTTCCTAGTTAAAATTTATTGTAAAGCTTGGTTCAATGCTCCAAAAGCTCATCTTGCACCAAACCAAGATTTAGGTATTTTGCATAGTCTGTTAGACTATAAAGAATGTGACAACGACATTGCAGAAATAGCCCTGACCAAATTTTCGAACCATTTGTGGTATTTGAATGCAAAGTTGGTGGGATTATCGTTTTTTGATCCCACCATTACAGACGATGAAAAGTTGTTAATGGCTAATAAATTGCTCAGTAGCACAAATGAACCATCACAGCACGCTAGGGTTGTAAATCCAAAAGTTAGGAAAGAAAACTTAAAAGAGGTAGTTGATGGAGGATTGGTAAATTTACTTACCAAAGAAACGTTTACATTCTTTGACCAATTTAATATAAAAACAGATTTCCTAAGACAACATCCAAACATCTGGCCTCAAAATAATGACTTCCAAGAAGGATTGAAAATTGTCAAAACATTAAAAGTAGTTAATGATATGGCTGAGCGTGGTGTTAAATTAATAACCGACTTTAACGACCTTCTGACAAAAGATGAAGACCAAAAGCAATATGTCCTGCAAGTTGTAAGTAAATGCCGAGCATTATATCCTGACGTTTTAAAAACTACTTTAACAAAAGCTCTAGAATAGATTAGATAACTATGTAAAATTATCAACTCATGTAGGTACTACGTCTGTATCTTTTCTGTGTCTGTTTTGTATGTATTATATACCTAATTTTTATATTTTAAAATAAAAAATGTCTTTAAACTTATCAGTATTACTTGTTTTTTTTATTATATTTCTACTTTAAACTCAAAAATATACCAAAAAAAAGCAAAATTTATCACTTAATAACAAAATATACGAAATATGCTCCTAGTGGTACCAGGTCACGTTTTTGGGGCTAAAGGCTGTTGTAACTCGGTTTGACTTAAAATAACAACAATTATGTATAAAATATAAATTTTGAAAAAACAACATTAGCTTTCTTTTGAGATATTAAGCGTGTTTCTATTATTTACCGTTCTGGAGTTATGGCTCCATATGTCAGCTTTTTGGCCAAAAATTTGGATTTTTTCAAACTTTGAGCGACGAGCGGCACGGGTTAACGTCATTTAATCGAGCTCAAATTTCGGCTATCTCAATATCTGGAAAGGAGAATCGTTTTGTGGGGTCCAGACGAACAAGATTCCGACATTTTTTTCCCCCTCTATGAGATCCGGTCACTCTAATATATATATATATATATATATATATATATATATATATATATATATATATATATATATATATATATATATATATATATATACGGCAATTGTTGGGCCCGTTTTTAAGGACAGCAGCCTCGAAATTGCACTTAGTTGTTTTCCAAAATCTTTGAAAAAATTATATGTAATAGATTCTATATGTTTTTAAAAATAAATGTGAAGTATTACTCAATCACCAACATAACTTTTCTTGTAACCAGCCTTCTCCAAACGCTTTTAAACTATTTGGTGATAGGTCTGTAATTTTCTAGCGTTGTCATAGCCGCTTATAAGCTAATCTTGCTCAAGTCGTTCCAAGATTTTATCGACTTTTTTGGAGATTGGTCGACCAGAGCGAGATGTATCTTTAACGAAAGCGAACGAACCACCTCTTGGCTGTTGGTTTTGATAAAGTGTCTTGACCATAAACAGCCCAAATTTCTTCACCAGCCTGCGCAACATTTTTCCCTCTATTGTAGTGAAATTGCAAAATATAGCGAATTTTTTAAGAAATTGTACATTTCAAGAAGTTGCACATAGGGGTATTTCAACGTTTTAGGCTACCATAAATCGATTTCCTAATACTTGTTTCAGGAAGAAAAAATTTGCCACCTAACAATGTTGAATAGGCATAGAACAATAGGCGAACCCTCCCGTTACCCATTTGACAGCGCGCGCGGGAGTCTTAATCGGAATTTGATCATCGCTCTGAGTGTTTGTTTCTCTTCTCGGCATTCGTTACATAACAATTATTTAAAAAAGTGATTTTTTTTTTTGGAGTTTTTCTTGAAGGAGATGGTGATCGATTTGAATATTACAGGTTAGACCGCATACATATTGATCATTTTTATGTATTTTTTAAAAAATTATTAGTTTTAAAGGTAGAGTGTTACTCGAAATTGTTGTACGAAAACCCGTTTTTCGGTATTTAAGAAGGTGTTTGTTATACTTCGGGGTACGTCCCAGTGATTTTGTTGATTTTAACAGAAAAAAAGAGTATTTGCACTAATCAAATATATCAATATTAGCTGTGATTTCCCATGCCAAAAATTGCACATTCCCAACAAAGATAAGGAATAATAACAAGAAATATTATCCGAGTTAAACCATGTTACAGCAAGAAAAAAGGACTTGTTATCCAGCGAAAGAGGCTTATTGGGTAACTAAAACATATGCTGAAATTAACTTACAACATTTATTGGCTCACACGGCTAAACGTTTGGTCACATATTTGTAGGATGTGGTTAAGATTTCTTCTTTATAGGGTTTATTTCTTGGAACAGTGGGATCTAATTCCATTAGGCTATCAGAGGTAGATAGCTCTAATATAGATTGGTTTGAGGAAGTAGGGGTGGATTTTGAAGATCTGGTGGATTTTTCCTTATGTAATGAAGATAATGATGAGGTTTTTGATAGACTAGGGGGAGGTTTAGAATTATACATTATTTTTTCATTTTTTTAGCTGAACTTAGATTCTTCTTATTCTAAAACATGAATGGTGCCCAAAACAGTACAACAACTATAGAGACTATTTTCAAAAGGCGTACTAAAATTACCTCAATCTCCATAATCTCCCCAAACAATAGAGGCTAGCTTATATCTTATTTTTGTTCTCTCAGTATTAATATACACTCCATCCATTCTCAAAAATTAAGATATACATAAGGGGCAAATATATATAGATATATATATATATATATATATATATATATATATATATATATATATATATATACATATATATATATATATATATATATATATATATATATATATATATATATATATAGTCTTTTTTACACACCTTTCTTTAGTTAATTTTTTACCAAATATTTCTTTTGAAAAACGCATTGTCGGATAACGTTGCGGCTGCTCTATAGGACCAAACGGCGTTTCTTGTGGGTTAACGGGTAATTTTAAATACTTACAAAGAGATATTGAATGTGTCTTTCATAGGCGCCAGCAGCTATCAAAAAACTGTGTATAAATAATATTTCTATTAAATTTTTAGCTCATTCATTTATGACGTATAAATCGTAACATCTTTGTTCGTGCCCGTAGCAGATGTAAAGAAATTATCGACGAAACCAAGAAGGCACACAATCAAAGGATTTGAAACAATTTTGTTGCTTGTCCCAACAGTTCCAGGTCCTTTTGGTCAGTCGCTAAGGCAGTCAGTCGAAATTTCATCGAATCCACTATACCACCACTCGCACAGCTAGATAATTTTATTAAAATTTCGGCACCTGTTAAGAAAGCGCACTTGTTGACTAAACTCTTTGCTTCAGATTCTACTGTCGATTTCCAAGGAAAAACACCACCTACTATTCCCATAGTGCAGGACACCGGATATTGTCTTCAAACAGCATATCATAAAATGTATTTTAATGAAGGTAGACACCAAAAAAGCTTCTAGCGCTAACGGACTACCTGCCATAGTACTCAAAAACTGCGCGAGGGATCTAACACCAGTTTTCTGTTCAAATGTTTTAAATTCGATCAAGGATTGAATACCGTTCCCATATTTGGGACTCTGCTCTCAGAGATATAATTCATTTGTTGAATTCTCTTCAGAAGAGAGCTGTTCATCTGATTGTAGACCTAAAACTCATGAAAAACCTTGATTCCTTGGAACATCGAAGAACGGTTAGCAGCTAGTCTAGTTTACAGATATTTTCCTAGAAAGTGTTCAAATGGTATAGTCTGCTTAATACCTCTCAGAGTTGTCTATGCTAGGAATACACGTAGCGCTAATACTTCACAGGACTGTGTTTCCTACCGAGTACAATTTATAACAATTCAAGACCAACGTAAATAGTTTTTCCTAGCACGCGTTGCTCCAGGATTTTCCCTGCAGAACGTCTGCAATGCCCATAAAAAAAATATCGAAACATTACAGTTTTCGACAGGTAAAATTTAATATCACTATCCCTACCCTTAAAGCTAGAATTCGACAGGCCAACTAGTAGTTAAATGTTTAATAGTCTTCAATCTATAATTATACAGTGTTTTATAAGTTTGGTCATTTTCTTAACATGTAAATTTAAGTTAGTTCAAGTCCAGTTGCTGCGTCGAATATAACCTAGATGAAAATTGAATACCAAGGGAAATATCGGCTTTTTAAAATTTTAATTAAATTATTGTTATTAAATTGAATTTGATTTCAATTAATTGTCATTATCATTGAATTTAATTTTAAATTTTCTTAACTCCCTCTCTAAATTCCCTCTCCTCTGTACACCAATATAGTGTTCTCTACTCTGTCATAAACTTACATTAAAGGTCATGTGTACTTAAGTACTGGACGGACTTTATTTTTCTTCTCTCAATTCTGTTTACTATCTCCCGAAAAATAAGCTGAAAAATTTAAAACCACAAATGTGTCACAACGAAAACATTACTGCCGTGTAAAACTATTGTGGTGAGTAAATGTAGGGTCAGAAGCCGGCACTGTTCATGGTACTTAACTCCCGTTAAAAGATGCTTCACAAATCAATGGCACTCGTTCACTAAGTCCCGATTTTAGATCAAGCAGACAGACCACCAAGCACGTAATAGGGACTGTATTTTATGTCTTATATAAATATTAAATAAATCATAAAACTTACCCATTAACACAATGGGCTGGTGTTATAATGAAATTATTACTTATAAGAATGGCAGCACATCCCCAGTGTATGGCAAAAACATACACTTGATGAGGATATTCTTCGGGGGTCGTATCAACAGGGTGTGTTAATTTTAGGCTTTTCTGGAAAAAAATGAAATGATATATTGGTTATGATTTGATGACTTTCTATAATATATTATTTTAGAAGCTCCTACATTCGAGGATCCCTATTCCATAGGCAATTAGTTATTTCAGCAAAAGCAAGTAAAATTGGATTTTCTAAATTGACTCTTTCAATCATGGAGAATGAAACAAGTGAGGCTCAGTAAACTAATTGGAGCTTCTATAGTATCATAAGAATTTCTTCTATATCTTCACCTATAAATGATTAATTTGTTTCCAAACATATAATGGAAACTGAGAGGGGATCCTTGAATATATTAAGTTTTATTAAATTAATATGTTCGGTTAATAATGATTTTGCTAAGAGATGGCATTACTAATACACTTGTTGGTATAGACTAGTGACATCTGTGGCATTTTGGAAGGTAAACATATGCCATCAAAAGCCGGTTCGTTATTAATTGTCATTGTGCAAAAAACATAGTTCTTCATAGCTTTTAATATGTCGTGTTTCGTACCAGAAAAAGACGTTTTGCGGGGAAGTTTAATAACCTTTTTTCATTTGAAGAAAACGGCCGCTGAAAGTTATAGATTGTTTGTTGAAGCGTATGGTGAGTGAACATGCTCCAACCCAAAAAACTTGGGTAATGCGCAATATACCGGAAAGAAAGCTTTGCTGTGTATTTCGTGGGATAGTGGAGGAGCCGTGTATTACAAACTGCTAAAACCTGGTGAAAAGATGTCTAGCGATCGATACCGACAACAATTGATAAAGTTGAATCGAGAATTGAAAGACAAATGTCCAGAATACGTCCAAAGACACGATAAAGTCATTTATCAGCATGACAATGCTCGGCCCATTGTTGCAAAATGTGTCAAAAACTATTTGGAAAACATCAAATGGGACCCCACCCACCGTATTCACTGGACTTAGCCCCTTCAGACTACCACTTATTTCGATCGATGCAGCATGGACTTTCAGAACAACACTTACATTCTTAAGAAGAAGTGAAAATTTGGCTTGATGAATGGTTGGCCTTAAAAGATGAAAAGTTCTTCTGGTGCGGAATCCATTCTTTGACAGAAAGATGGGAAAAAGTCATAGCTAACGATGGTCAATACTTTGATTATTAAGGTAATTCATTTTCTGATGGAAATAAACGATTAAATATTGCGAAAAAATCGACATTATTAACCAAAACACCTATTATATGTTTTTCTGGTTTCTTGTGGTTGAAATATCTTAAAATCACGTTTCGTTTTTATTATTTCCGATATATTTAAATTTAAAAATCGATAGAATAATTAACCCAGTACGTCCCACTAAAATACGCAGTCCTACAATAAAGACTAAATTTTACTTTCTCACATTAATCGAAGCGTTGCAACTCAATAATTTAAATTATAGATACTTTATGGTGAGATATTAAATATAAGAAAAAGTTGAGTAGAGATATTTGCAACCGAAAGCCCTAAATAGTATTTTTATTATATCTAGCCGTGCCCGCGGCTGCGCTCGCGTGAACTTGATTCACTATTATTGTCACTGCTTATTCCTTATGTTATCTAACGTAACAGAACATATGTATTTTATAAAAAAACACGTAAATCGGATAAGTGAGTGCTAAGCGCACTAACGGACAAACATACAGAGAGACGTTGCGTTTTTTACATATTATAGATTTTTTGATAAATATTAAGTTAAGATTTGAAAAAACACGTAAATCGGATAAGTCGTTCACGAATAATAAATGCTTTAACGGACAGACAGACGGACAGAAAGACATTACATTTTTTATATATATTGTATTCTTTGGTACATGATATTGTTCCACATTTAACGGTTTACGCAGCGTATTGTAAGAGATTGCGCTAGCGGCAAACTTTTTACCGACTTGATTCACTACTGTCATCACTGCTATATATCTAAAAAAAACACGTATATCAGATAAGTGATTCTCGAATGATAAGCGGACTAACGGACAGACAGAGAGACGTTGCATTTTATATATTGTAACATTCATTTTTTCCTAGATTTTAAGACCATGTAATGTTACTGATTTTTCACTTTATAATGTACTTCTTTTCATTTTTGTATCGAGCGGTATATTAATCAGAATTTCCTAGCCGCTCGTTATATAGTGTGCTGTGCGGGTTTGCGACCGAATCTATCGATACGCCGGGATTGGTCAGATGTTTGTATCCGGAGTTTTGGTTCCGGCGTCGCCATATTACAGACAGAGTGCCCACGGCTTATTTAAGGGTCCGGAGGACGCGAATCTTGGCTTAGTACCATCGAGCCGCCGCCAGGCTTAGTACCATCGAACCGCCGCCAGGCTTAGTACCATCAAGCCGCCGAGAGGCTTAGTACCATCAAGCCGCAGCCAGGCTAATTTTCCACCGAGCCGCAGTAGAGGCTTACGACAATATCTACGAGAGCCAAGTTAAGCACGAGTTTTTTTATCATAAAGCCGTAGTGGGCTTTGTGTGTTTTCTAAATGGAGTAGCTAAAGTAGGCTCTTCTCAAAAGTGTGAAATCGGTTTTGTGTTCCATTGAAGGCCTAGAAGCCCGTAGGAAAACCGTAAGTTACCAGAACATACATCAATAAATATATTCCCCGCAAATAAGTGTTTTGACAGCAATTTGAACTGATAAATCGCGAAGTGAATATCACGACTCTTCGATTCCGGGTGTAGTCAAGATTTAGAAGTAAAATCTCTGATTTAGGGACTCTAATTTATAAAAACTACTTTTAGGCTAGAATTTTTTTGTATTCCTTAAAACTGCAAAGGTTGGAACTTTTATTTTAAATCATGAATAAATTTCCTTTTTGTTGATTAAAGCTAATGTCTCACTGAATACCTATTTTTCTTTTCAGGATAAGGAAAGTTGTACTAGAATAATTCTTTTTAGTAAATAACCGTAAAACACTTCAGTATTTTTTCATTTTTTTTAACTGAAGTTAGATCCTTTCTATTTTAAAATGAATGGTGCCCAAAATTTGTACAACTGAAGCTTTTTAAAAATAGAAAATAATTCCAAAAAGACGTATAACAATTATCTCTTACCCATATTTCTCTACCAAGGAAAACTGAGCTAGTGTGTGTTTAATTTCTTTAGTTCTTTTAAAATCAGGATTCACTCAATTCATTATCAGAAATTAAAAAGAGGTTGCAAGAAAATTGCGCCCAAGCCTGGGGCAAACAAATTTCAAATGGTACAAAATTGCGCCCAAGCGTGGGAAAAACAATTTTCACAGGGTACAAAATGACGCCTCAAAAAGCGGGCAAGTTCACATGCTACAAAATAGCGCTGTCAACGCGGGGCTTTTGGAATTTTATTTTTTAAAGGGTTCAGTGTACTAGCTTTCGAACAAAGTAAAAGCTCTAACTTTTCAGATATTTTTATTTCATAATATTTATTAAACGAAACTACACAATAGCAATAAGACAAAAGCAGGAAATTTGTAGAATTATTTATTTCAATTTATCTGATGGTGGTATAGATATTTGAATTTTGTTAATCGACTCTAAGATAAGTGATCCCTGTTTTTTTCTTAAAAGCTAGCTTTATAGTTCAGATTAGCAGATGTGCTGGTTTACTTTAATTTTTGCAGTGTTAGATTTATTTTGCGGTTAACCGAAGAAAAAACTGTACTTTTTTCTCACCGATATTTTGCATGAATATTAAAAATACTTTGCTGATACGAAACGATATTTGGAGATTTTTTTGTTGGAAATTCTTAACATATTTGGTAAAAGAATTTTAATAGAAGGCAATAATTAGAAATTTTTTTTGAAATTGTTGAAGATTTTTTAAATGTTTGGTAAAGAAGTTTACATATTTTAAGTGCCTTTACATATTTTTTTATTTTGACTATTGGGAGCACAGGAGAAATATTTTCACGACTCTTTAAACAATTTTTTTAAATTTTATACATTTATCATGGAAGCTTTCAATTTTAAAGTCAATCACCTACTGGAATATGAGTTAGACCAAGAAATGAAAATCCGTCGTATTTTCTCAGAACGTCCGGTCGCGGATAAAAGAAAGATTCCAACGAGGATCTTAAGTAAAGAAATAATCCAATAGATCAGATTGGACTAAATAGTTACAAAAGTTTCTGATTTTTTTTTAAGTCTAATAAAAATCCTCCTTCTCAAGTTAAAACTCCTGCTTCTCCAAATGGTCACATATCTCCTTTATTCGTGCATAAATATTTAGATAATAGACCGCATATAAAGATAAATCTATTAAGTGTCCATTTCTCGGCTTTATTTGACTCTCGTGCAAATACCTCCGTAGGTCAGAATGGTATTAAAATTTTAAGTCGTTTAAGTATAAAAATATGCCATGTCGAAAATAGAAGTGTTACCACTGCAGATGGCAGCCGTCTAAAAGTTTTAGGTACGGTTGAGTTGCCGCTAGTCTGCAATAGTCATTGTTTAGTAATCTCTGCTCTAGTGGTACCTTCTCTATCACATACTTTGGTTTTAAGATGTGATTTTGCACAAAAATTCGGAATTTTAGTAAATTTTAATTTCACCGACGTGCGTAGTAGGATACATAAGGCTTATGAACGGAACAGTAAGTCTTAGAACCTTAGAAAAAGGGATTTTGCCTTTAATATAGGTGATCACGTTTGGCGAAAAAAAAATAAAATTCTTTTCAGTGCAGCTGATAAATTCACATCTAAGTTGGTACCTAAGTATGTGCATTGCGTGATAAGAGAAAAGATTTCAGATTTAGTTTATGGTTTGGTTAATTTAGATGGGACTAAAATAGGACGATGGCATATTAAAGACTTAAAACCATTCAATGAACCTAACCCTAATGAAAGTTTGTCAGAAAAGAGAATAATTTATATTTACATTATCTTAATTGCTTTACTTTATTTTTTTTGATGTTGCTCTGTAGAGGTGACGACCTCGTTTTTTTGACTGTTATAAAAGTTGAGCAGAGAATAGCTTACTTTTATTGTTTAATGCTAAGGTTTTGGGTATTGGCCATATCCCAAACTTAGGTTGATTGTGGTTGATGTTTAGCATCGACTCAGTTTTAGCGAGCTTGCGAAGGAGTCACACTCAGGATATATCATAAGACTGGTATGTCGGTGGTCGCGGGATTTGATTTGCTTATGACCCCAAATAATATCCAGTTCTTGACACTTGGAAGCGAAATTTTGATTAGAGGCAATCCAAGGGGATCTTGAGTTAGGACAAGCGCAAGATGTAGCTCGTGTAGTGTGATGTAGAGTCAAAATTTTTATGAGCAGTTTCAAAGTTTGTTACCCGAGTGGGTGGATTTCTATTACCTTAGTGGTATATGTTGGGTGCAATTAAGAGTAAATTGATTTTGGTTTATCCAGTAAGTCTAAGACTTGGATTATTTTGATTTAGATCTTCTTCTGAATTGACAAACTGAGGGTATACTCTATTCTTTTCAGGGCCGTTTAAACGTTACCTTTGAGTCACTAATTTTTTAAAAATTTTTTTGCATGGACTCATAGGCGTATGTTGAGTTTTTTCGGTTTACTATCAGATTGATAGGAAATTGAAGTCCTGCAGGAGAACTAAAGGCTGATCATTTACAGGAGATGAGAGCAGAGTAAGACAGTCGTTTCACAAAGAAATGATCAGAATCTGATACCGAGATGAGAACCTTGTCAAGAGAGGCTAAGCGCAGTGAAGGAAGATTCCTAACCGAATTTTTAGATTTCCAAGAGGTAATCTAGAAGTTTGGGCTGACAGAAAACGGTTATGCCTGATACCTGTAGCAGTTTTTCTTCTAGAGGCTATTGTCTAGGGACCCGATTAACACCATGATCGAATATTTTAGCTGTCAACGATGTTTTCTTCTTGTTTCTGATTAAGCTGGAAAAGATCTTGTCGTCTTCAAAAGTTTTGTTGCGTTGCCACCGAAAAATTGACAAATTTTTGCTTCATGTAGCTTTTTAAGCTCATTTTAGTAGTTTGGAAATTTCCGTTAGAAGCTTGGTTAAGTCAACCTTGTAAACCTTTAGGTTGTATCCCATGAGTTATCTGTTTTTACAGGCTGTGATGCACCGGGTGCTAACAGATGCCGTTACGACGTTTGGCAGGGAGTTAGTGTTCCTGAGGAACAGACTGATTGGAAGGGTAGTCTATGGGGGGCGAACGTTTGACCTTTGGGACCTTTAGAGGTTTTGTTACTCAATGGTTATTTCTATTTGAGCCAAAGGAGAGCCTAGTTACTGTAGTCGACCTCAGCTCCAATTAGCCTATTAGTGGTGACAGGCTGTTGGCAGTAGTGTGTTTCGGAACACCCTATTGATTAAATTTTTTTGACTTATGGTGGTGTGGTAGACACCGTTTTAGTTTAGTGGATGCTATAATCTACTCCCTTTTGTTGGTGGACACCAGGGTCACCATTTCCGTATCCTATTGTCCTCCTGTTATGTGGGATGGATTGAATGTTTTTCGTTGTTGTTCTAGGGCGAGACCAGTACACGAGGGTTCTTCATGCAACTTGGAGAAGCGCAATGCTGGTTAAATTTTATATCTCTGTGTAGCCACCCTGAAGAATGACGGAGGGCGTTTCTTCTGGCTCATGTTTCTAGGCAGATTTGTCACTTTGGTGCGATGTGCTGAAGATTTGATTAGCTTTTGCTAAGAGCTTTCACCAAGCTCAGTATGGAGTTATCATAACCAAGAGTTTGGGATTTGAACTCCTGTATGTATTTCTGTATATATTTCTGTATATATTTCTGTATATATTTCGGTGTGTATTGGTTGCCTGAGGGCATGTGCTCAAAATGTGTGATTTTGAGTCGTTTTGCTTATGGACTCCTATATATAGGATTATGACTTTAGGGAGGTTCTATTTCGAGACTATCTGTCTCATATAGTTATGTTGAGAATGTTTCCTTGAATGTTAGTTGCGCGTGGACTAATCATTCTGTTCTTTGTGAACATTGCTTTTTGAAGCAGGATCATTCAGTTTGGTGAATTTTAGCTTTTATAGCTATTCACTGTGTTTAGAGTGAATTTTAGCTTTTGTAGCTATTCACTGTGCCTATAGTGATATTGTTAGCTTTTATAGCTGCTCACTATGTTAATGGCGAGATTGTTCTTTTAGAACTTTGTGTAGTCGAGGACTACTTACAGAGTGTTTTCTTGGCGAGGAGCCGAGGCTTTTTTCTGGCGATGTACCAGAGTGTTTTCTTGGCGAGGAGCCGAGGCTTTTTTCTGGCGAGATACCAGAGTGTTTTCTTGGCGAGGAGCCGAGGTTTTTTCTGACGATATACCAGAGTGTTTAGTTGGCGATGAGCTGACGTGTTTTCTGGCGATCAACCAGAGCGTTTTCCCTGTCGACTTTAGCATGTCTGGATGTCTTAGGACGTCGACATTGCGTTATAGAGTGCGATTATCTGGCGATCAACCAGAGCGTTTTCCCTGGCGATTTTAGCATGTCTAGATGTCTTAGGACGTCGACATTGCGCGATAGAGTGCGATTATTTTCTGATGCGACTAGTAGTGATACTAGATTTAGAATGTTCTCTTAGCGGTGAGCTAGAGCATTGATGGCGACTTTTCCCGAGCGTTTGTCTGGATTTTCATCCAGGTGTTTTTCTTAGCCTTGTGCTAAATGGTCTTACAAGACTTTCTCCTTTTAGTGTTAGTGTTTGCACTAGAATCATTTATTTTTTTTTGTTTTTCTTTATTTAAGAATTTTTATAAATCTCTTTTGCTGAAATAGAAAATTTTCAGACAATCCTTAAAATATTTTAAGGGGGGTGTTCATACTTTGTTTCAGTTCATTTTTTTGATTTAGACAAGAGTCTAGACAAAGTTATATTTTTTTTTGTTTTGGTAACAATAACAGAGCTGATTCTTTTATATAAGAAGACCGCGATTGTTACTTTGAACAGGTATTTCTTATGTTCATGCAAGGATTTTTATTTACTTTTTGATGTACTTAACCTTAGTGCTTAATTAAGTTAAGTCTAGTTATAAGATTCTTGTGTACATGCAAAGATTTTCATTTGGTTTTCATTGTACTTAATATTAGTGCTTAATTGAATTAAGTCTAGTAGTAAGGTCCGAAGTTTGTAATTTTGTTTTAAGTTCTGACCTTAGTATTAAGTTGTAATGTACCACTTTGTACCTTTTCATAAGTAGCCTCAGTTTAATAGACTAGTGTAGTCTATTTCTTTTTGGAAGGGGGTAATGTAACATTCATTTTTTTCCTAGATTTTAAGACCATATAATGTTACTGATTTTTTCACTTTATAATGTACTTCTTTTCATTTTTGTATCGAGCGGTATATTAATCAGAATTTCCTAGCCGCTCGTTATATAGTGTGCTGTGCGGGTTTGCGACCGAATCTATCGATACGCCGGGATTGGTCAAATGTTTGTATCCGAAGTTTTGGTTCCGGCGTCGCCATATTACAGACAGAGTGCCCACGGCTTATTTAAGGGTCCGGAGGACGCGAATCTTGGCTTAGTACCATCGAGCCCCCGCCAGGCTTAGTACCATCGAGCCGCCGCCAGGCTTAGTACCATCAAGCCGCCGAGAGGCTTAGTACCATCAAGCCGCAGCCAGGCTAATTTTCCACCGAGCCGCAGTAGAGGCTTACGACAATATCTACGAGAGCCAAGTTAAGCACGAGTTTTTTTATCATAAAGCCGTAGTGGGCTTTGTGTGTTTTCTAAATGGAGTAGCTAAAGTAGGCTCTTCTCAAAAGTGTGAAATCGGTTTTGTGTTCCATTGAAGGCCTAGAAGCCCGTAGGAAAACCGTAAGTTACCAGAACATACATCAATAAATATATTCCCCGCAAATAAGTGTTTTAACAGCAATTTGAACTGATAAATCGCGAAGTGAATATCACGACTCTTCGATTCCGGGTGTAGTCAAGATTTAGAAGTAAAATCTCTGATTTAGGGACTCTAATTTATAAAAACTACTTTTAGGCTAGAATTTTTTTTGTATTCCTTAAAACTGCAAAGGTTGGAACTTTTATTTTAAATCATGAATAAATTTCCTTTTTGTTGATTAAAGCTAGTGTCTCACTGAATACCTATTTTTCTTTTCAGGATAAGAAAAGTTGTACTAGAATAATTCTTTTTAGTAATAACCGTAAAACACTTCAGTATTTTTTCATTTTTTTAACTGAAGTTAGATCCTTTCTATTTTAAAATGAATGGTGCCCAAAATTTGTACAACTGAAGCTTTTTAAAAATAGAAAATAATTCCAAAAAGACGTATAACAATTATCTCTTACCCATATTTCTCTACCAAGGAAAACTGAGCTAGTGTGTGTTTAATTTCTTTAGTTCTTTTAAAATCAGGATTCACTCAATTCATTATCAGAAATTAAAAAGAGGTTGCAAGAAAATTGCGCCCAAGCCTGGGGCAAACAAATTTCAAACGGTACAAAATTGCGCCCAAGCGTGGGAAAAACAATTTTCACAGGGTACAAAATGACGCCTCAAAAAGCGGGCAAGTTCACATGCTACAATATATTATGAAAGATTATAGGTAACCTGGCCAGAGAACAAATGTATGAATTGAAAAAGAAAAAACATGTAAGTCGGATAAGTTATTCTCAAGTCATAAGCGCACTAACGGACAGACAGGCAGACGTTGCATTTTATATATTTTCTTTTTTTCCACATGATATTGTTCCATATTTAATGGTTTAGGCAATGGATTGCAAGAGAACGCACTAGCGCAAACTTTTTTCCGACTTGATTCACTATTATCGCCACTGCTCATTCCTTATGTTACCTAACGTAATAAAATATAGCCTATAACCTGTATATGTATGTTTTAGAAAAAAAAGCACATAATCGCATAAGTGGTTCTCGAGTGACAGACGCACTAACGAACAGGCAGACAGACAGACAGAGACGTTGTATTTTATACATATTATAGATGAAAAATAATAAAACTATGACGAGAAAGTTTTTTTTTCATTTTAATTTTTGACTGTTTTATGGTAGTTTTCTAAAATGAAAAATTCTTTAGACTAAAAATTGCCGCATAGATTTCATACATAGACCAATGGATGGGCCCTTTAAAGGGGGTTTACTAAAAAAAAAAACAAAATTTAAAAATATTGAACCAAATTTTCAAAACGCCCTATATATTTTGTCAAAACTTGTTAATTTGGACACCATACTATAACCTAATTTGTATACGAAGATAGAGGAAGCGTTTCCTTCCCCTTCCCATTTTCCATATCTTTCTGCTCTCGCCTTCTATTTCGAAAGCTTAACAGAAGTGACTTCTCTTATGATAACCTGTTTGAGCCTGTATAACTTCTAAAAAAAGACTTGGTAATGCAAAATAATTTAAAATTTTACTTTTAACGACTTTTCATGTTCATACCCAATGAGAAACTATCACAAATGGTAAATAAACTTATATATATATATATATATATATATATATATATATATATATATATATATATATATATATATATATATATATTTATAATATTAATACCCATATTAATAATCAAGGAGAATTCAGAAATGCCCATATTATATTATATAATATATATAATATGACAAAATAATTTTGGATTTAATATTCAATGGCTTCTATAATATATCCTATTTTATCGGAGATATTTTTGAGTAACTTCCAGTCTTTAGTTTTTAACCCAAATAACAAATAATTCGATAATATATAAAAATGAGTCCGATATGTAGGTGATGTTTTCTCTATCTGGACCATCAGGGAAAAAAGCTTTTTTCATCTTTTTATAAATTCAATCAGCATTCCGTCCTGGCTTTGCACGGGAATTGTTGTTATGTTACTGTTTAACTCTTCATTATAATTTAATGTAGACAAAAATAACATGTCTAAAATATTTTTTTAATGTATTTTAAAATATTTCTTTACACACCACATTAAGTGCCTCTTCCTTGGGTGCCAGAACAAACCATCTTCGTGAAACATTCTATCCATTAGTGGAAACTGGAATAAAATCCGTTCGGTAGTTACTAAGAAATCGACAAATAAGCAAACAGAGGCGACGGGGGACTTTGTTTTATACCATGTATTGATACTTACTGTCATCCAAAAAATTCCCTTCATAAAAAATTATTTTTAGCATACCCCTCAATGTCTTTTTGGTCAGCCGATACCTCATTGTAACAATAAGGAATTTTTGGTTTACCATTTTCTACCCTAATATAATTCCATCTAACATCACATCATCTCCATTACACACTAACAATACCCTAGACAGCCGTAAAACTACTTCTTCAAGTTGAGTTGGCAAAATTGTCTCACCCCTGCGCATGCGCACATACCCCGGAGCGGATCCATAATGGCCCAAAAACTATAGATTTAAAGGCCATAAGAAAATACATGGGATTTTGTGGCAGAACATCATAATTTTGGTGGATTTAAATTACCTAGCAATATTACAAAAGCCCTACTTTTAATACGAGTTTGTCGGCGGCGCGAGTTCAGAAATATCCTGGTAAAATCGAAACTATTCATTTAAAAGTTGCAATTTATAATCAGTTTTTATCTTCGTTAAATGCACAATACAAGGTATGCATTTAATTTAATAAGGATTTATATTTTCCTACCCAAATTACTCTCTTTATTTGAAGTATTTTAAAACGTCTATTTTCAATATCTTTACTTCGATAATTTTGGTTAACCCTTGGTAGATAGAGATATGCTGTTGTAGACTTTTTTGTAGAACTATTTGAGATGAGCAATACTGCCGTACATTGTTTTTTCGTATATCTAACTATTTACGCGAAAATATCTCTTCGACGATTGATTTTTTTTTCCGATTTTATCCGAGATTCATTGTCACAGGACGGTTAATATGTAAAAAATATCCACAAATTATACAACTAAATTGTCCTCGTTAATCGCTCTATCCATTAGAGAAAATCAAAATAAAATCCGTTGAGCAGTTACTGAGAAAATCACGTACAGACAGACATACGGCGGGGGACTTCCTTTTATATGTATTGATTAACCAAAGAATTCAGATTAGATTAGATACAAACATAGGTAGATATATGGGACTTTTCACGTCAACCGGGACAAAGCTCTACCCCAAAATTATAGACGACGGAAAATAATGTATGACGGCTCAAATTATTCGGAATACAAAGCACTTTCGAATACTGAGTGGCCAAACATGTTTACTCAAAATCGCGGTTCCAATATGGCGGCTACAAGTAAGGTATGAGTCGAAAAAGTTATTAAAACTATAAAAACAGCTATAAAATTGAAAAAGCATTCAGATTGCTATTTATAAATTTTACCTATCCATCTTCGTGCGTTTTTATCACTATTGAGAAATTCGAAATGGCGGATCCAACATGGCGGACCTCAAAATAGATCAGATCTCTGATAATCATAGAACTTGATCTATTACGGGTTCTTGAGGCGTCTAAAGTGCGATTATAAACGTATATTTAACTTTTAAATCCTAAGATCTCATCTCTTAAAAAGGCTGATCCAATATGGCGGCTGCAAGTGAAGTAAGACTTAATCCTTTTTCACGTAAGATTTTAAGTAATTCTGATATATAATTGTTTATAGTTCAAAGGTTGCCGATACTGATTACGAATCTAAAGTCAGATTTTTAAAATGCAAGATGTCGGATGCAATATGACAGACGTCGATCCAAAAAATTAAAAATTTTCAAATAAGGAAATATAATCGTATTTTACATAAAATTTGCAATAAAAAATATATATAGTAATTTTTATTTCAGTAATTTTTCACTAAGATACATTGATTCCGAGAAAAAAATTCCCAAACTATCTGTAATTTCATATTTTTGGTACTGAAAGTCCATATTTATAAAAATTTTTTCGAAAAAAGCTCTCTGTGTTTAATAATATTGAGACTGTCTTTAAATGCAATTTTAAACCCCACGTTACTTTTTTTCAGTTGTTTCTATTTTTTTTGTTCGAAAACATATATATATATATATATATATATATATATATATATATATATATATATATATATATATATATATATATATAAATCATATTTAAAAAACAGAACACAATGTATTATTGAAACAGATCCCTGTGGAAAGCTTGCTTGCTCTGAGAAGGTCATAATAAAAAAGAGTGTATCTCAAGGTTCAGTTTTAGGACCCCTGTTATATATATTGTATACTAATGAATTGCCTAAAGTGTCGCATGACTATATAGTGCTGTATGCCGATGATACTACCCTTACCTTTAAAGAGGATAATAAACATCTCTTACTTCAAAAAATGGTTAATACTCTAGACCTATTAAGATAATATTTTACTTCGAATGATCTACCTATCAATATCTCAAAAAACAGAGATATTTTCTAACAGAAGTAATGAACGTGTAACAGTAACATATGACAACATTGATGTAGTTTCGGGAGATGAGATTTTATTTCTTGGAGTGATTGTGGACAGGAGACTTGACTGGAAGTGTCATGTCAGTGCTTAGCCAATAATATGGCTAAGTATTGTTACGCGCTAAGAATCATTTTAGATTAATGTTGGTGAAGATGCAGCACTGTCTTCTTATTACGCCTACATTCATTCGCGTATGAGATATGGAATCATCTTTTGGGGAAATTCCTGTGAAATAAACAGAATTTTGGTTTTGCAGAAGAGGTATCTAAGGGTAGTGTACAGAATAAAGGCAAGAGATAGTTGTAAAAACGTATTCATTTCAAAACTGATTTTTAGTGTAATAAGTTTGTATATATATGAAGCAGTGTTATTTGTTCATAGTAATAAAGACCTATTTCAACAATGCATAAGAGTGCATGAACATAACACTAGGTTAAAAAATGATTTAAAACCAAATAAAAGTAAATATTCCTATATACAAAAGAATGTACATTTTTGTATTCTAAGATTGTACAATAGTTTTCCTAATCATGTTAGAATTTTAAGAACGAACTTGCTGAAACTAGTAATTAAGAATTATTTAGTCCGTAAGGCATTTTATAGTTTGGAGGAGTTCTTTGCTGATGAATCTCGGCTATTTTTTTGTGTGTAACTAGGATATTTGATAAAATGCAATATTTCTTAGTTTAAGAACTTTTGACATTGTTCCACGCTCCTATATGGAGCTTTGTAATTTACAAGGAATAAATAAAAAACATTATCTATCTATCTATATATATATATATATATATATATATATATATATATATATATATATATATATATATATAGATATATATATATATATATATATATATATATATATATATATATATATGTATATATATATATATATATATATATATATATATATATATATATATATGTATATATATATATATATATATATATATATATATATATATATATATATATATATATATGTATATATATATATATATATATATATATATATATATTAGACTGAGAAACGATGATAATGTGATTTGTTGGAATCGTTTCCAATCTGCATAAGAGACAGTGTCTGTAATCGTTTGTTGTATATACTCGTATATATGTTTAGAAAGGATCCCATCAAATCAATTTATCATAATTTTTCAGTCTAATATATCAATTGGCTACATTTTCACTTAACAAGGAAAACGTCAATAAAGGGTAATAAAACAGGCAGATTGCAAGAAATAACGGCTACAGAGAAAAAGTCATTGTCATTTATGAGGAGGAAAGAAAAGTTTAATGGCACAAAAATAAAATAAAATATATACATTCAATACCTACTATTCTAGCTAAACCGAAACTAGTAATATGTCATATATGTATAAACAAGCGTAATTTCATTACACAGCCCCACAAAAAAAAAAGTGGGGTATACTTTTGATGCGATATATCAGATCCTTAGTATTTTTGCCCGCTGATCACGAATCTGACGTCAGAATATCGCCATCACATCTCAATTTTTTTCTAACCTCAAAAAATAGGTAAAAATTAGTAAAAATTAAGAAAAATATACTCTAAAAAAATTGATTCAAGCTTTTTCATGAATCCAAAGATGTATTAATATGTATTCGGACACGCTAAGCTAATATTCATCGGTTGGATTGAGCCATACAGTTCTGTTTTCTTTCTAACCTCAATAAATCAGACAGATATAGTGCTTCTCGAATGCAAAAAAACGAATTCAAATTAAAATTCAACCGATCCTTACCAAATTTGGTATACGGGGATTTTTTGGGTCGCTGATCACGAATTTGAGGTTGGATTTGCAAAATTCAAGATGGCAGATGTTTTCGTGCCATTTTGAATGCCGAGAAAAATCATCGGTCGATTTTTATTCTTCTACCTGCATCCAGGGCACCTCCACGTGGTGACGGTGGGCAACGGTGTTACTCCACTAGCCGGCAGAGTCCCTGGATAACGGCTTAGATGCCGTCATGGCAGGTAGAAGAAAGAGAATTACGATGCAGGGACTCGGAAACCCAGTATCGGCGATTGGTCAGGGTGGGAAAGCGGGCCCGCAGCCGTCGTCATCCAGCGACCTATGACGGATAAGATTAAAACCTTATATAAGGATTGTTTTAACATTGAAATACAGCACCAGGATACAGATTGGGTTCCCCACATCATTTGCAGTTCTTACAAAATAATGTTATACATCAATAAGAAGGCGATTAAATATTCCAGACCAGCAATATGGAATAGACCATACAGTGAAAATGATTGCTACTTTTGTATGAATGTTGTATCTAGACATAACCGAAAAAATAAAAGCACTATTACTTATAACGATGTTTCGACAGTAACAAGACCAACTAAACTAATTCCGCCTCCTGAACCACTTGATGCTGATGTTATGGAAACAAATGATTTCACCTTATCAGATCATGCCGAAAACATTGAGACTGTCGAAAAAGATTCAAACACTGTTACTAATGAATGTTCTAGTGACAACCTATCATATACTAGTGACACAGATAAAGAATTTCTACCATACAACCGTAAACCAGAACCAATACTCGTATCACAGTCAGAACTTAGTGATCTAGTCAGAGATTTAGGCTTATCCAAAGATGGTTCAGAGCATCTTGCTTCCTTTTTAAAGAAAAGACATTTACTTAAGCCAGAAGCTACGATTTCTTATTATAGAAACAGAGATGAAGAATTTCGAAAATATTTCACAATGGACGAGGAATTGTCACTTTCATATTGTACCGATGTAAAAGGTCTAATGGATGAATTTTAAAATAACTCATACGATCCTGAAGAATGGAGACTGTTCATTGATTCTTCTAAACGGAGCATTAAGGCAGTTTTGCTGCATAATACCAACGTTTACGCTCCCATTCCGATTGCTCATTCCACAGTTATGGAAGAGCAATATGAAAAAATGAAGCAGCTTTTGATCAAAATAAAATATGCTGATCATAACTGGAAAATTTGCGGAGATCTGAAAATTGTAACAATATTGCTTGGCCAACAGTCAGGGTTTACACTTTATCCCTGTTATAAATGTCTGTGGAATAGTAGAGACAGGGGATCGTCATTATAAGAAAAAAATTTGGCCAACAAGAGAATCGTTCACTCCTGGTGAAAATAATGTATTGTTTCCACCATTGGTAGATCCAGGAAAAGTTCTTATTCCCCCGCTTCACATTAAGCTTGGACTTATGAAGCAATTCACGAGAGCATTAGATACAAACGGCCCATGTTTCAAATATTTGCATAAAAAATTTCCGAAATTTTCTGAAGCTAAAATTAAGGCAGGCGTATTTGACGGGCCACAAATAAGAAATTTGTTTCAAGATTCATTATTTGTTACTAAAATGAATAAAGTTGAAAAAGCTGCTTGGCTTAGTTTTAAAGAAGTCGCAACAAACTTTTTGGGAAATAATAAAAGTCCTAAGTACAAAGAAAATAGTCGAGAAAATGGTAAAAAATTTTCAAACATTAGGTTGCTTAATGAATCTAAAATTACATTTCCTGGACTCCCACATCGATGATTTCCCAGATAATCTTGGTGACTACAGTGAGGAGCAAGGGGAACGTTTTCACCAAGATCTGAAAATCATAGAAAATCGGTATCAAGGACGATGGGATGACCATATGCTAGCGGACTATTGCTGGTCGTTAAAAAGAGAAACAAGTCCTCAAAAGCGTTTGGGCAGAAAGCCTTTGAATAGGTCATTCGCGGAAAAAAGAACAAGATACAGCCAAAAAAAGGAAAGTTAGGCGCGGGTCTAACCTTCGCAATTCTAGGGCTTAAGGGTCTACTATTTGAGAGTATATGGTTTAAAAGTCCTGGTTTTGAGTTTATTGGGTCTCATTTTTAAAGTTACAGGTTATTGAGGTCTATTTTTTGAGGTTACAGGGTGTGGGAGTCTAAGGTTTCAGGGTTTAGGGTTTAAGAGTATCAGGTTTGAGGATTCCCCAACTGTATACCAAATTTGGTAGGAATCGGTTGGTTTTCAAAAATTTTGTCCGCCATCTTGGACCCGCCATTTTGAATTTTGCAAATCCGACCTCAGATTAATGATCAGCAACCCAAAAAACCCCCGTGTACCAAATTTGGTAAGAATCGGTTGAATTTTAATTTGAATTCGTTTTTGCATTCGAGAAGCACTATATCTGTCTGATTTATTGAGGTTAGAAAGAAAACAGAACTGTATGGCTTAATCCAACCGATGAATATTAGCTTAGCGTGTCCGAATACATATTAATACATCTTTGGATTCATGAAAAAGCTTGAATCAATTTTTTAAGAGTATATTTTTCTTAATTTTTACTAATTTTTACCTATTTTTTTGAGGTTAGAAAAAAAATTGAGATGTGATGGCGATATTCTGACGTCAGATTCGTGATCAACGGGCAAAAATACTACGGATCTGATATATCGCATCAAAAGTATACCCCACTTTTTTTTTGTGGGGCTGTGTTATCAAACGCAATTTGGGTAGGTTATTGAGTAATGGTAGGCACAAAAATAACATTATACACAAATTAGGAATTTGTAAAATGAGGTGCGGAAATATCAGGCAATTTAAGTAAATCAAACAGATAGTCTTGAGGCGAGAACTTGAACGAACACATTAGATCAGATGGCACAGAGTAAATGCATTATATTTAAATAATATCAAATTGTTACACAAAAAAAAAAAAAAACCAAGCTCGATCTTGATTTATTGGAACAGCTAGAAATTGGAAAACATTTGGATACAATCCGGAACATACCACCAACAAAGCAAAAGAATTCTTAACACCCCATTAATTAATTCTTT
>CM032452.1:11718982-11771305 GCA_019049505.1 Pachyrhynchus sulphureomaculatus | reverse complement strand
CCTGCACACATGTCACTGTAAGCTATAATGTGTCTTTCACTTTTTAAATTTTTTAACATGTTTTAGGATGCATGAAGCTATTTCTTGAGCACCTCTTGATGCAATAGTTTCATCCCAAACAGACATGTGAACATTATCGTTATGAAATTTGTGAATACCCAAATTTAGAACGTACATATTGCGTTTATAATATGCTACTGAAGTAGTCAACTTTGGATAAGGTTCTTCTGTAAGTTTATTCTTTTCTTCATCATCATTCGATGCTTTAATTTTGATGTTTAATAAGTCGCATTTTTGACATGTATCTTTGCGCGGTTGGTGGAAATGTAAATCAAAATCTTTTTTGAATATTTTTCTGTAAGTCCAGTCATTAACGGCTTTTATTTTATTTTCCTTGCAATGAAGCTCGTAAAAATTAAACATTTTCCTAAGAGTTAGATCAGGATGTAGATATCTTCTATTAGGATTATGAGATCTGTTATAATGGGATTCAAATTTAGGAAAACTTTTAATATGGTTTTGAACGTGCTTTTTCTCTTCCTCAGAAATTTTTCTTGATGATCCGACCATACGCTCACGTAAATCATTTCCTACATTTGCAGAGTTTAATACACGTTTTAAGCGTCCTTCACTTACTTTAAAGGTATCCAAAAAAGAATTTTTTACAGACGGGAACTTTTTCGTTTTTAGAATTTAACAAATACCTAAAACTGGCGAACCTTTTCCGTTTTTTTGACGTCTTCGTTTCACAGTTTTACGCTCGGTAGCTTCGTAAAGCAATACATTTTGTTTATTAAAATCTCCCAAATACCAAAACTTCTCAAAAATATTCTTTCTTTCTTCTTCTTCGTAATTTTTTATGCGAGCTTTGCGACAACGGCAATCTTTGTTTTGGAAAAATTTTGAAGACACAATATTTCCGGTTTGAGTACCATATCTTTTTCCTGAATTCCGTTTAATCTTTCGCACTTTTTGGATGTATGTTTCATCAATCTTTTCTACATTGTTATCTGTATCTTCATCCCCTGAAGACGAATATTGTTCTATAATTCTCTTTCTTTTTCGATTTTCTTTGAAATCATTAGTTACTAATTCTTCTTCACTATCTGAACTGAATGGTCTTGTCGTTTTGTTCTTCCCCATGGGTGAAATAATTTTTTCTAAAATTTAATATTAAATTTTAAGTTTTATATTTAATTGTAAGTACATTTGTATATCTTACGTAAACTTTGTTTCACTGCATTAATTAAACGTAGTGATTATTCAACTAATGCAATTGTTCAAAAAACTAAGGTTAACTTGTTGAATACTAATTAATTAAAATTACCTTCATCACTGCCTTCGGACATTATCAATAATAAATATCTTCATTTAAGTATAAATGGACTTAGGCCACTTTCAAAATGAACGGCTCAATTATTGAATTAACTCTGAAAACTTATGTGTCCAGAATTATCGTATTTGCTCGGAATATAAGTAACCTCAAATGCTTTATTGATAAATAACCTGAAGTTGTACATGTAACCACGGGCAACCGGAAATAATTGACAAATAGACTTGGGCCACTTTCAAAATAAGCGGCTCATATATATATATATATATATATATATATATATATATATATATATATATATATATATATAATATATATATATATATGTATATATATATATATATATATATATATATATATATATATATATATATATATATATATATATATATATATGTATATATATATATATATATATATATATATATATATATATATATATATATATATATATATATATATGTATATATATATATATATATATATATATATATATATACATATATATATATATATATATATATATATATATATATATATATATATATATATTTATATACATATATATATGTATATATATATATATATATATATATATATATATATATATATATATATATATGTATATATATATATATATATATATATATATATATATATATATATATATGTATATATATATATATATATATATATATATATATATATATATATATATATATGTATATATATGCATTCACTCTTATTTTTATATATTTACAGCCATTTTGTCTATTGGTATATTTATTTAAATAGTTTGGGTATATTTTAATGTTCTTTATTTAGCACAGTTTTCACTTTCATTTCACTAATTTAGTTTGTTTTTGTTCACATTTAATAGTTCAGGTTACTTGTAATGCTTACTTTACTGAAATGTTCAGCTTAAAGTTTTGTTCTTCCTCTATGTGTCTTTATGATCTTGTTTTATTTATTTTTCAGTTTACTCGGACTCGTCCAATTTGCATCCGCCACAACGCAGCTATGGAGCCTCGAAATAGATTTGCAGTTTGTAGTACACTAGTTTGTGTGTATGTGTTTTCTTATGATTTGTATGTTTGTTATATTATGTAAATCATCGATTCTAATGTATCTGTCTGCAGATACGGCACATTGCAATATTCCTTTCCGCATCCTTCATAGTCTGCCCGTCTTCGTGTCTGTTATGCCGCGCCAAATTGATGCAGCATATATTAAGGCTGGTCTTATAATTTGTCTGTAAATTAACAGTAACTTTCTAGGCTGCATATGTGATTTTCGTAAGATCAGTGCATATAGGTCTTGCATGGTGACAAATGCCTTCTGGGGCACACTCAGATACGAACACTACTCTGTGATTCGCTGGAAATTTTGTACCTCAATAACATAAGGCTCGAGGAAAAAAAAATCATATAACTTAAGAGGGCTTAATATGGAAAATAGACGAATTGTATACTACCCAGTTTTATCATAAAATTATTACTGGTCCAAAACTAACTTATTTATACCAAAAACTAAAATTTAGAACTTTTGTTCAAAATTTACTTATCCCACCACAGCAGAAAAGAGTTTATTTCCAAAAATTTGTTTTCGATAACGTTACAAGGCTATAACTACAATAATATAACCGAAACTTTAGGTGTAAATTAAGTAATATACTAATGGAAGAAAACATATAAATATATTTATTTAAATTACCAAGTGTACAAGTATGAAATGCGGATTTCAGACAACAGATGGTGCACCAATGCAGTTTGTGCTATAAAGATTTGACACTGCGCTATTTTGTTGTGTCATCAACAAGTGTCAGACGCGCACGAGTGATAAATTGGAAAAGTGTGTGTGCATAGTGTTGTGTTGTTGTGTTCAGTATGTCGAAATTTATACCGAACAAAGAGCATTCGCGGACAGCATTAATTTTTTGTTTTCATTCGAAGAAAACTGCTGTTGAATCATACCGATTACTTCGAGAAGCTTATGGTGAATATGCTGCATCGCAAGATACGTGTGAACGATGGTTAGGGCGTTTCAAAAGGGGTGACTTCGATGTTGCAGGCAAGGAACGTGGAAAACCGCCATAAAAATATGAAGATGTGGAATTGCAAGCATTGTTGGACGAAGATGATTCGCAAACACAAAAAACAACTCGCCGAGCTATTGGGCGTTAGTCAACAAGCTGTTTCCAATCGGCTACTAGAGATGGGAAAGATTCAAAAGACCGGTAGATGGGTTGAACGACATGCAATGGAAAAGCGCAAAAACATATGTGACATTTTGCTCGCTCGGTACAAAAGGAAGTTGTTTTTGCATCGTATAGTTACAGCGGATGAAAAGTGGGTTTATTTTGAGAATCCCAAGCGCAAAAAGTCATGGGCAGACCCAGGCGCACCATCCACATCGACCGCAAGACCGAATCGCTTTGGCAGAAAGACAATGCTCTGTGTTTGGTGGGTCCAGAGGGGCGTGGTCTATTATGAGCTGTTAAAACCGGGGGAAACGATTAATATTAAACGTTACCAACAACAATTGACCGATTTGAACCATTCGCTGCTTGAAAAAATGCCAGAATACCGAAAGAGGCAACACAAAGTCATTTTTCTTCATGACAATGCTCCATCACATACGGCAAAACCAGTTCATTGGAAGAACTCAGCTGGGACGTTCTACCTCATGCAGCTTACTCACCAGATTTGGCTCCTTCCGACTACCACTTGTTTGCATCGATGGGTCACGCACTTGCTGAGCAGCGCTTTGGTTCGTACGAAGATGTGAAAAAATGGCTCGATGAATGGTTCGCAGCAAAAGAGGAATATTTTTACTGACGTGGAATTCACAAATTGCCCGAAGGATGGGAAAAATGTATAACAAACAATGGAGTATACTTTGAATAAAGCACTTTTTATCATTCTTCCGAATTTAACATGTTTTTTTAGAAAGAAAATTCGCATTTCATACTTGTACACCTAGTACCATATTCTATCAGTATCGTATCGTTTTAAGCCCCAATCGTCAGTTTCCACATATCTAGTCATATAAAATGAGAGTATATTTATATAATAAAAGACTGTTTTTAGTCAATTTCTACTGGTTTATTTATAATTGTGATGACGCGTTTCGCTGTCGATGCAGCTTCTTCGGATCTAAATTTTACATAGTGTAAAATATAGATCAGAAGAAGCTGCATCGACAGCGAAACGCGTCATCTTAATTATAATTAAACCGGTGGAAATTGACTAAAAACAGTCTTTTATTATATATTTATAACGAAATTCCATCAAGTAGAAGCAACAACCATCCAAAAGAGAGTATATTTCTTTCTATGTCTACATACTTTTCGTTCTTCTTTAAGAGTGCCTTCTTTCCTACTTTTTTTTTTGTTTCGTTAGGAAATGTGATATTTTAAAAATCATTTTTATCTCATGACTTTTTTATATAAATTTTATTACTCTTAAGATTGAATTACGCACTCTCTCTGTCGATTTTTTTCTCGTTAGATAAAAAACTTTGTATTTAAATTGTTATCTCCTGACTTGCACTTTATTAACTCACCCTGGCTTCTGCACTGGTATAGTTACCCTTAAAAAATATCACGTAGAATACTAAATATAAAATCTCATTAAGAAAATATGACATACTCATATTTTTTAGAGAAAAGTGATCAATGTATTCAAAGTGGCATATAAAACGTATTTTTTTTTTTTTTTTATGGGTCTAGAACACGTGCTACAGGGAAGTCCCTAAAGCGCTACAGGAGCGACACGTGTGCGGAGAAGGCGATTCACGTTGTTCTTGAATCGCTGTAGATCGTACTCGGTGGGAAACACAGTCCTGGGCAAATTATTCCAAAGGGATGATGTTCTCCATATAAAAGACTGCTTGAAAAGTGTTGTACGGGGAGTAACAAGCTGAACCTCATACGGATGTGAAGAAATAGCGCGACGTGTACTTCTAACATGCACCGCTCTGGGAGGAATTAAGCGGGCCACATCCTTCGAAACACTTTCCATGAAAGTACTTGTAGAATAGGCTCAAGTCGCCAACCGTTCTTCGATGTTCCAGCGAATCAAGGCCGACGGTCAGTTCCGGGTCTCCAATCAGACGAACAGCTCTTCTCTGAATAGAATCCAACAAATGCAGTGTATGTTTGGGAGCGGAGCTCCAAACATGGGAGCAGTATTCCATAGTTGGTCGAATTTGAGCATTGTAAAGAATTAACAGTTGTTGTGGAGTGTAAAGCTTTCTGGTTCGAAATAATATTCATAACTTTTGACAAGCTCTCCTTGCTATGCCTGCGATATGTTCATGCCAGGACATATTTGCTCCCAAATTAACGCTCAACAAATTGAGTGACGATGTTAGAGGAATGGAGTGCCCCGACATAACTATGTCGGGTTCAGCAACGTTAACTTTTTTAGAAAAAAACTGCCGCCTGGGTTTTTGTAGCGTTAAATTCCACTTGGTTACTGTCACCCCAAGATAGAATTTCTTCCAGGTCTTTGTTAAGTTGAACGACTTCCTGCTGTCTGCGGATATTCGTCTGAGTAGCCAATGTCCGAGCGTTCAAAGTGAATGAAGAGATAAGTGTACTGTCATCTGCAAAGCTGTAGATTGGATTCTCGGTCTTTTCCAGCAGATCGTTAATGTAAATGAGAAAAAGAGTAGGAGACAGTATGGAGCCTTGAGGTACACCGGCGTTGATAGTGAAGGTGTTAGAAAGAAATCCGTCGACTGCCACTCGTAAAGAACGCTCTCTGAGGAAACATGAGAGCCACAAACAGAACTTTTTCCGACATACCATAAGAACGTAGCTTAGCCAACAGCCCATCGTGCCAAACACGGTCGAATGCCTTGGATATGTCCAGAGCAACCGCTCGAGATTCTCCAAAGTGTTCAATTGCATTGTTCCAAACATGTGTTACATAAGTCAGAAGATCTCCTGTTGATCTATTTTTACGAAAGCCATATTGGTGATCGCTAATAATGTTGAATCCTTCAAGATATTTTAGAAGATGCTGATTGATAGCGTTTTCCATGACTTTCGATATTATTGAAAGCAGTGCGATTGGTCGGTAGTTATTTGGCAAGGTCTTCTTGCCTTTTTTAGGTATCGGCTGAATTGTAGCGCATTTCCAGCAGGAAGGAAATATTCCCTTTCTGTAGGATAGGTTAAAAAGTCTACAGAAAACTGATGTTAGTTCCCTCGCACAGATTTTAAGAACTATGGCAGGTATTCCGTCAGCGCCAGAAGCCTTTTTGGTATCTAGCTTCATCAGAATACGCTTTATAATACGCTGTCTGAAGACAACATCGGGCATCCTGGACTGCACTATGGGAATAGTAGGTGGTGTTTTTTCCTTGGAAATCGACAGTAGAATGTGAAGCAAAGAGTTCAGCCAACAAGTTCGCTTTCTCAACAGGTGTCGTTGCAATAGAATTATCTGGCCGTGTGAGTGGTGGTATGGTGGATTTGGTGAAATTTTGACTAACTGCCTTAGCGACCGACCAAAAGGACCTTGAATTGCCGGGACAGGCGAGAAGTTTGTTTCTAATCCGTTGATTGTGTACCTCCTTGGTTTCGTCGATAATTTATTTGCATCTGTTCCTGGCACGAACAAATGTGTTACGATTTATGGTGTTAGGATTTTCGCGCCATTGTCGGTATGCAAGATGTTTAGAAGCAACAGCTTCTTTGCATTTTCGGTCAAACCAAGGCTTGCCGTTGGAAGGGCATTTCTTCGAAAAAGGGCTGTAAGCCTCCATACCGGCCAAAATAACATCGGAAACCTCCCTGGCGCAGTCAGATGGGTCGTCGCATCGAAAACAAACGTCCAACCAAGGGAAAGTTCGAAAATATTCCATGAGATCTTCCCATTTAGCAGACTTGTAGTGCCAAATCTTGCGCGGTTTAGGCGCTTCTCTGTCATTGATTGGTAGAATACTCGATGTCGAAAGTAGTTTATGGTCGGAAGCACCTAACGGCGGATTTACGCTGACTGTGTAAATCTCCGGATTGGTGGTTAAAAAGAGATCAAGAGCCAAACTCTCCGTCTCGATCAGGGATCCGTGTTGGTTCGTCAATAAGCTGAGTTAAGCCACAACTGATTGAAAATGATTCTGCTTCACGACCTTGTTCATCGGTAGTATTTGAATATTTAAGCCAGTTGATGTTGTGGACATTAAAGTCGCCCAGGATGGCAATTTCGGCATTTGGATAGTTAATTTGTAAATGATCGATGGTGTCTGCAAGGGAAGCGAAAAGTGTTCTAAAGTTGTATATATGTATATGTATAGTAATTTATATAAGGGTTTGCTACTTTCGTAACTAATACTGGAGTACTTCTTAAAATAATAGCAACCTGAAAAACTGTCGTCTTAGTTTAATATTCCGATAATTTCATTTATTGGGTATAAATATCGAACAAAATTATGTTTTTCAGCTGAAAGGAGTTAAAAATGCAATAATGTCCTACCATTGTACAAAAATAAAATAGCCTAACTTTAACAGTAATGTTTAATTTTGAATAGTTTATAGACATAGATTGTTTCTGGAGGTTTTTATCCCGATTCTTTGCTAATTTCTAAAGAAAAAATCGCATATACTCCTACCGAAATATTTTTAATATGATCCCCTTCAGTTATGCCACGTGTGTTGTACTCATAATGCATTATCATGATGCAGAATTCATAAATTTTTCTGCCCCAATTTGAGTCAGACCAGGATTAACTCACGTAAATGACGCATGACTTTTAAACAATGCTCCTTATTAACTGTTTGGTCAGTTAGAAGAAACAGCAACACGGTAATCGAGGAAAACAGTGAACATGAACTTGATTTTTTACAAATTTTGTTGTGATTTTGTCGCTTTTATTTCATTTTTGCTTCTAAACATATTGCCTACCGACAATGGTGTGAAAATCCTGACACCATAAACCGTAACACATTTGTTCGTGCCCGGAACAGATGCAAAGAAATTATCGACGAAACCAAGGAAGCACACAATCAACGCATTAGAAACAAAATTCTCGCTTGTCCCAACAATTCCAGGTCCTTTTGGACAGTAGCTAAGGCAGTTAGTCAAAATTTCACCAAATCCACCATACCACCACTCACACGGCTAGATAATTCCATTGCAGCCACACCTGTTGAGAGAGCGAACTTGTTGGCTGAACTCTTTGCTTCACATTCTATTGTCGATTTTCAAGGAAAAACACCACGTACTATTCCCATATTGCAATCAAACATGCCCGATGTTGTCTTCAAACAGAGTATCATAAAGCGTATTTTAATGAAGCTAGACACCAAAAAGGCTTCTGGCGCTGACGGAATACCTGCCATAGTTCTCAAAAACTGTGCAAGGGAACTAACACCAGTTTTCTGTAGACTTTTCAACCTATCCTACAAAAAGGGAATATTTCCGTTCTGCCTAAAAAAGGTAAGAAGACTTTGCCAAATAACCACCGACTAGTCGCACTGCTTTCAATAATATCGAAAGTCATAGAAAAGGTTATCAATCAACATCTTCTAAAATATCTTGAACGATTCAATATTATTAGCGATCACCAATATGGCTTTCGTAAACATAGATCAACAGGAGATCTTCTGACTTATGTAACAGAAGTTTGGAACAACGCAATTGAACACTTTGGAGAATCTCGAGCGGTTGCTCTTGACATATCCAAGGCATTCGACCGTGTTTGGCACCATGGACTGTTGTCTAAGCTACGCTCTTGTAGTATGTCTGAAAAGTTCTGTTTGTGCCTCTCATGTTTCCTCAGAGAGCGTTCTTTACGAGTGGCGGTCGACGGATTTCTTTCTAACACCTTTACTATCAACGCCGGTGTGCCCCAAGGCTCCATACTGTTTCCTACTCTCTTTCTCATTTACATTAACGATCTGCTGGAAAAAACCGGGAATTCAATCTACAGCTTTGCAGATGACAGTACGCTTGTCTCTTCTTTCATTTTTGAACGCTCGGACACCGGCTGCTCAGGCGAATATCCGCAGACAGCAGTAGGTCGTTCAATTTAACAAAGACCTGGGAGAAATTATATCTTGGTGTGACTGTCACCAAGTGGAATTTAACGCTACAAAAACTCAGGCGGCAGTTTTTCTAAAAAGTTAACGTTGCTGGACCCGACATAGTTATATCGGGACACTCCATTCCCCTAGCATCGTCGCTCAATTTGTTGGGCATTAATTTGGGAGCAAATATGTCCTGACATGAACATGTTGCAGGCATAGCAAGGAGAGCTTCTCAAAAGTTGGGAATATTATTTCGAACCAGAAAGCTTTATACTCCACAACAACTGTTAATTCTTAACAAAGCTCAAATTCTCCGGGGGGGCTCCGCTCCCAAACATACACTGCATTTGTTGGATTCTGTTCAGAGAAGAGCTGTTCGTCTGATTGAACCCAGAACTGACCGGCCACTTTGATTCGCTGGAACATCGAAGAACGGTTGGCAACTTGAGTATGTTCTACAAGTATTTTCATGGAAAGTGTTCGAAGGATGTAGCCCGCTTAATTTCTCCCAAAGCGGTGCATGTTAGAAATACACGTCGCGCTGGTGCTTCACATCCGTATGAGATTCAGCTTGTTACTCCGCGTAAACGCTTTTCAAGCAGTCTTTAATATGGAGAACATCGTCCCTTTGGAATAATTTGCCAAGCGCTGTGTTTCCCACCGAGTACAATTTACAGCGATTGAAGAACAACCTGAATCGCTTTTTTCGCCCACATGCCGCTCCTGGAGCGCTTTAGGGACTTCTCCGCAGCACGTGTGCTAGACCCATATTCAGTTAATCTTCGTGCCTTTGCCTGCTCAATTGAGTGGATCCAGATCTCATCACTAATAAATGAGTATTTTAAAATGAAGTGATCCAAAGAAAATATCCTTTAAGCGACCTCAACATGACGATGTTTTCCAACAAAATTCAGTTATTTCAGAAGAAGACGAGATGGTACACAACACAAACCCCAATCGTTTTTCAAAATCGATTGTACTGAACGATTTAATATGTAAGTATGATCTACAAGACTTGCGTGTCATTATTGAGTACAAGATTCTTGATGTTTCTTGCGGTTTACGGTGGATGGTATTCCAGAATGAGGTTCGTCTTCAACTACTTCTCTACACTCGTTAAACTAGGTGAACCACTTGAAAGCTTTTGATATTATTGAACATTGATCACTCAAACACTATTCTAATATACTTAACGTATCGGTGCTTTATGTATAACAGAAAGCTATTTATAGCATTGCTCTTATTTCCATGAATTTTTGTTATACTAATAATCCCCATAAAATTATTGGACCAAAATGTCTTAAAATCTACCCAACTTTCCGTTGTAATCTATAAATTTTAAGCACATTTTTAGTGTTCCGTACGGAACACTTATAAGATCACTTCGGTGTCTGTCTGTCCATCTGTCACACCGATTTTCTCCGAAACTATTTGACATAGAAAGTTGAAATTTGGCACTAATATAGAAATTAATGGCCTCATTAGCGCCGCACAATGGGCTGAATTCCGATTCTAGCTGGACAAAATTATTTTATGGGCTGAACAAGGTCCAAATGAGTAGAATAGCCAAAAAAAAAAGTAATAAAAAATATATATGAAGGAAAAAATAGGTGTTTTAGTTCTCAGAACTGAATTTTTACTGCATTTTGAGGTGTTTTATATATTTTCTTAGGAAAAATTGGTATAAAAGAAAATGGAAAGATAAAATAGAGATACTAATTGCTAAATTTATGTATTTGGTAATAAAATGAACTATTCTTTTATATAAATTCAAAATTAGAATCTTCCGATTCGCTCGGAGAATCCTTCTCCGCATCGCTATGCTGCTCAACCTCTTCCAGAGAATCCGTGAGTAGTTCCTTTGCATCAGGACTCAGCTCCTTCAACGGGACTGTCTGGAACATTCTAAGGCCAGTAATAACAGGATCCGATGAAATTAGAGGCATATGAACTAAGTCTTCATAGGTTTTAATATAACGGACAGTTATTCTCAACACAAACAAAAGCTAATCCAGTAAAACCCTTAGCTAGACCAGAAAAAATAGCAAAAAATCAATAATGAAAAATAATAAGCTGAAAAACAATTTTTTACATAAAAATCAATGTGCAATAAATTGTTATAAACAAATTTTTACATATTAGTCGTTAATAATTGATTACACCAATCGATCTACGGAAAAAACTACGAAAGAAACACATGTTAATTTTTGTTCTCCGTTGATGTAAAAGTATTTTAATTTTATAAAAAATTTATTGCAATGTTGATTTTTGCAATGTGCTTTTTATGTCAAAATTATTTTTACCCCCCGGTCCTATTTCCCATTAATGATTGTTGCTAATTTCTCTGGTCTACAGAGTCATGAATTCGAGCAAGTTTCATATACCATATTTATTTTTTTGCATAAACAAAGAAAGATATGACATAAAGTTATATATATATATATATATATATAATATATATATATATATATATATATATATATATATATATATATATGTATATATATATATATATATATATATATATATATATATATATATATATATAATATATATATATATATATATATATATATATATATATGTATATATATATATATATATATATAGATATATACATATATATATATATACATATATATATACATATATATATATATATATATATATATATATATATATAATAAATATATATATATATATATATGTATATATATATATATATATATATATATATATATATATATAAATATACATATATATATATACAGAGTTACAGGGAAAGTCGTCCTAGATAATTAAGGAAGTTATAGTTTAGGTCGTTTCCGACCGATTTGATTCTATGACATGATGTCCTAAACTTAACCGTTTTCGAGATATTGAAGTTTAAAGATTTTCTAAAAAAAACATTTTTTTTTGCTCTTATATCGATTTTTTTTATTAGAGGTTCTCGAGTGCGATTTTTTTGGTTATTTTTTTTAGTTAGTCTCTATGTCAAGTATTAAAAATCATCAAAAAAATTTGAACTAGTTACTAACAATTTCAAATGGCGGCTTGTTAATGTTTCTAAATTACGAATTTTTACCAAGTGTTTCCTACTTTAAATCAATAAAGAGAAAAAAAAATGTATGGAAGTTATTCTGCAAATTATTTTAAAAACTTTTACGTCTTTTTAGCTATCTAAAACGGTATAATATCTACTGGATCTATTGAAAATTCTAAGAAAATGAGATTTCAGTAGGCCCAAATGTAGAATAACATAATAATAGAATTTAGATACTACCAATTACCGGTTTACTACCTGCACCTTCAAAACAATAAAAAGAGTTGGGTAAGCATTTTTTCCGGTCGGGGTACTCTCTGTGCGAGTGACATTTTCTGTTCACTAAACATTATTGAATGATTTTTAGTCTGCTCATGCGATTCGTCCGTGGTAGATGTGCTATACCGTGCTTTTCAAAAATATCTGTGTTTCATCTTCTGACTGTGTGAATTGGCTCGTAACTGGATTTTGATCTCTGCTTGTGAATATGGCAACGTATACCAACGAGTAATATGCTGACATCCTAATGTGTGTGCCATTCTTCCTGCCAGATAATTTAAAATGGCGAGGAATACGACAATTTTTTGCGGAACGATTTACCTAATTTGATGGAAGACCTACCTATTGATTTGAGACAAAACATGTACTTTCTACACGATGGCTGCCCAGCTCACTACAGAGGAAGTGTTCGTGCATGACTCAATGACAATTATCCCAACAAATGGATTGGAAGAGGCGGACCCATACCTTGGCCGGCGAGAAGCCCAGACCTAACACCGATGGATTTTTATGTGTGGGGGTCACATAAAAAGTCTCGTATACGACCAGATGACTCCTATCGAAAACGTGGATGTCCTAAGACAAGAAATAATTGATGCGGCTGACGAAATGAGGCGGCTCCTCACAACCAGCGTTGTGAAAAGTAATTTAAGAAAAAGAATGAGAATTTGTGTTAGAAATAGGGGCGACCATATAGAACATGAATTGTAATTAATAAAAAATATTAAATTGCAAGGTTTTTTGTTTTATTTGTGTATTTTTCGTATTTTCACCTAGAACTAAAAATTTACCTTTTGCTACCCGAGCCCGCTTTAGGTGTCATTCTGTGTACAGTTTTCCTATTAAACTCCTAGTATTATACCTTTTTTGATAGCTAAAAAGACGTAAAAGTTTTTAAAATAATTTGCAGAATAACTTCCATACATTTTTTTTTCTCTTTATTGATTTAAAGTAGGAAACACTTGGTAAAAATTTGTAATTTAGAAACATTAACAAGCCGCCATTTGAAACTGTTAGTAACTAGTTCAAATTTTTTTTGATGATTTTTGATACTTGACATACAGACAAACCAAAAATAACCAAAAAATCGCACTCGAGAACCTCTAATAAAAAAAATCGATATAAAAGCAAAAAAAAAACATGTTTTTTTTTAGAAAACCTTTAAACTTCAATATCTCGAAAACGGTTAAGTTTAGGACATCATGTCATAGAGTCAAATCGGTCAGAAACGACCTAAACTATAACGTCCTTAATTATCTAGGACGACTTTCCCTGTAACCCTGTATATATATATATATATATATATATATATATATATATATATATATATATATATATATATATATATATGTATATATATATATATATATATATATATATATATATATATATATATATATATTTCATAGTTTTTTTTCCTTAGAATCTGTTGGCGTAATCAGTTTTGTTCTGCGACCAATATCTAATAATTTATTTATAACAATTTGTTTGCAAAATTGATTTTTGCAACATACTTTTTAGGTAAAATATTGTTTTTTCACGCTCCAGTCGTATGTCCAATTATTGTATTTTTCATATCTTTATTGGTCTAGGCATGCGTTTTAATGGGTTAACTGCCTACTTGGTTTTTCGTTTGAGAATTTGTTATATCTACATTTATGGTTCATTATGGCTTTTCCCCTTTGAAATATGTTATTAGTTAGATTATAATAAATAAATTCTGGAAATTAGAAGCCGGGCGGAAGCGGACTTTAAAAGTAGCGCTTTAAAATATAAAAGATTTTTCACTTTCCACGAAGCAAAATCACACTCACTTATATTGTAATGGTATGAACTTACCTTCTTTAATCGGATGTTTTCAGTGCTTGAAACTTCTTCTCAGAAGGTATCTAAATCAGAAAAATGTATACTCAAACGAAAATAAACAATCCTGTCACTATACAAATAATATAATGGAAGGTCACATAAATGTACCGTGAGAGCGTCTCACGCTTTACTCGCATTCGACCGTTTACACAGTAACTTTTTACACACTATTATTTGCTTTAATAATAAAGTGAGGGTGGAAATGAGTTTACTAAACTCTTAAGAAACATTTTCTTTATTTGCAAACCCTACATTTTGACATTGATTTTTAAATTTTGTCCAGCTAGAATCCAGATTCAGCCCATTGTGCACCGTGCAGTTTTGAAAGTTAAAGTTTGACTTCAGGGCTTAGTTTTGGAAGGTGAAATCAAAAGTGAAAAAAAATTACCAGGTCATCAAATGAAAGCTTGTAAAGAGACGAGTTCAAAAATATATATAATGTAATACTTGCGTACAATTATCTTTGTATTATTTTTAAAAAAGTGCGAAAAATCGCTGTCCCCCCCTTATCTCGAAAAGTACTGATTAAAAAATTTTGAAAAAATTTCTACAGGGTGTAGATTGAAGGAAAATTATCACGAGTGCAGTACTTTAAAAATTTGTCTGGTGTATAAAAAAAATTCAAGGTCATCGGTTTTCACTAAAGATCGGAAGAAAACTTTGTTGAATACCCATTTGGGATGTTTTTGTAAGGTCACTGATCATTTTATACCTCCGTAACAAAAATTATTATTTTAAAAGCAATCAACGTACGGAACACTAATTGCGCAAGTCCAACTTGCACTTGACCGGTTATTTTAAATTAAACTTCTAATTACTCAAAAATAAATGAAAATACAGTCAGAGTAAAATTCAAAAGTATATATTTTCCCATTATCTCTTAAATAACATTAAATTAGTTGTTTCAGTTCTTGTATTTCGGCCTTCATTTTATTCAATTCTTCTTTTATATTGCTTATTTCGTTCATAACTCTTCTGTCCTTCCCTTTTATAATGGAAATCAACGCTTCAATTTTGGTAGAGTTAAATCAGTGTAGGATTCATTTTCTTCAGTTAATTCCTTAACGGAAATATTGACTTTTTCCGAAATCCAATCCAAAAAGGGAATCAAATTTACAAAAATATAAGAGTTTTCAAAAGGGGATTCGGTAGATTCATCATTGCGGGTACGTTGCTTTGTATACAACCCGACTATTTTATTATTTATTTTTAAGGTACTACCAACTACGTTTACACGTTCGTCAGAATTTGTAATAAAACATTTCTCTTCATTGTCCAAAAACTGAGAACCAAAAATGTAACGACACGTATCTTGATTTAAAAGTCGTATTGTTTGCTCTTGCATAATTGAAGCACTGCCATAAAACCAGCCTATGATTTTGGCATATCCTTTGTCAAATAGATGGTCATCACCTTTTGAAATGAGTTTACCTAAAATTAAAAAAAAAATAGGTTTCAGTTGACGATAATTTTGCGTAGGTCTATAAGAGGAGTAACTTTAAGGACTGAATTGGAAACAAAGGAAAGAACATCAGCTAAGACAACAGCATATTGTCTCATAATACATGAGAAAATATTTAGCTAGAGTCCTTTAACGAGAATAGTAACGTTGAATTTCACCCCAATAACTGAAATAATTCAGATATTTATTGCACATATAATTCAAAATAATTCAGTTTTGAATATGTCTTTGACACATCGAATTAGTTCTAAAAACATTGTTTCAACTTTACAAATTCAAGAAAGATTAACATAAGATTCAAGAAGAATCTTATGTTAAGGATTTACAAGAATTCAAGAAACTAATAGAAAAAGAATACCCTTAACACTTTTCAAGCCATTGCTTTACTTGAACGGTATGTTTTCCCATCAAAAAACAGTGTTTAATCAACACAGGAAATTCCATTTTTTCCATTGTTTTGGAAATATCAAAAGTAGGGTCACTAAAACCACTGTAACTTGTAAACTAATCGTCTAATTGGCATGAAATTTTGACACGTATCGTTTAAAGATTGGTATTTCATAAAAATCATATGGATTTTTTGGAAAGAGTGACATCTATGTACCAGACCAAAAACTTTTCAGCCGACAAGTTAACAGCCGAAAATTGGGTATGCTGAAGTGAAACGCCACCACATGTTTTTATTTTAGTTAAGTAATGTAGTCGTGGAAAACCACATTTTAGATCTTTTATTAGTGTTCCGTACGGAACACTTATAAGATCACTTCGGTGTCTGTCTGTCTGTCTGTCCGTCTGTCACACACCCGATTTTCTCCAAAACTATTTGTCATAGAAAGTTGAAATTTGGTAATAATATAGGAACTGGTGGCCTCATCAGAGCCATGTAGTTTTGAGAGTTAAATTTTGACTTAAGGGGTTAGTTTTGGGGGGTGAAATCGAAAGTGAAAAAGTTTTTTTTTACCAGGTAATCGAGTGTGGTGTCAAATGAAAGCTTGTGAAAACACGAGTAAAAAAAATATATATATAATGTAATACTTGCGCGCACTTTTCTTTGTATGATTTTTAAAAAATCGCGAAAAATCGCTGTCCCACCCGCCTTATCTCGAAAAGTACTTATCAAATAATTTTGAAAAAATTCAGGAATATTCTCCACGGGGTGTAGATTGAACGAAAATTATCACGAGTGCATTACCTTTAATAATTTATCTGGTATATAAAAAAAACAAAAATTTCAAGGTCATCAATTTTCAGTAAAGATTAGAAACAAACTTTGTTGAAAACTCATTTGGAGTGTGTTTTGTGAAGTCACTGATCATTTTATGCTTCCGTCACAAAATTTTTTATTTTAAAAGCAATCAACGTACGGAACACTAATTGCGCAAGTTCAACTTGCACTTGTCCGGTTATATTTCTTGACATAGTATAGTCCTTAAAGCACGAAAAATATACTATAGCATCTCATTCCGTCACTTCTTCGATTCGCATTATAACTTTAGAATAAAATGAGATTTCGATTTCAAATGATAGAAATAATAATAATTAAAGAAAGGGAATAATTATCATTCCTGAAATACTTCAAGTTATAATATCATTTTAAGGGCTTATAGTTGTAGAAATTAATTTAAATTCTTATATACAAAGTGATCAAAAAAGTTTTCACCATATGTGACAATTTATTTGTAATGTTTAAAGTAGCTTTTCTGATCTAAAAAATCATTAAGAAATATTTCGGATGTAAGAGAAATAAATATAAAACAGCTTTGGTTAGATACAGCAACGTATTCATAATGGTGAAACTAAACTGGGCATAAAATATTTTGGAGGTGTGCCTAAGATTGTGCATGTGGATGAACCGCGACAGGACTCTATACGGCAGAGAAAAAACTTAATAGGGGCAGGCCGAACTTAACACTTTATTACCAAAACATCAGAGGTATTAAAACCAAAATGAAAGACTTAACACTCAGTATATCAGATTGTGATTTTGACGTGGTGGTATTCTCAGAAACTTGGCTTAGTGATGATATCTGTGATGCTGAGATTGGTATGTCTGATTATGTATTGTATCGAAAAGATCGGTCAAACCAGACTAGTGACAAAAAAAAAATGGAGGTGGGGTGCTCATTGCAGTACGAAACTGTTATCAGTCTTGTATAGTGCCAAACAACTACCATAGTGTGGAACACTTGTTTGTGTTAATTCGATGTGGTACGGAGAAGCTTGTGGTGGGTGCTGTGTACTTGCCGCCACCCATTAAAGTGGCGGCAAGTACACAGCTGTACGTTAGAGGAGATCATTCAAGAGTATCCCAGCGAAAATATATGTGTCCTAGGTGACTATAACTTGCCTCATGTAGAATGGACTAGTGACAGTTTTGGAAGTTCAGCCATTGGCCATGGTGGGGACGTTGTGAAGCTACTTAGTGACTGTTTCTCTTATAATCAGTTATTCCAAGTGAACGAAATTAGTAATGCGAATGGTGTGAAATTAGATCTGGTGGTAACACGAGACAGTAGAACATCTGTTCGGGTGGCACTGGAGAGTCTGCTGCCCTGCGACCGGCACCATCCTTCCCTTATGGTTGATGTGCTGCTTAATAACTATCCTGAGCGTTTGCACTATGATTTCAGTTTCTATGACTTTAAGCGTGCGGACTATAATATATATGTTAAATAATTATTATCACTCAGTGGACTGGGAATATGTCTTGGGTGGTATTGCGGATGTAAATGCTGCAAAATCTGTATGTCCCTGTGGTTCGTTCCAAAAATCCGAAGTTCCCGAAGTGGTTTTCTGATGAACTTAAAGATCGTATCTTAAAAAAGAAGTTGTGTCACAAAGAATACAAAAAAAAAAACCCGTCGGTGGGAAACTTATCAGAAGTTTTCGGAGTTAAGAACCCCATCCAATATCTTAAAGAGCAACTGCTACTTGCAGTATGTTAAAAATATTGAGACAAATTTAAAGCATAACACCAAACAATTTTGGAATTTCATTAACAGTAAAAAGGGGGGCAAGCCCAGCCCTACCTTAATAAATCTAGACGAGCTAACAGGGATGGATGGACAGACTATTGTGGAAATTTTTAAGTTCATTTTCAGGGTGTTTATAGGTCGGATACTGATGGTGGTCAGCCTGGGCTTGGGGATGGTGGAGATAGTGGTGGATCATTCTCCTCTGTTGAGATCTCCCTGGGAGAGGTGTTTGACTATATGTCCAAACTTGACATAAATAAGGGACCGGGTCCTGATGGTATATCTCCCAGATTTTTAGTTGACTGTGTCTATGCTTTGGCCAAAATGTCCCTAGAGAGCGGTGTGTTTTTCCTGACCAATGGAAATATAGTTTCATTACTCCAGTATTTAAGTCTGGCGACAAATCCGACGCTAAAAATTATCGACCTATTTCCATTCTGAGTTCTATTCCAAAAGTATTCGAAAAAATTGTTTGCGACAAATTAAAACCATTCATAAAACCTTTTTTGATTCCGGAACAGCACGGTTTCGTTGGTGGCAGATCGACGGCTACAAACTTAATCTTGTTGGTTCAAAGTACTATTGATGTAGTGGAGGCGGGTGGTCAGGTTGACGTGATTTATACGGCTTTCAGCAAGGCCTTCGACACAGTCAACCACGATATCCTGATAGGGAAGTTAAGAGGTTATGGGTTTTGTGGATCACTACTGAATTGGTTGACCTGCTACCTTACATACAGCAAACAGTTTGTTAAAGTAAAGGGCTTTGTGTCGAGTGAGGTATCTGTTGCATCGGGGTGTGCTGCAGGGTAGCCACCTGGGCCCGTTGCTGTTTAATATATTTATTAACGACCTACGAAAGATGATTCTATTTTCAAGGCCCTTGTTTTCTGCAGATAACTTAAAATTGTCTATGGCAATGCATTCTGTTGACGATGCTATGAGACTGCAGGGAGACTTGGATATGGTGAGTGAGTGGTGCAGGAGAAACAAAATGAAACTGAATATTAAAAAATGTAAGATTATGTCGTTCTTTCGAGTGAAAGGTCCGCTTTTGTATGACTACAGTATTAATAATTATCTCCTCGAAAGAGTCTCCTCATTGTGTGACTTGGGTATTTATTTAGACACTAAGCTTGATTTTCATATTCATTATGACTTTATTACTAACAAATGTATTAAACTCCTTGACTTCGTCTGTAGGAATACTAGGGATTTCCAGACCGTAGATAGCGTGAATATTTTGTACAAGGCCTTGGTGAGATCTTCTTTGGAGTATCTGTCATGTGTGTGGTCGCCATCGTATGCTGTGCATATTGAGGGTGTTGAAAGGGTACAGAGGAAGTATGCTAGATATGTCTCTTGCAAATTTAAGTGGAACATCACTGCCTATGGGGACCAGCTTCGAAGACTTCAGCTACAATCACTTTCAAGACATAGGAAAGTTGCTGATATATGTTTCTTATTTCGACTTGTAAATGGTCATATAGACTGCTCTGATCTCTTGAGTCTGATAAATATTCATGTTTCACCAAAATCAACAACGTACTCTTTGCCCCGAGGTACCACAGATGTAACTATGGCCTATTCTCGCCGATCACTAGAATCACTAATGGTGCCAGTGAAGCGGATCTTGATTTTTTTAATCTCTCTTTAAAACGTTTAAAAGAAAAACTATTGACAGTCCACTGAGTTTTTGAAATGATAATTACTGTGTTATTGTATTGTTATAACTTTACTATATTATTGAAATTTTTCTGTAAATACTATGTACAAAATGGGTCTGCCCGTAAATAAATAAATAAAAAAATTAAATAATAATCTTTATTGTCTAACAGATAGAATATCCATTTACAAGACAAATGTGCAAATTACAAAGAAAAGAAAAAAAGAAAATTACAATAATTGCTTAAATAAATATAACAACAATATAAATAACCCGTATATACCGTTCAAAAATGTGGACACGTCCACCGAGCATCAAGAACCTTCGTCTTCATCAATTTAGTAAACTGAGCATGAGTTAAGTTATGCATATCGAAATCGCTACAAACCACATTGAAAATATTCATGGAATGATACAAAGGAGTCTTCATTAAAATATTAGTTCTTGGTGTACTCAAGCAAAAAACATGAGGAAATCTGGTAAGTCTGCATGCATCTTCTAAAATATCTTGAACGATTCAATATTATTAGCGATCACCAATATGGTTTTCGTAAACATAGATCAACAGGAGATCTTCTGACTTATGTAACACATGTTTGGAACAACGCAATTGAACACTTTGGAGAATCTCGAGCGGTTGCTCTTGACATATCCAAGGCATTCGACCGTGTTTGGCACGATGGACTGTTGGCTAAGTTGCGCTCTTATGGTATGTCTGAAAGGTTCGGTTTGTGGCTCTCATGTTTCCTCAGAAAGCGTTCTTTACGAGTGGCGGTCGACGGATTTCTTTCTAACACCCTCACTATCAACGCCGGTGTGCCCCAGGGCTCCATACTGTCTCCTACTCTCTTTCTCATTTACATTAACGATCTGCTGGAAAAGACCGGAAATCCAATCTATAGCTTTGCAGATGACAGTACGCTTGTCTCTTCATTCACCTTGAACGCTCGGACATCGGCTGCTCAGGCGAATATCCGCAGACAGCAGGAGGTCGTTCAACTTAACAAAGACCTGGAAGAGGTTCTATCTTGGGGTGACAGTAACCAAGTGGAATTTAACGCTACAAAAACCCAAGCGGCAGTTTTTTCTAAAAAAGTTAACGTTGCTGAACCCGACATAGTTATGTCGGGGCACTCCATTCCCCTAGCATCGTCGCTCAATTTGTTGGGCGTTGGTTTGGGAGCAAATATGTCTTGGCATGAACATGTTGCAGGCATAGCAAGGAGAGCTTCTCAAAAATTGGGAATATTATTTAGAACCAGAAAGCTTTACACCCCACAGCAACTGTTAATTCTTTACAAAGCCCAAATTCGACCAACTATGGAATACTGCTCCCACGTTTGGGGCTCCGCTCCCAAACATACACTGCATTTGTTGGATTCTGTTCAGAGAAGAGCGGTCCGTCTGATTGGGGACCCGGAATTGACCGGCGGCCTTGATTCGCTGGAACATCGAAGAACGGTTGGCGACTTGAGTCTGTTCTACAAGTATTTTCATGGAAAGTGTTCGAAGGATGTAGCCCGCTTAATTCCTCCCAAAGCGGTGCATGTTAGAAATACACGTCGCGCTGGTGCTTCGCATCCGTATGAGGTTCAGCTTGTTACTCCGCGTACGACGCTTTTCAAGCAATCTTTTATATGGAGAACGTCATCCCTTTGGAATAATTTGCCCAGCGCTGTGTTTCCCACCGAGTACAATTTACAACGATTCAAGAACAACGTGAATCGCTTTTTCCGCACTCGTGCCGCTCCTGGAGCGCTTTAGGGACTTCCCTGCAGCACGTGTGCTAGACCAAAAAAAAAAAAAAAAAAAGTCGAGACGGCACATGAAAGTTAATTTGGGAAAGCAGGTCAGGGCAATCAATAAAGGATTTACATATCTTGAACAAAAATTGAACCAGCAAGTAAATCCTGCGATTCCTCAACGACGGCATGTTCAAACGCGCCAACAAGATCTTACTTTCTATACCTCTAGGTACCACCATCTCTGAAGCACAGGAATTTAAGTAACTTTCTCTGTATGTTCTCTATTCTATCAATGTATTTGTGATAGACTGGGTGCCAAATCACTGCGCCGTATTCCAACTTAGATCGCACATAGCAAAAGTAGAGCATTTTGAGGGACCCTATATCCACCAACCCCCTTCAATTGCGAAAAATAAATCCAAGCATCTTCAACGCTTCTCCACAAACACGATCAATGTGATCGGCAAATGACAATCGGGTATCAAACACCACTCCCAGGTCCCTGAAAGTATAGCAACGATTTATAATCGCTTTATCCAAGACATACTCATAATGAGTGGGGTTCAGTTGGTTGGAGAACGACATAATAAAACATTTCCCGAGATTCAAGGTCAACTTGTTGATAGCACACCAATTTTCGACAGTATGTATGTCTTTCTGAGGTATAATACAATCGTTAATGTCATGAATTATCCGGAACAGTTTAAGATCATCACCAAATAAGAGTGTGCTACTAGCAATGGACTCCACAATATCATTTATAAAAATTGAGAACAACAATGGTGAAAGGTTACTACCTTGTGGAGCGTCGCTAGCAGCTACGAATTTAAATGAATGATGTCCTCGGACATCAACATATTGAACACGTTTATGTAGATATGACCGAAGGAATGATATCAAATCATTGTGGAACCCCATACTATACAGTTTACGTGCTAGAATGGAATGATCAATACGATCAAATGCCCCTGTGAAGTCTGTGTAGATAGCGTCGACCTGCTGACGATCTTCAAGGGCTTTCCCCGTGAATTGCGCAAAGGAAGCCAAATTGCTGACCGTGCTGCGGCTGCCAAAGAAGCCATGTTGAACCTGCGTCAAACGTCCCTTAATCTGCTTAAACAATGAGGCATATATTGCCATTTCAAAAACTTTAGCAAATGGTGACAATATTGACTCAGGCCTGTAGTTGGAAATGATACTAGTATCGCCCCTCTTGAATACAGGTGTAATTCTTGCTGTTTTTCAGATTTCAGGAAAAGTGTTAGATTTCAGGGATAAGTTATAGATGAAAGACAAGGGCCTCAACAAGGCTTGCGAAGATAAGAAAGAAAGATAAGAAATAGTGGTTCTTGTAGTACTTTTTGCTCACAATTGCACAAGGCATGTTCAGGGATTATAACCATCCGAGATTAGATCACTGAATTCAGAAGGCGAAACGTCAAAAGTTACTCTAACACGGTCTAATCGTAAGAACCACGTTTTTTTTTTTAAAAAAAAATATTCCATCAAAAAAAAATTGTACGAAATTGATACACCATAATTAAAGACCATTACAATATAAATAAAAAATGAAATAGTACACGTCATAGGGCATATAGCTTTCGAATGGGCGTTAAAAATAGATAAAATTACAAATATTCAATCTAAAAGCGTGAGGAACTTAATAATTATGACTCGCATAAAAAATATTCTCAGGCTTTTTACTAGCATTTGTGGGAACCTTAATCCTGTTACCAAGAAAATATCAGTTTTTAGTATTTTTGACATTGATGGGTATTTTTGTTTTAGCATATCCCATAAATTTTTCTAAAGGATCTTTTAAGATGAAAAAAATGATATTTTTTGATTGTTGATAACATCGGGTGTTCTGAAAAACTTTATATAAAAATGTTTCCTAGTTGTTGCAATTTTTTGGCCACCCTGTGAATAACAATTCAGTTTTATGAATTATACAGTTCCATGACACAGCGAATACAGATTTTGTATTCGTAAAATAATTTCTTGCTTCATAATGTTTGACAAACAAAAAAGGATGATTCATATACTTATTGCTTAAGTAAACAAATAAATTTGTTGTAAAATTAAAAAACAGTAAACTACAAAACTTGCTCCAAATAACAGTAAAAATTGTATGGTAACAAAATATCCTTGGCAATTTTTTGATTGTTAATTTGACATTGCCGTGTCCTCTTTTTAACAGACTGTAAAAAAGTATGTTCTCAATTCAATACGCATGGATGTAATATTGTTTAAACGGCATAATATTTATGTAGTCGAAATATACAGTGATTATTACCTATTAGTAGGAATAATCAAAGGAAGGTTGCCAAAAGATGAAAAACCAACAATAAGAAAATACAAATCAATAAGAAAGAAACTAAGAAATGACGAAATTATGATCAAATATCGACAAACAACTGATGAGAATTCGAAAAAAGATACAGAAATATAAAATATGTAAATTTTGCATCTTCAAAAATATAATCCTGGACGGGGCTACCAAAGTACGCGGAGTGTGCTACACAAACAAGAGTAAAAGACAAATAGTTTAGTGGAATAGTAATATCTAAGAAGAAATTATTGGGAAGAAGAAAGAATGGAAAAAATATCTACAAACAAAAACACCTGAACATTATGAACTATATAAAAGAAAAAGGAAAATAGCTAAAGAGCTGGTAAGAGAAGCAAAAGAACAGTCATGGAAAGAATTCGGAGATAAAATAGAAGAAAACAGTAAAGAAAATCAAAAGCTATTCTACAGAGTCATTAAATCAATCAGGAAAGAGCAACCTATAACTTATATGTGAAAAACAAAAACCAAGAAATCTTAACAACCGAGAAAGCAATGATGGAAAGATGGAAAGAATACTTTGAAGAACTATTAAGAGATAATAAAGAAGAAGATACTACAAATTAGGAAGAATTGGAACAACAAAATAGGGAAGAAACAGAAAATAGGAAACAAATAGAATGGAAAGAGTTGGAAGAAGTTATAAGAAAATTGAAAAATGGGAAGGTCTCAGGCAGCGATAGGATAACGTCTGAAATGATTAAATACATGGGGAAGAAAGGAAAAACAGTATTGCTAGAAACAATTAATAATGCATGGGAAGAAGAAAAATTTTCGACCGAATGGGGAATATCGTTTATTACATCAATCTATAAAAAGGAAGATCACAAGGATTGCAATAATTACAGAGGAATTACTATACTGAACGCAATTGTCAAAATTTATGAAAATATCATTAATAATAGGATAAAGAAAGTAATAGAACAACTATCAGAATCGCAAAGTGGATTTAGACCAGCAAGAAGTACAAGAAGTACACAAGGCCACATATTTACACTGAAAGAGATTATCGAAAAAAGATCAAAACAAAATAAAAGTCTACACCTTGCTTTCATAGACTTAGAAAAAGCATTTGACAGTGTGCCGAGAAAGTGTGGAAAAGTCTAGAAAACAAGGGAATAAACAAAAAGACAATAATAAAAGAAATATACAGCAACAATGTGCAGTATGTAATAAAAAACAACATGAAGTTAGAGCGATTTACAACACAGGAAGGTTTACGGCAGGGAGCAAGCTTGAGCCCAACATTATTCACTGTATACATGGATGAAATAATCAAGAAATGCGAAATAAAAGTGGAAAGAATGACAACTGGATACTGGAAGCTAAAAAGAATAGAAATATCTGAAGCGGCTTTTGCTGATGATATTGTGCTAGTGGCGGAAAATGGAAGACAATTACAAGAAAATCTCGATATTTGTTTTTTTTTATGGGTCTAGCACACGTGCTGCAGGGAAGTCCCTAAAGCGCTACAGGAGCGACACGTGTGCGGAAAAAGCGATTCACGTTGTTCTTGAATCGCTGTTTGAACGCTAATGAAACGTTTAAAGAAAAAGGTATGAAAATTAATAAAGATAAAACAAAAGTAATGACAATTGAAGACCAACAAACGAATATTTACATAGAAGGAATAAACGTGGAACAGTACAAGTATTTGGAAGTGATAACGGACTAAACTGGAAAACAAGACAAAGAAATTATTGTAAGAATCGAAAAAGCGTACAAATTTTACTATGCAATAAATAATAAATTCATTAGGAAGAAGGAAGTGACGAAGCAAACAAAAATAAAAGTGTTCAAAGCAATTTACAGGATAATCCTAACATATGGCATGGACCCTAACAGACAAACAAAAAAACAAGATCCAACTGTCGAAATGAAATACTTGAGAGCAGTACAGGGAGTTACACGAAAAGACAGGATAAGGAATACAGAAATAAGGAGAATGCTGAGAGTACAAGAAATTATGGAATATATACAACAAAGACAGCTGGGATGGTGGGGACATGTGCAGAGAATTAAGGATGATAGACAAGTGAAACAAGTGTATGAAGCCCGAATACAGGGAAAACAGAAGCGAGGAAGACCTAGACAAACCTGGAATAGGAATGTTGGAAGTATACTTAAGGAGAGGGGAAAATCCTGGAAAGAACCAGTGAAAATGGCAAAGGATAGAGACCGACATACCAACTTTTGCAAATGTGTGTATGTACGAGTATATATGACGTATATTTGAGAGTTGTTAAAACTGTTTTGTGTTAAACCAAACAAGTTGGGTAAAAATGAAGTCTGGTAAATAGTGGATAGCCGGGTAAGTGTGCTAACCAGCTAACCTTTGCGCCTTTCTGAGGCAGACAGGCGAGTAGACAAATGAGACAGCACACTGCATGTAAGTCTCTTTTCTACCTCTGCGCTGTATTCATACTCGCGTATTATTATTTTCTCTTCAGTACTGTTTACCAGAGACCTGCCTATTTTCAACAAACTCCTTGCCCTCCTATATAAAAATAACATGTATATAAGTAGTTTACTTGCCATTACTAAGCAAAAAGAAACTACAATTAAAAAAAAAAAAGAAACCGATTAAAAGAAGTAATACAAAGTAAATAATGTTAAAAAATTAATACCTTCGCGCTTGTAGAAGAAATTCTCTATTTTCACTATAAACGAAAAAATAAGCAATATGTAATTAATGCTTAATGCACAAAATGTAATACGAAAACAAATAAAATTAGGCAAAGTCGTTGCAAGTATTGTACTTAAAATAAAACTTATAAAATAAAACTAAATGCCGAGGAGCCGCATCAACCACAGAAGCATGTAAATCAGTAAGCAAGCGTGAAATATTAATGAAAATGGCAGCTTAAGTACATTTTTTTGCGCCGTAGAGGCTCGCGGTGGGTATTGTGCTCGTGTAGCGTCGCAACAGTACAATCAGGTTTTTGCCTCCCGACGTTTGACCGTGGCAATTACGTTAATAAACGAGTATTACTTGCGAAGATTTTAGCAGTTTACTTATTATATTTTATGTATTGAGTATTAATTTCATACTACTTATATCTCTTGCGTTCTCCATTTATAGTGACAGCAGGAAAGATTGTTTTTATTGATTATATTTTATTAATAAGCAAGCTGGTATTTAATATTTAAGAAAATAATATTTTTTTACTTATTATAATGTTTTCGAGTTCCTTTTTAGTGTTCCGTACGGAACACTTATAAGATCACTTCGGTGTCTGTCTGTCTGTCTGTCTGTCTGTCTGTCTGTCTGTCCGTCCGTCTGTCACACCCAATTTTCTCCGAAACTATTTGACATAGAAAGGTGAAATTTGGTAATGATATAGGAATTGATGGCCTCATCAGAGCCATGTAGTTTTGAGAATTAAATTTTGACTTAAGGGGTTAATTTTGGGGGGTGAAGTCGGAAGTGAAAAAAAAATTTTTTTACTAGGTCATCGAGTGTGGTGTCAAATGAAAGCTTGTGAAAACACGAGTAAAAAATATATATATAATATTATACTTGCGCGCACTTTTCTTTGTATTATTCTTAAAAATTCGCGAAAAATCGCTGTCCCGGGCATTATCTCGAAAAGTACTTATCAAAAAATTTCGAAAAAATTCTGGAATATTCTCCACGGGGTGTATATTGAAGGAAAAATTATCACGAGTGCATTACCTTTAATAATTTATATGGTATATAAAAAAAACAAAAATTTCAAGGTCATCAGATTTCAGTAAAGATTGGAAACAAACTTTGTTGAAAACTCATTTGGGGTGTGTTTTGTGAAGTCACTAATTATTTTATACCACCGTAACATAAATTTTGACTTAACGGGTTCGTTTTGAGGGGTGAAATCGGAAGAGAAAAAAAAATTTTTTTACTGGGTCAAATGAAAGCTTGTGAAAACACGAGTAAAAAAATATATATATAATGTAATACTTGCGCACACTTTTCTTCGTATTACTTTTAAAAAATCGCTGTCCCCTACCTTATCTCGAAAAGTACTGATCAAAAAATTTTGAAAAAATTCTGGAATATTCTCCACGGGGTATAGTTTGAAAGAAAATTATCAGGAGTGCATTACCTTTAATAATTTATTTGGTATATATAAAAAAAAACAAAATTTCAAGGTCACCAGTTTTCAGTAAAGATTGGAAACAAACTTTGTTGAAAACTCATTTGGGGTGTGCTTTGTAAAGTCACTGATCATTTTATACCACCCTAACAAAAATTTTTATTTTAAAATCAATCAACGTACGGAACACTAATTGTGCAAGTTCAAGTTGCACTTGACCGGTTTTTTACTTTAATGTAATTTTATTAGTGATTTTACACGTTGTTTTATTTTAATACTCTATCTTTTAAACAACTGAACTGATTATAATAGATTAGTTTCTAACACGATTTGTTGAGCGCAGAATCAAATTAGGAACTTTTAAATGCTGGTTACAAGTCTACTAAAGGTACAGCATTTTGTTATGTACCAAAACTATTACCTGGCTGAATTTCTTTACTGAACTGCACTGACTCTGGAAGTTCAACTAATGCTACGTCGTTTATGTAACTATTTTCATTTTGTGTAAAATCTTCATGAATAATTATCTTCTTAGATTGAAAAATGCGTGTACTAGGTTCTGCCCAATCGGCTCTGTATTGCGCAAATTTACGACAGCCAAGATAAACTGTTACAGATGTTGATCTGAAAAAAATAATAAATTAAATACCTATGCACCATCTCTATAGAGCAAGTATTAAAAAAAATATATATAAAAACAGGATAAAAATGTTCGCAAATTCGATAACATTCTTTTTTTCAATTTCAAATTTGTTAACAGAAATTCGACAAATGTTGTGCACACCACTGATATTTTAAATTTTCTTGATAACTAATATATAACTCTTATTTCAGTATTGCCAATTATTCCAAATTACACAAATTTGGTTGTACAAACTGCTCACAATTTACTTTATAATCTCTAGGTGATTAGGACAGAACAATAAATAAAAAATGGTATCTATTATATATTTTATATATATATATATATATATATATATATATATATATATATATATATATATATATATATATATATATACTCGTATATATATATATATATATATATATATATATATATATATATATATATATATATATATATAAAATCCTAAGATATGAAACTAGTTGGGGAACTCGGCAAATGGGCAACAACAGATGTTCACACTATATCCATTTAGCCAATATTTCGGTCCTAGGTTAGGACCTCCATCAGGGCACAAACTGAAAAAGAGATAACGAAGCAACCAATAAGGAAAGTTGGGCACGGAAAATTATTATTGTTAAGTTTAATATTTAATTATTAATTTTTAATTTGTAATTTTAATTTCAATCTTGTAATTGTTGATAAAAACTTATTGTTGTTTAAAAGTATTATTGTTCTATAGAAACGTAAATTATTATTATTATTATTATGAAGAAATGTCAAAACAAATATTGCAAGTGACTCACATGCAGTGTGCGAATTAATCTAACAAGAATGACCATAAATAACAATTGCCATAACAAAAAGACCAACACTGAAATAAAACAGCCACTATTCACTAACATATTAATTTAAAAATATGGCATTTACAGCAAGGATGCCATTAGAAACCTTGGATGCTGAAAAATCAAAATTAATTAACCACCTGCCATCTGAAAAGAGAAATGACAAGTTTGACAAAGCGCTGACAAAGGACGACCACCTGACAGATGCAAGGGATCACTCAAAATAAAAGGGAAAAAGGTTGAATAACCAGGAAAGAACCAGTTAGGTACAAATTAGGTACTACGTCATAGAATGGAATTTTGGTATAAAAGGAAAAGTACCCATTGGGAATGCAATTTTTCAACGGTATGGAGATTAAGTGGCATAGGGAAGAATTGATTGTTCTTCTTCTTGAGAGGAGAATAGGGGGATTGGAGAAGAAGCTGAAAAGTGAAGAGGGTTTTATTAATTTGGCATATACTAAGCAATTTTAATAAAAATGGGAGTGTAATTGTAAAAAATTTCACGGAAACCATGAGAACATGTACCCAAAGAAGGGACACCCAGAGGATAAATACATAGCGGGAGAGAGCTATAGAATACCGAAGACGAAAACCTATGACGAGAATGACGACCCAGAGGTATTATGTGGGGAAGGTAAATCACAAGAGAGGAGAAAACTATATATGTTGCTCAAACCGTCAAGATCAGTTCTTTTATTAATGTTGTGTGGATTTTCGTTGATATAGCACATCTCAAGAAATTCTCTTTTAAGAAGATTTTTTTGGAAATGAAGAATCTTTGGTTCTCTGAAATTGAAGGAATGTCCATTATCGACAGAGTGGATTGCAAGTGCACACCTTTGAGGATGACATCTGGTGTCACTTTTATGTATTGCGATGCAGCGATTGAAAGACTGTGACGTCCGGCCAATATATACAGCGGGACAATTAAGACAGGAAATGGAGTAGACAATATCTGACATTGAAAGAATGGGTAGTGAAGATTTCAATTTGCCAAAAATGCATTTATTTTTATAGAAATAATATTTGTCAATCTTAACATAACAAGTCAGTCGCGACTACTCCTGTCTTTATATATATATATATATATATATATATATATATATATATATATATATATATATATATATATATATATATATATATTAAACAACAGTGATCATTTACGTCAAGATATTAAAATATTGAAATATAAAACAAATAAATATGAACAAACGAATAAATTAAACAACGCACGAAAATGCGACGTGATTTATTGTAAAACAACTGAAAATAAGCAAAGCCCATATTTCAGCAGTCTACCCACTGTTCTCTTATTTGTTCATCCATCCCGAGACGCGTTTTGCTGTATCACGGTTCATCAATCGAGCTAGGATCGACAAACGAAAGAACATAATTTCTAGTACTTATTCCCATACTTACGGAACACAACGGTAAGATACAACGAATTGTACCAAATACGCATACCTAGTACTCAATCGGACGCTGACACAGCACCACAAGCCGACAGAGTGGTTGGCACAGCCAACACTAAAGGCAGGCAGCGCGATTTGCGAGGAATCACCTCAGACCTTATGTGTTGGCTGTGCCAACCACTCTGTCGGCTTGTGGCTACTGTGTCAGCCTTCGATTCAGTACTAGGTATGCGTATTTGGTACAATTCGTTGTACGCGAAATGTGAGTTAGACCTCGGAATTTAAACTCAACGACTCAACGTATGTGTACTGACGAGAATTCCAAATGAAAAAAAAAAACAGAAAAAGATTTTATTTACTTATTTTATACCAACAGTTGGCACATTTTAATTATTAATGTCGTAATGGTAAATTATTAATAAGTATCGATTTTGTTACAGTAGCTATTACTAAGTTGATTAGTGTCTGATTTATAGTTGATTGTGTTGGGGTCTCTTTATAGTTGTTGTCGCGAACTAAAACTTTAACGTTGTTATAGTCAAAATTATGACCTGTTTTCAAATGATATTGCACTACAGCACATAAATTCTTTCCCAATCGGCAGTCTTCCCATGCTGTGTGAGTCTCTGTTCAATCACTGCGATGTCTACCTCACATTGCAACAAGACAATCTATAGACTACGCAGCTATTGTACAAAATAGGCGTTATATCTTTTATTTTTGAAAACACCTCAGAACCTCATATGCTGTTATATTTCGTAATTTTTATATTTGGTCTTTGAATAAAGCGACAATGGAGTTTGTGACAGGCTCTATAAATTGTAGCTTCCTGTATATCGTTTGCTACGCATGCACCTCATCATTGGGGTCGTCAAAATTGTTAGTGTTATAAATTAATTTACCTAAAATGAGCTTAGGATAAGCATTGTTAGTTAAAATGTTGTAAAGATCGTCTAAGTTTCTTTTTAGAAACTTAACATCACAAAGGTGTGTGACCCTGTTTTTCATCGCTATCGCGGAGTTAAATTTTTGATTTTTTGGGTGATTGGAGAAACAATTGATCAATCTGCCTGACGCTGGTAACTGGAGAACCACCATTTCCAAAAGATGGTCCATAATAATTTTGGCCAGAATTGGACTGAAAATGAATTTGATAAGAATCAAGAAATTATGCTTTGAAATAATAGTTTGTGCTTGAATTGAATTCCAGTTTTTTCCAAAATGCCCAGGACTAAGTTTGAAGATATATTTGTAAAGAAAGATACCACATCCAAAGATATTAATACATAATTTTCTGGTAGTGTCAATCCAATCAAGTTTATTAACAAATGAGAAAGTGTCTTTGTAATTTTAATCAGTGTCATCCACAAATGCTACACTCAAAATATTGGCTGAGAATTTTGATAGATTGTTTGTGGTTAAATTAACAGAACTTATAATTGACCTTAGAGGAATGTTTGTTTTTTTGAATTTTGGGTAAACAATAGAGTCTGGGAAATGTCGAACTGTAAATTACCAACCTATTGTATCATTGTTTATCTATTTCGCCTTTGTTCTTTAAAAATTGTATCAAGCCATTAAAACTTGTACAGCACTGATGGGGTCTTTAGATAGTGATATGTATGTAGTCTTGTCTTGTAGCAACGTTTCAGTCTTATGAAAATACTCATTTTTATCCATTGCAACCGTGCAACCCTGTTTGTCTGATTAAAAGATGAAAAACCTTATTTTTTAAAAATACGAGCAAGCCAGTGGGGTTTCTCAAATTTTGATTTGTAAAGAAGTTTGTTATAACTTAGTTGCTCTCGCTCTAAGAATGTTCTTAGAATTTTCTGGGATGTCAACGCTCAAAACTTTTAGCGAATATTTTGAACGTTGCATTTGAGGATGTCACTGATTACAATGTTAGAGACACTTTCTCATTTGTTAACAAAATAAATGGATCGATACTACCAGAAAATTATGTATTAATATCTTTGCATGTGGTATCTTTGATTACAGATATATCTTTGAAGTTGATCCTCAGTAAATGGAAATTACTTCAGGCACAAGCCACTATTTCAAGGCATAATTTCTTGATTCTTATCAAATTCAACTTCAACGAAACTTATTTTAGTTTTAACCAAAAATTTTTCAAACACATTTTTTGAACTCTTATTAGTACAGTTCTGACCAAAATTGTTTTGGACCATCTTTTGGAAACAGTGGTTCCCCAACTGTCATTTAACCCACCCTTTTTGTACAAGTATGTTGATGATTTGATTTACGCTGTATCCAAGGATAATACAGAAATCATTTTAATACGTTTAACACTTACATACAGTTCACTCTGGAAATAGAGCACGATCTTAGTGTTCATTTTTTGAACACAACAGTAATGAAAGCTAGTGACAATAGTTTTATACTGGACTGGTATAAAAAACCCACAGCGTCAAGCCAATTTATAAATTATTTTTCCAATTTAACACCTTGACAACAATGAAAAACAGGGTGATACATATTTGTGAAGATAGGTTTCTAAAAATATATTTACAACTTTTTTATTAACAATGCCTACCCTAAGCACATTTTACGTAAATTAATTTATAACTCTAATAATTTTGATAGCCCCACTGATGAGGCGCATGCTCAGCATACTATATACGAGTACAGGAAGAAACAATTTATAGAGCCTATCACAAACTTAATTGTCGCCTTAATTAAAGACTTGCGAAACATAACAGCATACGAGGTTCTAAACTGTTGTTATATTAGGCAGACATCGCAGTGGTTGAAACAGAGGCTCACACAGCCGATTGGGAAAAATTCAAGTGCTGTAATGCAACATCATTCGAAAACAGGTCATAATTTTGACTGTAACAACGTTAAAGTTTTAGTTTGCGACAACAACTATAAAGGGAGACTTTTTATGGAAACGTACCACATAAACAGGGACCCCCAGCACAAACAACTATAAATCAGACACTAATCAACTTAGTAATATCTACTGTAACATAATCAATACGTATTAATTATTTACCATCACGACATTAATAATTAAAATGTGCCACCTTTTGGTATAAAATTAGTAATTAAAGTTTTTCTGTTTCTTTTTTTTTCCATTCATTTGGAATTCACGTTAGTACATATACACTGAGTCTCTTTACTCTCAATTTCTGTAGAAAAGTCGAGATGTTAAGTCGAGATGTTAAGTCGAGATGTTAAATTATCAAACGATAACGACATATTTAGTATTAAAGGAGAAATGAGTTTAATTTCCAGTCCAGACCGATTCTCGAAAATTAAACAAGCATATCTATATATATATATATATATATATATATATATATATATATATATATATATATATATATATAATACTAGCGACCGGCCTCGGCTTCGCACGGGAGTTGTTATGTTACTGTTTAAACTCTTCGTTATAATTTGGTGTAAGCAAAAACAGAATGTTTAAAAGATTTTTTTAAGTTTAAAATATTTCTTTACACGGCACATTAACAGTCTCTAATTTAGCCTATCCCTAGACATCATCATCATCATCTTCTCCACAATAATAAGAACTTACTGGCTTACCCTCTTCTACCTTAAGCCAGCTCTCTTCTAACCCCATATAATTCTTTTTTCAACAACAAAAAAAACACACAAGGGCTTTTTGATCAGACTTTTACCCTCTTCTACCCTCATATAAGGCCTTTCTCAACCATTTTTAACGAAAAATAACCAATATTAGACCTTTTTGATAACCGTCGTAACAAAAAAAACACCTTATATTCGGCCTTTTTTTAGCAACTTTTTATCATAAAAACATCCCCACGAACTTCATTAACGCCTTTATCATATCTATACACGCACACATCAACCCTCCTCTAAGGCCTTTTTAACAACTATTTTTTTCATAAAACAACATCTTCTAATGTCTTTTTGACAAACTTTTTATCAAAAAAAAATTACTAACGCATTTTTCACATCTAGCCTACACAATAAAAATAACCAAGACAATATACTCGTATATATATATATATATATATATATATATATATATATATATATATATATATATATATATATATATATATATTGCTGCATTAGCTGCGTGAAGTTGCTTAACGTTTCGTGGCTGTGCCGATGTCCCGGACTGTGGGACCAAATAGCATGATGAGGCACCTGGATACAAAAAATTCCGGAGGTAAAATAGCCCCCCGTTCGGATCTCCGGGTGGGGGCTGGTTCAGGGGCGTCGACATGCAGAGAACAGAATTTCAAAATGGATTTTTGCAACATACGAGGTTTAAATTCGAACATAAATTCAGTGCACCAACACCTGCAATCAAATAAACCTCATGTACTCGCTCTCTGTGAAACTATTCATCGACCAGCACAGTAAACTATCTTTATCCTGGGTACGATTTCTATTCCCGATTTAGGCGTAACTTTGGAATCTGTCTTTATGTCAGAAGCGACCTCTCTTGCCAACGAGAAGAGGCTCTGGAGCCCCCAAACTTTGATGTTATGTGGTTAAAAATAACGACTCAACCAACCACAAGGTTCGTCTGTATCCTCTATCGACCACCAAGTGATACAAACTTTAGAACACTTTACGCTTCTCTTGCAGACACCATAGACCATTTACAAATTAACTATCCAAATGCCGAAATTGCCATCCTGGGCGACTTTAATGTCCACAACATCAACTGGCTTAAATATTCAAATACTACCGACGAACAAGGTCGTGAAGCCGAATTATTTTCAATCAGTTGTGGCTTGACTCAGCTTATTGATGAACCAACACGAATCCCTGATCGAGACGGAGAGTTCGCCAGTCTTCTTGATCTGTTTTTAACCACCAATCCGGAGATTTACACGGTCAGCGTAAATCCACCGTCAGGTTCTTCCGACCATAAACTACTTTCGACATCGAGTATTCTACCAATCAGTGACAGAGAGGCGCCCAAACCGCGCAAGATTTGGCACTACAAATCTGCTAAATGGGAAGATCTCATGGAATATTTTCAAACTTTTCCTTGGTTGGACGTTTGTTTTCGATCCGACGACCCATCTGACTGCGCCAGGGAGGTTTCCGATGTTATTTTGGCCGGTATGGATGCCTACATCCCTTTTTCGAAGAAATGCCCTTCCAACGGCAAGCCTTGGTTTGACCTAAAATGCAAAGAAGCTGTTGCTTCTAAACATCTTTGCATACCGACAGTGGCGTGAAGATCCTAACACCATAAATCGTAACATCTTTGTTCGTGCCAGGAACAGATGCAAAGAAATTATCCACGAAACCAAGGAGGTACACAATCAACGGATTAGAAACAAACTTCTCACTTGTCCCGGCAATTCCAGGTCCTTTTGGTCAGTCCCTAAGGCAGTTAGTCAAAATTTCATCAAATCCACCATACCATCACTCACACGGCCGAATAATTCTATTGCAACGACACCTGTTGAGAAAGCGAACTTGTTGGCTGAACTCTTTGCTTCACATTCTACTGTCGATTTCCAAGGAAAAACACCACCTACTATTCCCATAGTGCAGTCAAGGATGCCCGATATTGTCTTCAGACAGCGTATCATAAAACGTATTTTGATGAAGCTAGACACCAAAAAGGCTTCAGGCGCTGACGGAATACCTGCCATAGTTCTCAAGAACTGTGCGAGGGAACTAACACCAGTTTTCTGTAGACTTTTCAACCTATCCTACAGAAAGGGAATATTTCCTTCCTGCTGGAAATGTGCCACAGTTCAGCCGATACCTAAAAAAGGCAAGAAGACCTTGCCAAATAACTACCGACCAATCGCACTACTCTCAATAATATCGAAAGTCATGGAAAGGGCTATCAATCAGCATCTTCTAAAATATCTTGAAGGATTCAACATTATTAGTGATCACCAATATGGCTTTCGTAAAAATAGATCAACAGGAGATCTTCTGACTTATGTAACACATGTTTGGAACAACGCAATTGAACACTTTGGAGAATCTCGAGCGGTTGCTCTTGACATATCCAAGGCATTTGACCGTGTTTGGCACGATGGGCTGTTGGCTAAGCTACGTTCTTATGGTATGTCTGAAAAGTTCTGTTTGTGGCTCTCATGTTTCCTCAGAGAGCGTTCTTTACGAGTGGCAGTTGACGGATTCCTTTCTAACACCTTCAATATCAACGCCGGTGTGCCCCAAGGTTCCATACTGTCTCCTACTCTCTTCCTCATTTATATTAACGATCTGCTGGAAAAGACCGAGAATCCAATCTACAGCTTTGCAGATGACAGTACACTTATCTCTTCATTCACTTTGAACGCTCGGACATCGACTACTCAGACGAATATCCGCAGACAGCAGGAAGTCATTTAACTTAACAAAGACCTGGAAGAAATTCTATCTTGGGGTGACAGTAACCAAGTGGAATTTAACGCTACAAAAACCCAGGCGGCAGTTTTTTCTAAAAAAGTTAACGTTGCAGAACCCGACATAGTTATGTCGGGGCACTCCATCCCTCTAACATCGTCACTCAATCTGTTAGGCGTTAATTTGGGAGCAAATATGTCCTGGCATGAACATGTTGCAGGCATAGCAAGAAGAGCTTCTTAAAAGTTGGGAATATTGTTTCGAACCAGAAAGCTTTACACTCCACAACAACTGTTAATTCTTTACAAAGCTCAAATTCGACCAACTATAGAATACTGCTCCCATGTTTGGAGCTCCGCTCCCAAACATACACTGCATTTGTTGGATTCTATCCAGAGAAGAGCTGTTCGTCTGATTGGACACCCGGAACTGACCGACGGCCTTGATTCGCTGGAACATCGAAGAACGGTTGGCGACTTGAGCCTATTTTACAAGTACTTTCACGGAAAGTGTTCGAAAGATGTGGCCCGTTTGATTCCTCCCAGAGTGGTGCATATTAGAAGTACACGTTGCGCTGATGCTTCACATCCGTATGAGGTTCAGCTTGTTACTCCTCGTACAACGCTTTTCAAGCAGTCTTTTATATGGAGAACATCATACCTTTGGAATGGTTTACCCAGGACTGTGTTTCCCATCGAGTACAATCTACACCGATTCAAGAACAACGTGAATCGCTATCTTCGCACACGTGTCGCTCCTGTAGCGCTTTAGGGACTTCCCTGTAGCACGTGTGCTAGACCCATAAAAATATATATATATATATATATATATATATATATATATATATATATATATATATATATTAATGTCAAAAAAGTCTCCATACACTTAACAATTACCAATAATAGTTCAACGGAGTTTAACGGAAAATAACAACTTCGTCTAAACCAATATTTAGTGGGACCGTCATTGGCTTTAATAATCTCCTGTAACCTTTTTTGTCATGCTTGCGACCAGCTCTCTAGTAACTTCTGCTGACATGTTCTCCCATTCGTTCAATATTCTGTTTTTTAATTCTTCTCTATTTGAAACATTATGTTTGCGAACATGCCATTTAAGTTCCTCCCATAAATGCTCGATGGGGTTAACATCGGGTGATTGAGGGGGTGTATGAAGCCGCTGTCGCTCATTGTCCTGTTGGAAAATGTATCTCTTTTCGAGTGCTAATTTTTGATCACTTTCTCTTAAATTGTCTCTCAAAATGTTTAGGTAAACATGCTGATCTATGGTACCATTAATAAAATGTAAATTTCCAACCCCTCCAACGGACATGCATCCCCAAAGCAGAACACTACCACTCCCTTGTCTCACAGTGAAACAAACATTTTTAATATCAAGTGCGGTATTTTTCTTCCTCCAAACTTTAGTTCTGCTATCAGACTCAGAAAGGTTAATTTTAGTTTCATCACTAAAGATTACAGATTTCCAAAATTCATGAGGTTTAGTAACGTATTCTCTAGCAAAAGCTAACTGCTTCTTGCGATTAGCTTCCACCATTAATGGCTTCTTCCTGGATGCACACCCCTTATAGCCTGCCCTGTGTAAACAATTTCTCACTCTTTGTGAACAACCATTTTTCGAAAATAGTTCCCATACTTCTTCTTTTAATTTTGGTGCACTTTTCTTGGGATCTATTTGTCTAACAATACTGGCCTCTTCACGTGGAGTCAGTTTCTTAGGACGACCGGAGAGTGGTCGAATTTTATAGAAACCCGTTGATTTATACTGGTTTACAACGTACTGCATGCGACTTTTTAACCATTTTGTCCTATATTTCTGTACGATTTTCCATCTTTCCACAAATCAATTATGATCTTTCGAACTTGAAATGGAATTTCACAATTTCTCTTGCTTATTTTTAGTGTTCCGTATGGAACACTTATAAGTCACTTCGGTATCTGTCTGTCTGTCTGTCTGTCACACCCGATTTTCTCCGAAACTATTTGATGTAGAAAGTTAAAATTTGGTACTAATATAGGAATTGAGGGCCTGATCAGAGCCGTGTAGTTTGGAAAGTTAAATTTTAACTTAAGGGGTTAGTTTTGGGGGGTGAAATCGGAAGTGAAAAAAAAAAATTTTTACTAGGTCATCGCGTGTGGTGTCAAATGAAAGCTTGTGAAAACACGAGTAAAAAATATATATATAATGTAATACTTGCGCGCACTTTTCTTTGTATTATTTTTAAAAAATCGCGAAAAATCGCTATCCCCCCCGGTTTATCTCGAAAAGTACTTATCAAAAAATTTTGAAAAAATTCTGGAATATTCTCCACGGGGTTTAGATTGAACGAAAATTATCACGAGTGATTACCTTTACTAATTTATCTGGTATATAAAAAAAAAATAAAAATTTCAAGATCATCAGTTTTCATTAAAGATTGGAAACAAACTTTGTTGAAAACTCATTGGGGGTGTGGTTTATGAAGTCACTGATCATTTTATATCTCCGTAACAAAATTTTTTATTTTAAAAGCAATCAACGTACGAAACACTAATTGCACAAGTTCAACTTGCACTTGACCGGTTATTAATACTACGTTGAAAACCCACTGCAAAATTACTAGCAACAAGTGACAGATTATAAAGTATGGCCAAAAATTATTCATTTGTTTTCAGTTTAGCGAGCAATAGATAGCTTGATAAAATGCGGCTGATTATAACGTGTTTTTTTTTCAATGCAGTTGTTGAGTGTATGGAGACATTTTTGACATTAATTTTGTTTACATTTTTATAACAATGATATAACTTCTAAATAAAATGTTTCGTAGTTGTTTTTAATACTAATCCTCGTTGGTTATGTTTCAAATATTAATTTAAACACGTTTTCTGATAGTTCCAATTAATTAGTTAAACATAAGAAAAATAGTATAGAAAGCAAGTGGTGTAAGGAGACTTTTTGGACTGACAGTGTATCGTGCAAACTTTTCTACATATTACTTTTAAAAATGTCGAACAGTCGCTTCCCCCCCCTCGAAAAGTACTGATCAAAAAATTTCGAAAAATTCTAGAATAGTCTTCTTGAAGAGTGGATTGAGCGAAATTTATCACAAATCCATTACGTTTGATAATTTATCTGGTATAAATAATAATAATAAGAAAGAGTAATACAGAATAATAGAGGAAAAGCCTACGATCAGCACTAGGTAAAGCACAAATAATCGCATTAAAAAACCCCGACGGTAGAAAACACAGAGGTAAACAACAAATAATCACAATAACGGAAAAGTACTACACAGACCTATATGGCTCTAAGACGGTTCCAGATAAGGAGACAAAACAACAACTGACAAGAAAGATCATGAACGTGAACTCTGAGGTATTACCTGACGTAGACAAATACGAAATAATAAAAGCCATAAAAGAAATGAAGAACAATAGGGCACCAGGACAGGATGAAATAATGGCGGAAATGTTTAAAGAAGATGAGCAGGAACTAATGGAAAATCTTAAACAGCTCTTTAACGATCGCTTACATCATAGAAAGGTTCCCAGTAGTTGGAACGAAGCAGTGATCATCCTATTACATAGAAAAGGAGATAAGCGTGAATTAATGAATTACAGACCGATCTTCCTGCTGTCGCAAATCTATAGGCTGTTTATGAAAATAATTACAAACCGCTTAAATGAACAACTATCAGCCAGTTGAACAAGCCGGCTTCAGAAAGGGTTACAGCACTTCCGACCACCTTTTAACTGTAAAAACCCTTATAGAAAAGATGAATGAGTATCACATACCACTATACCTGGTCTTAGTCGATTATGAAAAGGTCTTCGACACGGTGGAATTGTGGGCGGTAGAACGTACCTTAAACAACAGTAGAATCGACTCCCGTTACAGAGACCTAATACATAATATCTATAAAGAAGCGTGTATGATAATTATGCTAGAAGAAACTACGAAACCTATACCAATCTACCGAGGAGTAAGACAGGGAGACGTAATATCATCTCTTTACATTAGCGTTGGAAGACATCTTTAAGACTCTGCCCTGGGAACAAAAACGCATAGAAATCAACGGAAAACGGTTAAACCACCTACGATTTGCCGATGACATCATCCTGATCACTGAAGAATTTGAGGACCTGCAAACCATGTTTAAGCAACTAGTGGAAGCCTCTGAGAAAGTTGGATTAAAAGTAAATTTTACAAAAACAAAAACGATGACAACACTGACGATCCAAAAAACATCAATGGAAAGGCTCGAATCACTGAAAATATGCCTGCATATGTATATTTGGGACAGGTAATAAAATTGAGCAGAGAAAATCAGACTGCCGAAATTAAAAGAAGAACAAGACTCGCGTGGGCAAGTTTCGGAAAACTAAAATACATCCTTAAGAGCAACAAATTACAATACTTGAAAACTCGAGTTCATGATCAGTGTGTGCTGCCAGTGTTGACCTACGGCTGCCAGATATGGGCCTTCACTAAAGCAAATATGGACAAGTTCATTAAGACGCAAAGAGCAATGAAAAGATCTATGTTGAGTATCGGCTTAAAAGACACGAACAAAAATAAGGGATGTAGCCGATCACGTAGCAAAACTGAAGTGGAGCTTTGCAAGCCACAATGCAAGACAGGGTGATGAGAGATGGATTGCTGTAATACAAGGGTGGAGACCATATATGGGTAGAAGAAGTAGAGGAAGACCCCAAATAAGATAGGCCGACGTCCTGAAAATGGTAGCTGGCTTTGGATGGATTAGAGCAGCTCAAGACCGAAAACATTAGCATGATTTGGAAGAGGCCTATGTCCAAAGATAGACAATGGAGGGCTGAGAAGAAGAAGAGACAAAAATAACTATTTGTCTTGACAATTTGGTGGACGTTTTTTCATGGAAACTTGCGAATTTAAACGCTACTAAGAGCTACGAAATATCAATTCATACTCGGTGCAAGAATGCATAAAAAACGACAAAAACTCTGGACACTGTGAATGTATAACTTTTAAATTTTTAGATATATGTTTCGTACTTGTGTACAAGTCTCCATCTTATCTAATAAAAGATGTTATTCACTGTATAGTTAAAAGTATAAACACACATGCACATCAAGGATCTAAAGAGAGGGGTGCTCTAAATTGAACTGCTGGCGATCTACCTCAATATTGTTAGACTACGATCGATCGATTCTGAGAGGCTGCAAGTAAGTGTGATGCAGGATTGTCGTCTAGGTAGGGTGTATCGTGGCATAGATATTAGTTTTGCTTTTTTTTAGTCAAGGTAAGTGTAGGTCTGTCAATGAAAAAACTCATAATTATTCACAATTGCGAGTTTATTGGTTCTTATAAAACAAACAAGTTCTAGTGTCTAAACTTAACTAAAGAGTGACTTTGGATGTTGAAGCGTGGCACTGCATATCCTCAGCATACTTTTCATAAGATGGTACGTAATTACCGAGTGCTAATCGCAAGCATGATGACATATGTTCGTCAGTTAGTCGATTGCGATATTTTGACTTAATTATCTTCATTTCAGAAAATGCAGACTCGCACAAGTAAGTTGACCCAAACATTGCCGTCAGTTGAAGGGCAAATTGACTTAGATTCGGATATTTATCTTCAGATATAAAACACCAGAATTTTGTATTAGATGCTGTGGCATTGAGATGAATATCTGATATAATCTGCACTAACTCATTTTCAACAGAACATGAGTCCATGTTAAACTGACTTGCTATTTCAGTAGCTAATTCCTCAATGTTTTTACACGAAAAAGGATAACTCATAAATGTTGCGATATTTGCCAATTTACTGAAATCATAAAAACGTATTTCGAATTGGCCCAAAATATTTGATAATTCTGCCTCATAAATATCATAATTCAACTGAGAAATCCTTGCTTTCAAAGACGGAAAATTTTTCAGATCCTTTCTTTTCAGTTGATCTATCGTAAGTTGCAATTTACTTTTGAATGCGTTTATTGCGCTAATCATCTCAATAATAGTTTTTCCTTTACCTTGAAGCTCCAAATTAATGGTGTTTAAATGCATTGTGATGTCTGTCAAAAATGCCAAATCAGTCAGCCATTTTCCGTTTTTCAGCATCGGAGTGTCATCACCTCTTTCGTCCAGAAAAGCTGTTATTTCGGCAATAATTCTTGAAACCTTTCTAGGAATTTTCCGCGACTCAACCACCTGACGTCCGTGTGAAGAAACTAAATCAGTGTGTTCAGCTGACTCACTATCTTCCAACTGCAATTTAAAGAGCCGTAGTTGTAAGCTACGTGCGCGGATAGAATTCACAATTTTTATTGCAATGCCCATAATCTCCTCCATGTTTAGAACTTTTGAACACAAAACTTGTTGATGTAAAATGCAATGGAAGGAGAAAAATGAAGGGAAATCATTATTAGCTCGGGGGGGGGAGGGGACACAATGCCACAAAACCGTTTTCGTTTCCAGTCATTGCTGGTACTCCATCGGTTGTAATGCACACTAGTTTATATATTGGTAGCTTGTAGTTTGTTACAAATGGAAGAAAACGTCATATGTATCTTCGCCACGGGTCTTTCCTTTCAGAGCAATCATTGTCAAAAACTTTTCCTTAGCCGACATGTCATTGAATACTATTCGAATAAAAATACACAGCTGGGCAGTGTCTGTCATATCGGTGGATTCGTCGAACTGTAAAAGAATATGTATGTACATTCCATGATATCATGTTTTAGTTTATCTGCCCTGTCCTGACTCATGACTTCAACACGCCTTGTGACAGTCGGACGAGATAACTGAAGTTCTCTAATAGCAGACATAATCTCTGTTTTATTTTTAAAATCTCCAAATAAAGTCTCACCCGCTTCAATAAACCAATCCATCATCAAATGGTTTCTTGTGTTTCGCCAATATATGAGATATTTTAAATGACGCGATCGTTGCAGCTTTTGATTGTTTGGCTGGTCTGGTGAACATGGTTTGTTCTTTTTCAAACAAGTTATCAAATCACGTACTTTTCGTTTTCTTAATTCACTCTGTGACGGAAAAATCCTTTTCACAGTTTTATGATGCATAATGCAAACTAAGTTCCCACGCTTAGGTATTGCAACTAACGCACGGCAAATGAGACAAATGCACTTATCCTTTACCATACAAAAGAAAAATTCTTCCTCCCAATCGTTATTAAAATGATAAGTTTTACTTTTCTTCGCCGCAGTCATTTTGGACTATTTATTAATAATCTTTGTATCGATGTATCGCTTTCAAGTTACAACTCAGACTGACTCCTATTCCTGCAGGCGCAACATTTATATCGGCGCGAACGAAGTCTCGAATGTTCCCGTCAAACATGCCGCCCGAAGTTTCTAGAAAATCGGCGGGAATCAAAAACGCGGCTTTTCTTTGACACGTACCGCGCGTTCCTTTGATAAAGCCGCCTAGCAGGGGGTTATTACGATAAAAGAAAGTGATGAGGGGGTTATTCTGGCCTAATTGTGAATCGAATACATTTTAGTAGTTTATTCATTACATTTTGTTTTAGTTACCTAAAACAAAATCTGTGAATAGTTCTATATCGGAATTTTTTCTCGAGATCGACTCAAAAAGCACTCGCGATCGACTTGTCAATCGCGATCGACCGTTTGAGCACCCTGATCTAAGATAATGATTTTAACATAATTTTAACATAATTTTTTTGGAATGTGTTAATAATAATCTAACCACCTATTTGAATATCATTGGGTTGATACAAATGATAAAAGACACTTGTTCAACCAGAGACAGAACCTTGATAGATAATATGTTTTACAATATTCTTAATGATATAAAAGTTCATATAGTAGAAACATTTTTTAGTCGTCGCAAAAAAAATGTGTGTCTGAATACGAAATCTTGATCTTGAAAACTCGTTTCGGGGTGTGTTTTATCAAGTCACTGATCATTTTGCATCTCCATAACAACAATTTTTTATTTTAAAGGTAATCACGGTACGGAAACACTAATTACGCAAGTCCAATTTGCGCTTGACCGGTTGTTTTTTAAAGTGTTTCACCTAATTCACTATTTTTCGATTCTACATACCAAGAAAATTCTTCCGGTTCAAAAATTCTGTCAAATATGTCATTTGTCAAATTTGACAGATTACAAAGCCAACTAGAATTTTTTAAAATAGCACCATCTACATATAAGCACACCATTAAATAGCATTTTTCAGTCCGCTTACAAAAATATATAACACTCGATATTTATTTTCTCTCGTGACCGATATCTAAGACATTCAAGTTATTTAACTGAATTTTAACTTTTTAGTGGCTCATCCTATTTAATTTCCATCAAAAAAAATTATTTTACCAATAAACTTACGCTGGACCAGTACAGATAATGAGAATAAAACTTCCCGTGTACCCATGCCTTTTCGAAATCCGAATTGTGTGTTATCTATTTCTGCTTCACAGTTTCTATATATTCTGTTATGAATGATTCTCAGGAATATCTTGAGAATGTAATACATTAAGTTTATCAAGCGATAATCGTCACATTTCATTGATTTTGACTTAGGATGAAAGTGGACTTTAACCAGTCAAGAAGGATTTGTCAAGTTTCATAGATCTTGTTAAAAATTCTAGTTGGCTTTGTAATCTGTCAAATTTGACAAGTGACAAATTTGACAGAACTTTTGTACCGGAAGAATTTTCTTGGTATGTAGAATCGAAAAATAGTGAATTAGATGAAACACTTTAAAAAACAACCGGTCAAGCGCAAATTGGACTTGCGTAATTAGTGTTCCGTACCGTGATTACCTTTATATTAAAAATTGTTGTTATGGAGATGCAAAATGATCAGTGACTTGACAAAACACACCCCGAATGAGTTTTCAAGAATCAAGATTTCGTATTCAGACACACATTTTTTTGCGATGACTAAAAAATTTTTCTACTATATGAACTTTTATATCATTAAGAATATTGTAAAACATATTATCTATCAAAGTTCTGTCTCTGGTTGAACTAGTATCTTTTATCATTTGTATCAGCCCAATGCTATACAAATAGGTGGATAGATTATTATTAACACTTTCCAAAAAAAATTATGTTAAAATCTCCCACAATCATTATCTTAGATCAGGGGTGCTCAAACGATCGATCGCGATCGACAAGTCGATCGCGAGTGCTTTTTGAGTCGACCTCGAGAAAAAAATTCCGATATAGAACTATTCACAGATTTTGTTTTAGTAACTAAAACAAAATGTAATGAATAAACTACTAAAATTTATTCGATCCACAATTAGGCCAGAATAACCCCCTCATCACTTTCTTTTATCGTAATAACCTCCTGCTAGGCAGCTTTATCAAAGGAACGCGCGGTACATGTAAAAGAAAAACCGCGTTTTTGATTCCGGCCGATTTTTCTAGAAACTTCGGGCGGCGTGTTTGACGGGAACATTCGAGACTTCGTTCGCGCCGATATAAATGTTGCGCCTACAGGAATAGGAGTCAGTCTGAGTTGTAACTTGAAGGCGATACATCGATACAAAGTTTATTAATAAATAGTCCAAAATGAGTGCGGCGAAGAAAAGTAAAACTTATCATTTAATAACGATTGGGAGGAAGAATTTTTCTTTTGTATGGTAAAGGATAAGTGCATTTGTCTCATTTGCCGTGCGTCAGTTGCAATACCTAAGCGTGGGAACTTAGTTTGCATTATGCATCATAAAACTGTGAAAAGGATTTTCCGTCACAGAGTGAATTAAGAAAACGAAAAATACGTGATTTGATAACTTGTTTGAAAAAAGAACAAACCATGTTCACCAGACCAGCCAAACAATCAAAAGCTGCAACGATCGCGTCATTTAAAATATCTCATATATTGGCGAAAGACAAGAAACCATTTGATGATGGATTGGTTGTGAAGGAAGCATTTATTGAAGCGGGTGAGACTTTATTTGGAGATTTTAAAAATAAAACAGAGATTATGTCTGCTATTAGAGAACTTCAGTTATCTCGTCCGACTGTCACAAGGCGTGTTGAAGTCATGAGTCAGGACATGGCAGATAAACTAAAACATGATATCATGGAATATACATACATATTCTCTACAGTTCGACGAATCCACCGATATGACAGACACTGCCCAGCTGTGTATTTTTATTCGAATAGTATTCAATGACATGTCGGCTAAGGAAGAGTTTTTGACAATGATTGCTCTGAAAGGAAAGACCCGTGGCGAAGATATATATGACGTTTTTTTTTCCATTTTGTAACAAACTACAAGCTACCAATATATAAACTAGTGTGCATTACAACCGATGGAGTACCAGCAATGACTGGAAACGAAAACGGTTTTGTGGCATTGTGTCGAGCTAATAATGATTTCCCTTCATTTTCTCCTTCCATTGCATTTTACATCAACAAGTTTTGTGTTCAAAAGTTCTAAACATGGAGGAGATTATGGGCATTGCAATAAAAATTGTGAATTCTATCCGTGCACGTAGCTTGCAACTACGGCTCTTTAAATTGCAGTTGGAAGATAGTGAGTCAGCTGAACACACTGATTTAGTTCTTCACACGGACGTCAGATGGTTGAGTCGCGGAAAATTCCTAGAAAAGTTTCAAGAATTATTGCCGAAATAACAGCTTTTCTGGACGAAAGAGGTGATGACACTCAGATGCTGAAAAACGGAAAATGGCTGACTGATTTGGCGTTTTTGACAGACATCACAATGCATTTAAACACCATTAATTTGGAGCTTTAAGGTAAGGAAAAAACTATTATTGAGATGATTAGCGCAATAAACGCATTCAAAAGTAAATTGTAACTTATGATAGATCGACTGGAAAGAAAGGATATGAAAAATTTTCCGTCTTTGAAAGCAAGGATTCCTCAGTTGAATTATGATATTTATGAGGCAGAATTATCAAATATTTTGGGTCAATTCGAAATACGTTTTTATGATTTCAGTAAATTGACAAATAACGCATCATTTATGAGTTATCCTTTTTCCTGTAAAAACATTGAGGAATTAGCTACTGAAATAGCAAGTCAGTTTAACATGGCCTCATGTTCTGTCGAAAATGAGTTAGTGCAGATTATATCAGATATACATCTCAAAGCCACAGCATCTGATACAAAATTCTGGTGTTTTATATCTGAAGATAAATATCCGAATCTAAGGCAAATCGCCCTTCAACTGACGGCAATGTTTGGGTCAACTTACTTGTGCGAGTCTGCATTTTCTGAAATGAATACATTGTTTATCAAGCGATAATCGTCATATTTCATTGATTTTGACTTAGGATGAAAGTGGACTTTAACCAGTCAAGAGGGATTTGTCGAGTTTCATAGATCTTGATAAATAAGATTAGCAGTCGATCAATAAATGGACTTTCATCCGAAAAATATTTTGAGGATTTCTCCCTTTATCTCATCTGGACCAACTGCTTTTCCATCCTTCTGTAGTTGTATAGCATGGATAACTTCTCTTCTTGTTATTTCTGGCCCTATCTCATTACCTCTGTTTATCTGTAAGATATCTATAATGATCTAATATTATTCAATATTAACATAGCTTTCATGAGCGAAGATCAACCGGAGATCTTTTGATGCATGCAACACAAAGTTGGAACAACGCAATTAAACATTTTGTAGAATCTCGGCGGTTTTACTTGATATATACAAAGCATTCAATCGTATTTGGCACGACGGACTACTGGCTAAGTTACGCTCTTATGGTATGTCAGATAGGTTTTGTTTATGGCCCTCGTGTATTCTCAGAGAGCGTTCTTTAAGAGTGGCAGTCGACCGATTGTCTTACAATATCTTCACTATTAACGCCGATATGCCCAAAGCCACATGCTATCTCCTACTCTCTTTCTTATTTACCATACATTAACAATCTGCTGGAAAAAACCAGCAATCCAATCTACAGTCTTACAGATGATAGTGCGCTTTATTTCTTCATTTACTTTGAACGCTGGAACATAGGTTACTTATGCAAATAACTGCAGAGAGCAGGATGTCGTTCAAACTGACAGACAGCTAAAAGAAATTCTATCTTGGGGTGACAGTAACCAAGGAGAATTTAACGCTATAAAAACGAGGCGGGTTTTTTTTTTTCTAAAAAAAAGTTAACGTTGTTCAGGACACTCCATTCTTCTAGTATCGTCCATTCAATTTACCTGGCGTTAACTTGGGAGCAAATATGCCTTGGCATGATAATATCGCATAAAAAGCAACAAGACTTTCTCAAGAGCTAGGAATTTTATTTCAAACTGGCAAGCTTTACACTCCACAACAATTGTTAATTCTATACAAAGCTCAAATTCGAGTAAACGATGGAGTACTGCTCTCATGTTTGGGACTCTGCTCCCAAACATACACTCCATTTGTTAAATTATGTTCAAAAGAGAACCGTTCGCTTAATTGGAGATCTAAAACTCATCAAAAACGTTGATTCCCTGGAACATCGGAGAACGGCTGGCAACTTGAGTCCATTCTACAAACATTTTCATGGAAAAGTGTTTGGAATATGTAGGCCGCTTAATTCCTCCCGGAGCGATGCATGCTAGTAGTACACCTCTGGCTAATACATCACATCCGTATTAAGTTAAGCATATCACTCCTCGTACAACCCTTTTCAAGCAATCTTTTACGTGAGAAACATCATCTCTCTGGAATAATTTTCCCAGAACTGGGTTTCCCACCGAGTACAATTTAAGACCAACGTGAATAGGTGTTTTCGCACACGTATCATTCCTGTAGCACTGTCGGAATTTTCCTGCAGCACGTGTGCTGCGTATACCATATATTTTTTTATGGGTCTAACCACACGTGCTGCAGCGAAGTCTCTAAAGCGCTACAGGAGCGACATGGGGAAAAAGCGATTCACGTTGTTCTTGAATCGCTGTAAATTGTACTCGGCGGGAAACACAGTCCTGGGCAAATTATTCCAAAGGGATGATGTGTTCTCCATATAAAAGACTGCTTGAAGAGCGTTGAACGAGGTGTAACAAGCTGAACCTCATACGGATGTGAAGTATTAGCGTGACCTGTATTTCTAACATGTACCGCTCTGAGAGAAATTAAGCGGGCTATATCCTTCGACCACTTTCCATGAAAATACTTGTAGAATAGGCTCAAGTCGCCAACCGTTCTTCGATGTTCCAGCGAATCAAGGCCGTCGGTCAGTTCCGGGTCTCCAATTAGATGAAACAGCTCTTCTCTGAATAGAATCCAACAAATGCAGTGTATGTTTGGGAGCAGTATTCCATAGTTGGAGGAATTTAAGCTTTATAAAGAATTAACAGTTGTTATGGAGTGTAAAGCTTTCTAGTTCGAAATAATATTCCCAACTTTTGAGAAGCTCCCCTTGCTATGCCTGCAACATGTTCATGCCAGGACATATTTGCTCCCAAATTAACGCCCCCAACAAATTGAGTGACGATGTTAGAGGAATGGAGTGCCCCGACATCACTATGTCGGGTTTAGCAACGTTAACTTTTTTAGGAAAAACTGCCGCCTGGATTTTTGTAGCGTTAAACTCCACTTGGTTACTGTCACCCCCAAGATAGAATTTCTTCCAGGTCTTTATTAAGTTGAATGACTTCCTGCTGTCTGCGGATTTTCGCCTGATTAGCCGATGTCCGAGCGTTGAAAGTAAATGAAGAGATAAGCGTACTGTCATTTGCAAAGCTGTAGATTGGATCCCGGTCTTTTCCAGCAGATCGTTAATGTAAATTAGAAAGAGAGTAGGAGACAGTATGGAACCTTGGGGTACACCGGCGTTAATAGTGAAAGTGCTGGAAAGAATTACATCGACTGCCACTCGTAAACAACGCTCTCTGAGGAAACATAAGAGCCACAAACAGAACTTTTCAGACATACCATAAGAGCGTAGCTTAGCCAACAATCTATCTTGCCAAACACGGTCAAATACCTTGGATATGTCAAGAACAACCGGTAGAGATTCTCCAAAGTGTTCAATTGCATTGTTCCAAACATGTGTTACATAAGTCAGAAGATCTCCTGTTGATCTATTTTACGAAAGCCATATTGGTGACCGCTAATAATGTTGAATCCTTCAAAATATTTTAGAAAATGCTGATTGATAACCATTTCCATGATTTTCGATATTATTGAAAACAGTACGACTGGTCGGTAGTTATTTGACAAGGTCTTCTTGCCTTTTTTAGGTATTGGCTGAACTGTGGCACATTTCCAGCAGGAAGGAAATATTCCCTTTCTGTAGGATAGGTTGAAAAGTCTACAGAAAAC
>CM032452.1:11691308-11713882 GCA_019049505.1 Pachyrhynchus sulphureomaculatus | reverse complement strand
CTATAATATATATAAAATTCAATGTCTCTTTGTCTGTCTATCCATTAGTGCGTTCACGCGAGAACCACTTATCCGATTTACGTGCTTTTTTTTTAAACATATATATATTCTCTAGCCAGGTTGTCGTGATGGAAAAGGACTTTCTTGTGGGCCAATCGCGGGCGTTTTTCTTGCAGCTCGGTTTTCAAACGGTCCAATAACGATGAATAATATTCACCTGTAATAGTTTTACCCTTTTCCAGATAGTCGATGAGGATTATCCCTTGCGAATCCTAAAAGCCATAACCTTTCCGGCCGAAGGAACGGTCTTTGCCTTTTTTGGTGCAGATTCCCCCTTGGTAACCCATTGTTTAGATTGTTGTTTGGTCTCAGGAGTATAGTAATCTATCCATGTTTCATCCACAGTGACGAAACGACGCTTAAAGTCCTCCGGATTCTTCTGGAACAGCTGCAAAAACCATCCTTGCAACACTTCACACGATTCCGTTTTTGGTCAAGCGTGAGCAATCGCGGCACCCATCTTGCGGATAGCTTTCTCATGTCCAAATGTTTATGCAAAATATTATGTACCCGTTCAGTCGAGATGCCCACAGCACTAGCAATCTCACGCACCTTAACTCTTCTGTCATCCATCACCATATCATGGATTTGATCAATGATTTCTGGAGTCGTAACCTCCACAGGCCGTCCAGAACGTTCAGCGTCACTTGTGCCCATATGGCCAGTCCGAAAATTTTGAAACCACTTATAAACCGTTCTAATCGAAGGTGCAGAGTCACCATAATGTTTATCAAGCTTCTCTTTAGTCTCCTGAGGCGTTTTGCCTTTCATAAAGTAATGTTTAATCACCACACGAAATTCTTTTTCGTCCATTTCTTGAAAATCACTCGACTTCCTTGATTCACACGAATGCCACACACAAAGAAATAGACCGATATGGCTGAAACTTGGTGTGCATTCATTCAAGAGATGCTACTAACTAAACATGACCTCGATACGCGCCGGTGGTGCCATCTCTCGGACTTTGCACGGACTTTTCAAACCAGCCTCGTATATATATATATATATATATATATATTAATATATATATATATATATATATATATATATATAAATATATATATATATATATTTAAAGAACAAAAGACAGATGCCCATTAAATCAAATTATAATCTTTTCTCAGTTTAATATATTCCCTGAACTAGGAATACTTCAATAAAAAGTAGTAAAATAAATTGCAAGAAGTAACGGCTGGGTAGCAAAATCCATAGACATTTTTCAGGAAGAAACAAAAGCTATATAGCAATTCCGCCAAAAAAAAAAAAAAAATTCAATACTTGTTGTAACTTAACCTAACCTAGGGATATACAACGTCGGGACATTATTGAATAATAATCGGGACAAAAATAACATTACTCTTTAATTAGGAATTTATTAAGTGAAGTGTGGCAATTTTCAGGCAATATATGTAAGTTAAACAGTCTTGAGGAGAAAACTTGAAACAACACATTAGATCAGTCAAAAAATGGGACAGTGTAAATATTATTAGATACAACCATTCGATAGCTTTAAATAATATCAAACTGCTACATAAAGAAAACCAAGATCAACATCGTGATTTATTAGAACAGCTGTAAATTAAAAACCGTTTCAAATATACCATTTTCAAAAACGTAGGTTCAATTCTCCTTATTTACATCTAAAAGATAATAGATGAAACTAATTACCTATATTTACGTATTAAACTTAGGAAATGGCATATTTTAGGATGAGAAAGCAAGTTTTAGAGGACACTTAAGGTGAACCCTTGAAAACTTTCGAATCCTACCATAACCCGCCACAAGAACAGTATCTCGTAAAAAACATTATACGCCCTCAAAATATGTAAATATTAAAAATTATTTAATCATCAAAACGTTTATGACGATTCGAAGTATTGACGAGCAGGTTTTACAGCCTTCTGGTCCCCGGTTAACGAGAATTCAGAAAGTAATAATTATTTGGATCGATACTCAAAGAAAACTGAGTACTAGTTTTGTATTATTATTTCAATAGAGGGAGGCATTTTGTTATGCTTCGTCAGTAAAAAATTTGATGACTTCGAATGATTATGAAGTAATTATAACTTGATTACAACTATTTCATATTTATCGAATTCAAAAATTTTACTGCACGCACAGTCTCAAACATCACTTTTAACAACAATAAGAATTAAAACGTCACTTTGTGTTATTTCATACAAATATTTTCTTTATAGCACAATGTCAGGTGTGATTTTGATTCTTATTCTAAGAATGTTTCTCCAAGAGCCGACTTCGACATCAGTTCAGTCTAACATAGAACAACGTTTAGAACCACCAATATTAAGCACTAGCTAATAATTTACAACGGTAAAAGAAAATAGTTTATTCCAATTATTTTAGACTATAATGCAAGTAAATTTTAGTAAAATCAAAGTAAATACGTACCACCAAATAGTTTTCAGTTACAAGAACTACACAGACAAAAATTAAAATAAAATTCATAATTGGTCGTATTTAAGCTGAAGTTCAAATGATTCGTGAATGAAAATCTTATTTGTAAACCATCATTTATATATTAAACTCAATAATGATCTAGTTTACACGGTTAAATTAAAACCGTTTTAGTGAAAGTAAAGTCAGCAATTTGTTTATATGCTTTGATAAGCAACTACAGAAATTATCATTTAACTTCACCTAAACTATTTTAAGGTAAAACCAAATACAACCCTATGTGATTTTTATAATATTTACGCAGGTAAATCTTTGGTTAAAAGTTGTATGGGCATCGTATAAACATAATCTATTTTTTTTTTAATATCTTCAAACTGATATGGTATTTTTAAGTTTGTAAATGTAAATGATTAATGTAATTATTTCGTTTATCACTTATTAAATATAGTTATATTAAATTAACAACTAATTACGAGTATTTCAAAAGAGGGAGGTTTAATGGTTGGTATGGTCTCGTGGGGGTGGAGATGTCGAATAGCCACCCCTATAAATGTCGAGAAACGCCACTGCGATTTTCTTAGCTGCTCTGCCAAGTCCTATCCTCACTTTCACGTAGTAACCCCTGTCTGTAGTCGTAATAGACTGTAGCTAACGACGGGCGAAAGATGAGTATCCAGCGCCTAAAACCTGGATCTTTTCGGCTAAGGGAGCATACCCTACAAGAAAAGACTGGCCCTACAGGTTGGGGGTTGAGGCATAGGGGTCAGCAACCCTTCGCTTGTAAAAAAACAGCACCGCTAAAAAGACTTTCGACAAGCCTCGGACCATGAGACTAGCTACCTGGAATGTACGGGGGATAAGTAATAAAAAACGGTGGAAATAATGGGGGAATTAAGCCAGCAAAAGATTGACATAGCGGTTCTATCGGAAATGAAAAGGAAAGAAAAGGGAAAGGAACAACTGACAGACTACCTACAGATTTGGTCTGGTGTAGATAAATCTGAAAGAGCAGTATCAGCAGTTGCTATTTTAATACATAAAAAACACACATAAAAAACTTGGAGTGTGAATCAAACAGAATTATAATATTGGAGTTTATGGTCCAACGGATGACTCGACGCAAAGAGTGAAAGATAATTTCTATCAAGACTTAAGAAGAGTAATGGCAAAAACAAGAAGCCACCAAAAAAAAAGTACTAACTATAGACTTCAATAGAAGAATTGGATCCAAACAAACAGATGATATAATAGGCCAACATGGACAATCGGGAGAATTACTAATGGAATACCGTAATCAGCTTCACCTAAACATATTAAATGGCTTCTACGCACACAAGAACATACATAAATACACATGAAAAAAACCGACGCTAGGACAGAGATCAATTATTGGTTATTTTATTATAAAACAAAGATCAGCTATGAAGATTCGAGACTATCGAGTAAAACGAGGACGTAATCGTGGGTCTGACCACTACATGCTTGAATTAAAAATTATTTGGCCTTTTAAAACTAACTTTGACAGAACAGTACAAGAAGAGACAGTAGAGTATAAACAAAATGTAGAAGAAAATTGAATTGGATTGGATGTTATGGGGATTGGAGTGCATCGACTACTAAGGTCATTTAGCACCCAGCAACGTGGTAATTTTTGAATATGATTAGAGTTATTGCTTATATTAGATGGTAATAATCATGCTCTTTTAAGTATTTCTCTATTTGATTTATGTGGTATTGAATTTAATCAGATGCTAAAATTTGTTTCATGTTCAGTTGTAACTGATGCTTTTCTCTGGACTGAGTAGAGTGAGAGGAGATTCAGATATGTGTTTTACTGTGAGAGTTGACTGACAGATCGAACAGATGAGAGCATCTTAATTTTTTAATAAATAGGAATGGGTTACAAACAAACAATTTTTGAACACGCCACTTAGCAGTAAGTACTTTAATGTTACATATAATAGAGGGTTGTTCTTTAGTTTTAATCTCAAAAATACTGATAATCTACTGTAATTGTAGCCCTGATGAAGAAAATGAAATTTTTCGAAAGCTTGGCGTAGCTAAAAAGGTGTCCAAAACTTTTTAGTTCTTTTCCGCGTACCCCAAGAACATAATACTGGTATTTAACTAGTCGGCCAAGACTACCCTTCTCCTCTATATATATATATATATATATATATATATATATATATATATATATATATATATATATATATATATATATATATATATAATAATTTACGCGTTCTTGGAATTAGATCATTAAAACAATTCTTGAATCTGTTATATATTTATTGACGTTTCGACCTTCGGAAGAAGTCTTCTTCAACATCTGCTCTAAAAGATGACATTAGAAGAATTAAATATAGATAAGTAATTAATCAGTTTGTCGTGTATTTCGGGGTTAAAATATTTGTAGCTTTTCGTAGTTTTTAATTTAAGACACTTAACTATATACATTAATGAGGTCCTTACCTTAGAAAGTAGTTCATTTTATGGGGTGTTAATTTTAAATCACTGTCAAAAACACATTTTTTACTTTCTACAAACAACCACTTAACTTTAAGGACTTTATATGACTGGTAGATAGATACGGTTTAGGTTATTTACATCTGTTTTTTTCGTTTATTGCAGTGGGAGTCATCTGTATGTGCATGGATTCGACTATTCTCTTTTTTTGTATTTATTTCGGTTTTGATAATTTTAATGTTTTTGAAATCAAAGGTATGACTTTTATTCATTTCATGGTTTGTATGAGCTGTACTGTTTTTTTTGCCGTATTTATGGCCTTTGAGTCTATCTTCTAGGTATTGGCTTGTTTGCCCGACGTATATTCCTTCGCAGTTATTACATTTGATTTCGTAGACTATGTTACTTTTTTTTTATTATTTGGGGTTTTGGTTTTAAGCCTGGAAAAATTGAATGAGAGCAGATTATATGATTTGTGACCTAACCAAATTTTGTAGTTTTCCAAAAGTTTTTTTAGTGGTTGGGATAGTCCATTTATAAACGGTAAAGCAATATATGTATTATGGTTGTTGTTAGTTGTTTTTTAGTGTTCCGTACAGAACACTTATAAGATCACTTCGGTGTCTGTCCGTCTGTCCGTCTGTCACACCTGATTTTCTCCGAAACTATTTGTCGTAGAAAGTTGAAATTTGGTAGTAATATAGGAATTGATGGCCTTATCAAAGCCATGTAGTTTTGAAAGTTAAATTTTTACTTAAGGGGTTAGTTTTGGGGGGTGAAATCGGAAGTGAAAAAAAAAAAATTTTTACTAGGTAATCGAGTGTGGTGTCAAATGAAAGCTTGTGAAAACACGAGTAAAATATATATATATATATAAATGTAATACTTGCGCGCACTTTTCTTTGTATTATTTTTAAAAAAATCGCGAAAAATCGCTGTCCACCCGCCTTATCTCGGAAAGTACTCATCAAAAAATTTTGAAAAAATTCTGGAATATTCTCCACGGGGCGTAGATTGAACGAAAATTATCACGAGTGCATTACCTGTAATAATTTATCTGGTATATAAAAAAAAAAAACAGAAATTTCAAGGTCATCAGATTTCAGTAAAGATTGGAAATAAACTTTGTTGAAAACTTATTTGGGGTGTGTTTTGTGAAGTCACTGTTCATTTTATATCACCGTAACATAAATTTTGATTTAAGGAATTCGTTTTGAGGGGTGAAATCGGAAGTGAAAAAAAAATTTTTTTACTAGGTCATCGAGTGTGGTGTCAAATGAAAGCTTGCGAAAACACGAGTAAAAAATATATATATAATGTAATACTTGCGCACACTTTTCTTCGTATTACTTTTAAAAAATCGTGAAAAATCGCTGTCCCCTACCTTATCTCGAAAAGTACTGATCAAAAAATTTTGGAAAAACCCTGGAATATTCTCCACGGGGTATAAATTGAACGAAAATTATCATTACCTTTAATAATTTATCTGGCACAGAAAAAAAAAATTTCAAGGTCACCAGTTTTCAACTCATTTGGGGTGTGTTTTGTGAAGTCACTGATCATTTTATACCACCCTAACAAAATTTTTTATTTCAAAAACAATCAACGTACGGAACACTAATTGTGCAAGTTCAACTTGCACTTGACCGGTTTTTTTTTACTTATTATGGTATTGTAAAAGTTATGTATTCATTGTTTGAAGATATATATATATATATATATATATATATATATATATATATATATATATATATATATATATATATATATATATATATATATATCTATATATATATATAATAAAGAAAGAAAGCAAAAGTTGCCGTATCTAACAAAATTCTTAAATATGAAATTAGTTGGGGAACTCGGCAAAGGGCGCAACAAGTGTTCACACCGTATTCATTTAGCCAATATTTCGGTCCTAGGTTGAGACCTTCATCAGAGCACAAACTAAAAAAGAGAGAGCGAAGCGACAATTGAAGTAGTACGGGCAAATAAACAAAAGTATGTTATTTTAATTTTAATATGTTGTTGTAGAAAAATATGTATATAATAATAAAGCTGAAAAGATCACTTACATGAGGCGGCTCCCGCCACTTTACTAATTACCGGTTAGCCTTTTTGATCCTCTTGTTTTCAGTAAATATGGTCGCCAATTTTCAACGGTTGGAATGTTTCGTTTATCTTTTGGTCCTTCTCCAAACTGTTTACCTCTGTTCCAAATTCCAGCTTGTCATATTATCCTAATTTCCATATCGGACTTAAAATTACTCCCTCTTGTATTTTCTTTTCCATTTTATTGACTTTTCAGTTTGATGATATATATTTATATTTCGTACTAAAGCCGGTCTTGTCCTGGTTGTTTTTGTTGGGTTTTGGCCCTGTGGGTATAATGTTCCCTTATTTCTGTCAGATGGCTGCCTTCTGTCAACGTTGTGTTAATTATGTCATACAAATTGCGAGTCTCAGGTGGTTAATTCATTATCAACGTTTAGAATGTTTTGGTTATCTTTTGGTCCTTCCCCAAATTGTTTTTTCTTTATTCTAAATTCCAGCTTGTCATATTATCCTAATTTCCATACCAGACTTTAAACTTATCCCCCTTGTATTTTTTTCCCCATTTCACTTACTTTTCAATTTGATGATATATACTTATATTTCGTACTAAAGCCGGTCCTGTCCTGGTTGTTTTTCGATGGGCTGTGGCCCTGTAGGTATAATGATCCCTTGCTTCTGTCAGATGGCTGGTTCCTGTCAGCGTTGTGTCAAATATGTCATACAAATGCCAAGTAACAGGTGGTTATTTAAAAATGAATTAAGTTATAATTGATAATGGCATCCAAGGTTTTTAATGGCATCCCTTTTGTAAATGCCTTTTTATTGTTTTAATATGTTAGTGTTTGGTGTAAGATTTACTTAGTTGTTAGTCGCTTTCATGTAATTGGTTTTATGGCCATTTTTGTTATATTTACATCACACCTCTCATGTAAGTGATCTTTTCAGCTTTATTATTATAAACATATTTTTCTACAATAACATATTAAAATTAAAATAACTTATACTTTTGTTTATATGCCCGTACTACTTTAATTGTCGCTTCGCTCTCTCTTTCTTAGTTTATGTCCTGATGAAGGTCCCAACCTAGGACCGAAATATTGGCTAAATGAACACTTGTTGCGCCCTTTGCCGAGTTCCCCAACTAATTTCATATATATATATATATATATATATATATATATATATATATATATATATATATATATATATATATATATATATATATATATATATACATATATATATATATATATATATATATATATATATATATATATATATATATATATATACATATATATACATATATATATATTTTATGGGTCTAGCACCCGTGCTACAGGGAAGTCCCTAAAGCGCTATAGGAGCGACACGTGTGCGGAGAAAGCGATTCACGTTTTTCTTGAATAGCTGTAGATTGTACTCGGTGGGAAACACAGTCCTGGGCAAACTATTCCAAAGGTATGATGTTCTCCATATAAAAGACTGCTTGAAAAGCGTTGTACGAGGAGTAACAAGCTGAACCTCATACGGATGAGAAGTATTAGCGCGACGTGTACTTCTAACATGCACCGCTCTGGGAGGAATTAAGCGGGCCACATCCTTGGAACACTTTCCTTGAAAGTACTTGTAGAATAGGCTCAAGTCGCCAACCGTTCTTCGATGTTCCAGCGAATCAAGGCCGCCGGTCAGTTCCAGGTCTCCAATCAGACGAACAGCTCTTCTCTGAATAGAATCCAACAAATGCAGTGTATGTTTGGGAGCAGAGCTCCAAACATGGGAGCAGAGCTCCAAACATGGGAGCCGTATTCCACAGTTGGTCGAATTTGAGCTTTGTAAAGAATTAACAGTAGTTGTGGAGTGTAAAGCTTTCTGGTTCGAAATAATATTCCCAACTTTTGAGAAGCGCTCCTTGCTATGCCTGCAACATGTTCATGCCAGGACATATTTGCTCCCAAATTAACGCCCAACAAATTGAGTGACGATGTTAGAGGAATGGAGTGCCCCGACATAACTATGTCGGGTTCAGCAACGTAAACTTTTTTAGAAAAAACTGCCGCCTGGGTTTTTGTAGCGTTAAATTCCACTTGGTTACTGTCACCCCAAGACAGCATTTCTTCCAGGTCTTTATTAAGTTGAATGACTTCCTGCTGTCTGCGGATATTCGTCTGAGTGGTCGGTGTCCGAGCGTTCAAAGTGAATGAAGAGATAAGTGTACTGTCATCTGCAAAGCTGTAGATTGGATTCTCAGTTTTTTCCAGCAGGTCGTTAATGTAAATGAGAAAGAGAGTAGGAGATAGTATGGAGCCTTGGGGTACACCGGCGTTGATAGTGAAGGTGTCCGTCGACTGCCACTCGTAAAGAACGCTCTTTGAGGAAACATGAGAGCCACAAACAGAACTTCTCAGATATACCATAACAATGTACCTTAACTACATATATATATATATATATATATATATATATATATATATATATATATATATATATATATATATATAGGAAATTCACAATATTGTGAGGGTAGCGGTCAAAAAATTTTTGGCCAAATAAAACTCTTAGTTAATAGTCTAGCTTTCGGAATATATTTCTTCCTTCATCAGGACACTCCACAAGCAAAATGGACAGTAAATTTGAGCTAATTAATGAAGCAGATGGCAAAAAAAAAACTGATTGGTATCACTGAACAGAGAATTATAGTATCAAAACTTACTTAACATGAGCTATCTTCTAGGAGAAGCATTGTTCAATCAAAAACAACTTGTAAAAAACAATTTTATACTAAAAAACTAAAAAACTACATATTAAAACTTGTTAAAAGATTACATTGTCTTAATCATTACTGGTGCAACATATGGTTTCAGGAACTGGAAAAGTGCGAAGTTAGAAAATTCCCGGCATTCTTTGACATTTGGCAGACAGTTCGCGTCTGCGTATTGTACCAAAAGGGGGCTCAACCCTGAATACGGGGGAGCAATCATAATTATAATTTTTTTTTTATTTTTATTAAAAATTTTAAAAGGAACTTGTTTGATAAAATTATCTATTTTGAAAGACTAGTGGTCGACAAGGGGGGAATCTGGAGAGGTAGATAGCTGTAGTAAGTAAGAGTACACGACGCTAAGGTCGTCCACATCAGTTTTGATGTTCATATTACCAGGTGTGTTGTGGATGGCCACCATCTCCAAAAACCTCCTCTTGTAGTTGGTCTCTGAGTACAGTATTTCAGCTTCCCCGAAATTAATCCTGTGGTCGCACTGTGTAAAGTGATGTGCCAGGGCACAAGATTGAGTGCTCCTTCTACAGTCGCTCTTATGAGATGTTATTCTCCCTTGGAGTGATCTAGAAGTCTGGCCAATGTATGAAAGCTGACAATCCAGACAAGGGATCTTGTATACAATTCCTGTCCTTTGTAGTTTGGGAACTGGCTGTTTTAAATTAGTGAATAGGCATTTGAGGGTATTATCGATCCTCGTGGCAAATTTAATATTTCGTTCTTAAATACTTCAATTAATTTAGGGGTTAAGCCCTTAATATGAGGTACGCTTCTGTATACTGTTGTGTTAGGGTCTGGGGTGACATGTGGTAGAACATTAGAGGTGAGAAATTGATTTTGAATGTTAAGAAGAGATCTATTCAGGTCGTTATTGTGAAAAAGCAAACGTTGAACTATAGAGTTGGGGTAAGAATTCTCCAGCAGAAGTGACTTAAGCTCATTTAGGGATTCTTGTCTGAGGGAAAAGTGTGTGAGTCTGGATACTCTGGCGGCCAAGGCCCCACCAGCCCCAATTTCATTTTGGTGGGATGATCCGAGAGAAAATGCAGATATCGACCACTACTTATTGGTTTCCTATACCATTTTGTGATAATTTGGTTGCTCGGCTGTCTTATTAACGTCATATCTAGAAAGGAAATGCAGTTATTAGATTCCTTCTCTATGGTAAATTGTACGTGTTGGTCAGCCAAGTTACATATAAAAAGTGTTTCTTGAACTTTATCATCTGGTATGGCCAGTATGAGGTCGTCTATATATCTCTTAACAAAAGGTGGTCGAAAGGAGAGTAGTGGAAGGGTCTGTGCCACCAGGTCATCCATCACATAATTAGCCAGGACGGGTGACAAGCTAGCTCCCATGGGAGAACCAAAAATTTGCTTATAAAACTGATTGTTGAAGATAAAGCAAGTGGAATCGAAAGTGAATTTCAAAAACTCTAAAAAAGTTTCTAGATCTATGGGGGCATGTTGAGTGATATCATCCCAGTGACTGGTTTTTGACCGCTACCCTCACACTATTGTGAATTTCCTTTTTCACGAGTCGGTCACGACTACTTCTCGTCTTTTATATATATATATATATATATATATATATATATATATATATATATATATATTTATTTATTTATTTATTTAATACAACTATCCTACAGAACAATCCAATTATAGGATAGGAACATTGAAATATAACAAGTACAAATAGCTAAGTATTTATCAAATTAGTATTTTAATAATTCTAATAACTACGCTACAAGCTAAAGAAAAACAAAAATGAAAAGAGACAGACCTAATCCACAGTTAAACATGACCTACGTAGAGATGTTATACTGCAACAGAAAATATCAACTATATGTTTGAGCCTTTCATAATTCATGCACATAACGTATATCGGCGAGTACATCAACAAGTTTGTTCTTGGAACAGGCATGTAGAAAAAGGAATGGTTTAGGCGAGCGTGTTGAGATGGCACACGGAACCTAATACTTGAGAGGGTGCAAGAGCATTCAATTTTGTTGTTCAAGATTTTATATAAAAACAAGATTGTAGCATATTCTCTATACCGAGAAAGGCTAACAATATTGAATCTTCTTAATAGAACATCATTAGGGAAACCCAATGGTGGATAAATACCATCTAATTTAAACCAGAGGAACTTCACAAATCGTCTTTGGATTTTTTCAATATGATTAATGTGGATCTCATATGTTGGGTACCAGATAACTGAACTGAAGTGTAGAGGGTTTCAATGTTTGAAAGGTCTCTAGAATTCCTCATAATGAAACCCATACACCTATAAGAAGAAGCAATGATCTCATTTATATGATCCACAAAACTGAGTTTATCATCAAACATTACACCAAGATCTTTGAAACGATAACATTTTTCAAGATCATTATGGTTTAAATTATATAAAAAATTTACTGGTAATTTATTTCGAGTGAAAGACATAGAAAGACATTTCTTTGTGTTCAAATATAAGTTATTACGAATACACCAACGATTTAAAGTATCTAGATCATCCTGAAGAGTTACACAATCATGGAGAGAGTCTATGCATCGGTATATTTTCAGATCGTCAGCATAAAGCAAAGAGGACGAGGTAAGGCCTCGGGTGATTTCATTTATTAATATGTTAAACAATAACGGTCCTAAGACAGACCCTTGAGGAACACCAGAGGTAGCATTAATAATGACCGACTCAAAACCACGATAATTTACTATCAGTTGACGACCAATTAAATAAGATTTCAGCAGGTTTAATAAATTACCATTAACTCCACAGTTTGAGAGTTTTTCCAGCAAAATACCATGGTCAAGCCGGTCAAAAGCCTTTGAGAAGTCTGTATAAACTACGTCGACTTGTCCTCCATTGTCCATACTTTCCGAAATAAATTGAGTAATTGTAACTAAATTGGTAATGGTTGAACGCCCTGGAAAGAATCCATGTTGGCTTTCAGTTATGAAAAGTTTAACATGATTAAATATAATGTCATATAGCACAATTTCGAAAACCTTTGAAAAGTTGTTCAATATTACCACAGGTCTGTAATTTTCAATGTGTCACCCTTTTTGAATACGGGACATATTTTAGACTTCTTCCAGATTTGGGGAAAGGACGATGAGTTTAAACACAGATTGAAAAGAAACGTGAGAGGCTTGGACAACACAGCTGCGCAATCCCGAATAAAAAAAGCTGGTAGACCATCGGTTCCAGCGGTCGATTTAGGTTTAAGTCCCTTTCATCTATGGTGTTAACAATTAGAGATGAAAGAGAGGGGACGTGAGCAGTTATCAGGGGGGTTGTTCCGAAACATAGAGGAATCAACATATGCCTATTGGAAGAACTTAGCAAACAAATTCACTATCTCCTGAGGAGCCGTAAGCAATTCGTTTTCAAAATACATGTTGATGGGAATACTAGTTGTCCTCCTTTTCTCGTTTAGAAAAGACCAAAATTTATTTGGGTTGATAGAGACGTCCCTTTCCGCCTCAGTAACATAATTTCTATAAGCAATCCGAACCTCGATCTTGATCTCTCTACGAAGACGTTTAAATTCGACTAGGTCACAAATATTTCTAGTACGTCTATATCTTTTCCAGGCTTGATTCTTTTTTTTGATTTTACGTATTATCGAATTATCGTACCATTTAGGATATTTGAGGGTCTTAGGGCGAATAATAGGAACATTGTTGGAGATAACTGAATTCAGTACGACATAGAATTGGTCGCAAGCGTTATCAATATTATTGAAGGACCCCAAGAATGAAAAATCGGTTTGTAGAATGTCGTTGTAAAGGGATGGGTAATTCGCTCTTCGAAAGTTGTACCTTTGAGTCTGAAAAAGGGGAAATTTATCATGAATATGCTCAACCAGAATTGACATCTGTAAGGCAGGGTGATGAAGATCCAATGGTATCAAAGGATGATCCGCACTATATACATTAAGTGGAGTTCTACTAAATACAAGATCTAACAGACGATTATTTTCGTTATAATTACGATTATATTGATTTAAAGATAAAAACTCGCATAATTCAAGTAAAGAAGAAATTTGGTTGTCACTATAAGAGGCATCCATAACATGCATGCATGCATAAGTAGGAAGATTAAAATCCCCCAAGACTAGCAAATCGTCTTCATTAGTAAAATAACCAGAGTCCAACATTTCTTCAAATAGAGTGTCATAGGCAACAGTATTACTGTTAGGTGGGACATAAATCAGAAGAATGCCAACTGCACGATGGGACAATTCCAGTCTTATGGCGATCATACCAACATTAGGAAGCGAAGAATGAAATTCAATTTTAGTTGCAATGAAGGTCTTGCTCAAAGCAAGCAGTACGCCACCACCTCTCGTAGTATTCGTTAAAGCAAAATTACGATCAGCCCTAAAGATATTGTACTGACTACTAAACAACTCAGCATCAAAGACACTAGAGTCGAGCCAAGTTTCAGTAAGTGCTATACGATCATAGGAACGAAGATAGGAAGCATTAAGAAGGTCATGTGTTTTAGTTTTCAAACCACGTACATTCTGATAATAAATAGAAAATTCTTTAAGTTTCCGCCCCAATGCTCTTAACCGCAATCCATTACTTGATTGCTATATTTTAGATGCAAGAGATGTTTTAAAAGCATCCAACTTAGTTTAATAAATAGGGCACTTAACTGCATTCCACGCTGCATGGTTAATATCTGTTTCAACTTTTGCATTAACACAGTTAATACATTTAAAATGATCAGATTTACATTTAGAAATACTGTGATTTAGAGAACAATTAGGACAGTATTCAACTGTGGATTTACAATTTTTTGAAAAATGATTTAAACCACTACATTTATAACAGAATTTTAAAGCATCATAGACAATACATGAGTCATAATCCACAAGCAACCGACCACTATTTAGAATTTTACAATATAAAAAGGAATCAACAGACAAGATTGCTTGATAAACATCGCTCCGCTTTCTAGTAGGCCATACTTTTAATACTTTACATTCACTAGAAATATCAAAAATGTCATTTTGTAGTTTAAGTTTGGCAAGCAATTCCTCAGGGCTCATTTCTTCGCCAATACCAACCAACTTTATTCTCGGATTTGAACTCCTCACTTCCCTAATCTCATATTCATCAGCTAAAGCATTATTTGCAAGATTTTTAAATTTTTCAGCATCGTTTGCACCATCACACTCAATCAAAATACCTCCATCATTAATGTTTTTAACTCTCGACATTCGAATATTTGCATCAACAAAGTCAATGTTTTGTTTAACCTTAGATTTGGTTTCACTGTTTGATTGACCGGCTGCCTTGGGCCTAATGGAAACCATGGCTTTACGCTTAACAGCGCCAGCATAGCTTTTACCTTCAGAACGACACTCTAAAGCAGGCACGGCAGAAAGAGAGTTCTCCACCTTCTCAATTAAGTGAGATTTAACATCAGAAAACACTTGAAGAACATCAGTGACTAACGTGTCCATTTTGTTACTAATTCTATCCATAAGTACAGTTTCAAAATTATCTTTCTACTTCGTGCAGTCAGGACAGTACCAAAATAAACCGGGCGTTTTTATATGCCTTAAGATTTCAGCCGGAACACCAATACATCCGACGTGATAAGAATTTTGGCAAAAACCACGACAAGAAATACTGGGCTTGATACGGCTAATAGCTGTTTCACAATGATTACATATGTTAGCCATGTTGGTCCAATTAAATCACTAAATAGATAATTACATTATAAGATTTTAAAGTTCACAAGGCACAGTAGTAAAATGTATGGACTTTAAAAAGTTTTAACTTGCCACTATTAATATATATCTAAAAGTAGTTATTTTTTGCTGCCTATTGTTATTGTTGGGATTAAACTGATAACAGAACTATTGTCGTCTATTGTTTGACACTAAATTAATTGTAATTATTTTGTTTATGGACCGATTACACTAAAACTTAGCACATATGTGGACAATCACAAGGTCTACCCACCAGCACATTTACGCGAATCTACAGGCACTACTTCCGAACTTATTGAGGTTTCCGACAGAGCAACATATATATATATATATATATATATATATATATATATATATATATATATATATATATATATATATATATATATAGATATATATATTCTTGAGAGAAGAGAGTTGTAGTTTATCATTACAATCTGAAAAAAACTGGTGCGTGTATCAGTGCGTACACATGCAAAAAGTGAAGCTTCTATGGGTACTACACACTTTTTTGCCTATTTTATTCGATGTTTAAAATAAATAGGATCAGCAAAAGAAAATTTATTATTATTATGATTATTATTATTGACATTAGAGAATTTGAAAATTAGTTATTTATTTCAAAAAATAATGTATAATAGGTTCGTTATTTATAACATAATTTATTTGAAATATTTTTTATCGAAAAAAAATCTTTTAATAATTTAATCCGTAATTTTATTAACTATAAAAAAAAATAATTTTAAAATATAGTAGTTTCAAATGAAATTAATAAATTATAAAATTGAAGACAACAATCTGAAAATTGTTGTGTTTTCATATATACATGTGTATATATAGCTTTGTATGTACACGACTGTGTATCATCTGCTACTACACCTTCCGGTAGTATTAGTATTAAACTGTATATTTACCATTACGGGAATCTTTTAATGCTTCTGAAGATACTGGTAAAAAAAAATCCTCAAAAGAATACAGAAGCGATCATAAGAAAATTATTAAGAGGAAGAAACGAGACGATGAGTGTCGGGAGGGAGAAATGTTGTTACGAGAACATGACCATTTCAGGGTTAACACCTTCTTCCCAATATACAACTACTTGTTGGACGAGTTGAGGAGGCATAAATCTTCGCATGACGCAATAACCGCCAATTTTACATTCTTATGCAAATTTGATACAATGTCTGAAGCGGAAGTTAGAGTTAACGCCATAAAACTCCGAAAATTATACCCGATTGATATTGCGGATGATTTACAAGAGAAATGTGTTCTTTTAAAACAATTCTTGCCGTCACATGGAAACAAAATTAGTTTAAGGCAACTTCACCCATTTATTAAGCAAAAGGATTTGAAGTAAACATTCCCATAAACAGAAATAGCATTACGTATGTTCATGTGCACTGCAGTGACAAATCGCAGTGCAGAACGTTCGTTTTCTGTACTCAAAAGAATAAAAAATTAACTGCGTTCCCTGATCAGCGAAAAACGTTTGAACAGTTTAGCCATCCTTAATACAGAAGGTGACTTATATATTGTCGAATTTGTCAACCAATTTGTAAATATTTAATAAATGGTGTTTATTCTTTTGTATGGCCTTTTTTCATCATTAAAAGATTTTTGCTTTTTTTTGTTAATTTATAGGCCGGCAAACATTAAAAGCCCAGGGCGCCAATTCTTAAAATACGCCACTGCGTCTTTCACCATCTTCCTCTTAGACAATATCGCCCAAAAACTGTAAACTCTAGTCCTACTACAAATGTTGTCGAAAACAAGGAGAGCTCAGCTTCAAGCAGGGCAGAACAAGGCCCTGAGGATGATCACGGGAGCCCCGTAGTTCATGAGCAACCGTCAACTTCACAGGAACCTCGGTGTGCCTACCGTAAAAGCACACATGCGACAAGTTCAACAAAAGTTCCTCGAGAAGGCGTCCCAGCACCCCAACCCGTGCATCAGGGACGCCTTCCGACTCCCACCTCAAGCCAGCCGCCAGATCCCGAGACCGTCGGACCCGCTGCTGCTCTCGGACGAAGACGACCCCCCTCGCCCGCCGTGACAAGAAGATTGTCATTCTAGGTTAAGTTTAAATTAGTCCTAATTTAAGACATTGTTACGTACTAGTTTAAGTTAGCGTAAGTCTTAGTCTAAGGTATTTTTAGTCTTAGTTCTAAGTCCTAGCATTAAGAGACTCATGTACATACTAAACACATTTCCTAGGTTAAGTTAGTATAGGATTCCTATTGTAAGAGCTTAGGTTAAGATAGAATAAGTTTACATTTAGTATTAGAAATTATTTTTATACTTTCACAATTATAAGATAGAGGCCTTGCCTATCTTGGAAATCAATAAAGACAATGATACAAACGTTGTACCAAATTTAAAATCGTTGTTTCATTCCGTTCAAGAGAAATCCTACCAACAGACCGACACACAGTCAGATCTATGGAAACAACTATGTTTTTGGTGATCTAGGAATCCTAAATCACGAAGAAATGCAAAATTATCGGATGTTGATTTTTTACAAATATAAGTTTAAATTTTAAAAATCTTATTTATACAAATATAATTTTCATATCATATTATCTCGTTAAAAAGAAACCGATATGTTTGAAGATAGAAAAAAAACCGGCCAAGTGCAAGTCGGCAATTAGTACGTTGATTGCTTTTTAAAATAAAAAGTTTTGTTACCGAGGTATAAAATGCTCAGTGACTTCACAAAACACACCCAAAATGAGTTGTCAACAAAGTTTTTTCCAATCTTTACTTACTGAAATTTTTGTTCTTTACTTACTTACTTAATCCTTATGCCTTTCTACCCCTTTTTATTAAGAGTGTAAGGCCCGTGGAGTTGAGTTATTCTATATTTGTCTTTTCCATATTTCCTTCTATATTCTTCCATCCTGTTTAAATTGCCGATTGCCTCTTTTGTTTCTTCTGTATTAGTTTCTTCTGTTTGTGAAAGTTCTGTATTTTGATCCGGTATTATGTCTCTATGTTGATTTTTGTATGCTATGTCATTCTCATCTGATCTTTATAGCATTCCCTCGATATTTCCATAATTTTGTCTTCTTTTATAATATTTCCTTCTAATTTTTTGCATCCATTTCCTTTTCTTTCTGTTTCTGTGATTCTTACATAGTGCATTTGTTGTTCTTCTGTCAGTTCATCCTCTTTTCCGTTTATACCCCTATTATTCCGTGTTCTCAATCTAATAACTCGATAATTATTTCCCATTTCTTTCTTTCTATCTATTTCTTTGATTATCTTCTGGTTTGTATTCCTTTTACTAGTCCTCTCTTCCGTATCCTTTATCTTTGACAGGATCGTCACCAATCTACCTATCTCTCTCCTTTTTCTCAGTTTTTTTTTGTTTTGTTCTTCTTTGTTTGTTTTTTCAGTTTTTCTTCCTCAATGTCCCATTTATATTCTCTTCCTCCGATTACGATTTTTTGATATCCTATTTTCACCCTTTTTCTATTCTTTCTCTTGTTCTTTTGTTAAATCGTTGTTTATGTAAACTCTCTCTCTCTTAGGTTTCTCAGTTTGTTTTTATTTTTCATTACAGCTTCTTTATCTCCCGTGTTTCCAAGTTCTATCTTGTATATAGCCGCTTCTATTTTTATCACACCTTTAATCTGTACTTTTGTGCCCATACTCTCTCTCCATAAAATGTTCTACACCCCTTTTTAGATCTGGTTGGCTATTCGCTTCAAATATCACTCTCGATATTACAATATTACTCCCTACGTTGTCTTTTTCCAGTCTACTCATCTTCAAATCCATACTTCTCATGTTTTCTCTAATTGTCTTATTTTCCTCTTTCAATACTTCATTTTCCTTTTTTCGTTCCTTCAACTCTTGTTGGTATCCCTTCTGATCTTGTTTTAAATCCTTTATATCTGGCATTAGCTCTCTGATCATTTCTATCAAATTGTCTATCTTATCTTCTTTTTCGTTTTTCTCTTTCTGTAGTATTCTCATCAGCTTTTTACTCTTCTTGAATAACCCCATTGGCTCTTCATCGCTATCCATTGTTCTTTCTGTTATAAAAACTTTACGAGCATTCCTCGTATATTCCATTTTCAAACACGGGAGAAAAAGAAAAAAACTGTTGTTTATACTTCTTATTGCCGTAAACAGCAAAACGATCGAGGTCGTCGCTTATCGTTCCGTTAGCTTCATACAATTTCACAGAATTATTCTAATAAACCTCCAAATTTTTTACTTATTGTCTTAATTCTAACACTACACTCTGCTTTATATAGTCCCTCTCGTTTACAATCAACAAAATAATTAAGTAGATCGAAAATGCTACCGTAATAATGCTCGTTGAACGAGTTGACTATTGCCTGGCGTTCGATTCACATGCACACACTACGCGATCCGAAACTCAACTCCTTGTTTTTTTTTATATACCAGATAAATTATCATAGATAATGCACTCGTGATAATTTTCATTCAGTCTACACCCTGTAGAGAATATTCCAGGATTTTTTCAAAATTTTTTGACCATTACTTTTCGAGACAAGAGGGGGCAGTGGTTTTTCGCAATTTTTTAAAAATAATATAAAGAAAATTATGCACAAGTTTTACATTATATATATTTTTGAACAAGCTTTCATTTGACACACCGCTCGATGACCTTTTTTTTAACCATTGCCAAATTTTTTCACTCCCCAAAACCAACTCCTTAACTCAAAATTTAATTTTTAAAACTATACAGCTCTGATGAGCCTATCAATTCCTATATTAGTGCCAAATTTCAACTTTCTGTGTCAAATAGTTTCGGAGAAAATCGGTTTTGACAGACAGACAGATGGACAGACACTGGAATGATCTTATAAGTGTTCCGTACGAAACACTAAAAATAGTGATGTCAGCTGTTGTAACTTTTTATTGGCGAGAACAACAACTTTCATAAATGTTTTATGTCATTTGTTTCATTAAATCTCTACTTATAGTGGTGGGAATCACGGTGTGTTGCGATTAACCTTTATGTTTGATTTGGTAACTGAAAATCATCAAATGCTTTGAGAAGCTTACGGTAATGCATACTTACCGGATCCTCAAGTATGCTAGTAGTTTAAGCGATTTCAGAGTGTTTGATAAACATCAGAAGACTATAAAAGATCAAACTTCTCAACAAATGGACTGAATGAAGTCAAAACTGAAATGTACGAGGTTTTATCAAACCAAAACCGAAATCGATTGATTGATAAATTGGGAATTCCTAAAAATTTTGAAATATGCACAACGTGTAAGGATTCAGACTTTCTTGAAGCCATCATTACTGGTGATGCAACGTGGTTTCTTCGAACACTGTGAGATTTTTTTTACCAAAAATCCAAGTTAGTGCGTTCTTTGACGTCACATTGATTTATCCATGAAAGAAGAACATAATTATTACACGGTAGGGAAAACAACCCTCGATGATACTCTAAACTCCATTATAGAAGAACTATTTACCGAAAATGTTAAGGGCTGTATATATTAGAAATAAATGACAAACATAAGCTATTTGTGTTTTATTTTCTGTTAAAATTTGGGTTTATTTTTGGACCGACGGTGCATAAATTAACTATTCAGTAGGTTCAATTTTCTGTTAGACAAAAAAAATATTATCTAATACTTGTATACTAGTATTTTTGGAAGTCGATTTTTTTTTTTTTTTGAATTTCTTTATTGCAATCTTGAAAAAAAAAAATTCTGTATTAAAATTGTTATTTATTTTAAAGCGGTATTACTGACGTATTTGACTTTAATACATATCTATGATAACCTTAAAAACCAAAAATCCAATTCTACGAATCTGTTAATATTTTATATAAAAAGCGGTGTCCGGACATTTAATTAAAATATTAAATACATTTTCAGATTATATTATTATAATAATAGTTGAACAGACCAATCCTTTTTGTACATATATATATATATATATATATATATATATATATATATATATATATATATATATATATATATATACATATATACATATATACATATATATATATATATATATATATATATATATATATATATATATATATATATATATATGTATATATATATATATATATATATATATATATATATAAATATATATATATATATATATATAATATATATATATATATATATATATATATATACAGTTACTCACAGCTTAAATGATGCAGTCGCTATAAGAAAAGACTAACTGGTCTCAGTCCCTCTTTATTTATTTGGAAAAAACAACTTATTGAAATTAAATTAGAGTCTTCTAAAAAAATATGAATTACTTAAATATGCCTTACTTAATTAACAATAAATAATTAATCAAACCATATGCAATTTTAACGTCACAGCTTAAATGATGCAAAATAACAACTCAAACTACAATTTCTGAGAGAAATTTAATTATTACTCATTACAGGAATGGATACAGCCATAGAGACATAGCCAAAATGGTAAATAAATGTCCGTCAACTGTTCAGCATATCATTGAACATTACCGGAATGAAAATAGAGTCGAGAATAAGTCAAGGTTGGCTCCAAATAAGATCTTTAATGAACTTGAAGAAAGATGGATTTTAAGAGAGGTATCAAATAATCCAAAAAAAGTGCGCCAAAGTTGTGCGCCGAGGTGGAAAGACAGTTTGGAAAAAGGTGTAACCCCGAAACAGTTCGACGAATCTTGCGAAATAATAATTTACATGGTCGAACTGCTAGAAATAAGTCTTTCATTAGCCAAAGAAATAGACGCGTGAGACTGGAATTTGCCAGAGAGCATATCAATAAACACTTGAACGTCTGGAATTGAGTAATATTTGCCGATGAGACCAAAAATAAACTTATTTGGGTCCGATGGAAAAATATCAGTGTGGAGAAAGCCTAACGAAGAATTAAAATTGAAATATGTGAAAGCTACGGTAAAGCACGGTGGAGGTGGAGTGATGTTATGGGGCTGTATGTTATCTGCAGGAGTAGGTAACATGCATTTCGTCGAAGGGAATATGAACCAATATGTGTATTTGGATATACTAAGGCAGCATCTCGTCGCTAGTGCACAAAAATTAGATATTG
>CM032452.1:11666870-11691208 GCA_019049505.1 Pachyrhynchus sulphureomaculatus | reverse complement strand
GAGTCGAATAAATCAGAAAAAATAAGAAAACATGTTAACAAGTAAATTCATTTAGTCTATAAAAATTCAAAAATGATAAGAGATAAATGTTGAAAACATGTTTTTAATAACAAGTATCTGGTTTTTTTACATTGGCAATCGATCGGACGAGCAGTCAGCACGATTGATTGTTTTGACGTGTGTTGCTATTTAATATATCAGCAAGTCGCGATCTTGTGGAGTCTCTGGTATGTCTCCGAATATATCAAAAGTTGCAAAATGCTCTCTTTGCAAATCTACGATAAAGAGTTCACCTGCCATTTCTTGTAATCTCTGTCTGGCCTGGTTTCATAAGGGATGCTCTTGGCTTACGGGGAGGGAGTTTAATCAGCAAGCCACTTTTTGGAAAAAATCCAGAACAACCACCTGAACTGATAGCCTTAACGAAGGAAATGTTGCTAATGGATCGGGTGAAACTACCCAAAAAAATGCCACCGTCTCTCGATTGACCCCGGACATCTGATCTTTCTCCGTATGGTTCCCCTAAGGGGTTGAGCGCTCCCGTAGTACCTGATGTAATTATGAGGGAATCCATGAGTGAATTAAATGATAGGCATATGCGTCAGAGGAAGCTCATGATTTTCGGTGCTGGGGAGAATTCCTCCGCGGATGATCGGTCGGGGAGGAATATGGATATTGCGTTGGCTACTGAAATTATTTAAAAAAACTTACCCCAGGGCGAGCATCCAAACATTGGTAGAGGGTCACCATTCAAGACTAGACCATTAAAGGTGATACTAGAGTCGGCACATACCCTTGTGAACATTATTAAGCATGGGGGACAGCTGAGAAAAGTTGACACTTATTAGTGTATTTCTGTCCATTTCGATAAAACGCCTAAAGAAATCGAAGAATGAAAGACTGTAAATGTAATCTTAAAGTCCCGCCTGCAGAATGGGGAAACGGATCTTAAGATAAAATATGTGCGGAGCATACTGGAAATTGTTATGGTTATCAATCAAAAAAACTAAAATCCTCAGGTAATCCGAAGAACGCATATAATAATTATAAAATTTATTACCAGAGTGTGAGGGAGTTGAGAGCTAAGATGCAGCAGTTAATGCAGGCTGTGCTTCTGTGCCGATATCATGTGTTTGTTTTGACAGAGACTTGGCTGGATGAGAGCATCGATGTCGCCGAGTTGTAGTTGAGAGACTATAATATATTTCGAAAGGACCGGTCCGACCTGACGAGTTCTAAACGCCGTGGCAGTGGTCTGCTGATTGCTGTTCATAAGACTCTCCATTCGCGAGAGATTGGTCTGGTTGGTGTTAATGTCGAATAGTTATTTGTTCAGATTAGAGTGAGCTTTAACACTGTAATTATTGGTGGAGTTTACTTTTCCCAATGCTCCATTGAATGTTTACGAGGATCATTGTGTTACTATTGATGAGGTATTGAGCAAATATGTGTTCTCGTGGGACGATTATAATCTGCTTGGTGTGGCATAGTCTAATTTTAATAATAACGGCTTCGTCGGGAGTGGTAGAAGCCCTTCTGTTTTGTACAATGCTTTATCCTTTCATAATTTCATCAATCAATAATGTTAGAAACTGCAATGTTGTTTTACTTGATCTCCTGTTGCCAAACAGTCACACTGCGCGGATTCTCTTGGCTGGGGAAATTTTGCTGCCTCTTGATCAGCATCATCCAGCTCTTATCTCGGTGATCCATGCTTGTTCAAGTCCGCAGATTCTTCAATATGATTCTCTTTTTTACTTCAAGAGAGGTAATCTTGATGGATTGAATGATTTTCTGGCTGGCGACGTTTGGGACGATGTGTTGAGTACGGCCGGTGATTTGGCTTCTATGCTGGACCGATTTTATGGAATCTTGTATTCTGGAATTGGCCAGTTTGTCCCGGTTTCAAGGCTGAAAACCCCCAAATTCCCCCGATGGTATGTCAGTGAACTGTGTCTAGCTGGCCTTTTTACGTTTACGCGAACAACGCAAGATAAGTAGCGAGAGATGTTTTCAAAACTTTGTCCATGAAACGGAAAACTCGATACCATAAAATCTTTTTGGAATTTTGTTAGTGCTAAGCACTCAGATAACAGGTTGCCACGGTCCATGTTTTTGGGTGAGTCAGAGGGCAGCTTACCCATTGAGATTGCTTCTCTTTTGTCCAAACACAGTCTTCAGGCTGGATGTTCTTGAGATGCTTCCCGATTCGGTTGCTAATACTGTTACGATCATGAATGACTGCGTTATTAATTTGAAGAAAGTTTATAGATTCCATGGCTTTTTGAAAGTCGATGGGGGTCCGGGGCCTGATGGCATTCCACCCCTTCTTCTACATGTCTGCGGATGTTCTCTTGCCAAACCGTTGTTAATACTTTTCACCTCCTCCCTAAGAGACGGCATATTTACAAATCGTTGGAAACAAAGTTATATGACACCTATTTATAAAAAGGGTAACAGGTCTAACGTTTTAAACTATAGACCAATAAGCATCTTAAGCACCATTCCAAAATTGTTCGAGAACATTATTACAGATCTAATAAAGCGCAAGGTCACATCGGGTTTGATTCAGCAACAGCATGGCTTTTGCAGCGGAAGGTCGATTACTACCAACTTGATGTGCTTTGCACAGTTTGTTTCGAGAGTTTTGGAGGGGTACTTGCAGGTTGATACAGTCTATACGGATTTCTCCAAGACGTTTGATACTGTGAGCATAAGAGTGTTGTGTGCAAAATTGGGCTCATTTGGTTTTGGGAGTTGATTGTTGAAATGGCTGGTATGCTATCTCACAGGCAGACAGCAGGCCGTTCGTATAAAGGGTTCTCTATCCGAGTACTTTGAAGCTACCTCTGGTGTCCCTCAAAGCAGCCATTTGGGTCCCCTTCTGTTTAATATTTTTATTAACGATGTTGCTACCTATGTAAAATGTCCGTTTTATTATTTGCGGACGACTGTAAGATTTATAAAGTAATAGGCTCTTTATCAGATTGTCACCAGTTACAGAATTGTCTCGATTCTTTTTCTGTTTGGTGTAGAACTAACCACCTGGGTCTCAATATCGACAAATGCCAGGTTCTGTCCTTTTACAGAAGCAACTCTTCTGTTGTTTTTCCATATTGCTTTAATGGACAGACCTTGAAGTCCGTGGATAGGATTAGAGCTCTTAGTGTCATTCTTGATCAAAAATTGAGCTTTTATTATCATTATGATTACATTATTAATAAATCAACAAGCGTACCGCCGGGCGTTTCTATAATATTGGCACTTTAATACTATTATACCGGACCCTAGTCAGAGCGGTGTTGGAGTATTGCTCCCCAGTTTGGTCCCCTTATTATGAGAGTCATATTCATTCCATCAAGAGGGTGCAGAATAGATTATTGCGTTTCATTTTAGATGGGCTTCATATCCAACAATCCAGTTATTCCGCTACAGCTTCGAGGTCAGTTGCTTTCCTCCCGAAGCTCTCGACAAGAAGGTTAGATGCGGAACTGATATTTTTGTATAAAATAATTAATTCAGTGATTGCTTTAATATACCCAGAGGCAATCTTCGCCATCATGATCTCTTTTGCATCCCCTTCCATCGCACGAATTATGGGATACATTCTCCCATTCATAGAGCTTTGAGGACTTGAATTCATTGGTCCCAGCTGCTGAGGGCTCTGTAGAAGTTCTACTTGATCAGTTTTTACTATTGTTAATACTATTATTGTTTTTATATTTCTGAGGTTAGTTTTTTCATTACCGGCATCTATTTTATATATTTTGTTATTGAAGATGTTTGTCTGTTTGTTGAGTATTTTTATTTAGACTTAGTCTTTGTCACGTGTTTGTTTTTTTTAATACTTTTGTATCTGCATTTGAATCTGTTTTAAAATTTACTACAATGGGTTTCCCGTAAAATTTGTATAAATAAATATATATATATATATATATATATATATATATATATATATATATATATATATATATATATAAATATATATATATATATATATATATATATATATATATATATATATATATATATATATATATATATATAAATATATATATATATATATATATATATATATATATATATATATATATATATATATATATATATATATTATACATATATATATATATATATATATATATATATATATATATATATAATAATATATATATATATATATATATATATATATATAATAATAATAATAGATAATATTTTTGTTGGGTTTTGGTTGTAATTTAAAACAAGATTTACTATTGGTTACAACAACATTTCGCACATTTTGTTGTGCTTTTTCAAGTTTATTCTTTACTCAAATTTTTTACATTAAATCAAATTTTCTAAAAAACACTTTCACAGGTATACGTTAAAATTTAAAATTGTCTAAAAATATTTACAAAAATAATAATTTAATTCAGTGACATACCTTGGAGTTTCTTTTTTATATGAACTGATATCACCTGATTGATATTTTAAAACAGTCTTATATTCTTTTATTATTTTTTATTTTTGAGATTAGATTCTGTTTTTTTGTTGGTTCGTATTTTATACAAGATGTTTGTATATATTCTATATAAGACCGTTCAATTCTTATGTTTTGATTATAGTTAGCAGTTTAAGATTTGTTTTTTATATTTATTTATTTAATTAGATTATGGTAGATTTTACTTAAGCTCTTGATATCTTTTTTATCATTTATTGTTCCTTTTTCTCGTTTTATTTCAATCATCTCTTTGAATATTAACTTTGTATAGTTTGGTTCCTGTGTTAAAATCTTTGTGTTCTTGAAATCAAATTCATGTCTTGTTTGTGTTTTCATGTTTATGTAGTGCGCGTTTAAATTCAGCATACCAGTAAATGATGAGTGATTTTCCAGTGACAGAGTCACCATAACACTTATCAAGACATTGCTTTGCTTGAACGGTATTTTTTTCCCATCAGAAAATAGTGTTTAATCAACACATGAAATTCGATTTTTTTTCCATTGTTTTGAAAATATCAAAAATAGCGTCACTAAAACCACTATAACTTGTAAACTAATCATTGAAATGTCATGAAATTTTGACACATGTTGTTTGAAGGTTAATATTTCCTAAAAGTCAAATGGTTTTTTTTAACTTTTCGGCCTACGTGTTACACTTTTTAAAATAAAATACACTTATTTCGGTCTCGCAACCATTTTCGAAGAGTTTTGCAATAAGACTAAACTTAAGTTCAAAAAGATATTGCATACAATTAACCAACAAAATGTAATACCTTTTAGAACTTAAGTTTTATCTTATTGTAAAACTCTTCGAAAATGGTCGTGAGGCCCAAAACACGTGTCAGAAAGATCTGAATAATTTCAGTGAAACAGTTATATGTATATATGTATATTATATATATATATATATATATATATATATATATATATATATATACATATATTTATATATATATATATATATATATATATATATATATATATACATATTTATTTATACAAATTTTACGGGAAACCACATTGTAGTACAATTTTAAAACAGGTACAAATGCAGATACAAAAATATTAAAAAATTAAAAAATATTAAAAATTAAAAAGACAAACACGTGACAAAGACTATGTCTAAATAAAAATATTCAACACACACATAAACATCCTCAATAACAAAATATATAAAATAGATACAGGTAATGAAAGAACTAACCTCAGAAATATAAAAACAATTAGTAACACTGATCAAGTAGGACCTCTACAGAGCCCTCAGCAACTGGACCTAAATCCCGAGACAGAGCTGTTAAACATATCGAGCCGCCCATCCAATGAATTCCAAGTCCTCAAAGCTCTATGAATAGAAGAGTGCCTCCCATAATTCGTGCGATGGAAGGGGATGCAAAAGAGATCATGATGGCGAAGATTGCCTCTGGGTATATTAAAATTTATTTTAGCTAGTAGCTGAGGACAGTCAGTGATTCCATTAATAAGTTTGAAGATAAAACATGCATCATAAAGGGATCTTCTCATTTCCAAAGTATGTAACCCTAAGGTCCGCATGACAGTCTTATGATAATTCACAAGTGTACCGTTGCACTTGAGTGAGGAAAATCTCAAAAATTTATTTTGCACTCTTTCGATTATTCCCTTCTGCAACTCATAAAATGGAGACCAAATTAACGTCACATATTCCAAGTTTGCTCTCACAAGAGCACAATACAACACTCTCAAAACAGTCATAGAGAACTGCCCGCAATTTCTCAAAACAAAACTCAGCATGCTTAGCCCTTTCTGGCTAAGGGCAGATATATGCCTTGTAAAAGTAAGTCTTTCATCGAAAACAGCCCCAAGGTCCTTTGCTGAACTCCTGTAAGGAAGTTGAACCCCTTCAATCGAGTATGAGGATGGGACTCTATGTTTCCCCCCTATAGAAGCTAATGGTAAAACATTTGCTTACATTTAAAAATAGATGATTGGACTGGGTCCACTGCCAAACCAGGTCAAGGTCATCTTGAAGCGCTACAACGTCCTCAACACTACCAACCCGCCGATAGATCTTCAAATCATCTGCAAACATAAGCCCCGTTGAGCGATGCAATGCCGATAAGAGATTATTTACAAACAAAATAAAGAGCGGGGGACGCCCGATGAAACATGAATAATACTGGATGACAAACCATTCATTCTCACAGTCCAACCAACCAAGCTATGATCTGCTCAGAGAATCCCAAGGAAAGAAGCTTACTCAATAAGATCTTAAAGTTAACTCTGTCAAAGGCTTTGGAGAAGTCAGTGTAGATAACATCGACCTGATCACCCCTCTCCAACGGTGCTGTTCGAAGTCAGACAACCCGACAGTCATTGTCAATATACATCCTGGAAAAGTGCTTCGCAAATAAGTTGACAATGTCAACACTGGAGTGCGCCATAATTCCATCCAGGTACATGCTATTCGGGAGATTAACCGCATTTCTTTTACTATCGACAAACCTCCAGAAGTATTTAGGGTTGTCAATAAGAGAACTTTCCTCTCGAATACGATGTGCCTCATGACACTTTCTAGACTCAGCCTTACAGAGAGAACGGAAGTGCCTGAAAGCTACATAATCATCATACACTCTGGTTTTTTGTGGGCAGCCTTCTTTTTACAAATTAGATCCTTTAATATTGGGGTGAACCATTTAGGAAAGCTTGAGTTCTTTACCCGCCTGACCGGAACAAGGCAGTCAACGCAGTAATACAGACTCTCATAGAATTTATCCACTGCATCATCCAAGTCCAAACCACAAAAATATTCCACCCAGTCATGCGAGATCAAAAAATCATTAATGACAGGGTAATTAGCATTACGAAAATCGAGACATAGCTCATCGAACTCGGAGGTATCAAAAGACAGCCCGACCCTCAAGCAGTATGCTCTATGATGTAGAGATTCAGGTAATAGTATATCTTCAGCCTGACAAGCCTCAACATCTGGTGAGAAATAGAAAAATAAATCTAAGAAAATATTTCTAAAATTAGGCACTTTAATCACTTCATATAAGTTTAAGAAACATAAGGTTTCTGCTAGCATTAAGGCAGGTGAATTCTCCGCGCACTCCACAGTAACGCCATAAGTCTCATTTTTCCAGATGGCATTGGGTAAGTTGAAGTCCCCAAATATCGCAAATTCAGCAACTGGGATGGACTCTGCTAGCCCTTGAGCAGACAAACAATGTTGCTCATATTTATCATGCGGGGAATTAGGCGGAATATAACCCCCCCCCCCCCCAACGATAATATACTTGGACCTTGTTCTGATTTCCACAGAGATCTGCTCCGCCATATCATAGAATACAGCTAATTTCCTGGACTGAAGCTTATTTGACACTGCAATCAAAACACCTCCCCCCTTACTTTTATCACTGGTTGTTGGTCCCCTGTCTAGGCGATAAGCATTGTAGCCATCAAAAGAGACCTCACCATCGGGAATGCCCTTATGAAGCCAGGAATTATTACGGAATAATCCGACATATACAAAGCTTCTCTGATATCAGGCAACTTTGAGCACATCTCACCTACATTCTGACAATAAAGGGTTAAGTCATTGCACTACGCCGGCTGGGTGTCCCGTTTTTTTTGGAGGTCGATTCTTCTCTCGGTAAATAAGCCCAGCGATGGATGGAACCCCATTACGATATCTTATACCGAGATTCGTCTCACCCTCATTCCAATTCTTTGTATAATCCCTTTAGGTGATTCCTCTGAATCTTAGTGAGGTCATTTCTAATGTCAATGCCTAAGGCCTTCAGTTTGGTTCTCTGCTTCAAGCAATGAGAAGCAGTAGTAGGGTCTGGGAAGATAACTTTCATTGGCCTATTTGAGCCCAACGTACACTCAATCCTAGAAACCTTAAAGTTGATAGACTCGCCAATATCAATTTTATTCAGCAAATGGACTATTTGAGTTTTATCAAGATCAATCATTTCCGATGAAATTCTGGATGCACTCTCTTCCATGTTAAAGACGATGATGTTTTTGGCACGGTCACTGCGCTCCTGTAACTCGAGGTATGGATCGATAATAAATGCTCTATCAGTCGGATTATCAGGCTGCTGAGTCTGGCGCAAACCCTCATGATTATCTCCTGGGAGGCGGCTACGGAGCTCTGTAATTTCAGCTTCGAGAGATACAATTTTTTTCGTCACTAAGCCGCTGGGCCCCCCGCAATTCGGCAAGACTTGCCTGAATATCATCCTTCTGAATTGCTAGAAGGTCAACAATGTGGGAGATGGCGGAAAGAATATCCTTATTAGAGGTATTGGTTTTCTTTAAAAGGTGTCCTAATTGGTCCTTGATTGCAGCCACTCTTTTGGGGGCGTCAAGCGTAACCGAGTCTTCGAGACCAGCCGTGTCATAAATGGACATCCTTGCGGCGGAACCCATAGACCTAGATCCTCTGAAAGTTGTTATGTTCTGATCAGTGGGTGCTATAACGTTGCCAGAAGTCGTGGGGCCCGACGAAACTCTCCTAATTTCATTAGACTTGCAGGAAGCACAAGACCATTCGTGGGCACTAGTTTTCTTAAAATGTGACGAAAGTTTATTAAACTGTTGATTAGACAGCCCCGAACAACTCTTGTGAATCCAAGCACAGCAGGAAGAGCACTCGACAGCGTGCTATTTCGGTTTGATTTCCCGATCACAAAACTGGACAAATACAGACCACCATGTTGTCGAAAGCAGTATTCATTGTTAGCCGATTATCCTTAAATAATATTCATTGGCTCACTATATGATAGAGTTTATGGTCTTAAAAGATTGTACCAGATGTAGTACAATACACCAAATGCTTGTACAATAGATACACTGACAACCACTTTCCGGTCGAAAGGATAAGGAATAAATTCTGATGAAGTTTTTTTATATAGTTTTTTATAAATATAATAAACTGAACTTTAGTCGGAATTAAATGATGATTTTTAAATCGTTAATTAACACATAAAGACGCACAGAAACCACAAATTTTACACCGAATGCCTGAAGCACAGACTCAAAACTATAAGTTGAAGCAGAAATGGAATTTTTAAGCGACTTTAAACCGCTTCTTTAAACAAAAACGCGGGCGTGAAACGTGTTTGCATTCAACAAAATTTTTTACTATGTATTGGCATATATATATATATATATATATATATATATATATATATATATATATATATATATATATATATGCATACATATGGTATATATATATATATATATATATATATATATATATATATATATATATATATATATATATATATGGCGAACCTTATAACGAACGAACATGGCCCCCAGGTGGATGGTACATCCCACACCTTCAGTAATAAGAAGGTCAGCCTAAAGGAATCTGGGGGAGGCAAAGATTCGCTAAAAATCAATGAAATTAAATATAGGAACCCTTAATATAAGATCATTGATTGGTGACGAAACAGAAACAGAACTTGAAACGGAACTGGGAAATATCAGATGGGATGTAATAGGCCTCCCAGAAACTAGGAGGAGAGGAGAAACACTCTGTAAACGTCATAGGGAAATATTGTTTATTATAAAGGAAGATAAACCCAAAGTTTTAACTGCGTAGGATTTCTAATAAACAAGCAAATTTGCGACCAAGTCATAAAATACATAGCTTTCTCGGAAATGGTACCACTGATCATAATTAATTTATATAAAAACACGAAACTGAAAATAATACAAGTCTACGCACCAACATCGACCCACGAGGACGAGGAAGTGGAAGCATTCTATGAAGAAGTAACAAGAGCAATAACATCAGAACAAACGAAATTCACCATAGTATTGGGCGACTTCAACGCCAAGCTGGAAATAAAGAGAGAAGCAATTGAAAATAAAATAGGAAACTATGGCTACTTCATTAGAAACAACAGAGGGGAAATGAATTCGTTTTTTAAGAAAAACCATCACAGAAAGTGGACATGGAGTTCCCTCGACAGCGTAACAAAAAATGAAATTGATTTTGTATTGACGAAGGAAGAACGAATTATTAATGTTGTGTCAATAATTAACATTTCAGTTGGTAGTGACCATAGAATGGTTAGGGCAAAAATAGAAGTGACTAGGAATATGCTGAGAAATAGAAATCTAATGCCGAAAAAACTAAAAATAGATAAAGAAATTCTCCAAGAATGAAGTAAAATATATAAAACCAAATTGGGTCAAGTTGACGAAAATATTGAACATCTAACATTAGACAACGTAAATACCCTTATTACTATTACATTAATACAGACTGCATCAGCAATAACAACACTACGGAACAACAAAGCCAAGGTCGCATATAAAGAACCTACAGAAATGATATCAAATAGACGAAAATTGATTAGTGAAGGCAAACGTGAAACAAATAAATATAAGGGACTTAATAAAAAAATAGGGAGACACATTAAAGAAAAAAGAAGAGAGCAACAAGAAAAGTACATAGAGAATATATTAGAAAACAACAAAAGCCTAAAAAGCATTAAATTATATTCGGGGAAAAAGAAAAAAGTTGTAAACTTAAAGGATAGTCAAGGAAATATCATTAGCGACAGAATAGAAATGACAGATGTGGCCAAATTGTATTACGCGCAACTATATAATACTAAAATGGACCCATCAGATACATCTAAAGAGAATTTAAGAAGAAGAATGACAATTGTTAATTCTGAAGAGATCCCTGAAATAACAGAAAGCGAAATAAAAGACGTCATAAATAGCCTGAAAAAGAACAAAGCTGCAGGTGAAGACTAAATAATTCCTGAACTTATTGAAGAAGGAGGAGAATATATCGTGCAAAGCTTAAAAGTGTTGTTGAATAAATGCCTATCCGAAGATTCAATCCCTAGTAGTTGGAAAAATGCACAGGTTATTTTATTACACAAGAAGGGAGATTCCTCAAACTTAAACAACTACGGACCCCTAACCTTGCTCTCACTGTTATATAAACTTTTTACTAAAATAATTATAAACAGACTAAAACAAAAACAGGAAATCTACCAACCAGTTAAACAAGCTGGTTTTAGGAAAACGTTTAGCACCATAGACCATCTTTTGACTCTGCGCATTCTCATTGAAAAATCTAACGAATACCACCTGACAGTTAACATTGGTTTTGTCGACTATGAGAAGGCGTTTGATAGCATAGAACATTGGGCAGTAAAAGAAGCACTGATTAACTGTAGAGTAGATTCGAGGTACATAACGCTAATAGAAAACATATATAGGAACAATTACAGTACATCTGAAAACTAACCAAATAAATATTTTAAGAGGAGTACGACAGGGAAACCCCATCTCACCTATTATTTTTATTCTTGCCCTAGAAGATAAATTTAAGAAACTGAATTGGGAAAACAAGGGCATATTAATAAATGGAGGCTAAACCATCTTAGACTTGCAGATGATATCCTACTACTGATAACTACGAAGACCTTAGAACAATGTTGAATGAACTACATGAAGCTTCACAGAGTGTAGGGCTTAAAATAAATCTATTAAAAACAAAACTAATGACTAACTGGGATAACCAAGAAATTATCAAAATAGGAATGACAGCTATAGAATACGTAAATGAATATATTTACCTGGGTGAAGTAGTCAAAGCAAATAAAATGAATCAAACTGCCGAAGTAAGTTGAAGAATCAGATTGGGCTGGATGTCGTTTAGAAAATTATCTTATGTACTTACTAGCGCGTGGACTTGATACACTACTATGATCACTACTTATTCCTTATGTTACCTAACGTAATAAACTATCTGCCATTATTTCCCCTTATCTTCCATTATTTCTCCTTATCTCCCATTATCTCTACATAATTTCCATTATCTAGGCTTATCTCTGCTCATCTCCCATTATTTCTCCTTATCTCCCATTATCTAGGCTTATCTCGACTTATATAGCAATATTTCTCCTTATCTCCCATTATCTCACCATAATTTCCATTATCTAGACTTATCTCTGCTTATCTCCCATTATTTTCCCCCTTATCTCCCATTATTTATACTTATCTCCCATTATCTCACCTTATCTCCCATTATCTAGGCTTATATCGAATTATATAGAACATATGTATAAATTTATAAAGACACGTAAATCGGATAAGTGGTTCTCAAGTGATAAGCGCACTAATAGACAGACAAACAGACAGAGAGACGTTGCATTTTATTTATATTATATTCTTTGCAACACGATATTGTTCCATATTTAATGGTTTAGGTAGTATATCGCAAGAGAACGCGCTAACGGTAACCTTTTTTTTTCCGACTTGATTCACTGTTATCGTCACTACTTATTCTTTATGTTACCTAACACAATAAAATATATCCTATAACCTGGCCAGAGAACATATGTATGTTTTAAAAAAAAAGCAGGTAAATCGGATAAGTGGTTCTCCAGTGTTAAGACAGACAGAGAGACAGGCAGACAGACAGACAGAGAGACGTTTCGTTTTATATATTATAAATAGAAGATTATAGATAACCTGGCCAGAGAACAAATGTATGAATTAAAAAAAAAAAACACGTAAATCGGATAAGTGGTTCTCGAGTGATAAGCGCACTAACGGACAGACAGACAGAAAGAGAGACGTTGCATTTTATATATCGCTTATATATTATATGTCGCTCCTGTAGCGCATTAGGGACTTCCCTGTAGCACGTGTGCTAGACCCATAAAAAAAAAAAAAAAATATATATATATATATATATATATATATATATATATATATATATATATATATATATATATATATATCTTAAATTCGTTGTTACATGATATTGATTCATATTTAATGCTTTAGACAGTGTATTGCAAGAGAACGAGCTAGCGGCAAACTTTTCTCCGACTTGATTTACTATTATCGTCACTGCTTATTCCTTATGTCACCTAACGTATTAAAATATATCCTATAACCTGGACAGAGAACATATGTATGTTTAAAAAAAAATCACGTAAATCGGATAAGTGGTTGTCCAGTGATAAGCGCACTAACGGACAGACAGACAGACAGAGAGATGTTGCACTTTATATATATTATAGATATTCGTTGCTACATGATATTGTTCCATATTTAGTGGTTTAGGCAGTGTATTGCAAAATGATGCGGTAGCGGCAAACTTTTTTCCGATTTGATTCACTATTATCGTCACTGCTTATTCCTCATGTTACCTAATGTAATAAAATATAACCTATAGCCTGACCAGAGAACATATGTATGTTTAAAAAAAATGCACGTAAATCGGATAAGTGGTTCTTCAGTGATAAGCGCACTAACGGACAGAGGGACGTTTTTTATATATATTATAGATATAGATTATTATTATTATATAACCTGGCCAAAGAATATATGAATTTATAAAAAGACATGTAAATCGGATAAGTGGTTCTCGCGTGATAAACGCACTAATGGACAGACAGACAGAGAGACATTGCATTTTATATATATTATAGATTATAGATATTCTCTGCTACATAATATTGTTCCATATTTAATGGTTTAGGCTGTGTAATGCAAGAGAAACGCGTTAGTGGCAAACTTTTTTCCGACTTCATTCACTGTTATCGTCACTGCTCATTCCTTTTGTTACCTATCGTAATAAAATATAGCCTATAACCTGACCAGAGAACATATGTATGTTTTAAAAAAAGTACATAAATCGGATAAGTGGTTCTCCAGTGATCAGCGCACTAACGGACAGATACACAGACAGGCAGAGAGATGTTGCATTATATATATATATATATATATATATATATATATATATATATATATATATATATATATATATATACCTTATTGCTTAAGAATCTCAAGATCCCATTGCATCTCAGTACCAAAGTGTACAACTCGTGCATTCTACCCAAAACACACCAAACCAAAACACCCCGACCCACACACACAACAAAAACACAAAACCCACAACCACGAAAATGTCCTGACATTACGGCGCACAAACATGGACATTTACCAAGAAGAATTTAGACAAACTTCGTAAGTGCCAAAGATCCATAGAACGTCAAATGTTAGGAATAATTTAAAAAGACAAGAAGAGGAACACCATGATCAGGAATAAGATTAAAGTCATCGACGTCTCTGAACAAGCTGCCAGATTCTAAATAATTAAGTTTCAGGGTCTTTGTGCAAGTATATAATATTTCAAAGTTTGGGTTGAATTGATGGTTATTTTCATTTAAACGTTTTGCGTAATTTGAGTTATTTTTTCTGTTGATGTATGATGAAACATGTTCTTTTATTTTTTTGAGAAACTTCTTCCTGTTTGACCTATATATGGTTTTGAGCAATTTCCACAATTTAATTTATATACTCCGGACCTATTGTCTCTATCTGTTTTAGTTTTATTATTTTTTATAAATTTGTCAAGTGTGTTGGATGTTTTAAATGCTGTGTTAATATTTAATTTCTACATCTACCATAGTACGTTATTGACTTTACATTTTTGTAAGGTTCTTTATTACTCGGAAAAACTGTACTAATGACTTTTTTGTAAGGTTTTTTCTTGAGAATATTATCTATTATGGATGGTGAATAGTCATTATTTACTGCTAATTATTTTATATATTAAGTTCTTTTTGAAAATTGTCTTGCTTCAGAGGAATATTTATTAGTCTGTAAATCATATTATGGAAAACTGCAAGTTTCTGACTTGGTGGATGACATGAGGTATTATGGATAATTATGTCAGTATCTGACGGTTTATGGTAAATAGAAAAAACGTGTTTGTTATTATGTCTTTTTATTGTTAGGTCAAGGAAGTTTAAGCTATTGTTCATTTCAACTTCGCTGGTGAATTTTATATTTTTGTGTATATTATTCAAAAAATTTTGAAATATGGTAAATTGTCCTGTAAAATAACATAAGATATCATCAACATATCTATGCCAGTATACAAATTTTTTAAACAGTGGGTGTTTGCTTATTTAGTTTTCTATGTTATTCATAAATATTTCCTCCAAAAGAGGACTAATTGGATTGCCCATTATGAGACCGTCTAGGCTGCTGTATAGGTCGTTATTAAATTCAAAATAATTTTGTTCTAGGCAAACCTCTAAGCAATTTAAGATGTCTTGTTTCATTAGAGGGTTGACACTGATTTCAGAAAGAAGTTTTTCAATTAGTATTATAGTTTCCTTACTTGGTATGCTTGGAAAAAGATTTTGAACATCGAAAGAGATTAATTTTGAATTGTCAGGTAACTTTAAATGTTTGATGTTTTCAACTAGTTATTGTGATTTTTTATTGCAAATTGAGCTTTAAAATTTAGTGTTTTCTATGAGTATTTGAACAAGACGTTTTTGATAGTTTATAAGATGGGGCTGGCACAAAAGATACTACTGGCCTTATAGGGTAACCCGTTTTGTGAAGTTTTATTAGTGAATATAGTTTAGGTGTTTGTGAATTCATAAGAGTCAGAATTCTAGAATCTTTATCATTAAACAAACTTTTACAATTAGAGACCGTTGATTTAATAATTTTCTGACTTTCAGTTGGGTTACATTTTAAAACTAGGTATTTATCTGGGTTTAAAAAATCTATTGTTCTTTGGATATAATCTACTTTGTCAATCGCTACTACTAAATTACCTTTGTCTGCTTTTGTTAATATTATATCTGCTGATTTATTTCTAATGCCTTTTATTAATTGAATATCTTCTCTTGGAGTATTTTGGCGTAAAAAATCTTTTTTTAGTATAGTAGCTGCTTCGCGTTTTTAACTAGTATTATTTGGGTAATGATTGAGAGCTACTTCTGTATCAACTGCTAATATATTTAATGTATTTGGAGAGATATTGACTTCCTTATTGTGTTTGACACCTTTATTTAGTAATTGAGTTTCATTAGTCGAGGAGAAATATCTATGAACATTGATTTTATAGTGTGGAGGTGCTTCGTCCTGTTGATACTACAGATACCTGTTAGGGGTATCCAAATTATTTTTATCAGGAAAAAGACCTGCACAAGTTGGAAGAACTTGCTCTTGGAGCAACTGTAAATACCGCTGTCCTGTAAGATTTCCATCTATAAAAAAGGGCATAATGATATGACTTCCACAAATCCCTGCCTACAGGTTTATCTTTCGTAGACTTTGAGAATGATTGTCGATTATCCAGTTGGGATATTTGGATGCGATTTTTCCTAATCGATGGATAGGCAGAAGAGGTGCTTTAGAATGGCCTGCAAGGAGTCCCGACCTTACGCCACTCGATTTTTTTTGTGGTCGTTTGAAAACTAAAGTTTACCGAAATCGACCTGAAACGGTTGAAGATTTACAACAAAGAATTCAATATGAAGTACCACAGATCATCTCAGATTCTCTGCAAAACTCTGTTCAGGCCGTTTATGACAGACTGGGTCATTTCTTCGCTGTTAACGGTAGGCATTTTGAGCAATTGTTGCTTTAAAAATAAACCTAGAGTATCTATTAATAGTTTTTTGTCTTTTTTTACTTTAAATTCCAAATGACAATAATTCCAAAACAGCTCAATATAGACATATGGTGTGTTAGACAAATAATATCCAGAGTTTTTAGTAGAACTTAAAAATAAAATAATATACAGGGCTTTCCATTTAAAAAGAATGAAGACGGCGTAATTTCTTCGAACTGGCAGTTCAAAACATTTTATTGTCAACGTCAGTATGCGCGCCATATAAATTTTATTTAAATATTTTTTTGATACACTATTTAATAAATGCTGTGGAATCATCAATGTATATATATATATATATATATATATATATATATATATATATATATATATATATACATATATATATACAAATATATATATATATATATATATATATATATATATATATATATATATATATATATATATATATATGTATATATATATATATATATATATATATATATATATATATATATATATATATATAGAGTTCATTGCATATATTAGAATTGGTGGCTCCTTATGGCAAGACCGATTGCAGAAAATTCACCTTAAATAGCGGATCTCAGTAATAAAGAAATAAATCGACCTTAAAGAAATGATGAATAAATGTGACATAAATATTTTTTTCACACCGCCTCTGGGAAACCATACATCTACAGTGTTGTCAGATTTAGCTAAACTTTTCCCAATTCATTTAATAAAAAATATATAAAATTACTTCATATTTTAACCTTTGAAGAAGTAGCCCTTTATTCCGGCCTGGTTTCTTATTGTGAGAATAACTACTATTATAAGACTATAATCCATCTAAAACAAGCGATAGCTTCCAATTACTCAAAAAACTTAAAAAAAAAAGAATTTAGTAAAAAAATTATAATTTAATAATATCACCGTAACACCGACAAATTAGAAGGAGCTCTATAAGAAATGTATAATCTTAACCGAAAAAGTTGTTGAATTGCATCACTTCCTAAAAATTTTAATCCATTTAAGGTATCCTGGAATGGTTTATTATTTTAAGAATAACAACTGTGGTATTATACCAGTATAATCCCTTTCAAACACAACACTCGAATTGAAATCTCATACTGATGATGATGATGACCTTAACTAATTTAAAACACTTTAATCCGTTTATTTTTGGTTTTACCAGTTTCCCCGTAGTAGATTTAAGCTAATCTATTAATAAATCACTTTATAAACACTCATTTATAGGACACGAAAATATTAACAATTCCTTAAAATGTCAACACAACGCAGTTTATAGGATTTGGTAGCTCAAATACAGAAAATGAATGGAAAAAATCGTCAAACGTTAAAACAAATGATTAAATGATCTAACCTTTAGTCTTTAAATATTTTGATAGCAAAAAACTTTCAGAAAATTTGCTACTACCTTATTTTAAAAGTGGCTTTGTGTATAAATTTACGGCGAGACAAAATGCTCAGAAATCAGTAAATATGTAGAATATCTTTAACCGAGTACGAAATAACATGCTGCGTAGACCCTACGGAAGCAAAGTGGACATTAAAGGGTAAGTCAATTTTATTAATTCAGTTTTATTTCTTGCATTAGTGAAAACTACCAGATTTTTGCAACTCTGATAATAAAAAATGTGTTACCGTTAAAAAACTTTCATGCTAAAATATGGCAAAGAGAAAAAGTTCCAGTTGACACTAGTAATTTTGTAATATTCTTTGTTAGAAACAACTTATCAGTATTTTAAATGATAGTTCCATTTCCCAATAATAATATTTTATATATGTAATTTTATCAGTAACCTATTGCCATATAGCTAGTTTAAAATTTGTATCTGGAGGACTATAAAGCTAAGTGTCCACTTGAGACAAAGTCTCGAGAGAAAGTCTCGAGATTAGTTCCGAAGTGTTGTCCATTTGAGATCACTTGCGCTCTCGAGACAGCAGTTGGAGACTCGACAGTCACTGCAGTCTCGAGATCAGGAAATTTTGTGTACACTTGAGAGCTTACTCTCAAGTCTCAGTCGATTCTGTGACTTCGTTGCTAGTTTGAGATTTATTTTTTTTCAAAATGGATTCACGCCAAATCCTAGCCTTTCTAATTGTGCATAAAATTATGAAAAAAACGGGAAGTGAAAAAAAAAAAAACGTGTTGGGTAAGAAAATGGGTGGATCGACGAAATGCATTGGGAGCTTCTTCAACACTTGTGAACGAGTTGCGGTTGGAACATGCACAACAGTTTAAAAATTTCATTAGGATGTCTGCAGTTTAATTTGAATTGGTTTTAAATTTGGTAAAACACGATATTGTAAAGCAAGATAAAAAGTTACGTGATGCGATTCCAGTCCATGATAGATTAATGGCCACACTTCGTTTTCTGGCTTCAGGTAAGCCTTTCAAGCGAATGTACAAATATTTTTCTCTAGAACATTACATTTTTATATTGAAATGAACTTTCAGGAGATGCTTATTGTAGTTTGCAATACCTTTTTCACATCCCACCTTGTACAATAGGAAGAATAGTTCCCGAAGTGTGTAAAGCCATCTATCATCATTTAAAGGAAGAATATTTAAGGGTATGTATAAATTAAAAAACAACTTTAATTATAGAAGTATAATAACAGAAACTTTACAAATTAAGGCATGTTAATTAGTGAATATGAACTATTGTAAAAATCTTGGGTCGTTTGAGTCTCAATATTTTGTTGAGAAAAGTTGTCAGCAACAATGGGTGGTGATGCAATTGGCGTACTGCATGAAGTACTTGCACTTGAAGAGGATGCAGTGGACCAGTAGCATTTTTCATCCATATCAGAAATATTTAATATCGCTTTACGAATCTCACTTTTTAATACTCCTCTGTAATAATCCGATTTTAGACTTTTAAGCTCCAACGCTACGTTTTCTCCAAAGCGATCGAAATCGTCTTTTGGCTTCTTCATAATTTCTATTGCTTCCTTCAGAATGTTATCATCTTCTTGAGTTCTTGATGTTGCTTTGCTAATACGTTTTCTTTTTTGATCTTGTGTGGGCTCATTTTGTATGGACTGTGAGACCTGTGAGATGTGCATGTTTTCGGGAATATTATTCTGAAAAGTTAAAAGCGCAATTAATATACTATGTTGTATCAACTTTTATGCATAGAAAAATAGAAAAATACAAGTAAAATTTTTTATTTCAGTATCCTTCAAGTGCTGAAGAGTTGAAGAAATATGCAAATCAATTTGAATTAAAATGGCAATTTCCACATTGTTTCGGAGCTATTGACGGAAAGCATATTACAATGGTGGCACCTGAGAACTGTGGAAGCCTTTACTATAACTATAAGGGTACACACAGCATAGTTTTGATGGGAGTCGCAGATGCCAATTATAAATTAATTTACGTTGATGTTGGTTACAATGGTAGAATTTCTGATGGAGGTGTCTTTACAAACTGCTCCCTGCACGATGCTTTGGAAACCAAGCAATTTTCACTTCCCGAACCAGAAGCATTGCCCCAAAGATGTTTGCCAGTGCCATACATAATGGTAGCTGACGATGCTTTTGCTATGACATCGTATATATTAAAGCCCTACGGGTACCGAAATCAACCTGCACCAAACAGAATTTTCAACTACAGATTAAGCAGAGCTCCTCGTATAATAGAAAATGTATTTGGCATTATGTCAAGTAAATTCAGAGTTATCCGAAAACCAATAAATTTAGCACCTAATAAAGTAATAGATGTTATTCTGGCAATATGTGCATTGCATAACTTTTTAATATGTACTTCAAAAAATTATTTGAACCCTTGTTCAGTTGATTTTGAAGATCCTAATACACATGAAATTGTAAATGGCGAATGGCGGAATGAACCCTCACCACAAGGATCGTTTTTTCCACTAGAGAGGCCAGCAGCGAAATTATGCAATCTCTCAAAAAGATGTGAGAGATGAGTTTAAAGAATACTTCATGACAACTGCAGGTGAAGTTCAGTGGCAATATCGTTTAATTGCTTAAATTTAGTACCTAATCACTTTGCTTAATTTGAATTTTTTTATTTGTAATTTTATGATAAATAAAATTTCATTATGAAACATAGCAATAATTATATTAACTTACCATGTTTGAAGTCGATGTTGTGGGTGTGAAGTTGGGTAAAATAAACTGGAATGCAGTGAAAAACTTCCATTTACTGTCATACCTGTCATCAGCACCATCACCACTCTTCAATTTTTTTTATCTTTTGCAGTTCATGAGAAATCTGAAAATAATATATTTGATTATTGACTAAAAAGTCAATTTAAATAGTAATGTTAATAATAATTTTAGAGGATTATACATACCTGATTGCGCTGATCTTCCGCTGAATTTCATTTCCACTGCAATTTTCAAATTTCGAAGCAAATTCTTCGTACTTTGCCATTTTTTTTTTTCGCGATTTCTATAAAGTTTATGTTTCACGTTCCATAAAAACTCTTCCTCCTCATAAAGTTCAATTAATTTGAACACTTCCTCGTCAGTCCACTCGCGATTATCCTTCATTTTTAAAAAATTAATTGGTTATTTAAATTAAACAAATATTTTAAATAAAAAGTCTCCAGTCGGGGTCTCAGCTCTTCAAACAATGACGGAAGACTGGTGACTAAGTCTCATGAGCAAGAATGAACATGTCCACTTCTGACACGTGCAGTGTCTGATACTCGCATCGGTTTGTCTCTGAGAGTGCTCTCAGGCACATATACATTTGTGAGTCTGGTCTCGAGACTGCTCTCGAGACCATTTTGTCTCAAGTGGACACTTTGCTTAAAAAAGTCAACCGAATTATTATTTAAATTTATCACTGATATATAAAAAATAGGGTTATCAACGTTTGTAGGGTATAATCGTTAAACCAAAGTAGAAAAAGATACTTGATTATTTAATATGTGGACTATTTTCTGTCAGGTCATCTGTTCAATGTTTTAAAATTTTTACATCTTTATAACTAACTATAGAGTCTCTTAAAATAAAGTTAATTTATGTTTATTTACTTTACGCTCAGATCTGGTACAAAAAGGATTTTCCTTCAGTAGCATTTTGTCAGCTTTATTTACTAATATGAACTTATTTCTGTAGGACCCTGAGGACTTTAAACCAGAAAACAGGGATGATCATGCAACCATTTCCCATATAAAACAAAAAAAAACACAAGACTGGGGCAAACCAGAACATATCCCAGATCGACCTACTTTCAAACCCATGACTAGGTCGATGAAATGGATAGCAAATTGGAACCACCAATGATCGATGACCCTCTCACTATTATTTTATTAGAATAATTTTACTATCAGTTGTTATTACTGTCTGTTGTCTATAATCAAGATAGCTAGTTCTCAGATTGTGAGGTGTTTCTCTTATTTCAATGTAATATAATTTATATTATATCTAAATAACTAGCAGGGCCCGCGGCTCCGCTCGCGTGGATTTAATTTACTACTATCGTCACTGCTTATTCCTTATGTTACCCAACGTAATAAAATATCTCCCATTATATCCCCTTGTCTCCCAATATTTCTCCTTATCTCCAATTATCTCTACATAATTTCCATTATCTAGGCTTATTTCTGCTCATCTCCCATTATTTCTCCTTGTCTCCCATTATTTATCCTTATCTCCCATTATCTCACCTTATCTCCCATTATCTAGGCTTATCTCGACTTATGTCCCAATATTTCTTCTTATCTCCCATTATTTCTCCTTCTCTCCCATTATCTCACCACAACTCCCATTATCTAGACTTATCTCTACTTATCTCCCATTATTTCTCCTTATCTCCCATTATTTATACTTATGTCCCATTATCACACCTTATCTCCCATTATCGAGGCTTATCTCGTCTTATCTCCCATTATTTCTCCTTATCTCCAATTATTTCTCCTTATCTCCTATTATTTCTCCTTATTTCCCATTTTCTCACCTTATCTCACATTATCTAGGCGTATATCGAATTATATAGAACATATGTATAAATTTATAAAAACACGTAAATCGGATAAGTGGTTCTCAAGTGATAAGCGCCCTAACGGACAGACAGACAGACAGACAGAGGGACGTTTGCATTTTATATACATTTTATTCTTTGCTACATGATATTGTACCATTTTTAATGCTTCAGGCAGTGTATTGCAAGAGAACGCGCTAGCGGCAAACTTTTCTCCGACTTGATTCACTATTATCGTCACTGCTTATTTCTTATGTCACCTAACGTAATAAAATATATCCTATAACCTGGCTAGAGAACATATGTACGTCTAAAAAAAAAAGCAAGTAAATCGGATAAATGGTTCTCCAGTGATAAGCGCACTAACGGACAGACCGACAGACAGACAGAGAGACGTTGCATTTTATATATATTACAGATATTCTTTGCTACATGATATCGTTCCATATTTAATGGTTTAGCATGTTTAAAAAAAAGCACGTAAATCGGAAAAGTGGTTATCCAGTGATAAGCGCACAAACAGACAAACAGGCAGAGAGACGTTGCATTTTATATATATTATAGATATCCTTTGCCACATGATATTGTTCCATATTTAGTGGTTTAGGCAGTGTATTGCAAGAGAACGCACTAGCGGCAAACTTTTTTCCAATTTGATTAACTGCTTATTCCTCTTGTTACCTAACGTAATAAAATATAGTTTATAACCGGGCCAGAAAATATATGTATGTTTAAAAAAAACACGTAAATCGGATAAGTGATTCTCCAGTGATAAGCGCACTAACGAGTAGACAGACAGACAAACAGACAGACAGACAGAGAGACCTTGCATTTTATATATATTATAGATCTAGATTATTATTATTAATATAACCTGACCAAAGAATATATGTATGTATTTAAAAAAAGACACGTAAATCGAATAAGTGGTTCTCACGTGATAAACGCACTAATGGACAGACAGAGAGACATCGCATTTTATATATATTATAGATTATAGATATTCTCTGTTACATAATGTTGTTCCATATTTAATAGTGTAGGCTGTGTATTGCAAGAGAACGCGCTAGCGGCAAACTTTTTTCCGACTTCATTCACTACAGTAATACCCCGCTTAGCGCGACCCCGTTATGCGCGGTTTCACTATAACGCGAATTTCAAATTTCGCGCTCATGTAGTCATTAACTTCTCTATGGTCGCGGGGGGATCCCCGCTTTCTCTGAATATTCTCTTTGAAGAATTGGGAATTCCCTGTCCTTCGACTTTGTTCTATGGGGATTTCCTCGTTCGTTTCGTGTGTTCATTTGTTCCGTAATGTTAGTTCGGTCGGCTGGCAGTTTTGTTTTAATATTTATTGGAGATACATACATACATAATTTAACCCTACGTTAAAAATGCCGCCTGTAAAGAAAAAAGAGCGTAAAAGCGTCACTTTGGAATTGAAGATGAAAGTGTTAAGA
>CM032452.1:11616870-11661870 GCA_019049505.1 Pachyrhynchus sulphureomaculatus | reverse complement strand
TATATATATATATATATATTTATTTTCGCGGACACCCCTCTTACACGGACATCTCCCTTGAACAGACAATTTCTCATGGTCCCGACCGACTCTCATATAACTGGCATTGTGTTAACTCCCTCTAGGACGGACATTCTCTTGAACGGACGCGAACACAAAAAAAAATGTTCTCTTAACCGGACAAAAAACAATAAAAAATAAACGCCTTGTCTCATTTTGCTGTGGTGAGTATCGCTGTTGCGTACACGCGGGGATTTAATATTAGTCTGACGTCTATCCGAAAAAGAGACAGTGGGCGACACATTCATTGTAGAAATGGCTTCAAATAGAAAAATTCTCACGCTTAAACAAAAAATTCAGTTTGTTGAGGTTCACATAAGGAAAAGTTAAGTGTAAGGGAGTTATCCAAGCGTCTTAACGGAAAAACACAAGCTGCTGCTATAATTAAACATAAAGAAATCCTTCTAAACAAGTGGATCTCGAAAAGCAATTTGAATGAAAAAAAGAATCTTTTTGACTGGTGATGGTATCAAAATTGACAAGTTGTGTTTTAACTAGTTTATAGCAGCTAGCCATAAGGGGGTTCGTTTGACAGGTATGCATAAGAATTATTTTTTTTAGATAAGGTTTTGTGGAAGTAGTGCGTGGATTTTCTTTTCATATCAATTTAAAGAATGGATAAACGGGGTGAGAGTATCAGTACGCTTGTCGTGAAAAAAATGCAAAAAACTTATTGTTAATGTTTTTTTCAGGTCCGCTAATACGATGCAAAGCAAAAGAAATAACCGAGTCTCGGGGACATTCTAAATTCAGTGCTTCTTCTGGTTGGCTTAATAAATTTAGAATCCGTCACAACATAAGTTTTAAAACGATTTCAGGAGAAGGAGCTTCGGTTATTGCTAAAGATGTTTCATCATTCTGGGAAAAATGCCCTTCTTTAATTAAGGGATATTCACCGAGAGACATCTATAATGCCGATGAGACAGGCCTCTATTTTAGGGCTCTACGCAACAAAACGCTAACATTAAGAAAAGAAAAATGTTTTGATGGTAAATATCCCAAAGAGAGGTTTACAATTTTACATTGTGCAAATATGGCGGAAGAAAAAGAAAAACTCTTAGTCATTCTTAAGGCAGCTAAACCCAGAGCATTTAGAAATATCAACATAAACAACCTGCCTGTAACTTGGAAATATAATAAGAAAGCTTGGATGACAGCAGAATTTATGACAGAGCGGTTGCAAGATCTTGATTGGAAAATGACAAAAGAAAAAAGAAACATCTCATCCAAAAGACGAATTGTACATCAGCTTGTCAACCACTTGACCAGGGAATTAAAAAAAAATTTAAAATGTATTACCGAAGTCTAATACTAAAACACCTGATAGTAAACATTGGAACTGTTGGTACAGTTTTTGAGTTAATTAAGAAAATTATACCACTGGTTGCAGTTTACTTTGCAAAACCGCTTGGGAACAAGTAACCATGGAAACAGTTAAAAACTGCTTCCGTAAAGCGGGATTTAAGCATGAAAATATGCAAAGTGAAGACCAGTTAACTGAGGCTGTTACATCAGATCCAGAAGATGACTTACCACTTAACGTACTTGCAGATATCCTCAAAAATAAGAATTTGTTGGAGTTGACTGATAATAAAAACCTTAATGATTTTGAAAAATTTGTATGTTAAAAATCCAGATTCAGAATAAGAAATTGAAAATCCAGTTGAAATACAAGGACTTTCCGAAGATTCTGATGTCGATGAAGTTCCAGTACCAACAGATGTTATCCCAAATTATGGTGAAGCTATTACCCTAACCAAGCAGCTTAAAAGTTTTCCGAAGATCACGGAGATGCAGGGTCTTTAGAGCTTCTTTCCAAATTAGAAATATTATTTTTGGACGCCATTTTAAAGAAAAAGAGGAAACAAACGACAATATATGAATTTTGGCGTCATTAAAGTGACGTTTTATTTCATATGTATAACGCTATCCTATTATATTTTATGTCTATCTAAAGGTAACAAATCTTTGTTTTTTCCTTAAGTTTTAAGTTTTTTGTTTATTTTAAATATATGTAAAGAGAGAGAGAGAGAGGGGGGGGGGAAGAGATACATTATATTTCATTTTGAGAACTACAATGTAGAAAGAAATATGTGAATACAAACGTACAATAGTCAAGAAAAAAAATTGATGCTTTACTTAATCTGCCTTAAAAATAATAATAAAAAATTTCTTAAAAGAGGTTAGTATAATATTTTTGAATATGTAGATAATTCCTTTAATGACTAAAATGAGTTGCTTGTTAAATTTTGTTAAGTTCCTTTTTAAATTTATTATTTCGATAAAATATTTTTTATTGACAAAGACTATAAATTAAACATTTTACTTCCCGAGACCATGAACATTCTTTTATAATGTTCTAGATTTTATTTAATTAGAGAAATATCAGACTTATTTCTAGTGTTGTAGTTATGATAGGAACTGTTAAGTGTGCATCTATGTATATTTTTGTGAAAATTAGTCAATAATTTATACAAATAAATAGAATGCAAAGTAAGAATTTTATTTTTACCAACGGTTTCTCTACAGGAAGCAGTCAGTGATAATCCAAAGGATAATTTCCTTTAGAGTTACAAAAACTCGTTCGATGTCATCAGTCTGACGCCAAACAATAACATAATATGCCAAAATAGAATATATTAAAGCGTATCATACGTACAATTATTATTGTATCACGTCCTAGATCATTTTTTAAAGAAATTAAGATGTATCAACATTTATTAACTTTAACGCAAATACTGCACACTTGCTTCCCAATAAAGTCATATGTGAGATTGCAAGATATTTCACGTATTATTTGTATTGCCATATAAACAATTTTCGCTTCATTTATGATTAGTTTAAGATGACACTAAGACAAAAACTGATCTAAAAGTGTATCTATCACAATTGTAGTATCATCCGAGTACAAGAACAATTCCCTAAAACTTCGTTTTTATCAGTTTTATTAATAACTAGCTGAACGAGCTCTGCGGAATCGCTCGGCCTAGAAAAACTCTGATGAAAGCCATATTGGCGATCGAACAAAACCTCACATTTATTAAAAAAAAAAAATATTGAATCTATTATATATAATTTTTTCACAGATCTTGGAAAAACAACTAAGTACGGACATCGACCTACAGTTTTATATAATTTCGGGGCTGCCGTTCTTAAAAATGGGCACAATTGCTGATAAGCATAAGATAATATGCTTTATTCGTTTCTCTTTTCTAATCACCTAGAGATTATACACTAAATTGTGATCAGTTGGTAAAACCAAAATTAGTGTCATTTTGAATACTTAAAAATAGCGAAGTGTCAGTTATTCATTAGTTAAAAATTTTTAAATAATAAATGTGTGTACAATATTTGTGGTGCACAAACCTTAAATTATGATTTTTTTTCAGATCAACATCTGTAGAAGTTTATCTTGGGTTTGACAAAAATCCGCAATACTTAGCCAATCAGGCAGAACCAAATACACGTATTTTGCACTCTAAGAGGCTAATTATTCACGAAGACTTTACAGAAACTGATGGTAGTTATATAAACGACGTTGCGTTAGTTGAACTTCCAGAGTTAGTGCAGTCTAGTAAAAAAATTCATCCAGGTAATAGTTTTTCTATATAGCAAAATGTTGTACCTCTAGTAAACTTGTAACAAACATTTACACAGAAAAAATTAAGCTGCCTTGGTAACTGATATTTCATACTTGCTTACCGATTTGTATTCTTTTTGTTGTTGATGTGGTTTTTCGGCATTTAGCTTCATTTTATAACTAACGACCTAGCCTAATTGTATGTGTTTTCGTGTTACATTTTATGCATTACGCAATAATTACTTATTGCTTGCTTTGTCGTTTAGAGTGATAACAGAAAATTATAATTTTCTTCTATAAGAGCGTAGGTACTAACTTTTTAACATTATTTACTTCGTATTACTTCTTGAAGTCGGTTTCATTTTTGTTTAATTGTAATTTGGTTAGTAATAGTAAGTAAGCTACTTACATATATGTTATTTTTAAGTAATAGGGTAAGAAGTTTGCTAAAAATAGGTAGGTCGCTAGTAAACAGTACTGACACGAAAAGAATGATACGTGAATATGAATATAGCCCAGAGTAATAAAAGATACTTGATATGCAGAGCGCTAACAGCCTACCTGCATATGTACCTTCCTACCTGCCTACCCGTCGATCTGCCTCGAAAAGGCGCAAAGATAAGCAGGTAAGCATGCTTACCTCTCCTTCTATAATTTACCCGACTGCGTTTTACCCGACTTGATTGGTTTAACGTAAAAGTTTCCTTCCAGAATTCGAGAGGTAACTTGTGAACTATAAAATCGCTTTGAACAATTCTTTTAGTGTTACCTATAGTAGAAAATACCTGATCGAATACAAAGAGTGTCATTAAAATTCGTATAGTAGTTTTGTAGATGTTAGGGAATTACATACTCACAAATTTAATATATACATAAGTCATAAATCCATACGCATATTTGCGAAATTTAGTATGTTGGTTCGGAAGTGTACATAAACTAACATGCAGAATTATATGATATACATTCGTATTGAATGTATATCTTTCAATCACTGTTATTTCGAGTAAGTTTTGAAGTTCACTGTTTTTTAGTTTTGCAAGCAATTTATTTGTTTACATAAACAATAAATATATAAATAAGGTGTGGCAGGGTGGCCAAAAAGATCGCAACCAATGGAAAACATTTTTATTTAAAGTTTTTCAGAACACCCGATGTCATCAATAATTAAAAATATCATTTTTTAACCTTAAAAGATCCTTTAAAAAAAGCCTGCCAATGTTAAAAACACTAAAAACTTATATTTTCGGGGCATCAGGATTAAGAACCACATAAATGTAAGTTAAAGCGCCTGAGAATATTTTTTATGGTAATTATGATTATTAAGTTTTTCAGGCTTTCAGACTTAATATTTGTTATTTTATCTATTTTTACAGCTATATTCCCTGTGACATGTCCTATTAGATTTTTTTTTTACTTTTATTGTAACAGCCTTTAATTCTAGCGCATCGAAGTCTCAATTTCCTATAACTTTTCTTTTCTGGGATAATATTTTTGAGGAATCGTAGTTCGTACGATTAGACGATATTAGAGTAACTTTTCGATGTTTCGCCTTCTGAATTCATTTTCTAATCTCGAAGAGTTATAATCCCTGAAGATGTATCGTGCAATTGCAAGCGAAAAGAACTGCAAAAACCACGATTTCTTAACTAATCAAAACCGTTTCATATTTATTTATCAGACATCCGAAATATTGTTTAATGATTTTTAGTGTTCCGTACCGAGAACTTATAAGATCACTTCCGTGTCTGTCTGTCCGTCTGCCACACCCGATTTTCTTCGAAACTATTTGACATAGAAGGTTGAAATTTGGCAATAGCCCCATCAGAGCTGTGTAGTTTTAAAAGTTAAATTTTCACTTAAAGGGTTAGTTTCACGAGGTAAAATCGGAAGTGAAAAAAAAAATTACCAGATCATCAAGTGGGCTATCAACTGAAAGCTGGTGAAAACCCGAGTTCAAAAATGTATATAAGGTGATACTTGCGCACACTATTATTATTTCTTAAAAATTGACAAAAATCGCTGTCCCCCTCCCTTATCTCAAAAAGGACTGATCAAGACATTTTGAAAACATTCTAGAATATTCTCCACAGGGTATAGATTGAACAAAAATTATCACGAGTGCATTACCCTTGATAATTTATCTGGTATATAAAAAAAAAAACAAAAATTTCAAGGTAGTCAGTTTTAAACAAAGATCGGAAACAAGTTTTTTGAAAACTCATTTGACGTGTGTCTTGTGAAATCATTGATCATTTTATATCTCCGTAACAAAAATTTTTTATTTCGAAAGCAATCTACGTACAGAACACTAATTGCCCAAGTCCGCCCCGCCGCCGGTTATTTAGTTCAGAAAAGCTTATTTCTTCCTTTCTTCAGTTATTATATATCTATCCTTTAAAATCGAAGTCACAAAATTATCGACTGATCGAATGGGAAAATATATATAAAAAGCGAGCACTTGATTCTCCCCATGTCACCTACCCGAAGGCAATTGTGACACACTAACGTTTTCCTTCCTCTTCTCTCATACACTTTTTCCTGATCTTATTCCTAAGGACGCTTAAGCAGTGTGGATGACCGGATCGTCGTGAATCTTTCTTGCCATTGGACCAGCTTGCGGACAAAACTAATGAGATAGGCAGTTCCATCAATTGTCTTACTTCATAAATACATACACATCCATACAAACCCTTTGGAATAATTTGCCTAGGACTGTGTTTCCCACCAAATACAATTTATAGAGATTCGAGACCAATTTGAATCGCTGTTTCCGCACACGTGTCACTCCTGTAGCGCTTTAGGGATTTCCCTACAGCGCGTGTGCTAGACCCATAAAAAGCGCATGTTTTACTCAAGATGGATTGTTCGCACAGAAATCCGGAGGTAAAATACTCTCCCACCTTTTATGTTGGCAACTTGGAATGTCAGAACACTGCTTGACTCTTCAATAGCTAGTCACCCAGGACAAGGGACTGCCATTTTGACCCAAGAGCTATCCAAAATAAATGTAGATATTGCTCCGATCAGCGAGACCAGATTTCCAAACGATAGATAAATTAGGGAAAGTTCATAGACATTCTTCTGGAAAGGCTATCCATCAACCTGAAACAAAAGTATTCATGGCATAGGCTTCATTATGAAGAACATCCTTCTACCAAATCTTGAATATTTGCCTGTGGGTATTTCAGAAAGGATTATCTTGCCAAAATATATAGTGTCGAAAATAGAGATTATTAATATCATTAGCCTGTATGCCCCCATATTAAACTCCCCCAAGAAGTGAAAGTTTAGTTCTAACAAGATCTCAAAAAAGTGCTTAATCAAATACCGAATAAGGAAAGGATCGTTTTGCTGGATGACTTTAATGCTCGGGTTTGAAGGGATAACTCGACATGGCGACAGGTGTAATGGGTCAACATGGTATTGGAAACATCAACTCAAATGGAAAATTGATACAATCTAAGTATACCGAACACAATCTGGCAATCACCAGTACAATATTTCGCCAAACTGATAAATTTAAGAGTACACCCTCGTTCCGGTCATTGGTACTTGATAGACTATGTAATACTTCGTATGAGGCATATTAAGGAAATTCTACTCACGAAGATACGAATAGGTATGAATTTGCTAGTGTTACTATTGTTTAGCCATCTCCAAGATGAAATTTGAACTGAAAGTCAAAAACTGGCATTTTAAAAATACTCGTATAAAAGTGGATTCAGAATAGAGAAACTAGTCAATCCACGAATTTCCTCAGAACTGAAAAACGAAATGCAAGTCAAACTGAATACGTATCTCCAGGGAGCGAACGATACAGATACAAACACTTATTGGCTGTCTATAAAAGAAAACGCTAGCTAACAAACTCTAGGGATAGATAATAATAGAAAACCTGAAGGCTGGTATAATGACAACGGCTTGATAACACAGGTCAACATTTGATCTAAAAAAAAACCCTCGGAGCGGTATGGTCCTTATGGGGTTTTTGGGGTCACTGGTTACGATGAGCGGGTTGGTTAACCTTCATCACATCAGATTCAAGGTCATTTAAAGGTCAAATAGAGAAAAAACCGTAGGAAAAATCTGAAAAATTTCATGCGTATGTTTTTGAGGTCCCTGAGTCCGAATCCGTAGTTTGTTTGACCTTACGCCTTTTCCCAGAGGTCATTTGAAGGTCAAATAGAGAAAAAATCGTGGAAAAAATCTGAAAAAATTCATGTGTATGTTTTTGAGGTCCCTGAGTCCGAACCCGTAGTTTGTTTGACTCAAGCCGCCTTTCAGAGGTCATTATAGGTCATTTCATCATCAGTTTATGTTTATTTGAAAAATATGTATGGTCGTTTTGCGTTGTTTTTATCGTACACTTGCGAAGCATATAGAGGTTAATTTACGGTACATTTTTATTGATTATATCTTATACATATCATTTTACATTTACGTTAATATATCACAATCAAAAATGTCTTTTATGCTGCTCGGTCATTACAAGGGAATTAATATGTGAAATATAAGCTAAATAATGGCAGACTGATGCAAGCAAATGTTTTAATACTGTTTAAAGGTACTTATTAGTAAAACTTAAAATATTGTTCATATCAAAAATAGACTATACAAATATTTTGACTAGTTTTGTGACTGTGAAATAGACTTTTAAAATCTAAAAAAAAAATTTGACCTAATTTTTGTACTCTCGATGTTCGTTCCATATATGTTATCTAGTAAATTTAAAGTCCAGTCTGACTGTGTTTCTTGAGGTATAAATGAAACATTGTGCGCTATGTTATGTTTAAATTTCGTTTTATAACTCAATTCCCAATACATTTCAAATTAATAATTCTAATGTCGAACAACCTTGTTTTCAAGTAACCCTTAATCTGTATACTTCAATACTTAATCCTTGTCGACAAAGAAACTCTAATACCCAATACCTTTGAACCCAATAACTTACTTGTACAGTAATCCTTATATCTACTTATACTCTCATATTGTCTTATATTATACCTCAATGCGTAAGTTAACTACTAAAAATGATTCGGCTCATACTTCGTAAAGAGTCTCGAGTGTCCAAGTAGATTTTCGAAATCGCGCAGTCAGTATTTAATATGACTTAAGCATAAGAGTTTGCTTCTTTTAGTATTTATCAAAGCATGTTTGAAGTACTACTCTAAACGAGAACGCTTTCGTTTCTCGTGAAATGATCTTCGACTTGCTTTTCTTTTATGAGATTTATTTGATTCTCGCTTCAGGCTCCAGCAATAATCTGCCAACATGTTTATCCCTCAAGCACCTTGATACCTTTTTTCAAATTCACTCAAGTCTTGCTGCATCCTTTCTCCATGTTCTTCGCTAAAATCTCCGAGATTTTCAGGGAACCAATCAAGGTGTGAATGGAGAAAATGCAGTTTCAGACTCATTAAACACCCCCATTTCTTTATAATTTTGTACTAAATTTCCAACAATATTTTTGTAATTAGGGTCTTTATGATTTCCAAGAAATTTAGTCGTCACCTCTCTAAAACTTTGCCATGCTGCTTTTTCTTTAGCATTCATTTTCCTCTCAAATGCATCATTTTTAGGAGGTCTCTTATTTGTGGTCCAGTAAATATGCCCTCTTTTATTTTAGCTTCAGAAAGATTATGTAGCACTTTAAAAATATGCATGAAAGCAGGACTTTCGTTTCGACTCATGGCCTTGACAAGTTGCTTTGCAATACCTAGTTTGATATGCAAAGGTGGAAGTAGGACCTTATTGGTTGATATCAAACTTGGACCTATGATGTTTTTTTCACCTGGAATTAATTCTTGTCTCAACGGCCAGTCTTTCCTCACATAATGCTCATCTCGAGCCCGACTATTCCACTCACAAATAAAGCACAGATAAGAAGTGTTTCCAGATTGCTGTCCTAGTAATATTGTAAATATCTTTAAGTCCCCACAAAGTTCCCACTGGTTTTGATCGTAATTCAATTTTTGCAATAGCAACTCAAAATTATGGTATGCTTCATCTAATACAACAGAATGAGCGACTGGTAAAGGGGCATAAATATTTCCATTATGGAACAAGATAGCTTTTAAGCTTCTTTTTGAAGAATCTATAAACAGTCGCCAATCACTTGCTGTGTATTCTATACCGTATTCTTGAACTAACCCTTCAATATTATGGCAATAGACTACAGTATTCATTTTAGTAAAATATTTTCTGAATGGACGTTCTCTCGAACGATAGACAGAAATTTTTGTTCCTGTGGATAGACAATTTTTTTCTTTTAGCCTAGATGTTAAAAGCTCTGCTCTGTCTTTCGAGAGTCCCAAGTCTCTGCACAGATAACTTAATTCGTTTTGATTAAATGTTTCGGCTTCCGATATATAATTTTCCTCAACATCTGATTCTTCTGTGCTGAAATTTTCTCTTTCTTCGTGTTCGAATGTTTCATCTGGCATATCTTCATCAGTTACCACTTCTTGTCCCAATTCATTAATTTCCATGATATGATCAGAATTTGTCTCAATAAGAACTGGTAAAGTCACAGATGTTACACGTGCATATGAAATAGAATCCTTATTCTTTCGGTTGTACCCTTTCAAGTTTGTTAAGCAGAAGTAACAGTTGGTGGTATGGTCTGTTGGGGGTCTCCATATCATTGGCCGAGAAAACCTGGTTGTTAATTCTATATAGAACATTGCGGCATTTATGACATAGATTTTGGTGTGTAAGAGTTATCCAATGAGCTTGTATCAATATGATAAATTTGGTGATATTTTACTTTTAACGAATCTGCAAACATGAATTTCTTTTGTGGAATATACTCCCCACAAACAACACAAAAATTGACGAATTTCTTGTAGCATTTGACTCTACAGAGACCAAGTTTCCCACCAATGTAGAGCTACGCTCGCATGATGACGACGCCTGCGGGCCCGCTTTCCCACCCTGACCAGCCGCCGATTTTGGGTTTCCGGGACCCTGTCTCGTAATTTTTTTAGGAGTAGTTGCCATGACGGCATAAACGCCGTAACCCAGGGACTTCGCCGGATAGTGACACAACTCCGTTGCCCACCGTCACCACGTGGAGGTGCCCTAGGTGCAATTACACCTTAATACTGAAGTTTAAAGCGAGACTGAGCTAAATTTATAAAAAAGAAGAGAATAAATAATTTCGCGAGGAATGAAAAAGCATTTTATTGTCAAAGTAAAACTCCAAATATATATACGAAGATACTTAAAATGACCACCGTATATCTTTTGAGCATAAGATCATGCAGGATTTGAACTGAATGATCTGAAAAAATAATAGATGAATTTTTTCACATTTTTTTCCACGATTTTTTTTCTCTATTTGACCTTCAAATGACCTCTGGGAAAAGGCGTAAGGTCAAACAAACTACGGATTCGAACTCAGGGACCTCAAAAACATACGCATGAAACTTTTCAGATTTTTCCTACGGTTTTTTTCTCTATTTGACCTTCAAATGACCTTGAATCTGATGTGACGAAGGTTAACCAACCCGCTCATCGTAATCAGCGACCCCAAACACCCCATAAGGACCATACCGCTCCGAGTGTTTTTTTTTAGATCAAATGTTGACCTGTGTAATCGACGATACAACGAGCTTTTCAAGTGACTCTGGACAAACAACACTACCAAGATGCTCAGAAAAACTACTCAACTGTAAAGCGTTCATCGTAATCTTAGAGAAATAAAGAATTAGTGGTGAAAACCAAAAGCTGCATAAACTCAGTCATATGGAAATCAACATCAGAGTCACTTATTCGTTGAGGTGATTAAGAAAATCTATGGACTCAAGCGACAAAGTCTGAACCAGATCAAGAATAGTTCTGGAAATTTACTCAAAGACCAAGATGGAAGGAGCACTACATGACAATACTCAGTCAAAAATGAACAGCAGACTATGATGTTACAGATACAACATCAGGATATTGGGTGGAAACTCACCTTGAGGAATCATCATATATCAAAGAAATTGCTTGGACTCTCAGGGAAATTAAAAATAATAAATGGACCCTCAAGTAATTAAAAATAGTAAGTCCTCATGTGAGAACAGAATCTCTACAGAAGTGCTGAAGGCCATTCCTAATGAAATAATACCCAACCTTAAAACACTCTTTGATCTTATTTGGCAAGAAGAGGAAGTCCCGCAGGACTTTGGCGAGTTCCATAAATATTTTTTAGAAAAACTGAGATCATTTCGACTGCGGGAATTTTAGAGGAGTATCTCTCCTTTCAGTGCCGGGAAAGGTTGTTTTAAGGGTCATGGACAATAGATTGCTTCATATATTAACAAACTTTTGCCACATATGCAGAGTGCTTTTAGACCAAATGGTTCTACGGTAGATACGATATTCTCCCTTCGTCAACTTCAGGAGAAAATTATAGAACCACAACAAGCGCTGCCTTTATAGATATCACAAAGGCATTTGACAATGTCGACCGGATAACCTAATTTAGAATTATGTCGCGTTTTGGCATTCCTTCAAAATTTCTGGAGATTTGTAAAAATCTGCATACAAACAATATGGTCAAGGTTTGTCTCAATGGGGAAGTTACGAATGCCTATCAATGTCGCACGAGAGCAAGAAAAGGTTGTGTCCTGGTACCCTTGCCATTCAACATCTTTATGACGGCTCTTTCTATAATTTTGGATAAAAACCTGACACAAAGGGGTGTCGGAATTACTTACAGACATGACAAGAGCCTATTCAATCTGTGGCGCATTAGAGCCGGAACCAAAACCCGTGTGCAATACATAACTGAAGTAATGTTGCAGATGATTATGCTCTCGTTTCCCGTTCCTTGGAGAGCCTACAAATTATGCTTAGCATCTACTCATAGGCATATGAGTTACCCGGTCTCCGAATCAATACATGTAAAACGAAGATCATGTCTACTCGAAGAGTCCTTGATTTTACTCCACTCCAAATGCAAGGCAAACCTTTAGAACACATAGCTGCGTTCAATTGCTTTCACAGTAAACTCGATGGCACTATCAGCATGGATCAGCATCTAGGACATTTTGGGGGTTATGGAAGCGGCTCTTTGCAAATCATGAACTGTCAATCGACACCAACCTGGCAATCTACCGTACTGTGATAACCCTTATTCCACTATACGAATGCGAAATATGGGTTCCTTCCGCTCGATATATAGAAACTCCTGAACAATTTTTACAAAGAGAACTCAGATAAATAATGCGCATATGATGGTACCACATAATTTTTAACCAAGATGTATATTTGGAGCTAAATGCAGTACGGTTGAGATCATGCTGGCTAGAACACGCCTACTCTGTTCAGAATATACTGTTCGCATGGATAGATACGTAGTGAAGAATATTCTTTATGGAGAGCTGCATCAGGGTACTCGACGGCAGGATGGTCAAAGACGAAGACATAAAGATATCCTGTACGAAACATTCAAGAGTATCAGCGTAGCTAATAGATGGGCAGAAATCGCTGTTAACCAGACAAAATGGAGGCAACATATCGCAAACTACGAGGGGGATAGACAATTAAAAAGAAACTCATCTCCACTAAGACTGTTTAACTATCTTAGTTATCGGCACAGACATTACACAAGTGTGAAATTATATCGAAAACGAGTTATATATATACATATATATATATATATATATATATATATATATATATATATATATATATATATATATATATATATATATATATATATATACAGTGACTCACAGCTTAAATGATGCAGTCGCTATAAGAAAAGACTAACTGGTCTCAGTGCCTCTTTATTTATTTGGAAAAAACAACTTATTGAAATTAAATTAGTAATGAGTCTTCTAAAAAAGTATGAATTACTTTTTGTCTTAAATATGCCTTACTTAATTAACAATAAATAATTAATTAAATTATATGCGATTTTAACGTCACAGCTTAAATGATGCAAAATTCAATATACCAAAATTATTAGAGAAAACAAACTGTAAAACTTGAAATAAGCCGGCTAATATTTGGTCGGGCCTCCCTCATTATCAATAACGGCTTGTAATCTTCTGTACATTGATTCAACTAACTTTCTAGTATACTCCGGGGAAATAGTGTTCCATGCTTCAGTAATTTTTACTTTTAATTCAGTTTTATTTGATATTGGGGCACTATTTACTTTATTTTTTAATGTCAGCCACAAATTTTCAATTACATTTAAGTCTGGTGACGGGGCTGGTGTTTTAATAACATTTGGACAGTTATAAAGCAACCAACTGCGGACTCCAAATGACGTGTACTTTGGATCATTGTCGTGATAGAACCGATAATTGTTTTCAATATCTAATTTTTGGGCACTAGCGACGAGATGCTGCCTTAGTATATCCAAGTACACATATTGGTTCATATACTCTTCGACGAAATGCATGTTACCTACTCCTGCAGATGACATACAGCCCCATAACATCACTCCACCTCCACCGTGCTTTACCGTAGCTTTCATATTTTTCAATTTTAATTCTTCGTTAGGCTTCCTCCACACTGATATTTTTCCATCGGACCCAAATAAGTTTATTTTGGTCTCATCAGCAAATATTACTGAATTTCAGAAGTTCAAGTCTTTATTGATATGCTCTCTGGCAATTCTAATCTTACGCTTCTATTTCTTTGGCTAATGAAAGGCTTATTTCTGGCAGTTCGACCATGTAAATTATTATTTCGCAAGATCCGTCGAACTGTTTCGGGGTTACACCTTTTTCCAAAACTGTCTTTCCACCTCGACGCACAACTTTGGCGCACTTTTTTTTTGGATTATTTGATACCTCTCTTAAAATCCATCTTTCTGCACGTTCATTGAAGACCTTATTTGGAGCCAACCTTGACTTATTCTCGACTCTATTTTCATTCCGGTAACGTTCAATGATAGGCTGAACAGTTGATGGACATTTATTTACCATTTTGGCTATGTCTCTTTGGCTGTATCCATTCCTGTAATTAGTAATAGGTCTAGCACACGTGCTACACGGAAGTCCCTAAAGCGCTACAGGAGCGACACGTGTGTGCAGAAAAAACGATTCACGTTGTTCTTGAATCGCTGTACATTGTACTCGGTGGGAAACAGAGTCCTGGGCAAATTATTCCAAAGGGATGATGTTCTCCATACAAAAGGCTGCTTGAAAAGCATTGTACGAGGAGTAACAAGCTGAACCTCATGCGGATGTGAAGTATTAGCGCAACGTGTATTTCTAACATGCACCGCTCTGGGAGGAATTAAGCGGGCTACATCCTTCGAACACTTTCCATGAAAATACTTGTAGAACAGACTCAAGTCGCCAACCGTTCTTCGATGTTCCAGCGAATCAAGGTCGCCGGTTAGTTCCAGGTCTCCAATCAGACGAACAGCTCTTCTCTGAATAGAATCCAACAAATGCAATGTATGTTTGGGAGCTAAGCCCCAAACATGGGAGCAATATTCCATAGTTGGTCGAATTTGAGTGTAAAGCTTTCAGGTTCGAAATAATATTCCCAACTTTTGAGAAGCTCCCCTTGCTATGCCTGCGACATAGACAAAATTTTCGCTTGTCCCAACAATTCCAAGTCCTTTTTGTCAGTTGCTAAGGCAGTTAGACAAAATTTCACCAAATCCACCATACCACCACTCACACGGCCAACATATTTGCTACCAAACTAACGCCCAACAAATTGAGTGACGATGTTAGAGGAATGGAGTACCCCGTCATAACTATGTCGGGTTCAGCAACGTTAACTTTTTTAGAAAAAACTGCAGCCTGGGTTTTTGTAACGTTAAATTCCACTTCGTTACTGTTACTCCAAGATGGAATTTCTTCCAGGTCTTTGTTAAGTTAAACGACTTCCCGCTGTCTGCGGATATTCGTCTCAGTATCCGATGTCCGAGCGTTCAAAGTGAATGAAGAGATAAGCTTACTGTCATCTGCAAAGCTGTAGATTGGGTTTCCAGTCTTTTCCAACAGATCGTTAATGTAAATGAGAAAGAGAATAGGAGAGAGTATGGAGCCTTCGGGCACACGGCGTTGATAGTGAAGGTGTTAGAAAGAAATCCGTCGACTGCCATTCGTAAACGCTCTCTAAGGAAACATGAGAGCCACAAACAGAACTTTTCAGACATACCATAACAGCGTAGCTTAGCCAACAGTCCATCGTGCCGAAACCGCTCGAGATTCTCCAAAGTGTTCAGTTGCGTTGTTCCAAACATGTGTTACATAAGTCAGAAGATCTCCTGTTGATCTATGTTTACGAAAACCAAAGATATTGGTGATCACTAATAATATTGAATCCTTCAAGATATTTTAGAAGATGCTGACTGATAGCCTTTCCCATGACTTTCGATATTATTGAAAGCAGTGCGACTGATCGGTAGTTACTTGGCAAGGTCTTCTTGCTTTTTTTAGGTATCGGCTGAACTGTGGCACATTTCCAGCAGGAAGGAAATATTCCCTTTCTGTAGGATAGATTAAAAAGTCTATAGAAAACTGATGTTAGTTCCCTAGCACAGTTTTTCAGAACTATGGCAGGTATGCCGTCAGCGCCAGAAGCTTTTTTGATGTCTAGCTTCATTAAAATACATTTAATGATACGCTGTCTGAAGACAATATCGGGCATCCTTAACTGTACTATGGGAATAGTAGGTGGTGTTTTTCCTTGGAAATCGACAGTAGAATGTGAAGCAAAGAGTTCAGCCAACAGTTCGCTTTCTCAACAGGTGTTGTTGCAATAGAATTATCTGGCCGTGTGAGTGGTGGTATGATGGATTTGGTGAAATTTTGTCTAACTGCCTTAGCAACTGACCAAAAGGACTTCGAATTGTTGGGACAAGCGAAAATTTAGTTTCTAATTCGTTGATTGTGTGCCTCCTTGGTTTGGTCGATAATTTCTTTGCATCTGTTCCGGGCACGAACAAAGATGTTACGATTTATGGTGTTAGGATTTACACGCCATTGTCGATAGGCAAGATGTTTAGAAGTAACAACTTCTTTGCATTTTCAGTCAAACCAAGGCTTGCGGTTGGAAGGGCATTTTTTCGAAAAAGGAATGTAAGCCTCCATACCAGCTAAAATAATATCGGAAACGTCCCTGGCGCAGTCAGATGGGTCGTCAGATCGAAAACAAACGTCCAACCAAGGGAAAGTTCGAAAATATTCCATGAGATCTTCCCATTTAGCAAATCTGTAGTGCCAAATGTTGCGCGGTTTAGGCGGCTCTCTGTCACTGATTGGTAGGATACTCAATGTCGAAAGCAGTTTATGGTCGGGAGAACCTAACGGCGGATTTACGGTGACTGTGTAAATCTCCGGATTGGTAGCTAAAAACAGATCAAGAAGACTGGTGAACTCCCCGACTCGATCAGGGATCCGTGTATATATCTTTTTATGGGGTCATTTGAAAACCAAAGTTTACCGAAGTCGACTTGAAACTGTAGAAGATTTACAACAAAGAATTCAATATGAAGTAGTACAAATCACCCCAGATTCTCTGCAAAACTCTGTTCAGGCTGTTAGTGGTAGACATTTTGAGCAATTCTTTTTTTTTATGGGTATAGCACACGTGCTGCAGGGAAGTCCCTAAAGCGCTCCAGGAGTGGCATGTGTGCGGAAAAAGCGATTCACGTTGTTCTTGAATCGCTGTAAATTGTACTTGATGGGAAACACAGCCCTGGGCATATCATTCCAAAGGGATGATGTTTTCCATATAAAAGACTGTTTGAAAAGCGTTGTACGCAGAGTAACAAGCTGAACCTCATACGGATGTGAAGCATTAGCGCGACGTGTATTTCTAACATGCACCTCTCTGGAAGGAATTAAGCGGGTTACATCCTTCGAACACTTTCCATGAAAATACTTGTAGAATAGACTCAAGTCGCCAACCGTGTTTCGATGTTCCAGCGAATCAAGGCCGCCGGTCAGTTTCGGGTCTCCAATCAGACGAATAGCTCTTCTCTGAACAGAATCCAACAAATGCAGTGTATGTTTAGGAGCGGAGCCCCAAACATGGGAGCAGTATTCCATAGTTGGTCGAATTTGAGCTTTGTAAAGAATTAACAGTTGTTGGGGAGTGTAAAGCTTTCTGGTTCGAAATAATATTCCCAACTTTTGAGAAGCTCTTCTTGCTATGTCTGCAACATGTGCATGCCAGGACATATATGTTCCCAAATTAACGCCCAACAATTTGAGTGACGATGCTAGGGGAATGAAGTGCCCCGACATAACTCTGCCGGGTTCAGCAACGTTAACTTTTTTTAGAAAAAAACAGCAGCCTGGGTTTTTGTAGCATTAAATTCCACTTGGTTACTGTCACCCCAAGATAGAATTTCTTCCAGGTCTTTGTTAAGTTGAACGACCTCCTGCTGTCTGCGGAAATTCGCCTGAGTAGCCGATGTCCGAGCGTTCAAAGTAAATGAAGAAATAAGCGTACTGTCATTTGCAAAGCTGTAGATTGGATTTCGGGTCTTTTCCAGCAAATCGTTAATGTAAATGGGAAAGAGAGTAGGAGACAGTATGGAGCCTTAGGGCACACCGGCGTTGATAGTGAAGGTGTTAGAGACAAATCCGTCCACCCCCACTCGTAAAAAACGCTCTCTGAGAAAACATGAGAGCCACAAACAGAACTTTTCAGACATACCATAGAAGAGTAGCTTACCCAACACGTGTCAAGAGCAACCGTTCGAGATTCTCCAAAGTGTTCAATTGCGTCGTTCCAAACCTGTGTTACATAAGTCAGAAGATCTCTTGTTGATCTATGTTTACGAAAGCCATATTGGTGACCGCTAATAATGTTGAATCGTTTAAGATATTTTAGAAGATGCTGATTGATAACCTTTTCCATGACTTTCGATATTATTGAGAGCAGTGCGACTGGTCGGTAGTTATTTGGCAAAGTCTTCTTGCCTTTTTTAGGTATCGGCTGAACTGTGGCACATTTCCACCAGGAAAGAAATATTCCCTTTCGGTGGGATAGGTTGAAAAGTCTACAGAAAACTGGTGTTAGTTCTCTCGCACAGTTTTTGAGAACGATGGCAGGTATTCCGTCAGCGCCAGAAGCCTTTTTGGTATCTAGTTTCATTAAAATACGCTTTATGATACACGACGACAACATCGGGCATCCTCGACTGCAATAGGGGAATAGTAGGTGGTGTTTTTCCTTGGAAATCGACACTAGAATATGAAGCAAAGAGTTCAGCCAACAAGTTCGGTTTCTCAGCAGGTGTCGTTGCAATGGAATTATCTGGCCGAGTGAGTGGATTTGGTGAAATTTTGACTAACTGCCTTACCGACTGCCCAAAAGGATCTGGAATTGTTGGAACAAGCGAGAAGTTTGTTTCTAAGTCGTTGATTGTGTGCCTCCTTGGTTTCGTCGATAATTCCTTTGCATCTGTTCCAGCCTTATCTTAAAAATAAACGTATATATATATATATATATATATATATATATATATATATATATATATATATATATATATATATATATATATATATATATACTTATTAACAGTTTTTTTTGTCTATTTTTTTAATTTAAATTTCAAATGACAATATTTCCAAAACGGTTCAATTTAGACATGGAGTATGTTTGACAAATAATATCTAGAAATTTTAGGACTCAAAAATAAGATAATATACAGGGCTTTTCATTTAAAAAAAATCCAGATTGCTTAATTTCTTCGAACTAACAGCTCAAAACATTTTATTGTAAACTTCAGTATGTGCGCCGTATAACACCCTATAACTTTTAATTAAACATTTTTTTGATCCACTGATTAATAAATGCTGTGGAACCATTACTCCATATATTACGGCATCCTCGCCGATATCCTTAAGACATGGAAAAAAGGCCTCTACTGAGGCGGGGAAGTAAGCGATAAAAAAAAAACATATAGGTCAGGCTATATATATATATATATATATATATATATATATATATATATATATATATATATATATATACGAGGCTGGTTTGAAAAGTCCGTGCAAAGCCCGAGAGATGGCACCACCGGCGCGTATCGAGGTCATGTTTAGTTAGTAGCATCTCTTGAATGAACGCACACCAAGTTTCAGCCATATTGGTCTATTTCTTTGTGTTTGGCATTCGTGTGAATCAAGGAAGTCGAGTGATTTTCAAGAAATGGACGAAAAAGAATTTTGTGTGGTGATTAAACATTACTTTATGAAAGGCAAAACGCCTCAGGAGACTAAAGAGACGCTTGATAAACATTATGGTGACTCTGCACCTTCGATTAGAACAGTTTATAAGTGGTTTCAAAATTTTCGGACTGGCCATATGGGCACAAGTGACGCTGAACGTTCTGGACGGCCTCTGGAGGTTACGACTCCAGAAATCATTGAACAAATCCATGATATGGTGATGGATGACAGAAGAGTTAAGGTGCGTGAGATTGCTAGTGCTGTGGGCATCTCGACTGAACGGGTACATAATATTTTGCATAAACATTTGGACATGAGAAAGCTATCCGCAAGATGGGTGCCGCCATTGCTCACGCTTGACCAAAAACGGAATCGTGTGAAGTGTTGCAAGGATGGTTTGCAGCTGTTCCAGAAGAATCCGGAGGACTTTAAGCGTCGTTTCGTCACTGTGGATGAAACATAGATACATTACTATACTCCTGAGACCAAACAACAATCTAAACAATGGGTTATCAAGGGGGAATCTGCACCAAAAAAGGCGAAGACCGTTCCTTCGGCCGGAAAGGTTATGGCGACGGTCTTTTGGGATTCGCAAGGGATAATCCTCATCGACTATCTGGAAAAGGGTAAAACTATTACAGGTGAATATTATTCATCGTTATTGGACCGTTTGAAAACCGAGCTGCAAGAAAAACGCCCGCGATTGGCCCACAAGAAAGTCCTTTTCCATCACGACAACGCACCAGCACACACCTCAGCAGTTGTGGTCGCAAAATTAATGGAAATAGGATTCCAACTCGCTTCACATCCCCCCTATTCTCCAGACTTGGCTCCCTCGGACTACTATTTGTTCCCCAATTTGAAGAAATGGCTGGCGGGACAAAGATTTTATTCAAACGAGGAGGTGATTGCAGACACTAATAGATATTTTGCAGACTTGGACAAATCCTATTATTCGGAAGGGATCAACAAACGAGAACATCGTTGGACGAAGTGTATAAGCCTAAAAGGTGACTATGTCGAAAAATAAAAAAGGTTTACCCCAAACACATAAGTAGTTTTTATTTTTGCACGGACTTTTCAAACCAACCTCATATATATATATATATATATATATATATATATATATATATATATATATATATATATATATATATATACATATATTTGTCATGCTGTTGGGAGATTGAACACATCATCCCTTTTGTTGGACCTGTACTTATGCTAACTTAACCCAGTTTTACAGTCTTCTCTCATGGTGAGTGGGGAGGGCCATCGTCTTCATTCGGGAGAAGGTCTGATGGTCCAGAAATCGGTGGCGGACATGCGGGAGGATTGTTGGCACACCGAGGTCTCTGTGTATTTGATTGTTCCCCATGAACGATGGCGCTCCCGTGATCATCCTCAGGGCCTTGTTCTGCACTGTCTGGAGTTGGGCTCTTCTTGTTTTGGAGAGCTGACACCATGTTGGGCAGGCGTACATAAGACCAATCCTAGATTTCTTGATCTGGATTGCTTCTATGATGATTCTTGTCTTGTAATGTTATTCTGTGGCTATTTGCTTGCAACTGTCGAAGGCGATTTTATGTCCCGTCGCAAGCTGGTGTTATAAACGAGCTGGTATGGTTTGTTCATTGTGGATGCTGAGTTTGTGTTCTTCGATTTTTATGGATATTCTTCGGGTGGTTTGTTTAACGTAAGCTTCAATGTAATTACCACATGAAATAATGTATACGCCTTGATTTTTTAGCTTCATTTTGTCATTGGGATTTCTGAGTGATGACACTATTGTTTTACATGGTTTATAGGTGGCCGATATATTGTGTTTTCATAAAAGTAGTTGAAGGCACTCTGTCTTTTCTTTAATGTATGGCAGCGTGTGTGCTACTTTGTTTTTGATTATCTATTTGCTGAACCCGTTCTGTTTTAGTACATTTGAAATATTGTTGAACTCACCTTGCCTGTTAATAGAGTCAGTAAAGCTGAAAGATCACGAGATTAGGGTATTAGCTACGGCTGGTAATTCTAAGGGATGATGGTGTAAATTAGCATATAAGTATCTATTGGTATGTGTTGGCTTCCTTTATCCTGTGTGTTTGGGATGCTGTTCTGTGGTCTTCTGTACATTTAAGAATAGTAGTTGGTTATTTTCTCGTATCTCCAATGTGAATTGTATCCTCTGATGTAAGGAGTTCAGATGATTTAAAAATTTGTGGAGTTCTTCTGTCCCAAGCAGCAACAACAAATATGTCATCAACGTAGCGAACCCAGAGTTTTGGCCCTATGGTAGCCATGTTTCAAGTCATGAAGAGATTGGCTATAGCTGTTGATAGAGATTAACCGGTTGCGGCTTGCTTATATATTCGATTGTCAAATAAGAAGTGTACATTGAGATCAAGAAAGAAAGATCAAGAAATCCGGGACCCTAAAAAGATGATGCCACCATGTATATACTTATATATATATATATATATATATATATATATATATATATATATATATATATATATATATATATATATAATATATATATTATATATATATATATATATATATATATATATATATATATATATATATATATATATATATATATATATATATATGTATATATATATATATATATATATATATATATATATATATATATATATATATATATATATATATATATATTTATATATATATATATATATATATATATATATATATATATGTATATATATATATATATATATATATATATATATATATGTGTGTGTGTGTGTATGTGTATTATTTTTAAATTTAGAAAAAAGTGAGTTTATAGATTGATTCTGCATCACTGGACACCCACAAAATAATTTTGCAGTGCCGATTGTCGTTTGGCTGGATATTTGACTTTTCTAAAGTTTAAAGTCTAAAAGTTACTTTATATGTTAAAATATGTTGTTATGCAAAGTTTTAAGTAGATTGAATAAAAATTTTGTTTTGTCAGATTTTGACCGATAAAAATATGATCAAAAGGAAATTTTTATTTTTTTGAATTTGAAATATATTTGCTTGATTGGTCTGTTTTTCTTAAAACCGCAACTGTCGCAGTATAAATTTGTGTTTTACGTATGTTGACATGCTCTATATATAATTACACAACACGCACACAAAAATTTAAAAACGTTTTTGGTCTCGAAACCAAGAGTTTAAATGAACGTTAATTTATTTTCCTAATAACTTATATACTTACCGCATATAACATAATACAATTTTACTTTAGCTTTTCATAAAGTTAACTATGAATGAAACAGAAGAATTATATTTGTATTGTCTCTTCGGTAAGAATGTGATTTAATTTTAGTATCTGTCATATTATCGTATTCTTAGTGTGCCTTATCTTCTGAGGAGGTGGGCGATCACATTTTCCAGTTTGCCGCTCTAAATTATTTAGTAGATGTCATATTTGTCGTATATTTTTTAACCAGGAGTTGCGCCGTCTACCTGGTTCTCTTTTATCGATTATTTTTTCTTCAATTATAAGCTTTAGGAGTTCATATTTTTGGTTTCTCATAATATTTGGTCTCAGTTAAGTATTTCGACGTTTGTGGTATGCGCTGTCCAAGGAACGCGCAATATTCCAAGGTAGCACCACATCTCGAATGATTACACAGGTCAACATTTGATTTTAAAAAAAAACACTCGGAGCGGTATGGTCCTTATGGAGTCGCTGATTACGATGAGCGGGTTGGTTAACCTTCATCACATCAGATTCAAGGTCATTTGAAAGTCAAATAGAGAAAAAAAACCGTAGGAAAAATCTGAAAAAATTCATGCGTATGTTTTTGAGGTCCCTGAGTCCGAATCCGTAGTTTGTTTGACCTTACGCTTTTTCCCAGAGGTCATTTGAAGGTCAAATAGAGAAAAAACCTTAGGAAAAATCTGAAAAATTTCATGCTTATGTTTTTGAAATCCCTGAGTCCGAATCCGTAGTTTGTTTGACCTTACGCCTTTTCCCAGAGGTCATTTGAAGGTCAAATAGAGAAAAAATCGTGGAAAAAATCTAAAAAAAATTCATCTATTATTTTTTCAGATCATTCAGTTCAAATCCTGCATGATCTTGAAAATTATAATTTTCCTCAACATCTGATTTTTCTGTGCTGAAATTTTCTCTTTCTTCGTGTTCGAATGTTTCATCTAGCATATCTTCATCAGTTACCCCTTCTTGTCCCAATTTATTAATTTCCATGATATGATCAGAATTTGTTTCAATAAGAACTGGTAAAGTCACAGATGTTACACGTGCATATGAAATAGAATCCTTATTCTTTCGGTTGTACCCTTTTAAGTTTGTTAAGCAGAAGTAACAGTCGGTGGTATAGATTTTGGTGTGTAAGAATTATTCAATGAGCTTGTATCAATATGATAAATTTGGTGATATTTTACTTTTAACGAATCTGAAAACATGAATTTCTCTTGTGGAATATACTCCCCACAAACAACACAAAAATTGTCGAGTTTAATGAAACATGACGAATTTCTTGTAGCATTTGACTCTACAGAGGCCAAGTTTCCCACCAATGTAGAGCTACGGTCGCATGATGACGACGCCTGCGGGCTCGCTTTCCCACCCTGACCAGCCGCCGATTCTGGGTTTCTGGGACCCTGGCTGGTAATTTTTTTAGGAGTAGTTGCCATGACGGCATAAACGCCGTAACCCCGGGAATTCGCCGGATAGTGAGACAACTCCGTTGCCCACCGTCACCACGTGGAGGTGCCCTGGGTTCAACTACACCTTAATACTGGAGTTTAAAGCGAGACTGAGCTAAATTTATAAAAAAAGAAGAGAATAAATAATTTCGCGAGGAATGAAAAAGCATTTTATTGTCAAAGTAAAACTCCAAATATATATACAAAGATACTTAAAATGACCACCGTATATCTTTTGAGCATAAGATCATGCAGGATTTGAACTGAATGATCTGAAAAAATAATAGATGAATTTTTTCAGATTTTTTCCACGATTTTTTCTCTATTTGACCTTCAAATGACCTTCAAATGACCTCTGAGAAAAGGCGTAAGGTCAAACAAACTACGGATTCGGACTCAGGGACCTCAAAAACATACGCATGAAATTTTTCAGATTTTTCCTACGGTTTTTTCTCTATTAGACCTTCAAATGACCTCTGGGAAAAGGCGTAAGGTCAAACAAACTACGGATTCGGACTCAGGGACCTCAAAAACATACGCATGAATTTTTTCAGATTTTTCCTACGGTTTTTCTCTATTTGACCTTCAAATGACCTTGAATCTGATGTGATGAAGGTTAACCAACCCGCTCATCGTAATCAACGACCCCATAAGGACCATACCGCTCCGAGTGTTTTTTTTTAGATCAAATGTTGACCTGTGTATTCTCTGTTGTGTTGTTTTTGTAATTGTTGCCGCTTCTATACCATATAATATAAACGAGAATACATAGCATCTTAGCACTCTTGTTCTTGTTTTTAAGTTTAGCTTGCAGTTAGAGTATGCAGCTTCGTGCTTTTTTTTTTCCATTTTTTAGCGTATTTGAATAGACTGGTCCCAATTTTCACGAATTACGCTGCCTAAGTACATTAATTTTGTTGCCATTCTTTCAAATGTTTGTTGGTGTATTTTAATATTTATATTTATATTTGGATTTTTACTGACCACCATTATTTTTTTTTTCTCGTATTCAGTTTCAAGTTTCATTTCAACAATTTCTTTTATGAGTCTTTGGAGGCCTTCTTCACTGTCCGCCGAAATGTCGGTATCATCAGCTTAACTGAGGTTATTTATACACACACCATTGATTATTATTCCATCTGTTTTATCAGAAAGTGCTTTATTGAAGATTTCCTCCGAATAGACATTAAATAACAGGGGTATTTTCATTTCCTTGCACATGTGATTAATAACTTTTATTTCGGCAGTATGATTCCAGTATTCTGATTTACCATATCAAATGCTTTTTGGAAATCTGTGAATCTCTACATCTTTCAATCAGAGCTCGGAAGGAGAATAATGCGTTCCTCGTTCCGAGTCCTTTACTAAAGCCAAACTGTGTTTATTTGTATATTCTTTGGTGGATTATTTTAAGAAATAGTTTAAAAATTGTTCATTGTTCATTCATCTAATGGAAGATAGAAGACAACTGAAAATTAGGGGTGGTGAGAGCACCTACAGAAGACTTAACGCCGAAGTGAGAAAGAAAATAAGAATTGCTAAAGGTCACCACTTTTCACAAGAATGCGTAGACATAGATGATATGGCAGAAAACAACTTTCACTTGCATAAAAAAAAATTAAAGAAGCTGCGGGACTAAAACCTAAGTAACACAACAGCAACATAAAAGATAAGAATGGATATTTAATTCTAGATATAGAAGCTAAACTAATCAGATGGAGAGAATATATCGAGGAGCTTTTCAAAGATGAAAGGAACGGTGATCATGAAGCACAAGAAAAAATGACTGAAACACGAACAACAATGACTGAAGTACAAAAGGCCATATTGTTAGCAAACAAAGTTTTAAAAATATTAGTTAAAAGTACAATTCACTTACTGAAACAACTGTTAGTAGTTAGTATTATCTATGACACTAGTTTTATTCCATTTGACTGATTGAAATCAACATTAGTCCCCCCATTAAGAAACAAAATGCTAAAGAATGCAAGGATCACCGTACCATAACTCTGTTGAGTCAAGTCCTGAAACTCTTTCTACGAATTATACAACAAAGGATATGTAAAAAAATACATAGCAGACACACAGTTCGGCTTTCGTAATGGGTTAGGAACCAGAGAGATACTCTTTACTATCCAGGTGCTGGTTCGAAGATGCCGGGATGTTAACAGCAACGTGTCCCTATGTTTCGTGAACCTAGAAAAGGCTCTTGATAAGGTACAACATGAAAGGATGATTGACATATTAAAAACAACAGGCATCGATGACAAAGATCTACATTTCATTGCATATCTGTATTGGCGACAAACTAAAATGGAAAATTGAGCAATTGAAGACATTGTCACTCCGAAACTTTATTTAGGGAAGCTTTGTTTGATTACACGGAAGGAATTAAAATAAATGGAATTACGACAAACAATATTATATACGCGGATGATGCGATCTTGATGGCAAATAATATCAAAGATATTCAGAGGGTCCTTGATCGAGTGGTGGATTCCTGTGAACAGTTCGGTCTCAAACTGAACGTCACAAAAACCAAGTTGATGATGTCAGAAAACAACAGACAAATGCTCAGTTATGGATTGGTAAAGGCAAAGTGGAAAGAACAGAGAAAAAAAAATATCTAGGACAGTTACTTAGCGAAGATTGGGACCATTCAAATGAGATGAAAGCTCGGATTGACGCTGCAAGAAGTGCTTTTATACGTATAAAAACTTTTGTGTGCGTGTGCATTTGTGGAGCTTCATCCTTTTTCGACCACAATCGTCCTCACACATTATTGTCGTATGATCTCCCGTGATCAACCGCTTCAGAAATGATTCGATATCGTTACGTTTCTGTAGAGATTCACAAATGGAATTTCGTTCGAGTAAATAATTTGGCGTTCGAGTAAATAATGTAGCTCCTTATCATCGAGCTTCTTTTTGTATCCAGCTTTCTCCAAATGATTTAAAACTGCTTAATGATGGATGTTTAGTTCCTGGGCGATATCGTGGCTACTTATATGTCGGTCTTGCTCACCTTTCGCGAAAAATTCTATCAACTATTTCTGTTATTGGTCGACCAGAGTGAGGAGCAATTTTAACATCGAAATTCCAGAACGCTACTGAGCCATCTTTCGGCTATTGCTTTTGTAACATATCCTGACCATACCCTATACAAATTTCTTCATAGGCCTGCGCAGCATTTCAGCCTTTATCGAAATATTGTAAAATATAGCGAACTATTGCAGAAATTTCACTTATATATACAGATTATATATATATATATATATATATATATATATATATATATATATATATATATATATATATATAAAAATCTCTCCTGCCGATAGTGTGTGTTTGCGTTCATTTAGGCTAGCTGATGTAGTCTGATATGGAACCAAACTAGGTCATGTCTATGTTGCTCCATATCGTAGATAGCCTAAGTGAAACAGAAAATATATATATATATATATATATATATATATATATATATATATATATATATACAGGGTGATTGGTGATTGGACCTATTCCATAGAAAAAAATTTGCAATCAATTTGTTTCTATGATCCGGGGGTCTGAAATCAGTGGCTGCTGAGTTATTACAGTTTTAATACTTTTTTAAATTTCCCGACTTTTGACCAAAAACTGCTAATTGTGAAAAAACTGCTGCACTCTGGTAATTGAACTGACACTTTTCTAATAACTGACAAAAGAGTGATCACTTAAAAAAAAAAATCGTGGCCAAAATTCCTATAACCTTAGAAATAAAAGGTCATAAATTACATGTCATGAATTATTTTTTCAAATTTCGTTTAAATCATAGAGGATTGCTAAAAAGATTTTATTACACTTGGCGTATAAATCGCGGAAATAACTTCCTCATTTCATAAGCTCTCCAAGAAGGTGAAATTTAGTCAACTTGTGCTATAGTTGGGAAAATAAGTTGCAATAATCGCAGAGAAGGTAGCGGATTTCCTAGCATACCTTGCTTGTAGCCGGTTTGTTTTTGTCTCTTTTGTCTCCTAGTGTATTTCTTTTTATTTTCGTGAGTGTTCAGAAATATTCGAAGACAACCCAGGCCCACTATTTCGTTGAATTCAGATACCTGTGTCATTGCATAATCATCAGAAATCAGTTTCAATCATCTTGGAGTTTAGTTTTAATCATCTTGGAGTTCGGACGTATCTTTTTTTTTTTTTTTTTGGGTCTAGCACACGTGCTGCAGGGAAGTCCCTAAAGCGCTCCAGGAGCGGCACGAGTGCGGAAAAAGCGGTTCACGTTGTTCTTGAATCGCTGTAAATTGTACTCGGTGGGAAACACAGCGCTGGGCAAATTATTCCAAAGGGATGACGTTCTCCATATAAAAGATTGCTTGAAAAGCGTAGTACGCGGAGTAACAAGCTGAACCTCATACGGATGCGAAGCACCAGCGCGACGTGTATTTCTGACATGCACCGCTTTGGGAGGAATTAAGCGGGCTACATCCTTCGAACACTTTCCATGAAAATACTTGTAGAACAGACTCAAGTCGCCAACCGTTCTTCGATGTTCCAGCGAATCAAGGCCACTGGTCAATTCCGGGTCCCCAATCAGACGGACCGCTCTTCTCTGAACAGAATCCAACAAATGCAGTGTATGTTTGGGAGCGGAGCCCCAAACGTGGGAGCAGTATTCCATAGTTGGTCGAATTTGGGCTTTGTAAAGAATTAACAGTTGTTGTGGAGTGTAAAGCTTTCTGGTTCTAAATAATATTCCCAACTTTTGAGAAGCTCTCCTTGCTATGCCTGCAACATGTTCATGCCAAGACATATTTGCTCCCAAACTAACGCCCAACAAATTGCTAGACGATGCTAGGGGAATGGAGTGCCCCGACATAACTATGTCGGGTTCAGCAACGTTAACTTTTTTAGAAAAAACTGCCGCTTGGGTTTTTTGTAGGGTTAAATTCCACTTGGTTACTGTCACCCCAAGATAGAATTTCTTTCAGGTCTTTGTTAAGTTGAACGACCTCCTGCTGTCTGCGGATATTCGCCTGAGCAGCCGATGTCCGAACGTTCAAGGTGAATGAAGAGACAAGCGTACTGTCATCTGCAAAGCTATAGATTGGATTCCCGGTCTTTTCCAGCAGATCGTTAATGTAAATGAGAAAGAGGGTAGGAGACAGTATGGAGCCCTGGGGCACACCGGCGTTGATAGTGAGGGTGTTAGAAAGAAATCCGTCGACCGCCACTCGTAAAGAACGCTCTCTGAGGAAACATGAGAGCCACAAACAGAACCTTTCAGACATACCATAAGAGCGTAACTTAGCCAACAGTCCATCGTGCCAAACACGGTCGAATGCCTTGGATATGTCAAGAGCAACCGCTCGAGATTCTCCAAAGTGTTCAATTGCGTTGTTCCAAGCATGTGTTACATAAGTCAGAAGATCTCCTGTTGATCTATGTTTACGAAAACTATATTGGTGATCGCTAATAATATTGAATCGTTCAAGATATTTTAGAAGATGCTCATTGATAACCTTTTCCATGACTTTCGATATTATTGAAAGCAGTGCAACTGGTCGGTAGTTATTTGGCAAGGTCTTCTTACCTTTTTTAGGTATCGGCTGAACCGTGGCACATTTCCAGCAGGACGGAAATATTCCCTTTCTGTAGGATAGGTTAAAAAGTCTACAGAAAACTGGTGTTAGTTCCCTTGCACAGTTTTTGAGAACTATGGCAGGTATTCCGTCAGCGCCAGAAGCCTTCTTGGTGTCTAGCTTCATTAAAATACGCTTTATGATGCGCTGTCTGAAGACAACATCGGGCATCCTTGACTGCAATATGGGAATAGTAGGTGGTGTTTTTCCTTGGAAATCGACAGTAGAATGTGAAGCAAAGAGTTCAGCCAACAAGTTCGCTCTCTCAACAGGTGTGGTTGCAATGGAATTATCTGGCCGTGTGAGTGGTGGTATGGTGGATTTGGTAAAATTTTGACTAACTGCCTTAGCGACTGCCCAAAAGGACCTGGAATTGTTGGGACAAGCAAGAAGTTTGTTTCTAATTCGTTGATTGTGTGCCTCCTTGGTTTCGTCGATAATTCCCTTGCATCTGTTCCGGGCATGAACAAAGAGGTTACGATTTACGGTGTTAGGATTTTCACGCCATTGTCGGTAGGCAATATGTTTAGAAGCAACAGCTTCTTTGCATTTTCGGTCGAACCAAGGCTTGCCGTTGGAGGAGCATTTCTTCGAAAAAGGGATGTAAGCTTCCATACCAGCCAAAATAACATCGGAGACCTCCCTGGCGCAGTCAGATGGGTTATCGGATCGAAAACAAACGTCCATCCAAGGGAAAGTTCGAAAGTATTCCATGAGATCTTCCCATTTAACAGATTTGTAGTGCCAAATCTTGCGCGGCCTAGGCGCCTCTCCATCACTGATTGGCAGGATACTCGATGTCGAAAGCAGTTTATGGTCGGAAGAACCTAACGGCGGATTTACGGTGACCGTGTAAATCTCCGGATTGGTGGTTAAAAACAGATCAAGAAGACCGGCGAACTCCCCGTCTCGATCAGGGATCCGTGTTGGTTCGTCAATAAGCTGAGTTAAGCCATAACTGATTGAGAATGATTCAGCTTCACAGCATCGTTGTTAACTATCAGAATTCTAAGCTAAAAACAACTTCCTCTTCAAATAGCTGCTTACGAGAATGAAGAATCCATGGATATCCTGTAGTATTACGGGTTTTATGATGGTAATGCCGCTACAGCACGAAGAGAATACCATACGCGATTCCCTAACCGCGGTTTACCTGACGTGAGTGCATTCGAGAAACTGGACTGGTTCAACGATGTCAAAGTGACGCTGGCAGGCCTTATATTCCTGATCATGGCGAAGAGGAGGACATTTTGCAGTGCGTTCGAGCAGACGGCACTATTTCGACAGGAGTTGTTGCGAGGCGCTTTGGCTTGATTCAATGGAAAGTCTAGTTCACTGAGCATACATCGAGACTTTATCCATACCTTTACATGCCAAGGTGAGCTTTTCAAATAGGAGATACTGTGAGAAGGATTAATTTTTTCCGATTTTTACCAAACGCTAACATTGAGAACCCCGATTACCTGAAAAAAAGTCTTTGGACTGGAATGCTATTACGAGTTACCACATATTTGAGCCCCTAAGGGTCAAAACCCAGAGAAATCAGACGAAACGGCTCACCAAAGAAGATTCTCCTTTAATGTGTGAATGGAAATCATTTGACTGTATCTGAAGTACGCCGTAGACTTCGTGTGTGCATACGTAACCGGGAGAAACAATATGTAATTTTTTGTTACGGTTCATTAAAGAATGATAATTTTAATTAAAAAGAATTCTTTCTTTCCACCCAAATTATACAGTCTCATAAAAATACATAATGAAAATTCACCAATTAAACCAGTCGTATCATATACAAACAGTCCCTAACAACAACTTGCCATAAAACTTAACACGATCTTCAAAACAATCACTAAGTTTGAACCCAATTACAGCATCAAAAATTCCATAGAACTGCATCATCAACTTAAAAATTTTAATATTCCTGACAACTCCACCCTTACATCATTCGATGTAACCAACATGTTTTCCAATTTCCCGAATAAAGAATCGTTAAAAGCTCACTTGAGGAACTTAACACAAATTCTATTATAAAACAAGAAATAATGGTGTTGTTCGAGCTGTACATAGAAGAAAATTATTTTCATATCAACAACCAATTTCTGAAACAGAAAGAGGGCCTTGCCATGGGATCTCCACTAAGCCCTTTGATGGCCGAAATTTTTATGTCAGGTTCTGAAAACAATTTTCTATAGTCACAGCAGTCAAGGGACATAGTTGTATGGTGTCGGTATATAGACGACACATTGGTCGGTTTTAAAGGAGAAGATGAGTCCCTCCAATCCACCCTAAATTCCCTGAATGGAATACATCCAAATATAAAGTTCCCATTTGAAAAAGAAATGAATAACAAAATAAACTTCCTAGATCTCTCCATCACCCAAGATAACAATAAACTCTCCTTCGATATCTTTAGAAAGCCCAATTTTACAGACACCACTATTCCCAATAATTCAAGCCACCCCAACTCACATAAACTCGCAGTCTATAGATCAATGATTCACAGAGCATTCTTCATCCCATTAAATAAACAATATATAGAGAAAGAATTAGATGGAATCAAGAATATTGCCCACAACATCGGATTTCAGACAAAAAACCTTAGATAACCTAATTAAAAATAAACAAAGACAATTAAATTTACATATTTATATTTAAGACATATTTATCCACACGTTAAAAACGATAAATAACAGAGTTTCTCCTCATTGACATATCTCGGACCAAATTGCATTTATACTCGCAAAAGGCAACATAAATATAGCTTTTAAATCACCCCAACGTAAAAGACAAAAGTCATAAATACAAAGACTCTGGAATTCATAAACTGTCATGTAATGAATGTAATAGCTGTTATATAGGCCAAACAGGCAGAAATTTCGATATTGGAGTTAAAGAACACATCCTTTAGATTAAACAAAGAAAACTCCAACTTTGCTAACCACTTCCATCAAACAAATCATATTTTTCCAGACATAAATAATCTACAAATATTACATAAAGCACAAAAAGGAAGAAAATTAAATATTTTGGAAGCTATAGAGATCTACAAACACAATAAAAACAACGATACACCCGTCTTAAATAATCAAACAGATGTTCAGAATTCCACCCTGTTTGGCGTATTTTAGAAATGTTTTTCAGATATATTTTTGAAGAAGGAATTTTATAAAAAGTTTTAAGGATATATTGAAAAATATTTCTTGAAATTTGGAAGAAAACTTCTTTAAAAACCTGTAAATACGTCCATAATCATAAAGAATATTAAAAAAAAATACTGTTAACAAAGAATACTTGATTTGCAAACAATGTCATTTAACCTTTGTAATAAAGTAATTTTAATTTAAGTTCACCGAAATTTAATGATATGTAATTCCAAATTGTACCGGTAAATTAGTTATAAATCATAAATAAACCACCTTAGTTTGTAGTATTATGTTTGACAATGTAGAAAACCTACGAAACTGCAGTAACAGATGAATAAAAAATAAGTGACAAATAACAAAATAATTCGATTCATTTCATTTCGAAATTTAAAAAACACAGTAACAGACACCTCAATTAAACAACCATAAAAAAAGTTTTTCTAATAAATATTTTTGATATTTTAACAAACTGAGTGACTTTTGGACTTTAAACTTTAGAAAATTCAAATTTCCCGCCAGATGACAAGACAATCGGCACGATAAAATCATTTTTTGGGTTTCAAGTGATGTAGAATTCACCTATATCTATATATTCATCTAATCCATAGGTTATTCTATTTAAAAATATAAGGTTTATGTCATATGTCAAAAATACGATGATCGTTTGGTTTTATCTTAACCGTGTGAAAAATATTCTTTTGAAATGCAACTTCTGTATGTAAAATTTTTGCTGAACTATTTAAATAAGCAAGTTAGAAACTTGGTCTATTTATAATCAATAACTCTGTATCTCGCTTAAAGTTTGAAAGTAATGTTTGGTTTAATTTGTGCTCCGTACGGAAACTTATGAGATCACTTCCGTGTCCGTCTGTCATACCCGATTTTCTCCGAAACTATTTGACATAAAAAGTTGAAATTTGACACAAATATAGGAATTGATGGCTTAATCAGAGCCTTAGTTTTGAAAGTTAAATTTTGACTAAGAGATTAGCTTCTCTAAGGTTATCCAGGGAGGTGTCAAAAGAAAGCTTGTCCAAATATGAGTTCAAAAATATGTATGATATAATACTCTTTGTATTATTTGATCAAAAATTGCTGTCACTATCTCAAAAAGTACTGATCAAATAATTTTGAAAAAATTTTGAAATAGTCTAAATAAAGGGTAGATTGACAATATGGTGAAGGTTATTTCGTGGAAACTTGTGAATATAACCGGGACTAAGAGCTACGAAATATCAATACATATTTGGTACAATCAGTAATATCACGATGACTGGTGGCCAGCGAATAGGTACCGAGACAAAATATTTTTGTTTTTATTTGTTTATAATTAAAAAAATATTTAGGTAGTAAATATATGTTTTACACTTTACTACTAGATTCTAGACTGAGCTAGATTAATTTATTGGCTATTAGGTAGCTATTATACATTATTGTAAAAACGTGAACTGGATTTTAAGATATATACATGTCAGGGACCTAATTAACTTAGCCTACCTAAGGATTTTATTTTATTTTAAAAGCAATCCCCGTATAGAATACTAATTGTGAAGGTCCGTGCACTTGGCAGGTTTTTTTTAATGTCTTCCATTTTAATTTATTCATAAATTTTGCTGATTGATAAATAGGTTTCGAATTTCCATTGGGCGGCTCGATTTTGAGACCTTTTAATTTATGGAAGTTTAATTGAATATTAATATATTCCCCTAGTAGTCTTATATTGTACATATATATAAATGCACTGACTTAATATGAACACTAAAGAAATGATTATGATGTATTTCTTGTGTTTGTTACTTATCTTATAGACGTACAATTATCGCCAACTTATCTAAAAAACTTTAAATTTTAGGTAAACTAATTTCAAAAGATGATGACTATCTATTTGGCATAGGAAATGTCAAATTAATTGGCTGGAGTTCTGACTATGATTCACATATACAAGTTCAAACAGTACGACTTTTAAACCAAGATACGTGTCGTTACATTTTTGGCTCTAAACTACTGGACAGTCAAGAGAAATGCCTTATTTCAAATTCTGCTGAATATCTACATCTGGTTGGTAATACAGTAAAAATTAATAATAAAATAGCCGGAGTTTTGAATTTGAGACATACCAGAAATGACAAATCTACCAAATCCACTTTTGAGCGCTCTCATATTATGTTAAATTTGGTTCCCTTTTTGAGTTGGATTTCTGAACAAGTAGATATTTCCGTTAAGGAATTAACCGGTGAAAATGAGTTGCACTCTGATTTAAATCTAATAAAAATTGAAGCGTTGATTTCCATTATAAAAGGTAATAACAGAACAGTTATGAACGAAATAAGCAATATAAAAGAGGAATTGATCAAACTGAAGACCAAAATACAATAATTAAAGGAAAGTAGGTTTATAAAAAGATAATAGAAAAATATACATTTTTTACAATTTATTCTGACTGTATTTCATTTTTACAATTACAATAGCTGACCTTTACGCGTGTAGGTGTCTAAAAAATGTGCAGGGCCTGAAACTTATACGGTACAACAGAATATCGAGTAGATTTTGAGACATTTTAGAGTAATAATCCTAAGGGTATATATTAGTATATTATTAGTATAACAGAAATGCATGGAAGTAAGACAGAGCATATTAACTTGTACGTTATATTTATAAAGTAAAATTATTAGCTAGCTGATTTTTTTTTTACTGGTAGAGAATATGGATAAGAGATAAATTTTGTACGTCTTTATGGTTGTTTAAAACTTGGTTGTACTGTTTCTGGGCACCATTTATTTAAAAAAAAAGAATCTAATTTCAGCTCAAAAAATGAAAAAATACTGAAGAGTTATTTAGTTGTTGAAATAAAATTAATTTACGTACAACCGTTGCATCCTGAAAGAAAGTGCAGGAATTTAGCGAGACACTACACATTTAAATAAAAAAGGGTATATTAACAAAATAAAAATTCTTCCTCTTATTAAACTCTTAAAGTTACATCTACTAAATAAATAACCTTGTATACTATGAGAGTGCACACTATTGCATAGAGTCTCTAAGTTGGAATTATTAAGTTCTTAGCAAATGGCTTTAAAATACACGATATAAAAGTTTGTGAAATCGACTTCGCGGATTACAAGTGTTACGTGGTCGTTGGAAATACACGTTGTAGACAGGAAGTGAGATATTTAAACTGGTGTACTACTGACTTACTGCTTGGCTTCTCCTCGTGGGTTTTTCATAAGCTGCTTGGCCTCCTCTGGTGAGATTCTCATCAAAATATTGCCTCAGCCATTACTCTCCTATTTTCATTTGGGTAGCTAATCACTTTCTGACCCAAAATGCCTTAGAATGAGCAGAATATTTTAAGATCGGAAAAAGGCATCAAACTTGAGATCTATAAACTACACCCACTTGGTGATAAGAAAACGCCGTTACTGCCCTACGGCATGACGGAAGAACAAAGCCTACTACGGCCTGACGAAGGACTAAGCAGTTACTGCATCACGGTGGAAAAAGCTACTGCAGCATGCTGGAGGAAAAGGCCCTGAAAAATTCCACATGGCCATTTATATATCTTTTGCCCCTTCTTCAAAGTGAAGTCTTTAAAATGGTTCACTTACGGGACGCAAAAGGAGACGGGAGTGTTAAACTCGCGACTTGACACACAAGGACCGATGATGTCTGTCTTTTTTAACAAATCAGACGTATTCAATGCGAACTAAATAAGTTAAGTCGACAACACGCGTTACACACTATCAGTTTAAATTAAAGTGCTCAAAAATTTAAACTCACTGCTTAATCAAATTACATTTCTCAAAAATTTAAACTCACTGCTTAACTGAAATTAGCAAGTATTACATGAATTATTGAAAGAAAAACAGTGTTGTAACATGAACTTAAAATCTAGGAAAAAATTAATGTTACAATATGTACAAATTTATTAGTGATGAGACGTGAATCTATTCAAATGACTAGAAAAGGTTGTACCCAATTCACTGAATGTCGTGCAAAAAATGAACCAAAAGCGACAAAATCCCAGCAAATTTGGTCAAAAATCAAGATCATGTTAACCGTTTTCCTTGGTTACCGTGGCGTTAGTCCTTCTGACTGACCAAATAGTTAATAAGGAGTATTGTTTAAGAGTTATGCATCAATTACGTCAGTCTGCGCACAATGCAACAAACGAAATTTTTTAAGTGAAAAAAAAGAGTAGAACATACGTGGCTGAACTGAACAGGATCAAATCAAAAACATTTCGATAGGGGTATACGCGATTGTTTTCTTTAGAAATTATCAAAGAATCATGATTAAAAAAACTCTAGAAACAATGTCTATAAGCTACTCAAAGCTATGATTTGACACTGAGTTTTATTCCTCATATACCCGAGGTAACGTCTAGGTCTCTGGAGATGCTTGAGTTCATCGGGCGTTGCTCATCAGAATTTTCATCCATTACCTCTATAAAAATGCTGTACTGCTTGTTGGTTAGGCCTCTCTTGGAATATTGCTCATGTGTGTGGAATTCGCCTTTTGCTTGCCCTGCTAGGAACTTGGAGCTTGTTCAGAGTAAATTTCTACGTCACATTAATTTTAAATTCTTTAACAATGATTCTTTTAGTTATTCAAAACTGACACCTGTATTAAACTTGAATACCCTGTCTAACCGGAGAGTTTCAACGAGATCTTATAATGTTCTTTAAAATTTTAAATTCCATTATAAATTGTCCAGAACTTTTATCACAGATTAATTTGTATGCACCCTCTAAACATATTAGATCTACGTTGGCCTTCTTCAAATCTTATCATAAGACACCCTATGGAGCTAATACCTTCATGAAAGATCTATGGTCTTTGTGAATAACTGCCCATCACTGGACTTGTTCTCCGGCTCCTTATCTCTTTTTAAGAGGCAGATCGGGATTCTTTTCTGAATTTCTTAGTTTTAGCCTTTAGTTTTAGGTGTCATTTATAGATGTAAACTTTTGTATTTTGTCTTTATGAGTTGAATGGGCATGTTCCGTAAATAAATAAATAAATAAAATAAAAATAAGTATACCGACCTGCGGGATTGAACCCTCAACCTTCGGCACCGTAGCAAAGTACTACGCCACTGAGCCACGGCCAGCCACAGTGTGGTCCGTTGTTTTTCCTTTATATGGCTTGTGTAGTCCGTTAGAGGTGTTTTTTTTATATGGCTTATGTAGTCCGTTAGGGATGTTTTTTCCTTTTGATTTGAATCGTCATTTATATATATATATATATATATTATATATATATATATATATATATATATATATATATATATATATATATATATATGTATATATATATATATATATATATATATATATATATATATATATATATATATATATATATATATCGGTTTGTTAATTTTTTCGTGTCCGTTGGTGTTATTATGCAAGTGAAAGTTTGAAACTATATTTGGAAAAAAGTTTTTGATTTCTTCTGTTCGATTGTAGGAGTAAATTCGTTAATTCTTCTTTCTTGACAAAATGGTGATGTTTCAGTTTTATGTTCTTTGTAGATATCTCCCTTTTGAAAGGGGTTAATTTCGAAATTCGGCAATTTGTTTATGGTATGGGTATCGTTGCGTTAGGGGTGATTAATAAATTTTTGTCGATGTCAAGAGTAGCTCAGATATATGCCTATTATTCCGTCGAATTTATCTCCAATATCTAAAAGATAAGGTTTCTTCTTTAAATATTTCGAAAAGGTTAATTAGAGCAGTTTGATTATGATAAGAGGTTTTATGAGGGGTTCTCATTTTAATATCTTGGGTAAGAATTCGGGTAGGATAATTTTCGATGAATTTGGGTCGAGAGAACATTTGTTTTACTTCCTGTATATAACAGTAGATTTGCATGGATTTCTGAAATATAAATGTGGGGTAGATTGGTATTGATAGTGGTAAGATTATTTCAAATTATAGTTTCTTCTTTAGACATTAAGTTTTCTTCATTTAATACAGGTTTTAGGGGAGACTTTTGTTTTAAAGAATTTTTAGAGAATGAGTCATTATTTTGAAATATATGACTTTTATTAAGATTTGTAGGGTAATGCATTGTTTCTTGGGATAGGTCAGTGGAATCATTTACATTTGTTGAGGTAGGTCGATGGGATTATTTGTTTTTTTCATTATTTTTTCATTACATTGGTAGAATTATTTATTTTTTGTTTTGGGTCGATGGTATAATATATCGGAGGTTGAGATAGGTCAATAGGATTGTTGTTTAATATTGGATCAATAGGATTATCCATGTGTCGTTGTGATAGCTTGATGGGGTTTATTTCATGTTCCGTTAGGTTGTCAGAATTTTTTGCACTTTCATTTAAATATAGGTCAATAGAATGATTTGTATGTTGAGCTAGGTTATGGTTGATAGGATTATCTTTATTTATGTGGCTGGAATTCGTTTCTAATCAATATATTTCAGTAAAAGAAAGTTTTATTTTTACGGGAATGGCTTTTTGTTGAAAATTTGATTTGATGTCTTATGGGTGGAGTTCATTTCCTTGGGATGCTTTTGCTGCATTGAAATTGATTGGATTATGCATTGAATATTGTGGTAGGATGGGTTCATTCATTGAATATTGCGGTAGGATATGATGGTGATTTAGAAATTCATTGGTGTAATCATTTATTTTGTTGGTAGGATTGTGCACTATTGGGTCGTATCGGTGGGACAATTCATCATTTCGGTAGGATTATAATATTGAGTCATATCGGTAGGAGAGTTAATTATATTAGTAGGATAATCCGTAGTATGCTCAATATCGCTAGGATAATCAATAGGGCGTCCAATATTGGTAGGATAGTCTAACACAGGGGTCGGCAACCTTTTAACTAAGGGGTGCCAGTTTTCATCCATACAACATTTTGCGTGCCGACATAGGTACTTACCACAACTAAAATTAACAAAAATTAATTTAAAATATTGCTTTTAGAAGGTTTAATTACAAAAAAATTTTAACGTGTAACAAATAATTTTATTGTACTAGTCCTAGGACCTAGTGTGAACCCTGTGCTTGAAGTTCTTTAGAGAGTTTTCTTATATCCGGTTCATGTCTGGTTATTTTCAGTGTCACACATGCTTCCGAGTTGTTTGTTGTCAGCCTGCTGCGGTACGGGTTTAAAATCACTCTCATATGGGAAAAAAGTTGTTCACAGATATAGGATGATCCGAAAGCTGTAAGCATGGCAAACGATACTTTCTTAAGACAAATAAATTTCTCTGGTAAACTCATCCAACACCTGAGTATCTCGTTTGAATGGTTCTGGCAGGCCTTCTAATACCCTTCTTAATTCTACAAATTTCGTGTTCCATAACTCGGAGCTTTTAAATTCAATGTATTGAAGATCAAAATCATTAATGTCCATCCAAGAGAAAAGAGATATGTCAAAGCAACTGCTGGAAAAAATCCATTAAATCTGGTTTGATTAAAAAAGCGAACATAGGACCATGTTTATCAACATCCTGACCCCTCTCGATAAACTCCTCTTTTAAATTAGTAATATATTTAAGAATTTCGTCTATTAGTGCACCATCGTCGACACTGGATATATAAGTTTTTAAATTTGGAAAATATTTATATGTGTTTTTAGTAATATCGCTGATAAATAAATCTATTTTTGATTTGAATGATTTCCAGGATTTGTATAAATCCAGAACTGTTTTGCCTGAACCTTGTAACTTTGAGTTCACTGAGATGGTTTGTAATATCAGTAAGAAACATTAACATACAGATCCAGTTCTTATCTTCTAGTTCAGGATAAGCATCCACTTGATTTTTTTCCAGCAAGAACGATTTAATTTCGCCCAGACATTGCACAAATCTAGAGAGCACTTTACCACGGCTGAGCCAGCGCACATTATTGTGCAATGGTATATCTGAATATGCACTTTCTAATTCCTGCAGAAACGCCTTAAATTGTCTATGGATCAGTGAAGAACGACCGACAATGTAGTTAACTATTTTAACCACCCTATCCATCACGGATTTTAAACTTCCATCGGAGATTTTAGCGCACAAACTCTCTTGGTGAATTATGCAATGAAAATTCAAAACTGATCGACCCATGCGTTCAATAAGAAGGGAAACAAATCCTTTATGTCTCCCAATCATAGCAGGAGCGCCATCTGTCGTTACGCAAAAAATTTTATTTAAATCAATGTTCCGCTTTCAAAATGTTTAACAAATTCTGAAAACATATCCTCTCCTCTTGTAGTTCCCTGCAATGGAAACAGACAAATCAGCTCTTCATACACACTGCCATCATCGAAGTATCGCGCAACGATTGCCAGACGGGCAAAGTCATTAATATCGACACTTTCATCCAATGCTACACTAAATATAAAACTTCGTTTGATAGCGTCTCTCTGGTGTTTTTGGACATTTTGTGTCATTTCGGTAATTCATCTCTTGATGGTCCGCGCTGATGCCGGTATATCCCTATTCCTGGCCAATATTGTATCCTTATTGGGCAAGTCGTCGAATAAAATCTCGCCAGTACTCAAAAACGTTTGCTTCATAAATTCTCCGTCAGTGAACGGCCTACCCTTTTGTGCCAACGATTGTGCAATTTTGAAACTGCATTCAGTTACCTGATTTTTTCCTTGGAAAACTTTGCTAAAGGATGTTGACTGTTTCTCGTATTGTTTACTTGCTCTCTGTATTGCCTCCCTTTTATCAGCGTTATCTTTAAGTGACGATTCATGTTTTATCTGGAAATGTCGTTGAACACTAGATGTCCGGGAAACTACGCTTTCCCGACATAGGACACAAATGGCCCGATCGTTTTGCTGTACAAAACCGTAATCTGTTGTCCATGAAGTTTAAAATGATCGAACGTCTACCTTCTGTTTCTTCGCGGCCATAACGCAACGTAACTTTAATGTTAATGTTACTTCTATACTAAATGATCCAAACGTGTAGCCGCTTGCTATATATAGAAAAATAATGTTTCCAGAAAATTCCAATAATTACGTTTATTAAATTTCTTAGAACAAAAATTATTATCTACAACGCGCCCATTACAATCAAAGGGCCGCCTAGAAGTTAAATCTAACAAAAACTAAAGTTCGGCAATATAAAAAGAGTTTGCGGCGCGCGTCGGAACGATTGAAGTCAAGTCAAATAAAAACCGCCTTATAGCGGCTCTTTTGATCTGAATTGAGGACGTTTATTTGTGTTTTTTGCCTAGGCTTATATTTTGAGGCTTGCCGTCTTCAAAACTTGCCGAAATTAAAGCCAAACCAGTGCATTCAGTAAAATTATAAATTACAAAATATATATTTTGTAGTTTTTGGTAATAATACCTTGTGGCCTATATAATATATCGTTTTTGTTTGTATCGTTAAAGTAATACTGTCTTCGATTATTTACTTAATTTCGAAACATGTCACAGATTACAGAATTAATGTGTAAACTTTGAACAGGTACGCGTGCCTTTCAAAATTGCTTGCCGTGCCAGAGATGGCACGCGTGTCATAGGTTGCCGACCCCAGGTCTAACATATATTAATATAGGTTAGAATCAGTGTCACTGTATCCATTCAAGAGTGGATCGATCGTTGGGATGTATTAGAAGATTATTTTGAAAAGTAGGGTCAGAAGGGTCGTTTTGAAAATTTGAATAGTCATTACTTTCTTGATTTATATAAATTGGTTCAATTTCTTGAATATCTTGTTGGTGAAGCTCAGTAAGGGCAAATACTGGTTTCGGATTTTGAAAAATTCTCGTATTTTCTAATGAAGTGTCCATAGGCTCAGGCTTATTATTGTGACTTATTCGGGGTTGATTTATTCCTATTTTTTGTCGGTTGAGATTTTGAGAAAAAATTTGGAGTGTTAAATCGGTTTGGAAATTTTGGAAAATTTGGGGGTCTTATTTGGGAGTTCGTAAAATTTATTAGTTTCATTTGAGTGTTTGGGAAGTTCATTGCCCTCATTTGAATATTTGGGAAGTTCGTTGGCCTCCTTTGAAAATTCATATTGGGTCTTACTTGATTTCGTATTAGATAAGGGTATGATTAAACGGGAAGTTAGTATTTATTGGATTTTGTGGTGTAGAGTCCATTATTCTTATTGGAGGAAAATATGGCGTTGGTTGTGGTGTATTGTTTGGAAATAATTTTAAAAATAAGTTTGGGCTTGAATATTGAGTTTTCTGTTCCGGTGGTTTAAAATTTGCAGGTAACATTCTCGGATTTAGTTTGAAATTTGTATTATTAAGAGTATTATTTTGTTTTTGACTGTATAAGAAGTTTTCTTCTTCAGTTACTAGAGCCATAGCAGATACAAGGTTATAGGGTTCCGTAGTCTTTTGTTATTTTGTAATTGTGAATATCTTTTAATGGGTTGTGCTAGACCCAGGGGTTCCAGGTAAAGATATTTGGCTCAAAAGAAGAAGAACTTATTTTAGAGAACTCGACAAGTCATACCTTACGAAAGGTATCCAAATGTTGGAAAATCGCTGAAATATATGTATCTCTTTTTTTATTTGCCTAGCACACGTGCTGCGGGGAAGACCCTAAAGCGCTACAGGAGCGACAAGTGTCCGGAAAAGCGATTCACGTTGTTCTTGAATCGCTGTAAAATTGTACTCGGTGGGAAACACAAGCTGAACCTCATACGGATGTGTTAGCGCGACGTGTATTTCTAACATGCACAGCTCTGGAAGGAATTAAGCGGGCTACATCCTTTGAACGCTTTTCATAAAAATACTCGTAGAATAGGCTCAAGTCGCCAACCGTTCTTCGAGGTTCCAGCGAATCAAGGCCGCCAGCCAGTTCCGGGTCTCCAATCAGACGAACAGTTCTTCTCTGAATAGAATCCAACAAATGCAGTGTATGTTTGGGAGCGGAGCTTCAAACATGAGAGCAGTATTCCATAGTTGGTCGAGTTTGAGCTTTGTAAAGAATTAACAGTTGTTGTGGAGTGTAAAGCTTTCTGGTTCGAAATAATATTCCCAACTTTTGAGAAGCTCTCCTTGCTATACCTGCAGCATGTTCCTGGCAGCACATATTTGCTCCCAAATTAACGCCCAACAAATTGAGTGACGATGTTAGAGGAATGGAGTGCCCCGATATAACTATGTCGGGTTCAGCAACGTTAACTTTTTTAGAAAAAACTGCCGCCTGAGTTTATGTAGCGTTAAACTCCACTTGGTTACTGTCACGCCAAGATAGAATTTCTTTCAGATCTTTGTTAAGTTGAACGACCTCCTGCTGTCTGCGGAGATTCCTCTGAGTAGCCGATGTCCGAGCGTTCAAAGTGAATGACGAGATAAGCGTACTGTCATCTACAGAGCTGTAGATTGTATACCCGGTCTTTTCCAGCAGATCGTTAATGTAAATGAGTAGGGCACACCGGTTTTGATAGTCAAGGTGTTAGAAAGAAATCCATCGACTGCCACTCGTAAAGAACGCTCTCTGAGGAAACATTGTAGCCTGTGAAAAACTGTCCTCAGTTTGAGGCATCTTTTTTTGTACCCTGTGAGAAGTTGTTTGTCCCACGCTTGAGCGCAATTTTGTAACATTGGAACTTGCCCGCACGTTGTGGTGTCATTTTGTAGCTTATGAAAAGGTGTTTAATTGCGCCCCACGTACACTGCGTCATTTTTGTAACCTTTGAATATTGGACGCCCCAAGCTTGAGCACAATTTTCTTGCAGCCCCGCTTTAATTTCTGCTAATGAATTGAGTGGATCCTGATTTTTAAAAGAATTAAAGAAATTAAACAAACACTAGC
>CM032452.1:11592465-11616770 GCA_019049505.1 Pachyrhynchus sulphureomaculatus | reverse complement strand
AAAAATCGCTATCAATGCTCTAGCTCATCGCTAAGAGAACATTCCAAATCTAGTATCACTACTAGTCGCACTCAGAAAATAATCGCACTCTACGTCGCAATGTCGACGTCCCTAAGACATCTAGACATGCTAAAATCGCTAGGGAAAACGCTCTGGTTGATCGCCAGATAATCGCACTCTATAACGCAATGTCGACGTCCTAAGACATCCAGACATGCTAAAGTCGCCAGGGAAAACGCTCTGGTTGATCGCCAGAAAACACGTCAGCTTATCGCCAACAAAACGCTCTGGTATATCGCCAGAAAAAAAGCCTCGGCTCCTCGCCAAGAAAACACTCTGGTATATCGCCAGAAAAAACCTCGGCTCCTCGCCAAGAAAACACTCTGTAAATAGTCCTCGACTACACAAAGTCTGCGTTCTAAAAGAACAATCTCGCCTTTAACATAGTGAGCAGCTAGAAAAGCTAACAATATCACTATAGGCACAGTGAATAGCTATAAAAGCTAAAATTCACCCTAAACACAGTGAATAGCTATAAAGGCTAAAATTCACCCTAAACACAGTGAATAGCTATAAAAGCTAAAATTCACCAAACTGAATGATCCTGCTTCAAAAAGCAATGTTCACAAAGAACAGAATGATTAGTCCACGCGCAACTAACATTTAAGGAAACATTCCCAGCACAACTATGTGAGACAGCAAGTCTCGAAATAGGACCTCCCTAAAGTCATAATCCTATATATGGGAGTCCATAAACAAAACGACTCAAAATCTCGCATTTTGAGCACATGCCCTCAGGCAACCAACATACACTGAAATATATACAGAAATATATACAGAAATATATACAGACATATATACAGGAGTTCAAATCCCAAACTCTTGGTTATGATAACTCCATACTGAGCTTGGTGAAAGCTCTTAGCAAAAGCTAATCAAATCTTCGGCACATCGCACCAAAGTGACAAATCTGACTAGAAACATGAGCCAAAAAAAACGCCCTCCGTCATTCTTCAGGGTGGCTACTCTGAGATATAAAACTTAACCAGCATTGCGCCTCTTCAAGTTGCATGAAGAACCCTCGTGTACTGGTCTCGCCCTAGAACAACAACGAAAACATTCAATCCATCCCACATAACAGGAGACAAACACCTCACCACGATATACTGAATGGTGGAGACAATTAAATACAGAATTGGTGACCCTGGTGTCCACCAACAAAAGGGAGTAGATTATAGCATCCACTAAACTAAAACGGTGTCTACCACACCACCATAAGTCAAAAAAATTAATCATTAGGGTGTTCCGAAACACATTACTGCCAACAGCCTGTCACCACTAATAGGCTAATTGGAGCTGAGGTCGACTACAGTAGTTAGGCTCTCCTTTGGTTCAAATAGAAATAACCATTGGGTAACAAAACCCCTAAAGGTCCCAAAGGTCAAACGTTCACCCCCCATAGACTACCCTTCCAATCAGTCTGTTCCTCAGGAAGACTAACTCCCTGCCAAACGTCGTAACGGCATCTGTTAGCACCCGGTGCATCACAGCCTGTAAAACAGATAACTCATGGGATACAACCTAAAAGGTTTACAAGGTTGACTTAACCAAGCTTCTAACGAAATTTAAAAAAAAACGAAAATGAGCTTAAAAAGCTACATGAAGCAAAAATTTCTCAAATTTTTGGTGGCGACGCAACAAAACTTTTGAAGACGACAAGAGCTTTTCCAGCTTAATCAGAAACAAGAAGAAAACATCGTCGACAGCTAAAATATTCGATCATGGTGTTAATCGTCTTCCTAGACAATAGCCTCTAGAAGAAACTGCTACAGGTATCAGGCATAACCGTTTTCTGTCAGCCCAAACTCCTAGATTACCTCTTGGAAATCTAAAAATTCGGTTAGGAATCTTCCTTCACTGCGCTTAGCCTCTCTTGACAAGGTTCTCATCTCGGTATCAGATTTTGATCATTTCTTTGTGAAACGACTGTCTTACTCTGCTCTCATCTCCTGTAAATGATCAGCCTTTAGTTCTCCTGCAGAACTTCAATTTTCTATCCATCTGATAGTAAACCGAAAAAACTCAACATACGCCTATGAGTCCATGCAAAAAAAATTTTTTTAAAAAATTAGTGACTCAAAGGTAACGTTTAAACGGCTCTGAAAAAAAAATCGAAAATACCCTCAGTTTGTCAATTCAGAAGAAGATCTAAATCAAAATAATCCAAGTCTTAGACTTACTGGATAACCAAAATCAATTTACTCTTAATTGCACCCAAAATATATCATTAAGGTAATAACAATACACCCACTCGGGTAACGAACTTTGAAATTGCTCTTAAAAATTTTGACTCTACATCACACTACACGAGCTACATCTTGCGCTTGTCCTAACTCAAGATCACCTTGGATTGCCTCTAATCAAAATTTCGCTTCCAAGTGTCAAGAACTGGATATTATTTGGGGTCATAAGCAAATCAAATCCCGCGACCACCGACATATACCAGTCTTATGATATATCCTGAGTGTGACTCCTTCGCAAGCTCGCAACAGCTGAGTCGATGCTAAACATCAACTACAATCAACCTAAGTTTGGATATGATCAGTACCCAAAACCTTAGCAAAAAACAATAAAAGTAAGCCATTCTCTGCTCAACTTTTATAACAGTCAAAAAAAAACGAGGTCGTCACCTCTACAGAGCAACATCAAAAAAAAATAAGGTAAAGCAATTAAGATAATGTAAATATAACCTATTCTTCTTCTGACAAACTTTCATTAGGGTTAGGTTCATTGAATGGTTTTAAGTCTTTAATATGCCATCGTCCTATTTTAGTCCCATCTAAATTAACTAAACCATAAACTAAATCTGAAATCTTTTCTCTAATCACGCAATGCACATACTTAGGTACCAACTTAGATGTGAATTTATCTGCTGCACTGGAAAGAATTTTATTTTTTCGCCAAACGTGATCACCTATATTAAAGGCAAAATCCCTTTTTCTAAGGTTGTAAGACTTACTGTTCCGTTCATAAGCCTTATGTATCCTACTACGCACGTCGGTGAAAATATCTTTTAAACCCTTTAAATTTTCGGCGTACGCACCCCTGTTACCCGGAATTATTTCGCTGTCAACATTGACATCCAAATCCAAATTTTTATAATACGATCCAGATAGAGGTATATGTCTGCCGTAAAACTAAGAAAGACGGTGTAAACCCGGTTACTTCGTGTTTGAATCTTTGAAATTCCTTTATCCCGAATTATCACGTGAATCAACGAATATTATTTTGAACGAAATTATATTGTAGAGGGCACACGGGATTGAAACGTATGTTAAAACTATATGTCTCACTTAAGCTCTTAAGACACTCAGAAGTAAACTGAGTACCGTTATCGCATATCGAAAGCGATGAAACTCCGTGGATTAGAAAAATATCGTTTTCTAAAATTTTCAAAAAGCATTCGGCTTTAGAGCTTTTCAAAGGAAATAACACGGTATACTTTGTTAACCAGCAAGAAATTACGAAAAGTCATTTATTTCCCTTTTTTGAACGTGGAAATGGGCCTACTAGATCAGCTGCTATGACTTGGAAAGGGTAATTAACCGTTTTTTTCTCTTTTCCCATCAGTCCCATAGGTAGTGCATTTGGAGATTTCTGCGCTCCACATACTTCACAAGTCCTCACAAACTTTACGATGTCAAAACGCATTTTTGGCCAAATTAAATTAAATGTATGTTGTCTCAGCCTAATCGCCCAACGCGCTAGTTTGCCACTAGGGTTTTTAATAGAATTAAGCCACAATAAACTATAATGATCTGTTATGACCGTGAAAGGAACACCTTCGATGTAAGGTCGAAACTTTTCGATGTTAAAGAGTACGGCTAAACATTCTTTTTCAACAACCGAATAGTTACGTTCAGCCTTTGATAAAGTTCTACTGGCATACGCTATCGCTCTTTCCTCACCATTGATTTTCTGTGTTAGGACGCCCCCTAAACCGGTATTAGAAGCATCACTATAAAATATAAAACTGTTGGGAAAAATCTGGTTGGGATAAAATGGGAGCTGAAACCAATAGCTCTTTAATCTTTATAAAAGATTCTTCGGCTGCCTTTGTCCAATCTATCGATTGTCCTTTTTTTCGTCCTTTCAAAAGATCATTAATAGGCGACAACAGGGTAGAAAAATTCTCGATAAAACGTCTATACCACGAACACATTCCTACGAAGCGCTTAACTTCCGTAGTATTTGTAGGTCTCGCATAATTAACCATGCTTGCTACTTTATCCGGATCGGTACGCAAGGAATTTGAGCCTACAATATAGCCTAAAAACTATAGAGAAGTTTTGAAAAAATCTCATTTGCTCAAATTTATCGTCAGTCCGGCCTCTTTCAATTTACTTTTTACTTCTTTAAGTAAGCGAACATGCGATTCGAAGTCTTCCGATGTTACTAAAATATCATCTAGATAGGTAAAAATATGTGGCTCCTATTTCGGACCAAATATAGCGTCCACTAAACGTTGCTGAGTTTGAGCAGCGTTCTTTAGACCAAACGGCATAGTGACGAACTGAAATAGACCTCGGCCTACTACTGCAAAAGCGGTCTTTTCCTTAGAGGATTTGTCTAAAGGAATTTGCCAGAATGCTTTTCTAAGATCTATCGAAGATACATACTTAGCATTCCTGAGTGATGTCAAAATTCTATCGATGTTCGGTAATGGATAGTTATCAAATTTGTTGACCTCGTTGAGCTTTCTTCCGTCATAGCTGAGACGAAGTCACTCCGAGTTTCAACATTTCTTCTAACCCCTTATTTTATTCGTTCGGCCTAACCTATCTTTACTACTTATTTCCTTGAAAGAGCTTATTACTTTTTCTGCTTTTACGCGTTCCGTCCGCGAGAGATCATCTAGGGTACATAGACGCGAGAAAAGGTTTTCTAAAGAATTTTCTGAATAACAATCTTTAAAACTTGTATGAGAAGTGACTTCTAGGGACTGTGGATACCACGAATTATCTTTAAAATTTTACAAAAATTCCGAATTTTTGTGCAAAATCACATCCTAAAACCAAAGTATGTGATAGAGAAGGTACTACTAAAGCAGAAATTACTAAACAATGACCATTGCAATGCGGTCTGTTATCTAAATATTTATGCACGAATAAAGGAGACATGTGACCATTTGGACAAGCAGGAGTTTTAACTTGAAAAGGAGAATTTCTATTAGACTTAAAAAAATCAGAAACTTTTTGTAACTATTTAGTCCAATCTGATCTATTGGAATAATTCTTTACTTAAGATCCTCGTTAGAATCTCGACCGGACGTTCCAAGAAAGTACGACGGATTTTCAGTTCATAGTCTAATTCATTTTCCAGTAAGTGATTGACTTTAAAATTGAAGGCTTCCATGATAAATGAATACTATTTAGAAGAACTGTTTAAAAAGTCGTGAAAATATTTCTCCTGTGCTCCCAATAGTCTAAATAAAAAATATGCAAAGGCACTTAAAATATGTAAACTTCTTTACCAAACATCAAAAAAAAATCTTCGACAATTTCAAAAAAAATTTCTAAGTATCGCCTTGTATTAAAATTCCTTTACTAAGATATCTTAAGAATTTTCAACAAAAAAATCTTCAAATACCGTTTCATATCAGCAAAGTATTTTTAATATTCATGCAAAATATAGGTGAGAAAAAAGAACAGTTTTTTGTTCGGTTATCCGCAAAATAAACAGTGCAAAATTAAAGTCGACCAACACATCTGCTAATCTGAACTATAAAGTTAGCTTCTAAGAAAAAAACAGGGATCTCTTATCTTAGAGTCAACAACAAAATTCAAATATCACCATCAGATAAATTGAAATAAATAATTCTACAAATTTCCTGCTTTTGTCTTATTGCTATTGTGTAGTTTCGTTTAATAAATATTATGAAATAAAAATATCTGCAAAGTTTTTATTTTGTTCGAAAGCTAGTACACTGAACCCTTTTAAAAAATAAAATTCCAAAAGCCCCGCGTTGACAGCGCTATTTTGTAACGTGTGAAAAAATGTTGCCCCAAGCGTGGGCGTATTTTTGTAAGGTGTGAACTGTCCTCATTTTGAGGCATCTTTTTTTGTACCCTGTGAGAAGTTGTTTGTCCCACGCTTGAGCGCAATTTTGTAACATTGGAACTTGCCCGCACGTTGTGGTGTCATTTTGTAGCTTATGAAAAGGTGTTTAATTGCGCCCCACGTACACTGCGTCATTTTTGTAACCTTTGAATATTGGACGCCCCAAGCTTGAGCACAATTTTCTTGCAGCCCCGCTTTAATTTCTGCTAATGAATTGAGTGGATCCTGATTTTTAAAAGAACTAAAGAAATTAAACAAAACACTAGCTCAGTCTTCCTTGGTAGAGAAATATGGGTAAGAGATAATTGTCTTACGTCTTTTTTGGAATTCATTTCTATTTTTTAAAAGGCTTTAGCTGTACGAAATTTTGGGCACCATCCATTTTAAAATAGAAAGGATCTAACTTCAGCTAAAAAAATGGAAAAATGCTGAAGGGTTTTATGGGTATTACTAAAAAGAATTAGTCTAGTACAACTTATCCTGAAAAGAAAAATAAATATTCAGTGAGACACTAGCTTTAATCAAAAAAGAAAATTTATTCATGTTTTTAAAATGAAAAGTTCTAACCTTTGCAGTTTTATAAAAAAGTTCTAGCCTAACTAGTAGTTATTATTTTAAAATTTTAGACTATTATAACCCCCGAAGACGAAAAGTCGTGGTTTACACTTCACTTTTTAGTCTGTTTTACATTGCAGTTAAGGCACTACTCTCGAATAAGTCTATTGAAGGGAGTTTTGTTGACTTACTGTTTTTTATTCCTGTGCGATCGACTACGCCCGATTTCACACTTTTTCTTAACAAACACTTAGAAAGCCCACTACGGCTTTTATTGAAGAAACTGGTGCTTTTATGTTGGTTGTATGATGGTTGTTAGCCTGTCGGCTAGATGGAAAATAGCCCGGCAGCGGCTTGATGGTACTGCCTGGTTGCGGCTAGATGGAAAACAACCTTGGTCGGCGGCTAGATGGAAACGACCTCGATTTACGGTCTGCGGAGCCTTAAATAATCGTGCGACTTTTGCCAGTAATATCACGACGCTCCAATCAAAACTGCCGATCAAACATTCCACCAATCGCGGCGTAGCGAGAGGTTCGGTCAGGAACACGCACAACTCACTATATACCGAACGTCTGGGAATCCCTGTTTAATATACCGTTCGGAACAAAAATGAAAATAAGTACAATTTGAAATGGAAAAATCAGTAACATTACATGGTCTTAAAATCTAGGAAAAAATGAATGTTACAACATGAAAACCACAAATAGAACTTTTCAGACATACCATAACAGTGTAGCTTAACCAACAGTCCATCGTGCCAAACACGGTCGAATGCCTTGGATATGTCAAGAGCAATCGCTCCAGATTCTCCAAAGTGTTCAGTTGCGTTATTCCAAACATGTGTTACATAGGTCAGAAGATTTCCTGTTGATCTACGTTTATGAAAGCCATATTGGTGATCGCTAATTGATCGCTGATTGATAGGCTTTTCCATGACTTTCGATATTATTGAAAGCAGTGCGACTGGTCGGTAGTTATTTGGCACTGTCTTCTTGCGCTTTTTAGGTACGGTTGAACCGTGGCACATTTCCAGGAGGAAGGAAATATTCTCTTTCTGTACGATAGGTTGAAAAGTCTAGAGAAAACTGGTGTTAGTTCCCTAGCACAGTTTTTGAGAACTATGCCAGGTATCCCATCAGCACCAGAAGCTTTTTTGGTGTCTAGTTTCATTAAAATACGTTTTATGATACGCTGTCTGAAGACAACATCGGGCATCATTGACTGCACTATGGGAATAGCAGTTGGTGGTTTTCCTTGGAAATCGACACTAGAATGTGAAGCAAAGAGTTCAGCCAACAAGTTCGCTTTCTCAATAGGCATCGTTGCAACAGAATTATCTGGCCGTGTTAGTGGTGGTATTGGGAATTTGGTGAAGTTTTGACTAACTGCCTTAGCGACTGGCTAAAAGGAACTGGCATTGTTGGGACAAGCGAGAAGTTTGTTTCTAATTCGTTGATTGTGTGCCTCCTTGGTTTCGCCGATAATTTCTTTGCATCTGTTCTGGGCACGAACAAAGGTGTTACGATTTATGGTATTAGGATTTTCATTTTCGGTAGGCAAAATGTCTAGAAGCAACAGATTCTTTACATTTTCGGTCAAACCAAGGCTTACCGTTTTAAGGGCATTTCTTCGAAAAAAGGATGTAAGCTTCGATACCAGCCAAAATAACATCGAAAACCTCCCTGGCGCAGTCAGATAGGTCGTCGGATCGAAAACAAACGTCTAACCAAGGGAAAGTTCGAAAATATTCCATGAGATCTTCCCATTTAGCAGATTTGTAGTGCCAAATCTTGCGCGGTTTAGGCGCCTCTCTGTCACTGATTGGTAGAATACTCGATATCGAAAGCAGTTTATGGTCGGAAGAACCTAACGACGGATTTACGGTGACCGTGTAAATCTCCGGATTACTAGTTAAAAACGGATCAAGAAGACTGGCGAACTACCCGTTTTAAAGGTTAATTCTTCATAATTTTGAATTCGAATAACCTTTTGGTTCGGCGGTAAAAATTAAAGAATTTAATTTTTGAAAAAAATAGAGAACGGGCATCTTGACATCCCATGCCAAAATTATAGGGTGTTTCGTTTTTATTCATACTTAAATTAATCAAATCTTGAACTAGACAATCTAAGTTTCTTTGTTCTCCAGAAGTTAGTTCTAGTAACTGCTTTACTTCATTCCAGTTTTTTAATTCTTAAATTCGGGTTCCGATTAAACTTAAAGCACGATTTTTTAGTTTTCCAACAGTAGCTCGTAAAATGAAAGAATTGTGAATATCATCACCTTATCTACAGAAATTATTTACTAATGAATTGTTTAAAAATACTATCAGAGTATGAGGGTTGCCATCATATTCGGGAATTGTTTCGATATAGAGACATAAAAGTTGGTATAGCCTGTCCCAAAATATAAGATCCTGATTTTTGCCGTTTTAAGTGGGCAATATAAAATTCTGACCTTTTGTTTAAAATAGGTTGCAGAGATGGACTTAAGAATTTTATTAATGCAAATAAATAAAATTATAAGTGTTTTTGGAGATGTTTATTTATAGATGAATGTAAAAACAAATGGATAAGAAGTACAAATATACAGTTTGAATGAATGGGGTTTACAGGAGGGGACATATGTATAAATAAAAAGTTAAAGTAGGAGAAACATTTTGTGCCCTTATTTTTGATTTGACTTAATGCCAAATATGTTCAGTTGGATTGAACACAAAATAAAAATAATAAAAAGTATCTTTCGAATCTTAATGGGGACCTGTGGTCATTAGGCCTATATATCAAATACTTAAAGGGGTCCAAACCGAGTTGCCAGGTAGTAAATATATAGGTAAAAATAGATCCAATATGATTGCAGATGCAAGTGAGGGCGGTATACAAGGCATGTAAAATAAAAATAAGTTTATCGTAATACCTGGCAACTATGCACAAAACCTTAATAGGGTCGTTTATTGCAGCAAAAAGCAGGATCTTATATCTTAGAATCTACTATAATTACTTGTTGGCCATTTTTTAGTTTGGTTGATTATCAGATATATTTAGTTTACTTAGTCGGTTCATAAGTTCTTCAAGTTCTTCGTCCGAATCGATCATATAATTTTAGAAAGTTTATTTTTATTGATTTGATTATTTTTGAAACTGTAAAACGGTAGGATTAAAACTTAATTATTTTGAGAATATATCAATGATATATTTGCCAGTGATTTCCGAGGGATTTTGTTTTTATTTGTTGACGGCTCTAAATTCTTTGAATTATCTGATACAGTTTGGTTTTCAGAAAATGTTACAAAAATGTACTTAGTTATTTGTTATTTTTATTTGTTGGTAGCTTTAGGTTCTTGAAAAATTTGTACAGAGGTTGTCTTTTCAGAGAATAATTTTTTGAAAATGGTTTTCTGACTGCGTCAGTGATCTTTTGAAGGATTTTTGATTTTTGACTGCGTCAGTGAAGGGTGGAAACTTTGGAAAGATTATTGTTTTCTAACTGCGTCAGTAATGAATTGAATTTGGAAAATTTTGTTTTCTGACTGCGCTAATGATTAACTGAGATTTTGAAAAAAAAAGGTTTTTAATTTTTGATGATATATATATATATATATATATATATATATATATATATATATATATATATATATATATATATATATATACAATTAATTTTAATATTTTTTTATGAATATTGGTTACACTAAAAATTAGAAAAAACTTATTCGGATACTTTAAAAGCGAATTAGCTACCAAATTTCTCTATAAGATTCGAATTAAAATTACTCTTAAGACCTAATAACAAAAATCGTTGAAATTATGAAATAATGAAAAAAATAATAAACTGGGACACTAGTAGCAACATTAATTATGTAACTGGGACACTAGTATACGAGATTCCAGCTTAAATAGTCCACAAGTGGCATTTTATTACTAGGGCGGTATTCGATACAAAAGTTATAATCTAACTTAATACACCAAAGCGCGACACGAAGGTGCTAGTTAGTGTTCCGTACGGAACACTTATAAGATCACTTCGGTGTCTGTCTGTCTGTCCGTCTGTCACACCCGATTTTCTCCGAAACTATTTGTCATAGAAAGTTGAAATTTGGTAGTAATACAGGAATTGATGGCCTCATCAGAGCCATGTAGTTTTGAAAGTTAAATTTTGACTTAAGGGGTTAGTTTTGGGGGGTGAAATCGGAAGTGAAAAAAAAATTTTTTACTAGGTAATCGAGTGTGGTGTCAAATGAAAGCTTGTAAAAACGCGAGTAAATATATATATATATATATATATATATATATATATATATATATATATATATATATATATATATATATATATATATATATATATATATAATGTAATACTTGCGCGTACTTTTCTTTGTATTATTTTTAAAAAAATCGCGAAAAATCGCTGTCCACCCGCCTTATCTCGGAAAGTACTTATCAAAAAAATTTTGAAAAAATTCTGGAATATTCTCCACGGGGTGTAGATTGAACGAAAATTATTACGAGTGCATTACCTGTAATAATTTATCTGGTATATAAAAAAAACAGAAATTTCAAGGTCATCAATTTTCAGTAAAGATTGGAAATAAACTTTGTTGAAAACTTATTTGGGGTGTGTTTTGTGAAGTCACACAGTAACATAAATTTTGACTTAAGGGATTCGTTTTGAGGGGTGAAATCGGAAGAGAAAAAAAAAATTTTTTACTAGGTCAACGAGTGTGGTGTCAAATGAAAGCTTGTGAAAACACGAGTAAAAATATATATATATAATGTAATACTTGCACACACTTTTCTTCGTATTACTTTTAAAAAATCGTGAAAAATCGCTGTCCCCTACCTTATCTCGAAAAGTACTGATCAAAAAATTTTGAAAAAACCCTGGAATATTCTCCACGGGGTATAGATTGAACGAAAATTATCATTACCTTTAATAATTTATCTGGTATATAAAAAAACCAAAATTTCAAGCTCACCAGTTTTCAGTAAAGATTGGAAACAAACTTTGTTGAAAACTCATTTGGGGTGTGTTTTCTGAAGTCACTGATCATTTTATACCACCCTAACAAAAATTTTTATTTTAGAAACAATCAACGTACGGAACACTAATTGTGCAAGTTCAACTTGCACTTGACACGTTTTTTTTTTCTTTAAATCAGTCTCTCGCACTGAGTTACAGTCTGTATACACTGTGAAACATACAGTGAAATGTATAGTCAATTGTATGGTGTACATACAAGTAGTTTTGACTTGTTACATGGTTGATAATATAATTCCAATCCGTTATTGTCTTTCTTTACATGCCACGGACATGAAATTCGTTAAGTAAAAGTTCTGACGCTGGCTTTTATGGATTCTTCTACTTCACACACTAGATTATTAAAGTCTTCGTTATCACTAACGATTTCACCGTCTTCGACCATTTTTATTATTATTATTATTATTTTTTACAAAACACTTCTAATGCACTGCGCACTAAGTTCAAATCCCACTTCTGATGTTAGCTTTTATTTTAAAAGAAAATAAATTCAAACACTTTTGGGCAATTTCAACAACAATAACTTTTATTAACAATTGCAATCAGACATCTAACAAAACTGGCCGACTACTTCGGCTCTCTAAAACATTCTTCATAATGCGTACCAAAAGTATCCCTGTTACCTAAATCTCATTACGGTTACATAAACACTTTTTATAATGTGTGTGACAGATATGGCCTACCTGTCACATAAAACAAACTCAAGGGTTTGGTGATTTGAGACATATCAATAACAGTAACTTTAGTATAGTTAATCTAAGTAATGTAAACAAGTCAGTCTGCCTGAAACCAATTATCAATAATTAATATTCTCATTCTCATATTGCATATCTCAGCCTATCCTAATTTTTTTCAACAGGGCCTGGAACGGGGGTTTTTCCATATAGAAAATGCTGACCGCTAATATATATATATATATATATATATATATATATATATATATATATATATATATATATATATATATATATATACATATATATATATATATATATATATATATATATATATATATATATATATATATATATATATATATATATATATATATATATATATATATATATATATATATATATATATACATATATACATATATATATATATATATATATATATATATATATATATATATATATATATATATATATATACAGTCGACACTCTATATAGTGAAAGACCAAAATGTTGACCGAAATTTCACTATAGAAAGTTTTTCACTATATAAAGAAAAAATCCGTATATGTATGTATTTTATATTGGTAATCATTTACTTGTATTTTATAAGGTACAAGCAACAAAAAAAATTGCAAAATTGAATTATTAGAAAAGATTTTATTAAACATTTGAAAGTTTAAATAGTACATAGCATGTACAGGGCTAAATACATACATAAAGTCCGTACGTTATATCGTTACCCGTGCGTCATTGTTTTCAGGCCATATAACAGACGACTATTATATTATTTATCTCTTTTCACCAATAAATCGTAGGTATTGGTAAAAAGAGACAAAAAATACAATAGTCGTCTGGGATATTACCTGAAAACTATGACGCACGTGTAAAGATATAACGTACGGACTTTATGTATGTATGTACTACATACGAAATAAAAAGAATAATATAAAATCTGTTAATACATATGTATATACTAAGTACATACGTACTAGGAAAAATAATCAGTTATTTTCTTTTGAACATTACTTTTGAAAAATAATTGTTGCTCAACACAATTCTCGCATTTATTCAAATGCATAAAGATTTGATCAGGTACACTTCCCTGGCCCCTGAGAGTAGTTCGCATAATGTCAAATGCATTTCTTATTTCATTTTCACTAAATTTAGCAGGACATTCCCTGGTTTCAGTTTCTTCTTCATGATCTTCTATACTTTTTATATCGTCAATTATGTCTTGGTCAGTTGGGAGATCTGTCATGCCAGCATCATTGTCGATTTCTAAGAAATCTTCAAGTAAAAAATCTGCGTCGACGGTAGCAGTTTTTTGTAGAATACCCCATTGCCTTTTTAAGGTAGCGAGATCCATTTCGTCTTCTTCTTCCCATTCGTCAATTTTTTCAGTAAAACCTGCTTTAGAAAAGCAGTTTTTGATAGTTTTCTGAGAAACATTTTCACTCCATACTTTAGCGACTTCGGTTATACACTCTTTAAGGGTAATCAATTTTTGGACTGGAAGGTTGTTATCAATCGCTTTAACAATTTTGTGAACAATTCTGTTTCGGTAATGATGTTTTATGTTTTTTATAATACCCTGGTCCATAGGTTTCAATTTGGAGGTCATGTTTGGTGGAAAAAAGATCAATTCAATATTCCTTAATTTTTTACTTACAGTAAAATATTTATCACTTTTAAAAGCAAAAGTTTTATTTGGCAAACATTTAAAAAACAAACCGGTTTCATAACAATTGAAAACGTTTTTTTGGCTCGTACTTTTTCAATGCACTTTTTAAAACAGTTTCAGTCCAAATGTCACAGTTCTCCTGACTAACGCTTGCACTCTCGCCAGACACCGTCTTGAAAACAATTGAATTGCGAGTCTTCCAGGCACTCAACCACCCTTCACTAGCTTGAAAATTAACGCAGTTAAATTCTTTAGCAAATTGTAGAGCCTTTTGCTTTATTAAATTTCCCGATATTGGTACGTTTTGATGCGTACGGGCCACTTGAAACCATCGTAAAACTGCTTCATTTACATCCTCGTAAGTACTCACCCGTACTGGTTTTCGACTGTATATATATATATATATATATATATATATATATATATATATATATATATATATATATATATATATATAAATATATATATATATATATATATATATATATATATATATATATATATATATGTATATATATATATATATATATATATATATATATATATATATATATATATATATATATATATATATAATATATATATATATATATATATATATATATATATATATATATATATATATATATATATATATATATATATATATATATATATATATATATATATATATATATATATATATATATATATATATATATACATATATATATATATATATATATATATATATATATATATATATATATATATATATATATATATATATATATATATATATATATATATATATATATTATACATATATATATAATATATATATATATATATATATATATATATATATATATATATATATACATATATATATATATATATATATATATATATATATATATATATATATATATATATATATATATATATGGGGATTATATTGGTGGTTAAAATGTTGATTATAAATAAGTTTTAAAATTAAAATGAGCAAAACTTATTTCTAGATATTTCCCAATAAAAATTGGTTTTTTACCTACAGGAAGATTATGATTTCTAAAGGTTTCATTTGCACAAGTTTCCTTTTACTCCTTTGCTCGTTCATTCTTTCTTCTTCTTTCACTCTTGATGCTGATTTGAAGATTTAGGAATTGTTGCTTGGATGATTTGATTGTAGACTTGATTTCTTGGTTCCTTGATTGATTGGTTTCTTGGTTGCTTGATTAATTTCTTGGTTGCTTGATTGATTCTCGGTTAATTGATTGATTTCTTTGTTACTTTACTATGTTGGAAAGTTCAGATCGCTTTGTCTTTTGAAGTTTGCCTTAGATTGGCGCTATCTAATTCCTTTTACTGTTTCTTTCCAACGTTATTTTTGAATTTTTTGGTGCTTTTTAATCTGGTAACTCTCTCTCGTTCAGGGGTTGTTGAAGATCGCCTTAGATCGGCACTTTCTGTCTTCAAAAACAAGACTTGTCTCGAAAGTTCGTCTGTGATCGGCATTTTCCGACTTCTTTGACGGGTTTTGTCTAGAAATTCACCTCAGATCGGTACTTTCTAATTCCTTGACGGATTTTTCTAATTCTTTGAGTAATTAATCGTTGAAACGAAACGTCGCGTTGGCAGTGTTACCTTAAGTCGGCACTGTTTGCACTAAAAACACGCGTTCACTCGATCTTGACCAACTGCGCCAGTGATGGTTTGAAGTCAAAAGACTACTTTTTTAAAAAACACTTTATTCAAAAATACAAATGAGAATTTAAGAAAAGAGTACACTCTGTATCAACTTAAAAACTAGTTTATTTGTTACATATGCGCATATTTATAACGTTCGTCTTATCTCTTAAGAATTTGATCCATCTGGGAAAACGGCCAGGTGTTTCCTTTTAATTCAGCAGTTTCGTAATGTTGTCCAATATTGCATTGGATCTTCCTTTGTTGTAAATATAGGGGCTTCATTGTTTAAGGGTTTAGACGAGCAAAAAACTTTCATACAAAGGTTTCAAATAAAAAGAAAAGGAATATAGTTCGAGGGCAAAGAAACAATTCGATAGAAATACTAATTTTTATCGGTTAGAATAACATTGCCGTTAAGCTAAAAAAAAAATGCTTTCATATTTTTATATCCAGCAAATAATTTAGTTATGAAAATATGATATTAATGTAATTGTAATAAAATAAGTTGAGAGATGGTAATGAGGCAGGCGAGAGGAAGGAGGGGGTGTAGAAAACTTTCTCACACCTCCCTCCATTCCACTGATATACATATCTAATTTCGGTTTAATATGTTCGATAAAATTCGATGAAAAAAAATATAAAACTATATATTGTGATCGAGAAAATGTGTCTCCCCCGCCTTAAAATTTATGTTTGAAACCTTAGAAAACATCCTCAATACGTGAAAAAATTTTTGAAGTCAATTAAGGCTGGAAGGCCACTTGTAAATATTTACCGTGACAAATTTCAACTTTCTGTGTTAAATAGTTTCGGAGAAAATCGGGTGTGACAGACAGATGGACACCGAAGTGATCCCGTATGGAACACTAATAATAGTAAAACTGAAAAAAATAATTTTTTATGCATAACAAAACCTTTGTTTACAGACTGAAAGAAAGCGGGGAAAAAAAAAACAAGATCGTCTGTATTCCAGATTTCGATATAATATACGAGGATGAATTGAAATGTTCGCGGCCTAGTCAAGAAAACAAAATAAAATACGTACAAAAATATTTTTATTTTTCGACATAATCTCCATCTAGCTCTATGCACTTCTTCCACCTGCTTTCCGAAGCTTCAAAATACTAGTTAGCTGCAGCTCCGACTTCTTCATTTCATGAAAATTTCTGACCACCGAGGTGTTTTTTAGATTTGGAAACAGATGAAAGTCGGAAGGTGCCAAATTAGGAGAATAAGAGTGGGACAGCAATTCGAAATCACAATCACGAATTTGAGCCATAGATTCAACAGACGTGCGAACGCGAGCGTTGTCCTGATGGAACAAAACTTTCTTTCTCAGTAATCCTGGGTGTTTCTCTTTAATTTCTTGATGTAAACGCCGCAAAAGGGTGCAATAGTAAGTCGAGCATATTGTTTCGCCTTTCGGAAGGTAGTCCACCATAATAATACCTTCAGCATCCCAAAAAACTGACGCCGTCACTTTTCCAGCCGACAGAATTGCCTTCGCTTTCTTTGGGGTCGGTTCACCAGATTTTTTCCACTGCTTAGCTTGTTATTTTGACTCTGGAGTATAGTGGTGACCCCAGGTTTCGTCCATTGTCACAAACCTGTTACGAAAATCTTGCGGATCGGCTTTAAACATCTCCAAACGGTCGCGAGAATCGTGAGTCGACCCATCTATGATGTTTTGTCTTCGTTCATACGAGATGCCTATAGTGTCTGCAACCTCCCGATAGTTAATCTACGGTCTTTCAATATGAGATCACACCCTGTGCCGATGTTTTCTTCAGTCGTACAAAACTCTTCAGACATTCAACAATATAATCTACCATTTACTCTTTCGAAATTTCACTCATCTCTAAGCAAATCAAAAGACACTGCTCCAGAACCCGATGGTCTACATACAAAATTCTCAAAAAAATTTACCTCAACATTAGATCCTGGAATCAAAAAATTTACTCGGAAACAATCAAAATGGTTTCCGCAAACATCACTGCGCGTTAGAACAATTGGCTCTGATTAATTCAGAAATTAGGAAATCTTTCCACAGAAATTCCCACTTTCTAGCAGTATCTTTGGATTTGAAGAATGCATTTGATACAACCAACACACATGCCATAATGAACCAAATAAAGAAGATTGGCTTAACTGGAAATTTATCAAAATTCATTTTTAACATAGAATATTTAAAAGACAAAACTAAAAAAGATCTAAACCTAATTAAACAATTGTCTAATACAACATGGGGTGCTGATTTCCCATCTTTAATAAAAATATATAGGTCAATCATCCTTTCTAAGCTGAACTATGGAGACTTTATTTATGACGCAGCTAGTTCCTCTCTAAAAAGATCACTGGAAGTCATTCAGAATCATGCATTAAGATTGTCCACGGGAGTATACAGAACAACTCCAGTTCCTAGCTTACAAGTAATTGCATCAATATTACCTCTATCCTTACAAAGACAATTTTGTCTGATGCGTTTCTATTCCACTTCATTTGTCAGAACCCATGCAGCAAGATCACTAGATCTACAAAATATTTCTCAAAAATCGTACAGTCCTAATACAATACAATCTAGAATTAAAACTTGTCTTTCTACTCAAGACACTAAATTTGACACCCCTGTCACATCTAAATATTTAATATTCCCACCATGGACAAACAGCTCACTTAAAATTGATCTCAGTTTCAGGATTCTGCCTCACCAATAATATTAAAATCAGTATTCAATACAGGAAAAATATAAAAAATTTTCTCAATATTGCACCGATGGAACTAAATCCAAATTGGGAACGGGCGCAGCGGTAATTTCTCCTATATCCATATCAAGATATAAATTAAACAACATGTCATCGATCTTTACAGCTGAACTGTTAGCCATAAGAGAAGCCATCAGATCAGCAATATCCAACAAAAATAAAGATATTTTAATCATCTCAGATTCACTCAGTTCTCTACAATCCATTAATGCATCTAAAACGTCTATATCCTCAATCCTGGACATAATGAACCTCGTACAAATATGCAATGTCCGCTTAATACAAATTGTGTGTCTTTGGTCTTCCAGCCATGTCAACATAAAAGGGAATGACTTAGCGGATATAAATGCAAAATCAGCAATCATATCAGGAAAAATCGAAAACAAAATTCTCTCACCATCAGATCTAATCTCTCATTTTCATAAATCCATAAAATATATGTTCCAACTTTCATGAGATCTACAAGATAAGAATAAACTTTGAGAATAGAAATCAAATGTATACCCGCCCTTGCATCTTCAGAGCTTGAGCAGAAGAGAAAACGTCATATGGAGGAGAATAGCTACGGGACATACACATCTTACTCATGCTTATCTTCTTAAAAATGACCCGATACCCACCTGTCAAATACATCGCACGACACTTACAATAAAGCATATTTTGTCTCATGATTATACTCACATTAGGACTAAATACAATCTACGAAGACCACTAAATGAAATACCAAATAAAGAAAACGTACAATCTCTAATAAAGTTCCTGAAAGAAGTAGATCTTCATACTAAGATATAATCTAATACAGGCGCCAAATGACCTCAGTTGTCGACGCGTCTTACATTTAAACATCATCATCATCATCTTCAGTCGTAGACATCGTGGGCCGGCCGGAGCGAGGGTCGTCGCCGATACTCTCTCGTCCACGTTTAAATTCTGCAACCCATTTTTTTCACAGTGGTATATGAAGGAGCAAATTTCCCTAGTGTTGTTTTCATATCATCGTGGGTCTCCTTTGATGTTCATCTTTTTTTAAACATGAACTTGATGACCGCATGTTCTTCAATTTTTTCCATTTTTCCAAAAACGTTGCACTTGGTCTCACTAAACTCGTTCTAACCTAAAAACTACAAATTCTACAGCAACAAAATTTTACACTGTGACAGCCAAAGAAAGTATGAACTTATTGAGGGCACTATAATAAAAATATTATAATGATTTTTTGGTGAAAACCTCGAACTTTTCAATCCATCCTCATAATATTAATTGAAGTTTATTTATTTTATAGCAGTTTACGCGGAAACCTTTAAAAAACTGATTCATCTGCAGACACTCTCTAATATTTCTTATCAATACGTATTTTTAAATCGACCTTTGAGATCGACTTTACTCAAAGTTAAACTAAGGATATATGATTTAAACTATTAATCTTAGTCTTTTTTACCACGAGAGACGGTACGTACATTTCATCATTTTTTGTTATCAACAACGAAGTTCAAACTCAGGCTGTGATATATTCATTTAGTTTTTCCTATTTATCGTTCGTGTATTTTTATTATATATAATTCGTTTCGTCTTAAGAAGTTTCACAATGAAGGCTATAGAACGCAGTATATCCCAAGAAAATCACCAGGTAAAGAAAAAGAAATATTTTTAATGAAATATTAGCGAGGGAATATCTTTGAATGAGGGAGAATCTAGTTTCGGTGCTATATAAAGAAAAAATACATACATTTTTTCACAAAGCCAGTGTATTATCAGTGGTAAACATTGTTCAGGCATTATATAAGAATTAAACTTGCATTTATTTTCTCCGAGAACTATATATACAGCGTGTTTTTAGTACTCCATACCAAAATCGAAAAACAGAACAGTTATGGAATCACTTCGATGCCTGTCTGTTTGTCACAGCCGATTTCCTCCGAAACTATTTGACATAGAAATTTGAAATTTATCACAAATATAGGACTAGAAATAAAAATTTAAACAAATGTTTATGATCACCACTTATGTTTATTATTGCTGACAATTGTTTCGACACACTGTGTCTTCTTCTGAAGTACGATGTAAATTAACTAACAAAGTATGTTTCAGAATATATAGTTTACCTAATTACAAGTACTAAATTCATTAACAATATTTACCTTAATACCTAGAGTAAGTTCAATAAAGGAGACCCTCCCCCATCTAACTGATCGTTGAGTAATAGACCTGAGGATTTTTTCTGATTAATTTCTACCTGTTCTAAACAATCCAGTATTTTTTCTTTCTTTCCGTTATGCAAAATTTTGAAATCTTCATTGAATGTATGATTTTCCTCCGTTAAATGTTTGGCGTATTGAGATTTGTTATTTTTCATTCTAAAGCTATGTTTATGTTCGTTTATTCTTTTATAAAAAGGTCTGCCTGTTTGTCCTATATACGTTTTATTGCAACTGCCACAGCATAATTCGTAAACCCCCGATTTATTTTCTTTTTTTGTTTTGCTTTTATTATTTTTAATATATCGAGATAATGTGTTATTTGTACGGAAAGCGATATTTACATGATTTCTATGGAAAACATTTTGAATTTTATTAGTTGGTTTTCCGGTATAGGTTAATGTATGAAATTTTTCTTTGTTTAGTTGTTTGTACGGGTACACCAGTCCTATTACTCTTTTAAATTGTTTTTTCATTAAAATATTATCTACGAAATCGCTACTATATCCATTGTTTATACTAATTTGTTTTATAATATGTAATTCTTTCTGAAAATTTTCTTCTGTTAATGGTGTATTTATTAGTCTATGGATGAAACTATTATAAGCCGAGATTTTATGTGTAAATGGGTGGTTAGAATTAGCATGTATAGTTATATCTGAGTATGTTGGTTTATGGATGATTTCAAAATCGTGTTTATTCATTTTGTTGGATTTTTTTTAAATCTAGGAAATTAATCGATTTATTTGTTTCAATTTCTGTTGTAAACATAATATTAATATGAAGTTGGCTAATAAAATCTAGAAAAAGTTTTAATTGTCGATCTGTGCCTGTAAAGCAAGTCAATATATCATCTACATACCGATACCAATATAAGAAATTTTTAAAACTTTGATCCAACAATATCTTTCCAAAAAAAGATGTGCTAAAAGACATAAGCATTTTTAGAGAGAATGGAAAATTCAGACTTGTCTCGATGAACCCTCAAGCTCCAAAACTATTAAATTACATAAAAATAACTCACCAATTCGTCCGGTAGTTTCATACATAACAGCGCCAGCTTTTTCTTTATCAAATAAATTGATTGAGGTTTTGACAAAATATTGTAAATTCACACTGAATATATTATTAAAAATAGTAATGAATTAATAGCAAAAATTAATCGGTTAATTATACCAAGTAACTCCAGATTTATATCGTATGATGTACAAAATCTTTTTCCTAGTATACCACCATCAGACGCTATAAATTTGGTCCAAAGATTACTCCATAAAAATAATGTTAACCCAATAATTAAACAAGAAATATTAGATATCTTAACATTATGCTTAGATCAGAATTATTTTGAATTTAACGATAACATTTACGTAAGTAAGAAAGGTTTAATAATGGGAAACCCTCTTAGTCCAATTTTATCTGAAATTTTCATGGACCATTTAGAAGAACGAATCAGTAATTCTCATCTTTTTAAAAATTTCTTTTATTGATACCGGTATGTAGATGATATATTGACTGGCTTTACAGGCACAGATCGACAATTAAAACTTTTTCTAGATTTTCTTAACCAACTTCATAATAATATTACATTTACAACAAAAATTGAAACAAATAAATCGATTAATTTCTTAGATTTAAAAATATCAAACAAAATGAATAAACACGATTTTGAAATCTTCCATAAACCAACATACTCAGATATAACTATACACGGTAATTCTAACCACCCATTCACACATAAAATCTCAGCTTATAATAGTTTCATCCATAGACTAATAAATACACCATTAACGGAAGAAAATTTTCAGAAACAATTACATATTATAAAACAAATTAGTATAAACAATGGATATAGTAGCGATTTCGTAGATAATATTTTAATGAAAAAACAATTTAAAAGAGCAATAGGACTGGTGTACCCGTACAAACAACTAAACAAAGAAAAATTTCATACACTCACCTGTACCGGAAAACTAACTAATAAAATTCAAAATTTTTTCCATAGAAATCATGTAAATATCGCTTTCCGTACAAATAACACATTATCTCGATATATTAAAAATAATAAAAGCAAAACAAAAAAAGAAAATAAATCGGGGGTTTACGAATTATGCTGTGGCAGTTGCAATAAAACGTATATAGGACAAACAGGCAGACCTTTTTATAAAAGAATAAAAGAACATAAACATAGCTTTAGAATGAAAAATAACAAATCTCATTACGCCAAACATTTAACAGAGGAAAATCATACATTCAATGAAGATTTCAAAATTTTGCATAACGGAAAGAAAGGAAAATTACTGGATTGTTTAGAACAGGTAGAAATTAATCAGAAAAAATCCTCAGGTCTCGATCAATTAGATGGGGGAGGGTCTCCTTTATTGAACTTATTCTAGGTTTTAAGGTAAATATTGTTAATGAACTTAGTACTTGTAATTAGGTAAACTATGTATTCTGAAACATACTTTGTTAGTTAATTTACATCGTGCTCCAGAAGAAGATACAGTGTGTCGAAACAATTTTCAGCAATAATAAACATAAGTGGTGATCATAAACATTTGTTTAAATTTTTATTCCTAGTTATTATGGATCTTGATCAAGTAACGGCTAAGTCAGTGTAGTATACAGGAGTTGATGGCCCAATCATAGCCGTATAATTTTTACTTAAGGGGTTAGTTTTAGGGGGTGAAATAGGAAATGAAAAAAAGAATTTCAAGGTTATCGAGTGGGGTGTCAAATGAAAGCTTGTGAAAATACGAGTTTAAAAATACGATACAACTTCGTTAAGCGGGCTTTTCGGAAAAAGAGGTTTTTTTTTCTTGGAATAGGCTTAAAATGGTCTAATTTTGAAAGACTTACGAGAAAATATCGGGGAAGCCGTTTTTGAACTTTTTTTTTGATAAATAAAAATTATATCTATATCACTGACAACTGTTAATAACCACTGATCAATACTGTCAGTTGTTTTCGGAAGAACAGACTCCGTTCACACTAATGGGTAAAATATAGAGGTCAGCCTAATATTTTATAAAAATTATTAAATTTTTTTCAGTTATAACCTAATCTTATCACAAAATTGTTTATCGTCATTATTTTTAGTAAAATTTCAGTACGTGAGCTTTTCAGAAAAAGGATGTTTTTTTAAAAATAGGCTTTAAATGGCCTAAATTTGAAAAATTTATGGGAAAAATCGGGAAGTACCGTTTTTGTTACCCTGAACTAAGCGAAACTGATCTGAATTAAATAATCAACAGTTACAAAATACATTAAATAAGGAAAGAAAAATGTCCTACCTTAATATGAAAAAATAATATACTTGCTATATTAGTGACTGGAGATCAAAGTTAGTTTAGCTTAGCAAGAACAGCCTTACACCGATTTTTTCTCATCAATCTTTCAAAATTAGAGCATTTTAGGCCTATTCCGAAAAAGACCTTGTGATTTGTTCCTTTCGTGTTGTTTTCCGCAGAAGAAAATTTCACTGTAAATGTAGCCATAATGTTTCGGCGCATGCGTATAAACGAACCGAGTTCTCCCGAGCAGTTTCGATCAGTGGTTGTCAATAGCATAGTAGACTTTCGTACGCTTACGTATCAATGTTTATATGC
>CM032452.1:11486908-11592365 GCA_019049505.1 Pachyrhynchus sulphureomaculatus | reverse complement strand
TACTAGATTTAGAATGTTCTCTTAGCGATGAGCTAAAGCATTGATAGCGATTTTTCCCGAGCGTTTGTCTGGATTTTCATCCAGATATTTTTTTTTTCTTAGCCTTGTGCTAAATGGTCTGACAAGACTTTTTCTTTTTAGTGTAAGTGTTTGCACTAGAATCATTTTTTTTATTTTTTTTCTTTATTTAAGAATTTTTATAAATTTCTTTTGCTGAAATAAAAAATTTTCAGACAATCCTTAAAAGATTTTAAGGGGGGTGTTCATATTTTATTTCAGTTCACTTTTTTTGACAGTTATTTTTTTGTTTTGGTAACAATAACAGAGCTGATTCTTTTATATAAGAAGACCGCGATTGTTACTTTGAACAGGTATTTCTTATGTTCATGCAAGGATTTTTATTTGCTTTTTGATGTACTTAACCTTAGTGCTTAATTAAGTTAAGTCTAGTTATAAGATTCTTGTGTACATGCAAAAATTTTCATTTGGTTTTCATTGTACTTAATATTAGTGCTTAATAGAATTAAGTCTAGTAGTAAGGACCGAAGTTTGTAATTTTGTTTTAAGTTCTGACCTTAGTATTAAGTGATAGTGTACCACTTTGTACCTTTTCATCAGTAGCCTTAGTTTAATAGACTAGTGTAGTCTATTTCTTTTTGGAAGGGGGTAAATGTAACATTCATTTTTTCCTGGATTTTAAGACCATGCAATGTTACTGATTTTTCACTTCAAATTGTATTTATTTTTATTTTAAAATATCGACCGGTATATTAAACAAAAGTTTCAGGACATTCAGTATATACTGTGTGGTGCGGGTTGCTGATCGAACCTACCGCCAGGCCGCGATTGGCGAAATGTTTGACCCGGAGTTTTGATTGGAGCGTCCGGATATTACCGGCAAAAAAATCGCACGATTATTTAAGGGCCTGAGAAACTACCAGAAAAGGCTTTTTTTTTCGATCGAGCCGCAGACCAGGCAGTACCGTCTAGCCGAGAGGCTATTTTCCATCTAGCCGAAGTAGGCTAATTTTCTTCAGAAGCCGCTAAGTAAAAGTACCAGTTTCGACAATAAAAGCTGTAGTGAGCTTTCTAAGTGTTAAGAAAAGTGTGAAATCGGGTGAAGTCCATCACAGCAGGACTGAAAAACAGTAAGTCAACAAAACTCCCTCCAATAGACTTATTTAAGAGCAGTGCATTAACAGCAATGAATAACAGACAAAAAAGTGAAGTGTAAAACACGATGTCTCGCCGTCGGGGGTTGTAAAAGTTTAAAGTTTAAATGTAACAACTACTATTTAGGCTAGAATTTTTTGGTATAACTGTAAAGGTTAGAACTTTTTATTTTTCATTTTAAAAATATGAATAAATTCTTTTTTGTTGATTAAAGCTAGTGTCTCACTGAATATTTATTTTTCTTTTCAGGATCAGTTGTGCTAGACTAATTTCTTTTTAGTAATATCCATAAAACACTTCAGTTTTTTCTCATTTTTCTTAGCTGAAGTTAAATCCTTTCTATTTTAAAATGAGTGGTGCCCAAAAAAAAAAAAAGTCGTACAACTGAGGTTTCTTTAAAAATAGAATTAAATTCCAAAAAGACGTACAAAAATTATCTCTTACCCATATCTCTCCACCAAGGAAAACTGAGCTAGTATTTCTTTAATTTCTTTAGTTCTTTTAAAATCAGGTTTCACTCAATTCATTATCAGAAATTAAAGCGGGGCTGCAAGAAAATTGTGCTCAAGCTTGGGGCGTCCAGTATTTAAAAATGTTACAAAATGACGCAGTCTACATGGGGCGAAAAATAAAGCAAAATTAGCACACCTTACAAAATTGCGCTCAAGCGTGGGACAAACAACTTCTCACAGGGTACGGAAAAAGATGCCTCAAACTGAGGACAGTTTAGCATGTCATAAAAAGACGCCACAATATATATATATATATATATATATATATATATATATATATATATATATATATATATATATATATATATATATATATATGTATATATATATATATATATATATATATATATATATATATATATATATATATATATATACATACATATATATATATATATATATATATATATATATATATATATATATATATATATATATATATATATGTATATATATATATATATATATATATATATATATATATATATATATATATATATATATATATGTATATATATATATGTATATATATATATATATATATATATATATATATATATATATATATATATATATATATATATATATATGTATATATATATATATATATATATATGTATATATATATATATATATATATATATATATATATATATATATATGTATATATATATACACATATATATATATATATATATATATATATATATATATATATATATATATATGGGGATTATATTGGTGGTTAAAATGTTGATTATAAATAAGTTTTAAAATTAAAATGAGCAAGCTTATTTCTAGATATTTCCCAAAAAAAATTGGTTTTTACCTACAGGAAGATTATGATTCCTAAAAGTTTCCTTTTATTCCTTCTTTCACTCTTGATGCTGATTTGAAGATTTAGGAATTGTTGCTTGGATGATTTGATTGTAGACTTGATTTCTTTGTTGCTTGATTGATTGGTTTCTTGGTTGCTTGATTAATTTCTTGGTTGCTTGATTGATTTATCGGTTAATTGATTGATTTCTTTGTTACTTTACTATGTTGGAAAGTCCAGACCGCTTTGTCTTTTGAAGTTTGCCTTAGATCGGCGCTATCTAACTCCTTTTACTGTTTCTTTCCAACGTTATTTTTGAATTTTTTGGTGCTTTTTAATCTGGTAACTCTCTCTCGTTCAGGGGTTGTTAGAGATCGCCTTAGATCGGCACTTTCTGTCTTCAAAAACAAGAGTTGTCTCGGAAGCTTTTCTGAGATCGGCACTTTCTGATTTCTTTAACGGGTTTTGTCTCGAAATTCACCTTAGATCGGTACTTTCTAATTCCTTGACGGGTTTTTCTGGTTCGTTGAGTAATTAATCGTTGAAACGAAACGTCGCGTTGGCAGTGTTACCTTAAGTCGGCACTGTTTGCACTAAAAACACGCGTTCACTCGATCTTGACCAACTGCGCCAGTGATGGTTTGAAATCAAAAGACTACTTTTTGAAAAAACATTTTATTCAAAAATACAAATGAGAATTTAAGAAAAGAGTACACTCTGTATCAACTTAAAAACTAGTTTATTTGTTACATATGGGCATATTTATAACGTTCGTCTTATCTCTTAAGAATTTGATCCATCTGGGAAAACGGCCAGGTGTTTACTTCCGATTCAGCAGTTTCGTAATGTTGTCCAATATTGCATTGGATCTTTCTTTGTTGTAAATATAGGGGCTTCATTGTTTAAGGGTTCATACGAGCAAAAAACTTTCATACAAAGGTTTCAAATAAAAAGAAAAATAGTTCGAGGGCAAAGAAACTAATCGATAGAAATACTAATTTTTATCGGTTAGAATAACATTGCCGTTAAGCTAAAAAAAATGCTTTCATATTTTTATATCCAGCAAATAATTTAGTTACGAAAATATGATATTAATGTAATTGTAATAAAATAAGTTGAGAGATGGTAATGAGGCAGGCGAGGGGAAGGAGGGGGTGTAGAAAACTTTTTCACACCTCCCTCCATTCCACTAATAAACACGTCTAATTTCGGTTTAATGTGTTCGATAAAATTCGATGAAAAAAATATAAAACTATATATTGTAATCGAGAAAATGTGTCTCCACCGCCTTAAAATTTATGTTTGAAGCCTTAGAAAATATCCTCAATACGTGGAAAAATTTTTGAAGTCAATTAAGGCTGGAAGGCCACTTGTAAATATTTACCGTGACAAATTTGAACTTTCTGAGTCAAATAGTTTCGGAGAAAATCGGGTGTGACAGACAGACAGACAGATGGACACCGAAGTGATCCCGTATGGAACATTAATAATAGTAAAACTGAAAAAAATAATTTTTGATGTATAACAAAACCTTTGTTTACAGACGGAAATAAAGCTGGAAAAAAAACAAAGATCGTCTGTATTCTAAATTTCGATATGCAATATATACGAGGATGGATTGAAAAGTTCGCGGCTTAGTCAAGAAAACAAAATAAAATACCTACAAAAATGTTTTTTTTTTTTCGACGTAATCTCCACCTAGCTCTATGCACTTCTTCCACCTGCTTTCCAAAGCTTCAAAATACTGGTTAGCTGCAGCTTCGACTTCTTCATTTGATGAAAATTTCTGGCCACCGGCACCGAGGTATTTTTTAGGTTTAGAAACAGATGAAAGTCCGAAGATGCCAAATCAGGAAAATAAGCCGGGTAAGACAGCAATTCGAAACCACAATCACGAATTTGAGCCATAGACTCAACAGACGTGTGAACGTGAGCTTTGTCCTAATGGAACAAAACTTTCTTTCTCAGTAATACTGGGTGTTTCTCTTTAATTTCTTGATGTAAATAACGCAAAAAGGTGCAATAGTAAGTCGAGTATATTGTTTCGCCTTTTGGAAGGTAGTCCACCATAATAATACCTTTAGCATCCCAAAAAACTGACGCCGTCAGTTTTTCAGCCGACAGAATTGCCTTCGGTTTCTTTGGGGTCGGTTCACCAGATTTTTTCCACTGCTTAGCTTGTTATTTTGTCTCTGGAGTATAGTGGTGAACCCAGGTTTCGTCCATTGTCACAAACCTGTTAAGAAAATCTTGCGGATCAGCTTCTCCAAACGGTCGCGAGAAATCGTGAGTCGAATTCGTTTTTGTTCAACTGAAAGCAACCTGGGGACCCACATATGATGTTTTGTGTTCGTTCATACGAGATGCCTATAGTGTCTGCAACCTCCCCGATAGTTAATCTACGATCTTTCAATATGAGATCACACCCTGTGCCGATATTTTCTTCAGTCGTACAAAACTCTCCAGACATTCAACAATGTAATCTACCATTTACTCTTTCGAAATTTCACTCATCTCTAAGCAAATCAGAAGATACTGCTCCAGAACCCGATGGTCTACATACAAAATTCTTAAAAAATTTACCTCAACATTACAAACAAAAAATTCTAGACTACTTCAATCATATATGGATAACACCTTTCCTACATCATGGAGACAAGCCACAGTTATACCAATTCACAAACCAGGCAAACCAAGGAATCAGCCAAATAGCTATAGACCAATTACATTGACTAGTCAGTTATGTAAGGTGATGGAGAGAATGGTGAAAAACAGACTAGAATGGATCCTGGAATCAAAAAAATTACTCGGAAACAATTAAAATGGTTTCCGCAAACATCACTGCGCGTTGGAACAATTGGCTCTGATTGATTCAGAAATTAGGAAATCTTTCCACAGAAATTCCCACTTTCTAGCAGTATCTTTGGATTTGAAGAATGCATTTGATACAACCAACACGCATGTCATAATGAACCAAATAAAGAAGATTGGCTTAACTGGACATTTATCAAAATTCATTTTTAACATAGAATATTTAAAAGACAAAACTAAAAAAGATCTAAACCTAATTAAACAATTGTCTAATACAACATGGGGTGCTGATTTCCCATCTTTAATAAAAATATATAGGTCAATCATCCTTTCTAAGCTGAACTATGGAGACTTTATTTATGACGCAGCTAGTTCCTCTCTAAAAAGATCACTGGACGTCATTCAGAATCATGCATTAAGATTGTCCACGGGAGTATACAGAACAACTCCAGTTCCTAGCTTACAAGTAATTGCATCAATATTACCTCTATCCTTACAAAGACAATTTTGTCTGATGCGTTTCTATTCCACTTCATTTGTAAGAACCCATGCAGCAAGATCACTAGATCTACAAAATATTTCTCAAAAATCGTACAGTCCTAATACAATACAATCTAGAATTAAAACTTTTCTTTCTACTCAAGACACTAAATTTGACACCCCTGTCACATCTAAATATTTAATATTCCCACCATGGACAAACAGCTCACTTAAAATTGATCTCAGTTTCAGGATTTTACCTCACCAATAATATTAAAATCAGTATTCGATACAGGAAAAATATAAAAAATTGTTCTCAATATTACACCGATGGAACTAAATCCAAATTGGGAACGGGCGCAGCGGTAATTTCTCCCTATATCCATATCAAGATATAAATTAAACAACATATCATCGATCTTTACAGCTGAACTGTTAGCCATAAGAGAAGCCATCAGATCAGCAATATCCAACAAAAATAAAAATATTTTAATCATCTCAGATTCACTCAGTTCTCTACAATCCATTAATGCATCTAAAACGTCTATACCCTCAATCCTGGACATAATGAACCTCGTACAAATATGCAATGTCCGCTTAATACAAATTGTGTGTCTTTGGTCTCCCAGCCATGTCAACATAAAAGGGAATGACTTAGCGGATATAAATGCAAAATCAGCAATCATATCAGGAAAAATCGAAAACAAAATTCTCTCACCATCAGATCTAATCTCTCATTTTCATAAATCCATAAAATATATGTTCCAACTTTCATGGGATCTACAAGATAAGAATAAACTTTGAGAATAGAAATCAAATGTATACCCGCCCTTGCATCTTCAGAGCTTGAGCAGAAGAGAAAACGTCATATGGAGGAGAATAGCTACGGGACATACACATCTTACTCATGCTTATCTTCTTAAAAATGACCCGATACCCACCTGTCAAATACATCGCACGACACTTACAATAAAGCATATTTTGTCTCATGATTATACTCACATTACGACTAAATACAATCTACGAAGACCACTAAATGAAATTCTGATACCAAATAAAGAAAACGTACAATCTCTGATAAAGTTCCTGAAAGAAGTAGATCTTCATACTAAGATATAATCTAATACAGACGCCAAATGACCTCAGTTGTCGACGCGTCTTACATTTAAACAGCATCATCATCTTCAGTCGTAGACATCGTGGGCCGGCCGGAGCTAGGGACATCGCCGATACTCTCTCGTCCACGTTCAAATTCTGCAACCCATTTTTTCACAGTGGTATATGAAGGAGCAAATTTCCCTATTGTTGTTTTCATATCATCGTGGATCTCCTTTGATGTTCATCTTTTTTTAAACATGAACTTGATGACCGCATGTTGTTCAATTTTTTTCCATTTTTCCAAAAACGCTGCACTTGGTCTCACTAAACTCGTTCTAACCTAAAAACCACAAATTCTACAGCAACAAAATTTTACACTGTGACAACCAAAGAAAATATGAACTTATTGAGGGTACTATAATAAAAATATTATAATTATTTTTTCGTGAGACCTCGAACTTTTCAATTCATCCTCATAATATTGATTGAAATTTATTTATTTTATAGCAGTTTACACGGAAACCTTTAAAAAACTTAATCATCTGCAGACACTCTCTAATATTTCTTATCAATACGTATTTTTAAATCGACCTTTGAGATCGACTTTATTCAAAGTTAAACTAAGGATATATGATTTAAACTATTAATCTTAGTCTTTTTTACCACGAGAGACGGTACGTACATTTCATCATTTTTTGTTATCAACAACGAAGTTCAAACTCAGGCTGTGATATATTCATTTAGTTTTTCCTATTTATCGTTCGTGTATTTTTATTATATATAATTCGTTTCGTCTTAAGAAGTTTCACAATGAAGGCTATAGAACGCAGTATATCCCAAGAAAATCACCAGGTAAAGAAAAAGAAATATTTTTAATGAAATATTAGCGAGGGAATATCTTTGAATGAGGGAGAATCTAGTTTCGGTGCTACATAAAGAAAAAATACATACATTTTTTCACAAAGCCAGTGTATTATCAGTGGTAAACATTGTTCAGGCATTATATAAGAATTAAACTTGCATTTATTTTCTCCGAGAACTATATATACAGCGTGTTTTTAGTACTCCATACCAAAATCGAAAAACAGAACAGTTATGGAATCACTTCGATGCCTGTCTGTTTGTCACAGCCGATTTCCTCCGAAACTATTTGACATAGAAATTTGAAATTTATCACAAATATAGGACTAGGAATAAAAATTTAAACAAATGTTTATAATCACCACTTATGTTTATTATTGCTGACAATTGTTTCGACACACTGTGTCTTCTTCTGAAGTACGATGTAAATTAACTAACAAAGTATGTTTCAGAATATATAGTTTACCTAATTACAAGTACTAAATTCATTAACAATATTTACCTTAATACCTAGAGTAAGTTCAATAAAGGAGACCCTCCCCCATCTAACTGATCGTTGAGTAATAGACCTGAGGATTTTTTCTGATTAATTTCTACCTGTTCTAAACAATCCAGTATTTTTTCTTTCTTTCCGTTATGCAAAATTTTGAAATCTTCATTGAATGTATGATTTTCCTCTGTTAAATGTTTGGCGTATTGAGATTTGTTATTTTTCATTCTAAAGCTATGTTTATGTTCGTTTATTCTTTTATAAAAAGGTCTGCCTGTTTGTCCTATATACGTTTTATTGCAACTGCCACAGCATAATTCGTAAACCCCCGATTTATTTTCTTTTTTTTGTTTTGCTTTTATTATTTTTAATATATGGAGATAATGTGTTATTTGTACGGAAAGCGATATTTACATGATTTCTATGGAAAACATTTTGAATTTTATTAGTTGGTTTTCCGGTATAGGTTAATGTATGAAATTTTTCTTTGTTTAGTTGTTTGTACGGGTACACCAGTCCTATTACTCTTTTAAATTGTTTTTTCATTAAAATATTATCTACGAAATCGCTACTATATCCATTGTTTATACTAATTTGTTTTATAATATGTAATTCTTTCTGAAAATTTTCTTCCGTTAATGGTGTATTTATTAGTCTATGGATGAAACTATTATAAGCCGAGATTTTATGTGTAAATGGGTGGTTAGAATTAGCATGTATAGTTATATCTGAGTATGTTGGTTTATGGATGATTTCAAAATCGTGTTTATTCATTTTGTTGGATTTTTTTTAAATCTAGGAAATTAATCGATTTATTTGTTTCAATTTCTGTTGTAAAAATAATATTAATATGAAGTTGGCTAATAAAATCTAGAAAAAGTTTTAATTGTCGATCTGTGCCTGTAAAGCAAGTCAATATATCATCTACATACCGATACCAATATAAGAAATTTTTAAAACTTTGATCCAACAATATCTTTCCAAAAAAAGATGTGCTAAAAGACATAAGCATTTTTACAGAGAATGGAAAATTCAGACTTGTCTCGATGAACCCTCAAGCTCCAAAACTATTAAATTACATAAAAATAACTCACCAATTCGTCCGGTAGTTTCATACATAACAGCGCCAGCTTTTTCTTTATCAAATAAATTGATTGAGGTTTTGACAAAATATTGTAAATTCACACCTGAATATATTATTAAAAATAGTAATGAATTAATAGCAAAAATTAATCGGTTAATTATACCAAGTAACTCCAGATTTATATCGTTTGATGTACAAAATCTTTTTCCTAGTATACCACCATCAGACGCTATAAATTTGGTCCAAAGATTACTCAATAAAAATAATGTTAACCCAATAATTAAACAAGAAATATTAGATATCTTAACATTATGCTTAGATCAGAATTATTTTGAATTTAACGATAACATTTACGTAAGTAAGAAAGGTTTAATAATGGGAAACCCTCTTAGTCCAATTTTATCTGAAATTTTCATGGACCATTTAGAAGAACGAATCAGTAATTCTCATCTTTTTAAAAATTCTTTTATTGATACCGGTATGTAGATGATATATTGACTGGCTTTACAGGCACAGATCGACAATTAAAACTTTTTCTAGATTTTCTTAACCAACTTCATAATAATATTACATTTACAACAAAAATTGAAACAAATAAATCGATTAATTTCTTAGATTTAAAAATATCAAACAAAATGAATAAACACGATTTTGAAATCTTCCATAAACCAACATACTCAGATATAACTATACACGGTAATTCTAACCACCCATTCACACATAAAATCTCAGCTTATAATAGTTTCATCCATAGACTAATAAATACACCATTAACGGAAGAAAATTTTCAGAAACAATTACATATTATAAAACAAATTAGTATAAACAATGGATATAGTAGCGATTTCGTAGATAATATTTTAATGAAAAAACAATTTAAAAGAGCAATAGGACTGGTGTACCCGTACAAACAACTAAACAAAGAAAAATTTCATACACTCACCTGTACCGGAAAACTAACTAATAAAATTCAAAATTTTTTCCATAGAAATCATGTAAATATCGCTTTCCGTACAAATAACACATTATCTCGATATATTAAAAATAATAAAAGCAAAACAAAAAAAGAAAATAAATCGGGGGTTTACGAATTATGCTGTGGCAGTTGCAATAAAACGTATATAGGACAAACAGGCAGACCTTTTTATAAAAGAATAAAAGAACATAAACATAGCTTTAGAATGAAAAATAACAAATCTCATTACGCCAAACATTTAACAGAGGAAAATCATACATTCAATGAAGATTTCAAAATTTTGCATAACGGAAAGAAAGGAAAATTACTGGATTGTTTAGAACAGGTAGAAATTAATCATAAAAAATCCTCAGGTCTATTACTCAACGATCAATTAGATGGGGGAGGGTCTCCTTTATTGAACTTATTCTAGGTATTAAGGTAAAAATTGTTAATGAATTTAGTACTTGTAATTAGGTAAACTATGTATTCTGAAACATACTTTGTTAGTTAATTTTCATCGTGCTCCAGAAGAAGATACAGTGTGTCGAAACAATTTTCAGCAATAATAAACATAAGTGGTGATCATAAACATTTGCTTAAATTTTTATTCCTAGTTATTATGGATCTTCATCAAGTAACGGCTAAGTCAGTGTAGTATACAGGAGTTGATGGCCCAATCATAGCCGTATAATTTTTACTTAAGGGGTTAGTTTTAGGGGGTGAAATAGGAAATGAAAAAAAGAATTTCAAGGTTATCGAGTGGGGTGTCAAATGAAAGCTTGTGAAAACACGAGTTCATAAATACGATACAACTTCGTTAAGCGGGCTTTTCGGAAAAAGAGGTTCTTTTTTCTTGGAATAGGCTTAAAATGGTCTAATTTTGAAAGACTTACGAGAAAATATCGGGGGAAGCCGTTTTTGAACTTTTTTTTTGGTAAATAAAAATTATATCTATATCACCGACAACTGTTAATGACCACTGATCAATACTGTCAGTTGTTTTCGGAAGAACAGACTCCGTTCACACTAATGGGTAAAATATAGAGGTCAGCATAATATTTTATAAAAATTATTAAATTTTTTTCAGTTATAATCTAATCTTATCACAAAATTGTTTATTGTCATTATTTTTAGTAAAATTTCGTGAGCTTTTCAGAAAAAGGAAGATTTTTTTTTTTAAATAGGCTTTAAATGGCCTAAATTTGAAAAATTTATGAGAAAAATCGGGAGGTAACCGTTTTTGTTACCCTGAACTAACCGAAATTAACCTGAATTAAATAATCAACAATTACAAAATACATTAAATAAGGAAAGAAAAATGTCCTACCTTAATGTGAAAAAATGATATACTTGCTATATTAGTGACTGGAGATCAAGGTTAGTTCAGCTTAGCAAGAACAGCCTTACACCGATTTTTTCTCATCAATCTTTCAAAATTAGAGCATTTTAGGCCTATTCCAAAAAAGACCTTGTGATTTGTTCCTTTCGTGTTGTTTTCCGCAGAAGAAAATTTTACTGTAAATGTAGCCATAATGTTTCGGCGCATGCGTATAAACGAACCGAGTTCTCCCGAGCAGTTTCGATCAGTAGTTGTCAATAGCATAATAGACTTTCGTACGCTTATGTATCAATGTTTATCTGCAAAAAAAAACGTGTAAAAAACGGCTTCCCCCGATATTTTGTCGTAAGTCTTTCAAAATTACACCATTTTAAGCCTGTTCCAAGAAAAAAAAAAAAGCTCTTTTTCTGAAAAACCCGCGTAACGAAGTATTACCAAAAATATATATTATATAATACTCGCGCAAACTTTTCTTTATAATATTTTTAAAAAATTGCCAAAATCGCTGTCCTCCCATCCTATCTCTAAGAGTACTAATAAAAAATTTAGAAAAAATTCTTGAATTTTTTTCCATAAGATGTAGATTGAATGAAAATTATCACGACTGACCTTTGATAACACAGAACCATAAAAAAAAGTTTTGTAGTTGAAGGTGAAATACCATACCCTATGTTTTTTGGTGTGCTGAAAATGAATCCGAGATCAGAGTTGGCTCATCACCCAAAGATTTTGACATAACCTCAAAAAACACCTCGAAAATGACCAAAAATTCTTTTTACAAATAAATTAAAAATGTAAACAAGCAAATCACACGTATTTTTGGGTGCCGAAATCGAATCCAAGGTTAGAATTTACCCATCACGTCAGTATTTTGACATAACCTCAAGAAACGTCTCAAAAATGGTCAGAAATACGTCTGTAAGCAAATTAAAAAATTAAATGAATAGACCACCATATCTATACGTATTTTGGGAGTGCTTAAACCAATTATGCCAAAAGAATTGGCCTATTAAGTCAAGATCTTGAAATAACCTCAAAAAGTCCAGTCTTTTCATTCGCAGGTTTGCTGAATTGAGGTGAGTTCCCTCGCTTCTCGCTCACTGGATGCTTCATTAAAACGATTCCTCTCGCACATCACTCTCGCGACAGTGAGTCCCCTCGCCTCTCACTCCAATGGAAGAACTTTACAACCAGAATTCTAAATCTAACATAACCTAATGCAAGAACTGTACTTCAAAAACTTACACCAAGAGTTTTACACCAAGAAATCTAAATGCAAGAAACTTACACCAAGAACTTGACACCAAGAACTCTAAACCTAACATAGCCTAATGCAAGAAACTTACACCAAGAACGCTAAACTTAACATAACCTAATGCAAGCAACGTACAACAAAATTTTTACACCAAGAACTCTAAACCTAACTTAGCCTAATGCAAGAAATTTAGACCAAGAACTCTAAACCTAACATAAGTTAATGAAAGAATCTTACACTAAGAACTTTACACCAAGAACTCTATTCCTAACATAACCTAATAGAAGAATCTTACATCAAGGACGTTAAACTATAACCATAACATAACCTAATGCAAAAAAAAACGAAGAGACCATCATATCTAACATATACGTATCTTGGATCACTGAAAACAAATATGTCCACAGAATTGAACTATTACGTCAGGATCTTTAAATATCCTCAATTAGTACAGTTCTGTCATTTACAGGATGCTGGATTATGGTGAGTTCCATCGCTTTTCACTCTCAGGATACTTTATTAAAGTGAGTTCCATCGCCTTTCACCTACGATGTACCTTATTTTGATAAGTCCCCTCGCCTCTCACCCTCGGGGTGGTTTATTCAAGTGAGTCCCCTCGCCCCTCACCATCGGGAAGTCACTTTAATAAAGTATCCAGTGGGCTAGAAGCGAGGGGACTCATTTTAATCGAGAAACCTGTGAATGAAAGCACTGGGCTTTTCTGTTCATTTAATTTTTTAATTTACTTAAAAACGTATTTCTAACCATTTTTGAAGAGTTTTTTGAGGTTATGTCAAAATGCTGACGTGATGGGTGAATTCTAACCTTGAATTCGATTTCGGCACCCCAAAATACGTGCGGTTTGCTCGTTTATATTTTTAATTTATATGTAAAAGTATTTTTGGTTATTTTCGAGGTGTTTTTTGAGGTTATGTCAAAATCCTTGGATGATGAGTTGGATGATGAGCCAATTCTGTCCTCGGAATCCTTTTCAGCACACCAAAAAACATACGGTATAGTATTTCACCTTTCAACTACAAAAGTTTTTTTGTAGTCCTGTGTAATAATTTATCTCATATACTGAACGCTAATTGCGCAAGTTGCAGTTGCACTTCCGGCCGGTTATTTATTTAAGTTTGGCCAATATTTCTTTATCTGACTAAATAAAATTCATTAGCCAAATATAAAGTGATTGGCCCAGTTCTAAAACAAATAATGAATTTGATTTTGTCATAGTATATAACAGGGATCGGCAACCTATGGCACGCGTGCCATCTCTGGCACGCCAAGCAATTTTGAATGTCACGCGTACCTATTCAAAGTTTACACATTAATTCTGTAATCTGTGACATGTTTCGAAATTAAGTAAATAATCGAAGACAGTATTACTTTAACGATACAAACAAAAACGATATATCATATAAGTCACTAGGTATTATTACCAAAAACTACAAAATATATATTTTTTAATTTATAATTTTACTGAATGCATTGATCTGGCTTTAATTTCTGCAAGTAATAAAGACGGCAAGCCTCAAGATATAAGCCTAGGCAAAAACACAGATAAAACGTCCTCAATTCAGATCAAAAGAGCCGCTATAAGGCGGTTTTGGTTTGATTTGACTTCAATCGTTCCGACGCGCGCCGCAACTCTTTTTATATTGCCGTACTTTAGTTTTTGTTAGATTTAACTTCTAGGCGGCCCTTTGATTGCAATGGGCGCGTTGTAGATAATAATTTTTGTTCTAAGAAATTTAATAAACGTAATTATTGGAATTTTCTGGAAACATTATTTTTCTATATATAGCAAGCGGCTACACGTTTGGATCATTTAGTATAGACGTAACATCCGTTCCAGTCAATAGTCGTCGAAAAGTTTAAAAATTAAAATTACGTTGCGTTATGGCCGCGAAAAAACAGAAGGTAGACGTTCGATCATTTCAAACTTCATGGACAACAGCAAAACGATCGGGCCATTTGTGTCATATGTTGGGAAAGCGTAGTTTTCCGGACATCTAGTGTTCAACGACATTTCCAGATAAAACATGAATCGTCATTTAAAGGTAACGCTGATAAAAGGGAGGCAATACAAAGAGCAAGTAAACAATACGAGAAACAGTCAACATTCTTTAGTAAAGTTTTCCAAGAAAAAAATCAGGTAACTGAATGCAGTTTCAAAATTGCACAATCGTTGGCACAAAAGGGTAGGCCGTTCACTGACGGAGAATTTATGAAGCAAACGTTTTTGAGTACTGGCGAGATATTATTCGACGACTTGCCCAATAAGGATACAATATTGGCCAGGATTAGAGATATACCGGCATCAGCGCGGACCATCGAGAGACGAATTACCGAAATGACACAAAAAGTCCAAAAACAGCAGAGAGAAGCTATCAAACGGAGTTTTGTATTTTTAGTATAGCATTGGATGAAAGTGTCGATATTAATGACATTGCCCGTCTGTCAATCGTTGCGCGATACTTCGATGATGGCAGTGTGTATGAAGAGCTGATTTGTCTGCTCCCATTGCAGGGAACTACAAGAGGAGAGGATATATTTTCAGAATTTGTTAAACATTTTGAAAAGCGAAACATTGATTTAAATAAAATTTTTTGCATAACGACAGATGGTGCTCCTGCTATGATTGGGAGACATAAAGGATTTGTTTCCCTTCTTATTGAACGCATGGGTCGATCAGTTTTGAATTTTCATTGCATAATTCATCAAGAGAGTTTGTGCGCTAAAATCTCTGCTGGAAGTTTAAAATCCGTGATGGATAGGGTGGTTAAAATAGTTAACTACATTGTTGGTCGTTCTTCACTGATCCATAGACAATTTAAGGCGTTTCTGCAGGAATTAGAAAGTGCATATTCAGATATACCATTGCACAATAATGTGCGCTGGCTCAGCCGTGGTAAAGTGCTCTCTAGATTTGTGCAATGTCTGGACGAAATTAAATCGTCCTTGTTGGAAAAAAATCAAGTGTATGCTTATCCTGAACTAGAAGATAAGAACTGGATCTGTATGTTAATGTTTCTTACTGATATTACATACCATCTCAGTGAACTCAACTTAAAGTTACAAGGTTCAGGCAAAACAGTTCTGGATTTATACGAATCCTGGAAATCATTCAAATTAAAAATAGATTTATTTATCAGCGATATTACTACAAACACATATAAATATTTTCCAAATTTAAAAAACTTATATATCCAGTGTCGACGATGGTGCACTAATAGACGAAATTCTTAAATATATGACTAATTTAAAAGAGGAGTTTATCGAGAGGAGTCAGGATTTTGATAAACATGGTCCTATGTTCGCTTTTTTAATCAAACCAGATTTAATGGATTTTTCCAGCAGTTGCTTTGACATATCTCTTTTCTCATGGATGGACATTAATAATTTTGATCTTCAATACATTGAATTTAAAAGCTCCGAGTTATGGAACACGAAATTTGTAGAATTAAGAAGGGTATTAGAAGGTGACTGCCAGAACCATTCAAACGAGATACTCAGTTGTTGGATGAATTTACCAGAGAAATTTATTTGTCTTAAGAAAGTAGCGTTTGCCATGCTTACGGATATCGGATCATCCTATATCTGTGAACAACTTTTTTCCCATATGAGAGTGATTTTAAACCCGTACCAAAGCAGGTTGTGACAATGTTAAAACCGGATTTTTTTCAAGCACAGTAATTAAACCTTCTAAAAGCAATATTTTAAGTTAATTGAAGTTAATTTTTGTTAATTTTAGTTATAGTAAGTACCTATGTCGGCACGCAAAATGTTGTATGGATGAAAACTGGCACCCCTTAGTTAAAAGGTTGCCGACCCCTGGTATAAAATAACTTAAGCCGACAACTTGATATAAATAGTGGATACTTTATTAGGAAATATTATTTATAAAAAAAAGTTGAAGACAAATAGATTCAGGAATATGGACAACTCAAATCTGACATTTCCCTCTACATATTTGAATATATATATATATATATATATATATATATATATATATATATATATATATATATATATATATATATATATATATTGTGTTACAATAGAGGTTTTCACGGATGGTGAAATGTAATACAATAAAATTACTCGTTTCAATCCATTTGTCTAACAATGAATTGAATTGGCACGACGTTTCGCCAATATCTCATTTGGCATTTTCAAGTGCTGCTGCTACTCGATACTGTGATCTTGTTGGTGCGGCCGCTCGCAGCAAGATCACAGTATTGAAATTCACTGCATATATTGAAACGGGTAACTCGTGGGGTCAAGTAGAAGCATATTCAATACTGCATTTTACAAAATCATTTACAAAATTAACCCGCTCATAAAAGGCCGCCATTTACAATAAAGCAAATAAAATTTTAAAGGCAAAAAAAGAAATAATTTCTGGATAACGGGCGAGAACAGCTGAGAGAGGCGAGTAGGGCAAATCGAACCTCAGCTTCAAAGAATCGTAGATAAAAATATATTACCATATACAAAAATATTTAACGTTGATGAAAATTGGTTTTCCACCGTTCAGAAAAAAACGCAAATAATTTTAGGATCAAAAAGGCAGAAACAAATCGACGCAACCATAAGCGGAGAAAGAAGCTTTGTGTTGTGCAGTGTGACTGGACGGTTTGTACCCCCAATGCTTACGGTATATTCAAAAATATGAGACAAAATCTTGAATTGGAGAAGGCACACCTTCTGAGAGTGTTGCCATCATTCCACGCACTGGCTATGTTCACTCAAACTGATATGTAAAATGGACGAAACATTTTATAAGCGTCTTAAAGCCAACCCCTGATGAAAATGCAACGCTGGAAATGTTGAACATAGCAAAGGCTGATGGAATGTAATAATGTTACACCTGCTGGGCCTTACTACTCACGGCTTCAGCCACTGGACGTCTCTTTTTTGAAAAACCTATGAGCAATTATTATATTAAAGCAACAGGAAAATGATTGAGGACAAATCCAGATCGTCAAGTAACGCAATATCAAGTTATAAGTTTATTTACAGAAGCTTACCAAAGAGCTGCTATCATTGACACGATTGTGATTGAATTTAAAGCGGATGGAGTTTGGCCCGTGGAGAAAAATGTCTTTCCCGAACATTTGTTTAAAGCAGCTGAAAATATAAATATTCTCTCTTTCAAACAATCTCAAGTAATGAAGGCACATCGCTCTTATAAGACGTTTCTATTAATATCAATAAGGAAAATAAGAAAATTGCTCAGCACCTCAGGATTTAAGGCTAAAACTTTAAAAAAAATTGTAAAATCTTTATGCTCATTACTATAAAAAATATTGTACAAAAACTGTGGAAATTACATCAAGTCCTTAATATATATATATATATATATATATATATATATATATATATATATATATATATATATATATATATATATATATATATATATCCTATATAGATGTAGAAAATATACATCTTAGTGACGGAACTCTTTTTGAATTGAGGGCTTTTGTTTGTTTACCACCAATTATCTATTTTTTTACTATAAATCGAGCGTTTAATTGTTAAAGAGTTCTACAACAGGTAGGAGTTCTTTTTTGATGAAAGATCTGCTACCTCCAGTCATCAGTTATTAGTTTACTGTTTTGAGAGAAGTCTAAGGTTTTTAGAGTTCTAGAAAAAGAGAATCTTTTTTTCGTCAAGGGTGTTTATTTTTTTATTAGCTCCACCTTTATTATTTTTGGTCCTTTAACAAGCGCCCCTTTTATCTATATACCCCGACCTTCTTGAACCTAGCTACGCCACTGAGAGAGTATGTTTGGATATGCTTTAATGGCTGAGAGCTCAATAGATCAATCATGAGACCGTTAGTGATACTTGCTATATACCTATACTAAAAAAATTTAATAAGATGGTCTCCAAACGAAACGAAACATTGTAACACATGTTAGGTTGAATATGGAAGTTGAATCTCTTACAAGGATTTCAAATAGCATCTTTTAAAAAAAAAAATATATATATATATATATATATATATATATATATATATATATATATATATATATATATATATATATATATACAGTCCCTGGCCAAATTATTAGACGCACTGTATTTTTTTTAGTAATTTTATGTTTCTTAAGAGTTTTTATGCAATAATGGTATATTTAAACTACAATATTATTGATTTTTATTTAAAAGAATTGTTGTAGACTACATATTTGTATTTATTTTTAACATATGGCAACACTGTGTTGACAAAGTGATACATGAACGTAAATAAGGACAAACCTGTATCAGTCGCGATGGGAATCGAGTCAGGTACGGACGTGTTTCTGTGGCTTTATGGACTGTGATTGTTTTAACAGTTTTATACTACTCAGTTATTAGTTTATTTTGTATGCAGTGTTTTAAAAAAGTAATTGGACTATTTTCATTATGGGTAGAAAAGGCGATCTTTCACCACGTAAAAAAGTTGAAGTGAAGGCCCTTGTGATTGCGAAAACATTTACAAACCGAGAAATATCACGAAGATTGGAGGTTTCTGAAGCTAGTGTACGACGCATAAAAAAGAAAATTGAGTCAGGGAAGGAATTAAGCCCGAAAAGAAAGAAAAGATGCGGTAGAAAACCAATTTTCACTCCACGGTCAGAGAGATGTTTGAAGAAAATTTGTGTAGAAAACAGATTTGCTACCACAAAGGTAATAAAATCACAACTCCAGGATGCTAGCGTAAATGCTTCTGAGCGCACTGTTCGAAGAAAATTGAAAGAATTAGATTTTAAGGCCTGTCGCCCCACCAGGAAGCCCAAGTTAACAGCTGCAATGAAAGCAAAGCGCCTGAAGTGGGCCAAACAATGGCAAGACAAAGATGTGGACTTCTGGAGATCGGTAAGATACAGCAATTTAATCAATAATTGATACATTATTATCATTTTCAGTTAAATAAAGCAAATAAACATGGAAGTTTATATATTTTTCCTATTTTTGACAGGTCTGCTTCAGTGACGAAAGCACATTCGAAATTTTGCAGAATAAAGCTTAGTATGTGCGTCGTCGTCATGGAGAAAAGTTTCATCCTGATTGTGTCGTCCCGACGGTTAAACATCCCACCAAAGTGATGATTTGGTCAGTCATCAGCGGCAAGGGCACTGGACGTCTGTACGTCGTCAAAGGAATAATGAGGCAAGATCAGTACAAAGAAGTATTACAAAATCGGTTGATTCCGCAGCTCAGAGAATGGTTTCCAAATGGGGAACCATTCACTTTCATGCAAGATGGAGCTCCCTGCCACACTGCTCGGTCTGTTAAAGCTTTTTTGGCAGAAAAAAATATCCCTCTGTTGGATTGGCCCTGATATGAACCCCATTGAAAATGTGTGGGAGCTGATGAAAAGAGAAGTGGCTAAAGATGTGATTACCAACAAAACCCAGCTCCTAGAAAAGATTATTCATGTGTGGAATCATCATCCTCAAATGCAGGAGACAGTACAATCTTGCATTGATAGCATGCCGCGCAGAATTAAAGCGTTGATAGCGGCTAAAGGTGGCTCAACTAAATATTGACTTTTACTAACATTAATTTCACTTTTCTTTAAAACTTAATAAACTTATGCTTTTCTAAATTAAAGCTGTTTTATTTATGTCAAATAAATAGGTAATTGATTGGATAATATAAAAATAAAAAACAAACCAATTTAAAATAATAAAACGGTACAATATCACTCGGTAATTAATATTTTACATGAAATCTTGCAGTGCGTCTAATAATTTGGCCAGGGACTGTATATATATATATATATATATATATATATATATATATATATATATATATATATATATATATATATATATATATATATAAATACATATATATGTACATATGTAGATATATAATAAATTAAAATTCCGGGTTTCAATGTGTTCATCTAACAATGAATTTGCACGACATTTCGCTAAAACCTCATTTGGCATTTTCAAGTGCTCTTGCTGCGGATAACTGAATTAGCTTCGAGAGGATTGAAACCCGTGCAAATTCATTGTTAGACTAACGGATTGAAACCTGTAATTTTAAAGTATTACATTCCACCATCCGTGAAAACCTCTATTGTAACATATATATATATATATATATATATATATATATATATATATATATATATATATATATATATACATATATATATATATATATATATATATATATATATATATATACATATATATATATATATATATATATATATATATATATATATATATATATATACAGTAATACCCCGCTTTACGCGAGGGATACGTTCCGAAAAAAATCGCGTTAACTGAAATTCGCGTATATCGAGGTTTATGATTAAACATAGTCAAAATTTAATACAAAAAAATACAAATCATTTTAATCAATCACTTTAATTCTAAGAACACTTTATGCAATACATACTCTTATTTTTTACGGAAAAATACATCTATTGTCTTTTGGGTAACGTTTTTGTTTACGTTCTTGTAAAATACGTTCATAACACCCAACACTGTTTTTAATTGTTTGACACACGGTCAAGACACGGTCATCATTATTGTCTATACTCTGCAATATGTCCAAACCTGAATAAATTTTTGAAAGTGCATTTTGTATTTCCCCTGAAGATAAAACTTTCTCTTCTACTTGTTCTTCCTCATCGTAGATAGGATTATTCTGTAACTCGATCAGATCTTCATTGCTAATAGGATCGTCGTGCGTTGCTACAAGTTCTACGAGATCTTCTACCGTGACATCTTCAAGTTCAGACCCCTCAATCATTGCAGCAATGTCTTCAAGCACTTGTCTCTGCATCTGGACAATTCTTCTAGGTGCTTCCACTACATCTGGCCAAAGATTACGCCACACCCCATTCATACAACTCATTTTAACTTCCTTCCAAGCCTCTTCTATGTTGTGAATAGACTTCATAATGTTGTATGACTTCCACCACTCTCGCATAGACTGTCTTCCTTCCCCGTCAGTTTCATGAATTAGTTGGCTAAAAGTGCGGCGATGGTAATAAGCTTTGAAGTTTGCTATTGCTCCCTGGTCCATAGGTTGTAATATTGACGTAGTGTTTGGTGGAAGGAACTTTACGTACACTTTTAAGTCTCTGGGCGTATCAAGTGAGGTTGGATGTCCTGGGGCATTGTCTAAGAGTAATATAACTTTAGGTTCAAGCCCATTTCTGTCACAGTATGATTTGACTGATGGGCAAAAACTATTAGAATACCATTCTTGAAAAATTTCCCGTGTAACCCACGCCTTTCTGTTTGATCGCCACACAACTGGTAGACTTGTCTTGTCTGTGCCTCGCATTGCACGGGGTGTTTCTGAATGGTACACTAGTAAAGGTTTCAGTTTGAAATCACCAGTGGCATTACCACCCAGCAGAAGTGTTAGTCGATCTTTCGCAGCTTTGAAACCACTGGCTTGACGTTCTTCCTTAGAAATGAATGTTCGAGATGGCATTTTTTTCCAGTAAAGTGCGGTCTCATCAACATTGAAGATGAGACAAGCAGGAATTTTTCTCTCGTCTAACGAAGTCTTGAAACTTGTCTGGAAACTCAGCTGCAGCTTGAATGTCCGCGCTGGCCGCCTCGCCTGTTATGTGGATATTGTGAAGATTAGAACGCTGCTTGAACCGATGGAACCAGCCTCTGCTGGCAGCAAAAGTCGGAGTGGCACTCCCTTCTCCTTCTTTTGTTTTCAGCATCTCATACAAAGATTTTGCTTTTGTGCATATGAGATCTTGACTTAGTGGTGTGTTCTTCTTATTCAAATCTTCGATCCAGACTGACAGTAATTTCTCCATTCTTTCTAAGATAGATGATCTCGAACGAGAAAGTTTTGTTGCACTTATAGGTGTTGAACCTTCGCTGGAGATTTTAATTTTTTCCCGATTTTTATAAATCGTTCTCACAGTCGATTCTGAGAGTCCAAAATCTCTCCCAACAATTGTTGCTTTGCCTCCATTTTCCATTCTTCTTAACACTTTCATCTTCAATTCCAAAGTGACGCTTTTACGCTCTTTTTTCTTTACAGGCGGCATTTTTAACGTAGGGTTAAATTATGTATGTATGTATCTCCAATAAATATTAAAACAAAACTGCCAGCCGACCGAACTAACATTACGGAACAAATGAACACACGAAACGAACGAGGAAATCCCCATAGAACAAAGTCGAAGGACAGGGAATTCCCAATTCTTCAAAGAGAATATTCAGAGAAAGCGGGGATCCCCCCGCGACCATAGAGAAGTTAATGACTACATGAGCGCGAAATTTGAAATTCGCGTTATAGTGAAACCGCGCGTAACGGGGTCGCGCTAAGCGGGGTATTACTGTACTCGTATATATATATATATATATATATATATATATATATATATATATATATATATATATATATATATACTCGTATATATATATATATATATATATATATATATATATATATATATATATATATATATATATATATATATATATATAAATCTCTCGTGCTGATACTGTGTGTTTGGGTTCACTTAGGCTAGCTGATGTGCTGTAATATGGAACCAATATCGTAGATATCCTAAGTGAAACAGAAAATCACAGACACATTATCAGCAGGAGAGATTTAAAAGGCATACAACCAAAAGTATCAATAGCTACAAACCTCAGCGCTATCCGGTGTGAAACCACTAAAACTTCTTATTCAAGAGCACAGCGCATAGATTTAAAATTATAGGTGAATAGGGTACTAACACCGCTATTAAAAGAATAGCAGTAACCGTAAAGATAAAGTAATAATACCACTATTAGATGTTTACCGGTAACTCTCAAAAAGATCAATATAAAGGGGAATACTGCTGACGCCGGTATAAAGATCTTTTTTTGTATTTCACCTTCCATCTCCGCTTTTTTAGCTCGATCGCACTTCCGCTCTCACCAAGAGGCAATGGAACATGTAGCATAATTCTAAATAAATTACCTATTTATGGTCCCTGAAAAATATAAAGAAACCCAAAGATGTATATCGGCTTTAGCGGACGAAAACCGTACTCTCTGGTCTATCCGTACTTTTAATGCAAAAGCACGATTTTCGTCCGCTAAACCGATATAAGTCTTCTCGTTTTTTCATATTTGAAATCATTGTAAGAGTACCAACTTTAATATCCAACTTAATATATTTTACAATATTATGATTCTTCGTATTGAACAAATTGACGTCTAGACTCATGATGAATCTCTTGAACTCTCAGTCATTAAAACATATCCAAATATACATTTATATGGTACAATCTCTGTTCAAATAGAAACTGAACTTTTAGGAGAAAAGAAAACACAGGTCAAATTTTTAAATGATTTATAACAATCTATACACTCTCCCTTAGTTTTAATACTGCCTTTGTCACGGTGAATTGATTACCTAAATGAATTTTAAATAGATTTTGAGATTTTCTTGAGCTTCGTGAACACGACTGCTTATATACTTTCAATAGTATCGTATTGCTTTTATTTCATGGGAAAATGAAATCTGAGGTAAAGAAAAATATCACAAGGTGTTCAATCAGGTGAATATGACGAGTAATCAAACCCGTAAACTTTGTTTTTGCTCAAACAATGTCGCCCAATATCTGAAAAAACGTTCCGTCACCAGTAACAATTGTTTTTGAAAGAAATTTCAGTCCTCACAAGTAGTCCAAATGCACAGTTGATTTTTGAATCCCCAATTCAAATTCGATCAATCCCAAAGTCAATTTTGGATTTTCTTTTATGAAATCGTTGTATATGAATTTCGTTTAGTCCAATTTTTCAACTGCTCAAACACTTGAACAAGAAATAAGCATTCATCAACGTATGCTTTTTAAAGAATTTGATGCGTTTTAGATACCAAGTTTAATTTAAAAAAACCACCGCAGCTCTTTGTTTAAACTTACAAATTGTTCGTCAAAAAGCATTGTTACTCTTACCACTATAACGACACATAATGACACAAATGTCATAAAGTAGTTGACACAATAGTAATTAAAGTTGCGAGTTTCGACCACAAAAAGTCCAACAGCTGGCACTATATTTGTCTTCCATGTCTGAGTTAAACTCAAATCAATATTACCCTCTTTGAATTATAAATATATTAGAATAGAGAAGAGAAAGTATATAGCCTGTAAGCGAAAGCGTATAGTCGTTAAAAAGAGAAGGAAATAATATGAGACATTTCTGTCTCTTTTACTCTGCGCTTGAGCGCTGCATTCCGGCGCCGAGTAAGAGAGACAGAATAACTCCCGTATTATTTCTATGAGCACCACGCTTTTCGCAAAAACTTACCTCCTCTATTCTAATATCTTTATGCTTTGAATACGTTTTCAGGTAAAATATTCTAAAAATTTATGTAGGAATGCATAAAAATTAAAATAAGTTTATAACTACCGTCATACATCGAACATTTATATTACAAATATTATTTTTCTAATTCATGAATAACTTCTGTCTTATAAAACCGGTCCAAGATAAGTTATTTAACAATATTAATATCAGATAAATAATAATGTTTCGGTGGCGTTCTCGAAATTTCATCATTTAATTCTAAACTTCAGTAAAAAACATATAAACATTGTCCTATGGCATGCATTTTTTGAATTCGTAAAAGTCGTCTGAATAGGCCCTTATCTTTAAAAATACACTGTCAAAATTTGGGCGTCATCTATTACAGTAAAACGGAACGCACCGTCCAATAAAAAACGTTGGTATTATCTCCCTCATAGTTTCCTAATACATATACATCTAGAGATAACTTTGATTACCTGTCCTTCTCTACAGTGGTTATACTATTCGGCACGTATGTCATTTATAATAGAAGTGCACCACAGGAACAGGATGTGCCTTTAAACGAATAAGGCCTTGGGACCGAAAATGGATTTTATAATTGACCTTCTTGTGACCTCTATTTCGTGCGGCTTGGCTTGTTATACCGGCTAATTTTTGCAAACGAAATTGTCAAGGCTTATTTTTCCGGGCAGAACCCGCAAATAATTGTGTTTTAGTGTTGAGATCTGTGATAAGTGTGTGGAATAAGCCTAAGGTAAAGTTAGTTTTTTGTTTTGTCAAAATATTTGTTTTTACAGGGTCTCATTGATATTGAAAGGACCTTCGACAACGTGCGAAATATTGTTAACTAAATAAAAAATTTAGTTTAATTATATTATTTGATACAAAATAATTAAAATTTGGTGATAAAGTTATATAATTTACATGATAAAACACTAGGTCATTTATAAATATATTTAGATCTATTAAAATTTAAAAACGTTAAATTAGTTAATACTTTCAATAAAGAATCATTTAACGACGTCAATATCATGTGCATTAATTAGGACTTATTAAAAAATGTCAGGAAATATTTAAAGATTTGTTATGTCCCCTGTCCTTCATATAATTTTTTTAAAGTTAACCTCTATGTGTTAGGTTACGAGGAATAATCATAGTCCATTTGCCAATTATTGACTTATGAGGGCAGAGATCCTTAAAACATTGAATCTTTAAAGTCTTAATGATTCGCACTTAAAAAACAATATTTTAATTTAAATCTTGGTGTAATGTACAACAGAACAATACTGTATAATGATTGAAAAAACTTCAAAGGTTTGAGGTTAGATTTTTTTTTAAGCGAATCCCTCAATAGTTCGACATTTATTATTTTGTATAGTAATTCCCAAATATTTCTTGTATTATGTAGTGCGACCATTTAAAATCTTAATAAAGCATTGAAAAATTGGAGGAAAACAAAAATTTTAGTTCAGTTGTATTAATATTTAAAAATTTAAATTCAAACTAATCCATTTACTTTTTAAAAAGCCTGTTACAATGAAATAAAATTAAAATTTCATTCCTCTCTAAGGTCTAGTAAAGTGAAGTAACTGTTCTCCAGAAGGAAAATTATAAAGCAAAATATATTTTCTTTGAGACTTTGCACACCTGGACTTTTATCAGCAATAGTAATGTCATACCTGCTTTCCAGAGGAACATCATAGTGAAAAACTGTCATTTTCCACTCTTAAAAGTATAATACATGTGATTATTTTAATTTTCAACACAAGGTAATACTGCTATTGTATAAAAAAAAACAGGATGTAATCAGTTTTATAATTAGTTTTTACGATTTCTATTAGTCAATTGAAACAATACCCTAATCTAGTGTCACTATAATGATTGTTCATTATTTACAGTAAAACTGGGATAGTTACCAATCTGTGGTCATTCTCTCAGATAATTTTGATACTGTCTTTTTTGTTCAACAAATATAAAAAGGTTACAAAGACCATCAAGTTGTAACCACATGTAACCCATCATATTGAAACAACATTACTTGAAGTGAAGTACATTCTGAAAGTGTTTTTGTAAGCCTATGACTATTACTTACTATATAACTTATAACTATATTCAGCTATGAATTTCATGCATTTGTATTGTAAATTAAAATTCGGATCAATGTATTGAGTGTAAAAAAATTAAATAAACAGAAGTAAAAGTATAAATAAAAAACTACATAAATCTGACACAAACTACCTTTAAAGTAGGCTTATTCATTTTTAAAGTGCCTAAGCGGAGTCCTTTTATATACAAGAAATCCTTAAGTCCTTTGTTGAAAATTTTTAATAATTTTGATGCTATAATGCTTTTTGCTATTGCAATGAAAATTTTGGTATATTAAGGTGATTTTGTTTGCTTAGTAGCTTAGTACTACAAGAGCAGAAGCATCCCTGGTTTGGAAGTTATGATCATAAGAATTCTGTTTACATACAGTGTTTGTTCTTATATACATAGGTGGCAAATATATATACATATATAGATAGATAGATATATTTTTTTCATTCCCAGCAACAATATACAGTTACAATAAGTGCATTAGCATGGTGGAACATTGTTAAAATTAAATAAAATACAATATAAAATTCAACAGATAAATATTATAAATGTATGAGTTAAAACAAAACCAAAATTACAACAAAACTAAAACTACAGTCAAGCACGCAAAGACATCCTCCCCAATATCACAACAAACAAACAACAATAAACATTTCTTATCACATCTCATTCCTATCAGAAGCTTTGAAGAATTCACTCAGTGTGTAAAAATGCCTTACTCAGCAAATAATTCTTTATAATTTTTTGTACTTTAACATGAGATAGATTTTGAACTGTTAATGGAAAACTATTATAAATATGTATGATTTGTACATTCTTTTGTATACAACTAAAATATATATTTCCCAGGCACTAGGTTTGCCTTATGTCTGGTTATATAAGTGTGGCTGTGAAAGGCATTCTCCAACAAATGTTTATTTTTTATATGAATATAATGAATCTAATATATATATACTGATAAGTGTCAAAATCTTATACTCTATAAACACCAATTTATAACTCTCTCGATAGTTCCTCTGAAATATATTTCGTAAACATTTCTTTTAAAGTACTCACAGTCCCTTGATTTTGGATGAGTTATCCCAAAAAATTAAAAACCATGTCTCAGCCTAGATTGAACAAATACATGATAAGCTGATACGGCCACTTTTAGAACAGTAGTATTTTGCTACATTCACTGCTATAGCCCCAACATGCGCCTCCCAGTTCAGCCGTCCATCAATTGTCAAACCAAGAAAAGACATGCTTTCGGAATTTTTAAATTTATTGTTTTCATAGTAAAATGTAAGGGTATGTTCGACCCGATTTCTGAAAACAAGTCATTGAGTTTTTGACACGTTTAACACCAGGTCATGGGCTGAAAAGTAGACGTCAAGAGCATTATAAGCAATATGTACACTTTCCCTCATCATTTCCAAACTAGCCTTTGCAAAGATCAACATGGTTGTGAATATTGAGGTGAGTCAGTCAGAATTTTTTAAAAATATTTCTCGACATGATTTAGACCAGGGGTGCTCAAACGGTCGATCGCGATCGACAAGTCCATCGCTAGTGCTTTTTGAGTCGATCTCGAGAAAAAAATTCCGATATAGAACTATTCACAGATTTTGTTTTAGGTAACTAAAACAAAATGTGATGAATAAACTACTAAAATTTATTCGATCCACAATTAGGCCAGAATAACCCCTTCATCACTTTCTTTTATCGTAATAACCCCCTGCTAGCGGCAAAAGGCGGCTTTATCAAAGGAACGCGCGGTTCTTGTCAAAGAAAAGCCGAGTTTTTGATTCCCGCCGATTTTTCTAGAAACTTCGGGCGGCGTGTTTGACGGGGACATTCGAGACTTCGTTCGCGCCGATATAAATGTTGCGCCTGCAGGAATAGGAGTCAGTCTGAGTTGTAACTTGAAGGCGATACATCGATACAAAGTTTATTAATAAATAGTCCGAAATGAGTGCGGCGAAGAAAAGTAAAACTTATCATTTTAATAACGATTGGAAGGAAGAATTTTTCTTTTGTATGGTAAAGGATAAGTGCATTTGTCTCATTTGCCGTGCGTCAGTTGCAATACCTAAGCGTGGGAACTTAGAGAGGTATCATAAAACGGTTCATAAAAACTATGAAAAGGATTTTCCGTCACAGAGTGAATTAAGAAAAAACGAAAAGTACGTGATTTGATAACTTGTTTGAAAAAAGAACAAACCGTGTTCACAAGACCAGCCAAACAATCAAATGCTGCAACGATCGTGTCATTTAAAATATCTCATATATTGGCGAAACACAAGAAACCATTTGATGATGGATTGGTTGTGAAGGAAGCATTTATTGAAGCGGGTGAGACTTATTTGGAGATTTTAAAAATAAAACAGAGATTATGTCTGCTATTAGAGAACTTCAGTTATCTCGTCCGAGTGTCACAAGGCGTGTTGAAGTCATGAGTCAGGACATGGCAGATAAACTAAAACATGATATCATGGAATGTACAACATACTTTTCTTTACAGTTCGACGAATCCACCGGTATGACAGACACTGCCCAGCTGTGTATTTTTATTCGAATGGTATTCAATGACATGTCGGCTAAGGAAGAGTTTTTGACAATGATTCCTCTGAAAGGAAAGACCCGTGGCAAAGATATATATGACGTTTTCTTCAATTTTGTAACAAACTACAAGCTACCAATATATAAACTAGTGTGCATTACAACCGATGAAGCACTAGCAATGACTGGAAACGAAAACGGTTTTGTGGCATGGTGTCGAGCTAATGATGATTTCCCTTCATTTTTTTCCTTCCATTGCATTATACATCAACAAGTTTATTGTGTTGAAAAGTTCTAAACATGGAGGAGATTATGGGCATTGCAGTAAAAATTATGAATTCTATCCGTGCACGTAGCTTCTTGCAACGACGGCTCTTTAATTTGCAGTTGGGAGATAGTGAGTCAGCTGAACACACTGATTTAGTTCTTCACACGGACGTCAGGTGTTTGAGTCGCGGAAAATTCCTAGAAAGGTTTCAAGAATTATTGCCTGAAATAACAGCTTTTCTGGACGAAAGAGGTGATGACACTCAGATGCTGAAAAACGGAAAATGGCTGACTGATTTGGCATTTTTGACAGACATCACAATGCATTTAAACAACCATTAATTTGGAGCTTCAAGGTAAAGGAAAAACTATTATTGAGATGATTAGCGCAATAAACGCATTCAAAAGTAAATTGCAACTTATGATAGATCAACTGAAAAGAAAGGATCTGAAAAATTTTCCGTCTTTGAAAGCAAGGATTCCTCAGTTGAATTATGAGGCAGAATTATCAAATATTTTGGGCCAATTCGAAATACGTTTTTATGATTTCAGTAAATTGGCAAATGTCGCATCATTTATGCGTTATCCTTTTTCGTGTAAAAACATTGACGAATTAGCTACTGAAATAGCAAGTCAGTTTAACATGGACTCATGTTCTGTTGAAAATGAGTTAGTGCAGATTATATCAGATATACATCTCAAAGCCACAGCATCTGATACAAAATTCTGGTGGTAAAGATAAATATCCGAATCTAAGGAAAATCGCCCTTCGACTGACGGCAATGTTTGGGTCAACTTACTTGTGCGAGTTGGCATTTTCTGAAATGAAGATAATTAAGTCAAAATATCGCAATCGACTTACTGAGGAACATATGTCATCATGCTTGCGATTAGCACTCGGTAATTACGTACCATCTTATGAAAAGTATACTGAGGACATGCAGTGCCACACTTCAACATCCAAAGTCACTCTTTAGTTAAGTTTAGACACTAGAACTCGTTTGTTTTGTAAGAACCAATAAACTCGCAATTTTGAATAATTATGAGTTTTTTCATTGACATTTTAGAGCAGACGTACACTTATCTTGACTAAAAAAATGCATATTGTGCGGAAAACTAATATCTATGCCACGATACACCCTACCTAGACGACAATCCTGCATCACACTTACTTGCAGCCTCTCAGAGTCGATCGATCGTAGTCTAACAATATTGAGGTAGATCGCCAGCAGTTCAAGTTTGAGCACCCCCGATTTAGACTGTCTTAGACCAAATATTAATATTATATATTCCTGGCATATTGATATCCCATCCCATCTCATCTTTGTTAACATTTATCATTTAACCCCTTAGCCTGATAATATAAGTGAACCAATAAGAAGTGTGCTAATAGGTAGTGGAGCATAATGTGCTTTGGCAGATATGATCAACATATAAGTTTTCAAATCTAAGTAGCTGAAAATTTTCCTTCTGTTCTGCCGCCATTAATATTGGTTCTGGACTGGTTAAATACAATACACTTTCACTGTGTTCTCATGGCAAATCTTCTTTTAAATACAGTATCTTCATTTTCTAGTCATCATCATCAATTTGGTCTTTTGTAGCGTTCTTCGCCTTACAGTTCCCAGTTTCCACCTTCTTCAATCTTCCCAATCTCCAGGTCTCAGACTTCTCTCTGACATTGCCCTCTGAACACCTCCAAACCATGTCGCTTTCGGTCTCCCTCTTTTCCTCCTTTCGTTTGGTACGCACTTTAGAACCATCTTTGGTATTCGGTATTTTTCGAGTCTTTCTATGTGTCCGTACCACATAAGTTGACGTTATTGAATTTCCTCAATAATCGTGGTTTTTTACTTTCATTGCATCCCTGATTCTTTCATTTCTAACTCTATCCATTCTTGACACTCCCGCCATTCTTCGCCAGTAATCCATTTCGAGTACCATTAGTTTCATTGCAATCGTTTTGTTAATTGCCAAGTTTTACAACCGTATAATATGATGCTCGCTGCATTATAAATGAGGTGTTTTCTCTGTGATATTATGTTCTTCGACCACAGAACAGAGTTTAGGTGTCTTATGACCGCCTTTCCTTTACTTATTCTACTCTCCAGTTCTTTTTCCGTTCTACCGTCTTTACTTATGTTAGTTCCGAGGTATATGTACTCTTCACAGGGCATCAGTGTCCTCACCGGTATTTAGAGTAAGGCTTCCCTGTTTTCCTCCTGTACACAAATATTTGGCTTTCTTGCAGTTAACTGTTAGACCGCAGTTTTTATAATCTTACTTGTCATAAATTCAAAATCTTCCTTGTCCTGAGCAATAACCACCGGATATTCGGCAAAATGTGGAGTGTACAACGTTGTTTCGTCGATCAGCTGTAGTCTCATTCCTCCGCATGCTCTTCGCCATCTCTCTAAGGCCTCATTCAGAATTTTGAATACTGAGGAGACAGGCAGCAGCCCTGTCTGACAGCCTTTGTTACAGAAAAATTTTCGGAAAGAATGTTTCCCAACTTTATTCGGGAACGTGACTGGGCGTATAGTTGTTTAACTGCGACGTTTGCTGTACTGTTTATGGTTGATCGTTGTAATATTTACCATACTTTTTTCACTGGAACGATATCATACGCTTTGATTAGGTCTACATACAGTAGATGGAGCTCTGTGTTCTTTTTTTTATGTTTCTAGCACACGTGCTATAGGGAAGGCCCTAAAGCGCTCCAGGAATGACATGTGTACGGAAAAAGCGATTCACGTTGTTCTTGAATCGCTGTAAAAACACAGCCCTGGGCAAATTATTCCAAAGGAATGATGTTCTCCATATAAAAAACTGCTTGAAAAGCGCTGTACGCGGAGTAACAAGCTGAACCTCATACGGATGAGAAGTGTTAGCGCGACGTGTATTTCTAACATGCACCGCTCTGGGAGGAATTAAGCGGGCTATATCCTTCGAACACTTTCCATGAAAATACTTGTAGAACAGACTCAAGTCGCCCACCTGTCTTCGCTATTCCAGCGAATCAAGGTCGCCGGTCAGTTCCGGGTCTCCAATCAGACGGACAGCTCTTCTCTGATCAGAATCCAACAAATGCAACGTGTGTTTGAAAGCGGAGCCCCAAACATGGGAGCAGTATTCCGTAGTTGGTTGAATTTGAGCTTTGTAAAGAATTAACAGTTGTTGTGAAGTGTAAAGCTTTCTGGTTCGAAATAATATTCCCAACTTTTAAGAAGCTCTCCTTGCTATGACTGCAACATGTTCATGCCAAGACATATTTGCTCCCAAATTAACGCCCAACAAATTGAGTGACGATGCTAGGCCCTGACATGACTATGTCGGGTTCAGCAACGTTAACTTTTTTAGAGAAAACTGCCACCTGGGTTTTTGTAGCGTTAAATTCCACTTCGTTACTGTCACCCCAAGATAGAATTTCTTCCGGGTCTTTAAGTTGAACGACCTCCTGCTGTCTGCGAATATTCGCCTGAGTAGCCGATCTCCGAGCGTTCAAAGTGAATAAAGAGATAAGCGTACTGTCATCTGCAAAGCTGTAGATTGGATTCCCGGTCTTTTCCAGCAGATCGTTAATGTAAATGAGAAAGAGACTAGGAGACAGTATGGAGCCTTGGGGCACACCGGCGTTAATAGTGAAGGTGTTAGAAAGAATCCGTCGACCGCCCCTCATAAAGAACGCTCTCTGAGCAAACATGAGAGCTACAGACAGAACTTTTCAGACATACCATAAGAGCGTAACTTAGCCAACAGTCCAGCTCTTTGTTCGTAGATGTCCTTTTTCGTTTAGTTTTTTTCAGTACGAAGATAATTTTCTACTGTAAATACATACAATTTTTTTTTAAAAGTTAGATACATATACAGTAGTTTTTTATAATGAAAAGCATTTCCAATACCCTAATGCTGGCTACAAGTGATGAAGGATGTCTCGCGAAATACATGTATAAATTTTTCTTTTTGAACCACACAATTTGTAATTCGAATAGTTAATATGATTTGCCATTTTCTTGTAAACTAATGACAGCATAGGTTAAAAAAGTTGGCCACGCCTCAAAAGGAAGATAGTATTTCTGGCTTTTTCTAATTCCATTTTTATTATTTTTTATTTACAAGAAGAGAAACGTTTTTGTAATTCTCTTTTTATTATTTTTTATTTACAAGAAGCAAAAGTAGTTTTCTTTACTGAACCTCTACGTTGACAAAGTCTAATAATGCTAGTGATTTTTTTTGAAGTTTCAGTTATTGGGTAAAATTGGCAAAATGATTTACCCATTACTTTTCTTGCATAGAAGAATAAAGACATAATTTGACTAGCTCACACTAAGGAATATCTTAATTTAATCCACTTTATGGTGAAATAATAATTAAAAATAACAGTCCAAGCGCAAGTCGGACATGCACAATTAGTGTTCCGTACGTTGATTGCTTTTAAAATAAAAAATTTTGTTACGAAGTTATAAAATGATCAATGACTTCACAAAACACACACCAAATCAGTTTTCAACAAAGTTTTTTTTTTCTGATCTTTACTAAAAACTGGTGACCTTGAAATTTTTGTTTTTTTTTTTCATCTACACCTTGTGGAGAATATTCTAGAATTTTTTCAAAATTTTTTGATCAGTACTTTTCGAGATAAGGGGGGAACCGCGATTTTTGGCAATTTTTTAAAAATAATACAAAAAAAAACCGGTCAAGTGCAAGTTGAACTTGCACAATTAGTGTTCCGTACGTTGATTGTTTTTAAAATAAAAACTTTTGTTAGGGTGGTACAAAATGATCAGTGACTTCACAAAACACACCCCAAATGAGTTTTCAATAAAGTTTGTTTCCAATCTTTACTGAAAACTGGTGACCTTGAATTTTTTTTTTTTATATACCAAATAAATTATTAAAGGTAATGCACTCGTGATAATTTTCGTTCAATCTATACTCCGTGGAGAATATTCCAGAATTTTTTCAAAATTTTTTGATCAGTACTTTTCGAGATAAGGTAGGGGACAGCGATTTTTCGCGATTTTTTAAAAGTGTTACAAGTATTACATTATATATATATTTTTTACTCGTGTTTTCACAAGCTTTCATTTGACACCACACTCGATGACCTAGTAAAAAATTTTTTTTTTCACTTCCGATTTCACCGCTCAAAACGAACCCCTTAAGTCAAAAGTTGTTACGGTGGTATAAAATGATCAGTGACTTCACAAAACCCACCCCAAATGAGTTTTCAACAAAGTTTATTTCCAATCTTTACTGAAATCTGATGACCTTGAAATTTTTGTTTTTTTTTTTAAATACCAGATAAATTATTAAAGGTAATGCACTCGTGATAATTTTCGTTCAATCTACCCCCCCGTGGAGAATATTCCAGGATTTTTTCAAAATTTTTTGATAAGTACTTTTCGAGATAAGGCTCGGGACAGCGATTTTTCGCTATTTTTTGAAAATAATACAAAGAAAAGTGCGCGCAAGTATTACATTATATATTTTTTACTCGTGTTTTCACAACCTTTCATTTGACACCACACTCGATGACCTAGAAAAAAATTTTTTTTTTCACTTCCGATTTCACCCCCCAAAATTAACCCCTTAAGTCAAAATTTTACTTTCAAAACTACATGGCTCTGATGAGGCCATCAATTCCTATATTATTACCAAATTTCAAGTTTCTATGACAAATAGTTTCGGAGAAAATCGGGTGTGACAGACAGACAGACAGACACCGAAGTGATCTTATAAGTGTTCCGTACGGAACACTAAAAAAATATGCGCAAGTGTTACATTATATATATTTTTGAACTGTTTTTACAAGCTTTCATTTGACACCCCGCTAGATAACCTGGTAATTTTTTTTTTCACTTCCAATTTTACTCCCCAAAACTAACCGCTTGAGTCAAAATTTAACTTTCAAGACTGCACGGCTCTGATGAGGCCATCAAATCCTATATTATTGCCAAATTTTAACTTTCTATGTCAAATAGTTTCGGAGAAAATCGGGAGTGACAGGCAGACTGACACCGAAGTGATCTTATAAGTGTTCCGTACGGAACACTAACAGAAATGTAGGTAACACTGTTGCCTAAACCATATACCAAATAATTATTAAAACCTATTGAGAAAGACAAATTATTAAGTATTCAAAACGATAAGATCTGCTTTAATTTGAGTTACGGCGTATGATATTACATAACAGAAAATATGGACATCCTGTTATGACACGCTAAATGAAATTACTTAAGTAATCATTTAAAAGTTCATTGAAATGTTATCATATCGTGTTTACGTGTGCTGTTAATATTGTTAGACAAGCGGGAGCTTAATAAAAAAAGTCTTATCAGCTGATGAGTGAATGATTTTAAAATGAAATATTTATCGTTAACATTACGCAATTTTGTTCTATTTCCTTGTCTTATGGGATTCTCATGTAACTTTGATTGTGTGGTAGATGATTGCGTCACGTACACACTTTCTTTTATTTTTAACTTGGAAAATTTAGTTTGTGTTTTTAGTTCCTTTGCGCTATAGACAACATGGGGTGAAAAATCCAAAGACTTTTTAAGGGAACATTACACTTTCTCGGGTCGAAAAAATCGAATGAATCCTATTGGAAAGTATTATATTTCAATAATATTCTCTGAAAATTTCAAATTCTTTCGAAGTTATTGACGATTATAGCGGCAAGTGTAAGGCAGGCTAAATCAACCGCGCGGCGTGCCAACTTAGCTTTCGGCCGCTTACAAAGCTTTTGTTGAAATAGCATAGATCACCCCGGATTCTCTGCAAAACTCTGTTCAAGCTGTTTATGACAGATTGGGTCATTGCCTCGCTATTAACGGTAGACATTTTGAGAAATTTTTACCTTAAAAATAATAGTTTTTTTTTTGACAATAATTCCAAAACAGTTCAATTTAGACATATGGTATGTTAAACAAATAATATCTAGAGTTTTTAGTAGGACTCAAAAATACAATAATATACAGGCTTTCTATTTAAAAAAAAATCAAGATGGCGTAATTTCTTCGAACTGACAGTTCAAAACATTTTATTATCAACGTCAGCATGTGCGCCGTATAATACCCTATAACTTTTATTTAAACATTTTTTGATACACTGATCATTATTCTATACATATGGGGCGCTCTGTATATATATATATATATATATATATATATATATATATATATATATATATATATATATATATATATATATATATAGTAGAATCTCGATTATTCGAAATAATATGGACCAAAGTGATTTCAGATAATCGATAATCCGATTTTTTTTTTAAATAGAAGTTTACAATGAATAAAACATTGGAGATTGACTTAAAAGCATTTGTACGATATGCTATTACGTACATAGGTATTTATTAAAACAAAGAATAGAACAATTTTATGTATATGTACGGGAAATCGAAAATGAAACAGTTTCATTCTTAACTTTAATGCCTTAAAAATGAGGTAATTTTTAACTGCACTCGTTTTGCGTTAGTTTGATAAGCAAAACGTCCGCGGCGGTTGCATTTTCTTGTTGTTCTACATGAGTTAACGCTTTTTCTAGGGCCTCTACTCCTTCTGAATGTGACATTTTTACTGAAATATTGTCAGTGGTTTCTACTTCGTTATCATCATCGTCATCACTTTCTATTTTATTAGCATTTTTGCATACACTTTTAATTAATTCTTGGTCAGTCATTTCATCTTCCACACTATCACTGTTTAACCATTCACAAACATCGGTTTCCGTAACACTTTCACATCCTCATATTCTTGTAATAATTTGATGTAGACTTTCATTATCTTCTGTTTCTGCCTCTGAGCAATGTCTCCCCTCTTGTGGAATCAATTTTGACCACGATTTTTCCAAAGTACTACTCTTTACTTGATTCCAGGCTGAAGCTATCCAATATATAATATTTTTCAAATTTATCTTTTTTAGACAATTAGTAAGATTGCCACCTTCATCTACTTCTACTAAAATGTGCTCCACAACGCCTCTAATTGCGTTTTAAATTTTCCATCACACCCTGATCCATAGGCTGAATGAGAGAAGTTACAGCAGGAGGCAAAAACATTGCTTTTATTTCCACACTTTCAAGTTGCTCCGCACTTGGGTGAGTGAGGGCGTTATCTAGTAACAGAATACATTTTCTAGAATATCCATGTTCTTTTAAAAAAAGTTCCACTTTCGGAACAAAATCTCCAAAAAACCAGTCTTTAAATAGAGTCGCGTTTATCCAGGCATTGTTTTGATTTTTATACAAAACAGGAAAAGCGTTGCGACGAATATTCTTAAAGGTGCGTGGATTTGCTGGTTTACCAATACATAATAATGGGAGTTTGTGTCTTCCAGAAGCATTACTGCATGCAAGAACAGTAATACGTTCTTTGCTACGTTTGTAACCAGGTGCTCCAGCTTCCGTTTTTGAAGCTAAGCTATTTGACGGCAACATTTTGTAGTTCAAGCCTGTTTCATCACAATTATAGATTTGGTCTGGTTGTATACCATGTTCTTTCATAAGCTGCTCAAAATTCTCTGCAAATTTTTTTGCAGCAGATATATCAGCCGACAATCTTTCTCCACAAACTTTCAGTTGACGTACATCATGTCTTTTATCCACCTATCTAGCCGTTCATCACTTGCAGAAAAATTTACAGGCGCTTCAATAAGCGGCAACTCTTCGCTTAAACTCTCTGCCTTATGTTTTAAAATTGTTCCTAAAATTGGTATTCCACGTTCTGGATTCTGTGTAAATCATAAAGAATCATCCACTTTTTGGTATTCACCGCTTTTCATACTTTTTCGTGCCTATGTGGGCGATGACAAAACACTACAACCATTTTTCAAGTTTTTGGCGGTTTTTTCTCCACTCTGAAACATTACTCACGGCTACACCTAAATCCCTCGCTATATTTTTAAGAAGTTCACCATTATCTAAACGATGAATTGCTTCAAGTTTCTCTTTTAAGGTAATAATAACACGTTTACGCTTATTATTATGACGCTCCATTTTGTAAAATATCTATTAAAACGAAACTATTACCTCTGCGATAATAATGGACGTAATGAGTAGCTTATAACACTCGTCGACTAACCAAAACATATACAGCGGTGAAATTCTAGACGTCGGGGAGTTCCCGACGCGTTAAGGAAACTACTCATCGTATGTTTCGAATAATGGGGATTTTTTCGTTTAATGTGAATACAATTTGCTTTTTAAGAGTTTGTTTTTGATAAGCCGGATTTCAGATAATCGGGATTGTACAGTGTATATATATATATATATATATATATATATATATATATATATATATATATATATATATATATATATATGTATATATATATATATATATATATATATATATATATATATATATATTTATATATATATATATATATATATATATATATATATATAAACAAATAATAAACTGTTTGGTCCTGTGAATGATAAGTTTTGATTTTGAAGACACCTAAATCATTGTCTATATATGACATTAAATCGAATATACACTATGATCCACTTATTCATGCAATATCTTAGGTATTGTTCGAGTATAAGTTGTTTCAAAATTTTTTTGTGATACGTCAATACTTTTGATACAATGACGTTTACTAACAAAATCCAATTTTAATATGTACCACCCCACACGCACTGTACTAGACATCCATCAACTCAAAAATTTTACTTTCACTTGGAATACAGAAAAGGGAGTACACCTTGTAAGTGTCGCAGGTATTCATAATTACAAATAAAAATGTCAAGACTTTTTGTCAAATATAATTTATATAAATTACAATGTTTTACAAAATTATACAAGCAAGTTTAAACAAACAACATATTAGATCCTCTCTTATATTTCAATGTAAGTAAACTTATCTTTTAATGCAAATTAAATATACTCCGGTGAGCAAAAAAATCTACTCAAATGATTTTACTTCATTTAACACTGATCCTTGAATTTAATTTTCAAACAGTGGTATTATTTTTGGTATCATTAGAATGCTGATTTTCTACTCTTTTCAATAATACCAAAAATATTTGGATTTACTGTTTAAAACGGTTGTGCTCAATAGAACCGTTTTTTCTCGCTCAGCAACGTACTCGTTGCGCGCTATTCATCCCTATAAAAACACATGCAACTGCATTTTCCTATCATTCCTTTACCGGAACTTGAACCGTCAACATCTCTGCTATAACTAATTGTCATCGGAGAATGGATACCATCCCGGAAGAAACGGCACAAGTCTTTGCTCTATTGCGAGAAGAGCTTAGTCAACGTGTAATCGTTGCACCTGAGCCAGTCAGCTGTCTCCAGAGACTACAGACGTTATCAAGAGGCTGGCATCTTTACATGGAAAACAGGAGCGGGGAGAAGAAAGTGTACCTCGGACCAAGACGACCTCTTCATTGTCAACACAACTCCTAAAAATGGTCACTTGACCGGCGTTGAGGTCCAGCAAGAGCTCCGACAAGTTCGTGGTTGGGCTGTGAGTCATCGGACAGTCAGAAGAAGACTTAAAGAAGCTAACCTAACTCCCAAGAGACCAGCTAATGGACCCAAATTGAACACACCCCATCGACAAGCGCGACTCAGATTTGCCCGAGAACATGTTAAAGCAATGATGCGCCGTTTTATTCTCCGACGAGTCCTAAATATGCCCACAATGATGGAACAAGACGAGTTTATAGGAGACCTGAGAAGCGCTATGCGCAGTGCAGGAGGTTCTGTCATAGTGTAGCGAGGCATCTCACTGGCTGCGAAAGCCGATTTGGTTTTCGTGACTAATGAGACTCATAGCGGTGGATTAACTGCTCACCGGTACATCGAGGAAATCTTGCAGAAACACGTCGTTCGTTACGCTGAGTTTGTTGGCGATAGTTTCGTGCTAATGGTCACATGCATCTGCATTGGTGCGGCAATACCTGGCGGAAGTGGGATGAGCTCAAAAGAAGTGTTCGAACCATAAATTCAGCCCCTACACCGCTGAGGGGTTGCGATGGCGAAAAAAGCGGGGAAGAATACCCCAGACAGAGGTGAAAAAGCTCACCCGCTCCATGAAAAACCGGCTGGAAGCAGTAATAAGGGCTTAGGGGATACAGAATTTTGATTTTGGGTTTTATCAATGAATTTAATTGCCAAACTTAAAATTGTTAAATTTTTCCTTTCTCTTACCCCTATTTCCAATCCTTGTTCTCCTGGTTTCCCCTTTCAATCATTTTAATCAATAAAAAGCATGAGGTATGCTATGGAATTTGGTATCATTAGAAAGAGAATAGAAATGGGCTTTCGAATGATACGAAAATCCGTAAAAATATATGAACACTAAATTCTAGGATCCGAGTTAAATGAAGCCAAATAGTTTCAGTCGATTTTTTTTGCCCACCAGTGTATTAGTTACGTTCCAAAACACGATAATTAGTAACAACTTATGAAAATTAGGTAATAGCTCTTAATATATATTTTTTTTATATTTAAGAATATTTTTCGGTCAGCAATATTTTTTAAAAAATTATAACGTATAGAGAACCACGCGAATATTTTTCCACAATCAAATCTAAACTCCCCACTATGGATACCTAAAACTTGAACAAAACAAAAAAACTATCGGCGCACTTTTCGAAGTAAAAGTATAGTTCTAAATACATAATAGAATAGACAAATTACGTTATTTTTTAGTTTTGGCTCGTCAATATTCTTAGCTCAATTCTACAAAAAAATTAACCCTATTTTATTTTTTTTATTACAAAACTTAACCCAACGCAACCAAAAATTGTAAACTAATTCATGATAATTTAATTTTTTTACAATATAAGCAATAATTCTTTTGACAAATATATTTTACTCTTTACTTTCACCTCCAGTGTTAGTTGGTGAATCCGATGAGAAGACTTTTTTACTTTTTCTATTATTCTTTCGTGAAATTGATATTAACGGATCTGATGTTAAAGGTAACCTAGCCTTCATTTTTACTGTTCCATTCAGAACACTTATGGGATTACTTTGGTGTCCGTCTGTTAGTCACACCTGATTTTTTTCGACACTATTTGACATAGAAAGTTGAAATTTACACAAATATAGGCATTGATGGCACAATCATAGCCGTGTTCTTTCCACAGTTTTACTTACGGGGTTAGTTTTAGGGCGTGTGAAACCGCGAGTTCAAAAATATATATAACGTGATACTGGTGAAACTTTTCTTTATGTTCTTCTTATACATATATGCCATATTAGGTCCCCCTGACGTTGGCTATCACTCTGGCGTATTCTTCCCTGTCCCTGCAACTCGGAATAACTCTTCGACGCTATGAATTCCCGTCCAATCTCGTATGTGTCTCAGCCAAGAGGCCTGCTTCCTACCAACGCCGCTGCTCTCAATCTTTCCCCTCATTATGAGCTGCAATAACTCATAATGTTTGCTTTCTGCACTTTACCGTTGTTAACAACTCTATAACTGCATTAGCTCTCTGCAGTACTTCCTGATTGGTGACATAAGCTTTCCACGGAATACGGAGAATCCTTCTATGCAGCCATATCTGGAAAGCCTCCAAGCGGTTAACTGTCGCAACCTTCAATATCCATACCTCAATGCCGTACAACAAAACCGACCAAATATAACATTTTAGCATTCTCTGGCGCAGTTTCAGATTAATGCTATCGTTGCAAAAGAGAGACTTCATTTTAATGAAGGTTGTTCTGGCTGCTTCTCTTCTGCACTTAATTTCTTTATCAGGATCTAACTCGTCAATAATATAACTTCCAAGGTATTTAAAATCATGAACTCTCTTTATCGCTTGACCATTGCGATAATAATCAACATCTGCATATTGTTGGCGGCTAAAGACCATGAATTTGATTTTAGATATATTGATGTTAAGGCCAATATCCGCTCCTGCCTATTCAATTTTATCTAACAGGCGTTGAAGGTTTTCAATTCTGTCACTCAAGATAACAGTATCGTCCATCGGACCGTGTTAATGAACTCTCCATTCACCTTCACTCCATATGGTTGTTCATATGTAGCTGTTTTGAATATTTTGTCTGAGTAAAGGTTAAACAGCAACGGCGAAAGTATGCAGCCCTGTCTCACTCCTCGTTGGATGGCAACATCTTCTGACATAATCTCTACAAATTTCACCGATGCTGTTTGTCTCCAATACAGATTTCTAATTATGCGAAATGTCTGTTGTTCTGTAGTATTTCGATTAATTGTGCATGTTTTACCCTATCGGGGGCTTCCTAATAGTTTATAAAACAGACAAACACATCCCGGAGTTGATCTCTGAACTTCTGGAGCAGAACGTTCAAAGCAAATTTTAAAAAAATTCTGGCGTATTCTCCATAGATTAAAAATTATCACGAGTGCTAACTTTGATATTTCTGTAAAAAGGAGTTGAAGTCAACCACCACAACTATTTTTCTTGACAATATGGTGGAGATTTTCTCATGGAAAGTTGTGAATTGTGCAATCAATAATATACTCATACTTTTCAGTACTTTAAGCATTTGGCCAATCACAGATACAATAAATTTCCATGATGACTTGTGATCAACGGGTCGGTACCGAGACAAAATAATTTTATTTTATTTGTTTATAATTAAACAAATATTTTGGTAGTCATTATATATTTCTCAACGATTAGAAGTTTACGAGAAATTTTAAGTTTTAAAAAATATTTCTTAATATTAAGAACATATTGATTTTCTCAAATGAATGTTAACAATGAGATTTTAACTCGCGTATATTAAAAAATTGCCAAAAATTTATGGCCTTCACCATTTAGAAAAAATTCTCTAATATGCCCCATAAGATGTAAATTGAGAGAAAATTATTACGAATGCATTACCTTTGTTAATTTATCTGGTATATAAAAAAATCAATTATGGTACGGAATACTAATTGCGCAAGCCCGACTTGCACTTGGACGTTGTTTAGTGTTCCATACGTAACACTTATAAGATCACTTCGTTGTCTGTCCGTCACTCGATTTTCTCCGAAACTATTTGACATAGAAAATTGAAATTGGGCACTAATATAGGAATTGATGGCCTCATCAGAGCCATGTAGTTTTGAAAGTTAAATTTAGATTAGTTTTTGGGGGTGAAATCGGAAGTTAAAAAAAAATTACCAGGTCATCGAGAGGGGTGTCAAATGAAAGTTTGTGAAAACGCGAGTTCAAAAATATATATATAATGTAATACTTTCGCACACTTTTCTTGGTGTTATTTTTAAAAATCGCTGCCCCCACCCTTATTTCGAAAAGTGCTTATCTGGAATATTCTCCATAGAGTGTAGATTGAACGAAAATTAACACGAGTGCATTACCTTAATAATTTATCTGGTATATTAAAAAAAATTCAAGGTCATCAATTTTCAACCAAGGTCGAAAACGAACTTTGTTGAAAAGTCATTTGGGGTGTGTTTTGTGAAGTCATTGATCATTTTAAACCTCCGTAACCAAAATTTTTATTTTAAAAGCAATCAACGTACAGAACCCTAATTGCACAAGTCCGACTTGCACTTGGCCGGTTTTTGTCTGTATATTCTTTGCCAAATTTTCAAAATTTTGGTAACATCGTTGTTATATTCTTGTATTTAGCTTTCGTGTACAAAGTCCCTAGATTTTCCGAGAGATGGCAGCACAAACAAAAAACTTTATGATTTTCAGTTAGTGTCAACTCACAGAAGATTCACGTAAGATTTTCATGACATTTTGTCTATAGTTTGCGATTTACGGCTATTTGAGTGACGGTAGTTTTGAATTTTGCAAAACGATGGAAAAAAAGAATTTCATGTGGTGATTAAACATTGCTGTTTGATGGGAAAACATACAGCCAGAACCTAAGGATGGTTTGAGAAGTGTAATGATTGTGAATTGCAATATTATTAGTGGAAAAGTTTGTGAAAGTATATAAAATAATAATAAAAAAGTGCATGGCTTCGTATGTTTGTGTTTGTATATGTGCGCGAGCGCGTATATTGGAAAAACGCAAAGTACTATTTCAGTATTTACCTAACCACCCACTTCTGCAATTTCTGACGATAACTTACGCTACGATATACTAACTTATACATATAGAATTTATACATAGAAGTTATTTTTGAAAAATTCTGTCAATTCACTCATTTATATGTAATAAGCGACATCGCTTATTACATATAAATGTAATAAAAAAATTATAATAATAAAAAATTGTAATAAAAAGAATGGCGATTCTTGACCTCACAGAATCATAAACAACAAATCTGACTTCTCTCTTTTTTTAGCGCGAGATATTTTATACCGAACTCGAGAACTGACGAAGTAATACTAATTTTGAACTTCATCAGTTTATCCACTAAGCTAAAAGTAAACAAAAAGAGAAAAAATTTTGGATTGTTGTAGCTTCTACTTGATGGAAATTCATTATAAATATATAATAAAAGACTGTTTTCAGTCAATTTCCACTGGTTTATTTAAATTGCGATGACGCGTTTCGCTGTCGATGCAGCTTCTTCAGATCTACATTTTACACTGTCAAGTTAGGTTTAATATTCACAGTTTTATATAATTTCTTAATTATAATATTACACCTAATTAAATTACATTGATAGTATTGGAAAATCCGCACAGATTTGGAGTTAGGAGAATAAATTCAATAATGGTGAATTGCTTAAATCTACCTGGTCGTTGAGTAAAGTACCTGTAGTTCGTAATCGATTTATTTGCATTGTCTCTAAAAGGCTTAGTTTTAAACCTTTTTGTTGGGTGTGTAAAATTTGGAAATTCTTGTTAAATGTGCGATTTTCTGTTAAAAGATGATTAGCATATGTTGAATTAGATTTTCTATGGATGAAACTTTTTTCGTGTCCTATAATTCTTTGTCTAAATGTACGTCCAGTTTGTCCAATGTATGTTTTAGGACATGACCCACATGTTAATTGATAAACCCCTGATTTATTGTCTTTATTGATTTGTGGTTTGTAGTTTTTAAGATATTTCCCTATAGTATTGTTAGTCTTATAAGCTAAGTTGATATTTTTTTGATTTAAAAAGTTTCCCCAGTTTTTCCGTTGGTTTGTCGAAATAGGTTAAGCATTTAAAAGTGGTATTTCTGTCCTTAAAACGTGGGTATATTTCTGAGATTGCCTTGTTTCTAAGTTTTTTCTTAACGATACTATTGATTAAAGTAACCGAATAACCGTTGTTAACGGCTACTTGTTTTATGTAGTTTAATTCTTTAGTAAAATTTTCTTCTGATAAGGGGATATTAGTTAGTCTATGTATAAAACTATGATAAGCTGCAAGTTTATGATGGTTAGGGTGGTGAGAACTATTGTGAATTGTGGTATCTGTATGACAAGGTTTGTGATATATTGCAAATTCATGTTTTTTCATGGCTTTACTGATTGTTAAGTCTAGGAAATTGCTTTTCCCTTCGACTCCTTCTTCCATTGTAAAACTGATATTTCTATGTAAAGAATTAATATACTGTAAAAAGTGAGTTAATTGTCTGTCCATACCTGTAAAAGCATACAATTATATCGTCTACGTATCGATACCAGTATAGACAATTATTACTATTGTTATTATGGTTATTAAATATCATTGTTTCAATACTGTCCATGAAAATTTCGGCAAGTAATGGACTTAATGGACTCCCCATAATTAACCCTTCCTTACTATTGTAGAATGTATTGTTAAATGAAAAATAATTTTGTCTTAGGCAAGTTCTTAATAAATTAATTATGTCCATTTTTATAACTTCATTTACTTTGTTTTTTGTTAATAGGTTCTCTATTAAAATTATTGTTTCGTCTGGAGGAACACTTGGAAATAAGTTTTTGACATCGAAAGAGACTAATTTAGAATTATCTGGTATTGTTATATTCTTAACTTTATTCACGAGTTCGTATGAGTTTTTGATACTATATTTAGGTTCAAATTTGGTATGATATTTGATTAAATCAATTAAAAAGGATGACGTCTTATATGCTGGAGCAGCCATGTAGAAAACAACTGGTCTGATTGGGTGGTCAAGTTTGTGTAGTTTTATGAGTGAATAAAGTTGTGGGATTTGGAGATTCATATTTATGAATTTAATTTTATCTTTATCGTGAATGATACTTCTAGCCTGTTCAATTTGTTATTTTATTTCTTTTTGAAAAATATTTGTTGGATCTTTATTTAAAATTTCGTACTTTCCTGTTTTGAAAAAATCTAACGTTTTATTAATATAGTCGATTTTGTCTATTGCTATTACTGTGTTACCTTTGTCTGCTTTGGTAAAGATTACATCATTTTGTTTTGCTTTACTCTGAATTGTTTTTATTGTCCTTAAGTCTTGGTTGATGTTGTTAGTGTTAGATATGAATTCTTTTTTAATAATTTTGGCTGTTTGAAATTTTGATAATATGTTGTTAGAACTATCTTTCAAGGCAATCTCAGTATCAATACCTAATATCTCCGATTCTTTGATATTGAAGTTTGTTTGAATATTGTGTTTGAAACCTTTTAGAAGATTTTTTTCCCTGTCCGAAAAAGGTGTGTTGGAAATGTTAATAAATCGATTAAAGAATTGATGATCAGTAAAAAATTCTTTTTCTTTCTTATTTTGTGTTGTTATACGTTTTTGTTGAATGAGATACTGTAGTTTATTGTATTGTTTCAAATATTTTTTATGTATTATTGTTTTTACTTTTTCACGTGTATTCGAATCTAAGACCATAAATTCTATAAAATTTAGTTTAAATAATAATTCGATGATAATAATAATAATAATAATAACCGTTCCGCAATGGACCACCTCACATCATTAGAAACTGACATCAGACGTTCCTTTTGTAACAATAATCACACCCTTTTAATCTCCTTGGATCTCTCTTCAGCATTCGACATAACCAATAAAAACATTATCATTGCTCAGTTGTTTTCAGCGGGTCTCAGAGGGGCCCTACCTAAATTTTTAATCAACTTTCTTCAATCCAGAACATTTAGAGTCAAAGCTATCGGTATTTTTTCCATTCCATTCACTTCCTTTCTGGGAGTCCCACAAGGCTCTGTACTCAGCCCCACCCTTTTTAACATCGACCTTAGTACACTATCAGAACACATTACTCCCAACATAAAATGCAAAATATTCGCTGATGATATTCTCATGTACACCTCCTCTCCTTCCTCTTCAGATTGCACCAGATTGTTGCAACGCTCCGTTAACTCACTATCCACCTGGGCAACCAAACACGGCTATATTTTCTTCCCCCATAAATCTTCATCCGTTCACTTCTGCAGGAAGAAATGCTGTCCTAGAATGAATCCGCTAATCATTGCAAACATCTCCATCCCCTCAGCAGACCAACTAAAAATCCTAGGCCTAATATTCGATTATAGACTCACCTGGAAACCTCACATACAATCCCTTAAAACCAAATCTTTCTCTGACATCAATCTCATTCGAATGCTCTCTGGCGCGACCTGGGGCGCAGACTTTCATTCTCTCTCCCATCTGTACAAGTCTCTTATCCTTTCCAGAATCTACTACGGCAACTTCATCTATGACTCCGCAAGCCCTCATGTCAAGAAACCTCTTGAGACTATACAAAATTGCTGCCTCCGACTGGCCACAAACGCATTCCGAACCACCCCAATCACTAGCTTACAGTGCATCGCATCCACTCAGTCACTCCAACTATCTCGCCAACTCTCACTGTTAAAATTTTACTCAACTTCCCTACATCGACCTCATACCAGATCCTCACTCAACCTGGTCAATGTCCACAGACCAAACATTACATTCCCCACTGATTCTATTCCCCACAGAATCAACAAATTACTCATCCAGCACAATATCTCCCCCCCTCATTACAACTACCCCCTCCAACGCACCTTTCCTCCCTGGCTCACCCCTCTCCCCAACATTGACCTAACTTTGCACTCCTATAAAAAATCAGAACATTCAAACATATTCTTTAACAAGCTCTTTCTTGACAGACTATCCAATATCTATCCCAATCATTTACTTTTCTTCACAGATGGATCAAAGACGGAAAAGGGAGTTGGAGCTGACTTCTTTTTTGATAATATCGTCCAAATGTTTAAATTACCTAAACATTCTCCGCAGAATTGTTGGCAATAAAGGAGGCTATCAGATACTCCCTCCAAGCAAACATCCAACAACCAACTCTCATAATTTCTGATTCCCTAAGCGGTCTCAAAGCCATCAATTCTAGAAATCTTAATTTCAACTATATCAGGCAAATTCTGGATCTGATGTACACGGCCACGTTATGAGGGTTGCCCAGTCACATAGGCAACCTCATAACGATAGAGCGGATTATCTTGCTAAACTTGCCATAGAAAGGGGCAGTATGAACACGGGAGAGAATCACTACTCTGATTTTAACATCTTCATAAAACACCTACACCGCTCTCTCTTCCAACTCAAATGGGACTTGGAAGATCCCAACAACAAATTATGGTCCATCAAAACCAATGTATTTCCTCCCCTTAACTCCACAGAATTGAACCGAAGACATAATGTAATAATGAGAAGACTGGCATTGGGACACACCTACTCCACGCATGTACATCTATTAAAGAGAGATCCCCCTCCACTTTGTCCTAAATGTGACTCCCCCTTATCAGTGTTACATCTAATCGAATCCATTCAACATCAAAACTTGAGAGACACCCACGGCATCCCATCCAACATCACCATCCTCATAAAATCTTTTGTCCCACTTAAAGAAAACATAACCAATTACTTAAAAGAATTCAACTTCATAGTCTAATCTATTTATATATACCAAACTAACTCCAGTGGGCGCTAAATGATCTTAGCTGTCGATGCGCCCTGCCCAACAGAAAACAAACAAAACCGTCAGTACCGTATACTTATATATATATATATATATATATATATATATATATATATATATATATATATATATATATAAATCTCATTTTAAGGTCTATTTGGGGGGGGGGGTTAAATACTTAAATAGTACTTTACATTCTCCAGTACATTCCTACGTGCACGCGTACATGTAAAGACTCACAAACACACGTGCCCATGCACACACTACTTAGAATAATAAACGATGCATGCACATAAGCATTTACGAACGCATTATTTTATTTTAAGTAGTTAATATAGTCAATTAAATTTGAAAAAACACGTTTTTTTAAAAAAAAAATTCGCGCTATATCAAAAACAGCTCGATGAAAGGTTTCAGAACTTTTTTTATTTTATGTTATATACTTTCACAAACGTTTTCCACTAATAATATTGCAATTAACAAAAACTTTATAAATTACAGTCACTTCAATATGTCGAAGATACAGAATGCTGTTTAGCACTATTTTAGCGTAAATCATGGATCCACCACTACAGGCCTGAGCCAACAGTCAGCCCAAAGAGTGGCTGGAACTCCATGAAAGCCGCCCAAAGCGTCCAAAAATACAAACATCAGCTGGAAGGCTTTTAGCAAGTATTTTTTAGAATGTGCGTGGAGTAATACTGATCGACCGTCTTGAGAAGGGACGAACAATCACCGGAGACTATTAAGTTGTATATTGAACCATTTGAATGGTAAAATCAAGAAAAATAGGCCGCATTTAACGAAAAAAAAGTCCATAAAATCGATGACCAATTGGGCTATGAACTGCTTCCTCATCAGCCATATTCAAGAGATCTGGCCCCCAGCCTCTTTGCAAATTTGAAAAGGTGGTTCCAGGTATAGAGATTTGGCTCAAAAGAAGAAGAACTTATTTTAGAGAGCTGGACAAGTCATACCTTAGGTATCCAAATGTTGGAAAATCGCTGAAATAAATGTATCTCTTTTTTATGGGTCTAGCACACATGCTGCAGGGAAGTCCCTAAAGCGCTACAGGAGCATCACATGTGCGGAAAAAGCGATTCACGTTGTTCTTGAATCGCTGTAATTTGTACTCGGTGGGAAACACAGTCCTGGGCAAATTATTTTAAAGAGATGATGTGCTCCATATAAAAGACTGTTTGAAAAGCATTGTACGAGGGAGTAACAAGCTGAACCTCATACGGATGTGAAGTATTAGCGCGACGTGTATTTCTAACGTGCACCGCTTTGGGAGAAATTAAGCGGGCTATCCCGCTGTCCTTCGAACATTTTCCACAAAAATACTTGTAGAATAGGCTCAAGTCGCCAACCGTTCTTCGATGTTCCAACGAATCAAGGCCGCCGGTCAGTTCCGGGTCTCCAATCCGACGAACAGCTCTTCTCTGAATAGAACCCAACAAATGCAATGTATGTTTGGGAGCGGAGCCCCAAACATGGGAGCAGTACTCCACGGTTGGTCGAATTTGAGCTTTGTAAAGAATTAACAGTGGTTGTGGAGTCTAAAACTTTCTGGTTCGAAATAATATTCTCAACTTTTGAGAAGCTCTCCTTGCTGTGCCTGCGACATGTTCATGCCAGGACATATTTGCTCCCAAACTAACGCCCAACAAATTGAGTGACGATGTTAGAAGAATGGAGTACCCCCGCCATAACTATGTCGGGTTCAGCAACTTTTCTAGAAAAAACTGCCGCCTGGGTTTTTGTAGCGTTAAATTCCACTTGGTTACTGTCACCCCAAGTTAGAATTTTTCCCAGGTCTTTGTTAAGTTGAACGACTTCCCGCTGTCTGCGGATATTCGTCTGAGTAGCCGACGTCCGAGCGTTCAAAGTGAGTGAAGAAATAAACTTACTGTCATCTGCAAAGCTGTAGATCGGGTTTTCGGTCTTTTCCAGCAGATCGATCGTTAATGCAAATGAGAAAGAGAGTAGGAGATAGTATGGCGCCTTGGGGCACACCGGCGTTGATAGTGAAGATGTTAGAAAGAAATCTGTCGACCGCCACTTGTAAAGAACGCTCTCTAAGGCAACATGAGAACCACAAACAGAACTTTTCAGACATACCATAAGAACGTAGCTTAGCCAACAGTCCATCGTGCCAAACACGGTTGAATGCCTTGGCTATGTCAAGAGCAACCTCTCGAGATTCTCCAAAGTGTTCAATTGCGTTGTTCCAAACATGTGTTACATAAGTCAAAAGATCTCCTGTTGATCTATGTTGATCGCTCTTGAAGGAAACTATGTTGAGGAATAAAATCCATTTTTAGCAAGAACATTGTTTTTTTTTTCATAAGTCTGTTCGTATTACGTACAAATTGAATTTAGGGGACCTCCTTTTTTGAAACCTGTTGAAAATGCCGTGTATCGCATTTTTAATATAAAAATTATGAAAAATATATTGACAGAGTTTTTCACAGTGCGCGTACTCCATTTTTATTATTTTTTAAGCAGTCTGTAAAAACAAAAAAAAATAGGTTCATACTCACGATAGAAACACCAGCCCAAAAATATTTCACAAAAAATTATTAATAAACCACCAAACTACATAGACCATTAACTACAGCAAATTACAGCAGTCATGCGAATAATTAATATTTGTTTTGTGGGGATCAACGAGGCTTCGAAAATTAATTATGTCGTGTAGAAAGAATCAATATTGTTTTTATTGAAGATAGGTTTGTTGTGATTTTGATCAGTGCCGGATCTAGCAGAAAGAGACACGGCCACTAGATGGCGCTGTTGACATGTGGCATTACCATTGTTGTAAAATTTGATACATGTTATTGTTCAAACAGTGGCAGCTCAGACATTGGCGCAGTAGTTTGTTTACAGTGAGGGTTTAAGAAAACAATTTTGTGAACAAACCGAAATTTCACGTGAAGGTTTGCTTTGAATGATTTTTTACGATTTTAGTAAAGGCCTAACTCAACAACAATGCCTCTAATCGCTTCGTTCATCTTTTGGTAATGAATCACCATCAGAAAAGACTGTTTACAATTGGTTTGCAGAATTTCGTCTCGGTCGTGCTTCCGTCACCGATGAATTTCGTGAAAGTTGACTAAAATCGATGCTATGCGCAACATAATTGAAGAGGATCGGCATGTGACTTACCGTGAGATAGAGACATCCTTAGAACTATGGAATACTGCAGTACTTTCGATTTTGTATGAGCATTTAGCTGTGAAAATGATCTGTTCCCGATGGGTTCCGCATAATTTGACTGAAACTCAAAAACAGGTTCGTATCAGTTGGCGTAAGGAAATACTCTGCTGCGTACAAGCCGGAAACTAAGCAGCAATCAACTATTTGAATGTTCCAAGATGAACCGAATCCAACGAAAGTAGTTCGTTCCAAAGCACTTCCAAGAAAATGATCGCTTGTTTCTTTGTTTATACTGGACATGTTGCAACCATGGCTTTAGAGGATCGAAGAACAGTTAATACTGAATGGTATACAACAATTTGTTTGAGAGAAATCATCGATAAAATCAGGAAAAACAATCAAAACGTTCATCATGACAATGCCAGTTCTCACACAGCACGTTAAAGAATTTATTATTTGACAGAGAAAAACTTCGAATTATTGTCTCAATGCCCATATTCACCTGATTTATCGCCTAAGGACTTCTTTTTGTTGAATCCTTCCAAAACCATGTTTTTGAAGTGCCAACCTTAGAGTGGAAAAAATGTTTCGAGCAACTCATCCAAGTCAATGTTCGGTCAATCGAAAAGGCATCATTTTCACCATGATAACGCTAGACCACATGTCGCTTAACAGACACTGTTAACACTTAGGGAGTTAAAATGAGGAATCCTCCAGCACCCGCCATATTCCCCTGACCTTACTCCCTGACATTTTCATCTCTTTCGTTCTCTGCAAAATAATTTAATTGGCAAAAAATTTGATTCTGTGAAGGAAGTCAAAAATCTTTCTTTGAAAAGAAACCACGCAGTTTCTGCAAAGACCCAGGACTGTGTTTCCCACCTAGTACAATTTACAGCGATACAAGAATAACGTGAATCGCTTTTTGCGTACACGTGTCGCTCCTGTAGCGTTTTAGGGACTTCCCTGCAGCACGTGTGCTAGATCCATAAAAAAAAGGAATTCAGAAACTTGTAAATGGCTGCAAGACAGTTATAGAAGATGATGGAGGGGACATTATTGATTAATAAATACTATTTTTCATGAAAATGTGTTGTATTTAATTTGTGTTTAATCGGGCACGAACTGTTGCTATCATATATATATATATATATATATATATATATATATATATATATATATATATATATATATATATATAATATATATATATAATATATATATATATATATATATATATATATTATATATATATATATATATATATATATATATATATATATATTATTTATATATATATATATTTTATATATTTAAGTAATATTTTTAGGTTCCTCCCTTAGCATTCTTAACTAAAAAAATGAAATAAAACTATTTCAAAAGAAAAATCAAACCAACTTGCAAAAAAAAGCTATAAAAAGTATAAAATAATATATTCTCTTAATTTTGAATAGCCAAAGAAATCTTCGCAGTTGTCACTCTAAACAAAAAACGCAAAAAAAAAGGTTAACGATATGTAATGAATAATTAATACACCAAATACAGTATTTCCTAACTGATACACCAAGTTTGTGCGAGTAATATTTTGAAAAAAAAAAACTCAAATTATACTGCTTAAACACTCAGAATTAAGCAAAATTTAAATTGGCCATGAACTAAAGACTTATGTTTTATTTTCTATAAAACTATGTAACTCAATGTAAATTTCAGGCAGCTGGGGTAGCAGAAGCTTCCCTGATGGCGAGGAGAGGATATAAAAATAATAAATTTTGCAGAGGTACGCGCGTCTATGCTGCGTATTAACCGAGCTTCTAAAATATGTATGTACATATTTCCATTTAAAATCGTCGGGGCCTTCGGGGAATCCCCCTGGCCCGTGTGAGGGTTCCCCCCATTTATATGACTTTTCCAGCATGTAAATTTGCCTGAATGCAGTGCGTTTACTACGGAGAAGTACGAGTATACTCAGATAATTTATTTGGTTGGAGTTCTGGTAGTTAAGTATAATTAATACGAACTGCTTTGTTTGAATTTTTGTTTATCGTATTATAATGGAGCAAAACAAGCGTAAAAGAATCGTTCCTATTGAAGAAAAAAATTAAAAGCCATCAGAAGAATTGAAGCAGGAGAGACAATTAAAGTTGTTGCAGGAGATTATAGAGTAGGTGAGGTAACAGTTGGAGATTGGAAAAGAAACCGCACAAAAATAGAAGAGTGGTGTATAAATCAAGCCTCCTCGTCCTCAGGAAGAAAATCAATGAAAACCGGCGACTATGAAAAGGTTAACGAAGCTTTATTCATGTGGTTTAACCAACAGGGATCAAAAGGTGTGCTTCTGTCAGGTCCAATTTTACAACAGAAAGCAATAATGGTTAGTAGGCAATTCCCAGAGATAGATCAGTTTACCGCCAGTTCTGGATGGCTTGACCGCTGGAAAAAAAAAAACGGTGTACGACAACTGACTGTATGTGGTGAAAAACTTTCTGCTGATGTGTCATCAATTGAGAAGTTTAAGCAGAACTTTAAAAAGCAAATCGAAGATTGTGGATACACATGTGATCAAATTTACAACTGTGACGAAACTGGTCTGAATTATAATAGTATGTTCCAATGCATCTGGCAAGCACAAAATCCCATTGATGGTGATTGGCAAGTCTGCACGTCCAAGAGCTTTAAAAGACTTCTCACCCAAAGCCCTACCAGTCTATTTCAAAAGTCAGAAGAGCGCATCGATGGATGCGACCTTATTTACTAACTGGTTTCAAGAAGAGTTCGTGCCATCTGTGACCAAATTTTTGAACACAAACCGTCTTCCTATTAAAGCGATTTTGTTATTGGATAATGCCCCCTCTCACCCTGGAGAAGGACTTCATGTGGGCGAAATTGTTGTAAAATTTTTTCCTCCAAATGTAACCAGCATAATGCAACCAATGGATCAAGGCATCCTCGAAAACATTAAAAACAATTATAGTCGTTTATATCTTGAACATCCTTTAGAATATACAGAAAAGGAGGATATTATCAATGGCATGAGAAAGGTTACACTAAAAAATGTTATTTACTGGGTAAGTCACGCTTGGGATTCTTTGCGTACTACCACTATTCAAAAATCTTGGTCAAAAGTTATTGATTTTGAGGACTATAATAACAGTGAAGATGATACTCTATTAAATGAATTAGCTTTGAGATTGAAAAGCCATGGAGAAATGTCCTGTTCAAATTTTGACAGCGAAATAGAAGAAAAAGAAAAAAGTTTATTTGAATTAATGCAAAAATTAAAAGGTTGCGAAAATGTGACAAGAGAAGATGTTGTTGAATGGATTACAGCAGATGATTTAGAAGAAGAAATGAGTATTGAAGAAATAACTAATGCCTTTCAGGAAACCGAAAAATCAGATTACGATGACGATGACGCAGCGGCGGTGGATGAACAGTCTCCCACTAAGGTCTCTCATCAAGAAGGTTTTGCTTCTTTGGAAAAAGCTTTGAGGTATATCGAACAACAGCCAAAGGCAACCCCAACGGATTTACTTCTTAATAGATGGAGAAACATTGCAGCGAGAAAAAGAAGATGCAATGTGAAACAGAAGCGCATAGATACCTATTTCACTGTTTTATCATATATGTACCTATTTATATGTTAAAAACGTTAATACATCGGTTTAAAGAATTGGTGTTTATTTTTTGAATGAATAAAAAACAAACCCGGATTATCCGAGTTTTCAGTTATCCCCACGTTATATATATATATATATATATATATATATATATATATATATATATATATATATATATATATATATATATCTTGGTCAGAGGAAATAAATTATATCTAAAATTCATCAAAGAGAGAAAGGTGGGTAGATACTCAAATATGCGCTTTGTCCGTTTTCAGTGGTTGCTGATCATTCCTCTGTCAACTTGTGGTCATAGATGGCTTCCGATTGAGGGGCAGATATGAGTTTCAGTTTTAGGTACACTTTTGTTGTATTTTACCATGATGTTACCCCAGTACGAGAATAAGTATGGACTTCATTTCAGTAGTTTTATGTTGAACCACACACGCATACAGATTATATAATATATATATATATATATATATATATATATATATATTATATATATATATATATATATATATGTATATGTATATATATATATATATATATATATATATATATATATATATATATATATATATATATATAATAACATTTAGATTTCCAAAAAGTTTTACTGTGGTGTGTACCTAGGAGCGAGACGACCACTCCATTGTCAACACAACTCTAAGAAATCGTCACTTGACCGAAGTTGAGGTCCAGCAGGAGCTCCAACAAGGTCGTGGTCGGGGGGTCATTGGAGAGTCAGAAGAAGACCTAAAGAAACTAACCTAACTCTTAAGAAAGCAGCTAACGAGTCCAAATTGACAGCAGACCATTGACAACCGCGATTTGCCCGAGAACATGTCAACTGGAGCTTAGGGCAATGGCGCTCCTTTTTATTCTCCGACGAGTCTCGAATGTGCCTACATGACAATGATGAAAAAAGATAGAGTCTTGAGGAGGCCTGGGGAGCGCTATGCACAGTGCTGCATTACTGAAACGGTCGCCTACGGAGGAGGTTCTGTCATGGTGAGGGGAGGCATCTCACTGAATGCGAAAACCGATTTGGTTTACGTGACTGATGAGACTCGTAACGGTGGATTAACTGTTTCACCGGTATATCGAGAAGATCCTTCGGGAACACGCTTCGCGCTAATGCACTAGAAAAAAACGATACGAAAATTCATAAATATATATGAACACTTAATTCTAGGATCCATGTTAAATGAAACCAGATAGTAAAAGTTGATTTTTTTGCTCACCAGCGTGAGTATATATACGTGTATATATATATATATATATATATATATATATATATATATATATATATATATATATATATGGTATATATATATATATATATATATATATATATATATGTTATATATATATATATATATATATATATATATATATATATATATATATATATATATATATATTATATATTATATTTTATATTATTTTATTTTATTTTTTTTTATCTTTAGTTCTATTGGTTCGACTGATCTGTCCTAGATCCGACTCTGCTTCTAATAATAAAAAAACATCGAGAGGAAAATGCTTGTGAACTATTTTTAGCTGGAGAAAATTGTATTTTCATTTTTATCTAGTCTGTCCATTTATATCACACTATTTAGTTGAAAAATATATTGAATTGCCAACGTAAAGCATAACATTAAAAGGCTGCATTGGTCTATTTATTATTTATAATTAGCGCTATGCTGTTATCTCAACGATTTGTTTTTGCACTTAATAGCATATATTAGACAAAATTAATATTAGACTTACAGTTAAATGGTGGGGGTTTTAAAATTTCTAGGTAGGAGCGACAAGGTTGTCTCAAGTTTATTTTCAACAAACTGGTTCAACAAAACACATCGTATAGACTTCGTCCAAGAACGGTATTACCACAGAAAAAATAAGCTTCTATCTTTGGAGGGGACATCTGTGTGAGAAACATGGTTTGGCCTTCGGTGAATGATAAAATTTCCAACGTTAGTCCTGAGGTTTGAATTTCATAAGTTGGATGCTGCATTTTTGTTTTGTTTTTATTAATTTTTTCTTAGTTCTATGCATTATGGTCCCCCTTTTTTTGTTAAATAGCAAGTTTTTTTTTGCCTTATTTATACTTCACCTAAATAGCATAGTTTATTTTGGACAGAGATTCTCAACTTTTTGTAAGTGACCTAATCCTTTCATTACTTATATTGTATACAGAACCTAATCCCCCCCCTGTCCGTTGTTGAGAACCTCTGGTTACCCCATGCTTGCTATTATCTGTTGAATTTTTGCCATTCATTTCAAATATTTTGTTTATTTTTTAGAGAAAATATCGTCTCTTTTATTTTCCTTTTCATATTATTCACTTCATTTTAATACACTATACAAGTCCTATATACACTAAGGCTCTTAATTATTTTTCGTCGTATTAGTTTTTGACAAAAATACTTACATTGTTTTTTCTTTGCTTTCAAGTTTTTTGTTATGTTACATTGTAAAAAATAATCCGTACTAATTCTTACACATATTGTGAGATTTTCAAATAACCAAACAAATTTTGACATGATTTGTGTCATATGATTCACACATGGATTTTGACGTATTTATCTCAGACATAGCTTCAATTATATTAAATCACAGATCAGCTATTACAAACTACGTGGGATTATGTGTATCGCCAGTAATTCTACTATGAATTACGTGACAGAATAACCACAATTACTATGCCGATAGACCAGAGCCGGTGAGCAATGATTGTGTTTTCAACCTTTGTCACTATAAAGGAAATGGAATATCAGAGATTAGAAACAAATTTTATGTTGTACTAGCCACAAATTCTGTAAGTCGCTTGCTGCTGTCGGAAATTTTACATGCCTTTGCATACCACCCTAGACGCAGGTAATATTCACAGTTGAGCTCTGTAGGGAAACTATGAAAACTAGGATGCAGTTCTAGCTTTATTTTTAAATGGAAAAAGTGCGCGGGAGATTTTTTTGTTGTTAACATTTTTGCCAATTACCGAGAAATTTGTGTATCGTACTGTTCCAAGAAGTAAAGAAACCCAGAATGTTGATAGACTGCATAAAGGCTGTGCCTTCTGGAACACGAGAAGTTATCAAGGCTATGCGTTCTTATAGGACAGAAATTCTTTGAGAAAATAGGATTTGTGAATTGAACATCACTCCGCACTCAATGTCTGGAGACGTTAAAGAAGATCTTAGGAAGGAGTGGATACAAAAGAGTTACTATTTTTTATCGGAAAATTCCAAGAAATGTATTCAACCTGACAACTGGGCTTTCCGTTATCCAGATTTGACCACACTGGACTGACTGTGATATATTCCTGAAAATGAAGCTTGTCGAACCAAATTTTGGAGTCCGAAAAAAAATTGTAGGCGCACAGATATTAATTGCAAGATAACTCAACGATAAAGTTTTTAACCTTGATTTTCTTCATTTTACGCAAGCTTCCTGCCAGTTGTGTCTACGCAAAGAGTCGAGCAAATTTTAACTTGTTTACTATACTATTTAACACTAAGAAATTTTACGTTCAGATTAACAATTATGACACGTTAGTCGTATTTTGTATTTCACTAGATGTTATGGTGGAACTTACACGATGCACTCACTCTTAACGAACTTATTTCTTACTTTATTTCTGCCTTGTTTTTTTAGCCAATTGATTAGGTTCCTATTATTTTTGTAGATACTATTGTAACCTAATTTTTAATTTTACTTTTGTTTGTCTTTTAGATGAGTACCAATGTGTTGCCATTCCAGCTCCAAGCTTCCGAGGCCAAGACCCACCTCGAACATATGTGTGCTTTGGACATCCACTCTAGGGCTTCCTTTGTTAGGTTGAGTGGAATTATCTGTACTATTGGTAAGTGGGATTAATAACCCGAGAGTCCTACATACTATAATTAACTGACCGGTAGTTTCCTTTGTCACAGCTCCTACAGAAGAAACATATAAAAGGCTTTAGTAAACTAGTTCTTAATACTTGAAGGACCACCTTCATGTATTAAGAACCTTAATAGAAAAGACAAACGAATATAATTTTAAAATTTGAGTTGCCTTTGTGGATTACGAGAAAGCATTTGACTTCCTTGAAATCTAGGCAGCATTAAATAGTCTAAGTAACTGGAGAATTGACGGCAGGTACTCGCAGATTATTCAAAATATATATAAAAATGCAACATTTCAGATAGTATTGAAAGAAAACACCAATAAAATAGAAATGAAAAAAGGGGTACGTCAAGGGGGCACCATCTCGCCGAAATTATTTACTTTGGCGCTAGAAGATCTTTTCAAATAACTTCCGTGGACAAGTAAGGGTATAAATATAGGAGGAGAGCAACTCAATCATTTGCGATTCGCGGATGATATTGTGCTTATATCTAACTACAAAGAATAATTGGAAGAAATGGTGAACGAACTTAACAAGTCCAGAGAGATTGGTCTGAAGATAAACATCTCCAAAACCATGTTCATGACAAATGACGGTTGTGATAAAGAAACAGTACTAAACATTGAAAATGCGAAAATCACATTAACGGATTCATACGTATATCTTCCACAAAAATAGTAATATCCAAAAAAAAATTGAAAGCGGATTTATCAAGCAGAATATCGTTAGCTTGGTCGGCGTTTGGCAGATTGCGGAACATCTTTCTTTCCAATGTCCCAAATACTCTAACAGCGAACATATTTGATCAGTACGTGTTGCCAGTATTGACATACGAAATGGAAACGTCGCACAATTTGAACGATCTACACGGCCAAAAGTCAAAAAAATCAAAACACAAAATATTGCCAGGTAACCGACTACCAGATACAAAGGACCCGTCCGAGAACAAAAGACAACCGCTTCCAACCCCACCCGTGTAGTCTTACCTGTTTTATGTCAGTCGGAAATATAAAAGTAACCCTTTGACTGTCAAGGAAGCAATCCAAATGTACATAGACGCAGATCTAACAAGAGAACTGTATGAAATCATAAGAAGGGCGAACAAACATATTTTTTTCCGTGTTATAGCCTCCTACAAAAGGAAAAAAAAGTGTTACCCGCCACCAGAAGCGTGCAAGATAACTAGCACTAGTGCGGAAGCTCAATTACAGCCCTTGGTGGATCTTACTGTTACACGATTGTCCGACTACCTGGAAGAGGTATTGCAAACATTAAATGAAGAAAAACGGAATACCTTAACGATGATTCATAAATGAGGTTGCGACGGATCACAACAATCCCAATACAAACAAAAGTTTGACAGTGATGCGGATTCGGATAGCAATATATTTCAAAGTTGCTTCGTGCCCCTAAAATTAGTGGGTGGAAAAAATAATGAAAAACCGTGTGGGAGAATCCGACTCCGTCTTCTCCGCGTTTTTGTCAGCCAATAAGATTTCGTTTTATCAAAGAGAGTACTGATGTCACAGAACAAGAAATTAACTACGTGAATAAATCGGTCGATTCTCTCATTCCTACTGAGGTTGATTTGGATAAGAAAAAGTTTATAGTCAAACACAACTTTATCATGACAATGGTGGATGGAAAAGTGTGTAATGCCGCCACTGGAACCACAGCAACAAGCCGGTGCTATATTTTTGGTGCAACCTCAAAGGATTTTAACCGATTGGATATAACAAAAGAAGTTAATCCCGAGGCAGTACAATTCGGTCTCTCAGTATTACATGCCAGGATAAGATTATTTGAGAGTGTCCTACATCTGGCTTATAAACTGCCAGTAAAAAAATATAGAGAAAGAAAAACAGAGGCTGAAAAGGAACTCGAGAAAGAGAGGAAACTTGAAATCCAGACCCGGTTTTGCAATGAAACCGGGTTATTGGTCGATATGCCAAAGGCAAATTTTGGAAACACCAATGATGGGAACACGAGTCGAAGATTTTTTGATGACCCGAAATTGGCAGCAGAAATAACGGGCCTTAGCTATGACTATGATATAGGTTAAAAGTCATTTTGGAGACAATCTCAAGCCGACATAAAGTCGACCCAGAAAAAATATGACAAGTATGCATCAGAAACTGCTCGTCTGTGTGGACCTCTACCCGTGGCATTCCATGACGATGCACAAGATACTTGTTCATGGCGCAGAGATAATAAAAAATGCTTTGTTACCAATTGGGCAGCTGTCTGAAGAAGCCGCAGAAGCAAGGAACAAGCACTTTCGGTCTTACCGACAAGAGTTTGCCCGAAAGTTTTCACGAGAAAGCTGCAACAGGGACATTTTCAATCGTTTACTTTTAAGTTCCGATCCTTTGTTGAGCAGTATGAGGCGAATAAAGAGGATAAAGTCACATTAATTCCTACCAGAGACGCTAGAAATGCTCCTGCCTGCAGAGCCGAACCCACTGTGTTCATCTGGAAGTGAAGATGAAAATACGTTTGTGGACGACAAAATATGATTGTTTATAGTGTATTTTTAACCCTCGACGCAAAAGAGGGGTGTTATAAGTTTAAATTTTACATTTATTTTGTAAATAAATGTTTTCATTTAAAATATTTTTTTGTAAAATTAAGTTTCGTTTTTTTATTTTTTATTATAAATTAACTAATTTTATAGAACCGAAAAATAATTTTGGCCGCGTAGATCTTTCAAATACCCCTATGTGCGTCGGCTTTGAATCAAGATATAAATTGCCTACAAGTAGCTCAACCAGCGATGCAAAGGAGGATCTTGGGAATATCGTTGGGAAATAGACTGACTAATGAAGAAATTCGAGGAAGGTCCAAGATAATTGATGTAGCTGAGAGGGTAAGCAGGTTGAAGTGGAGCTGGACGGGTCATATCGCAAGACACTCTGATAATCGATTTTTTTTTTGGTCTAGCACATGTGCTGCGGGGAAGCCCCTAAAGCGCTCCAGGAGCGGCACGAGTGCGGAAAAAGCGATTCACGTTGTTCTTGAATGGCTGTAAATTGTACTCGGTGGCAAACACAGCGCTGGGCAAATTATTCCAAAGGGATGACGTTCTCCATATAAAAGATTGCTTGAAAAGCGTTGTACGCGGCGTAACAAGCTGAACCTCATACGGATGCGAAGCACCAGCGCGACGTGTATTTCTAACAGGCACCGCTTTGGGAGGAATTAAGCGGGCTACATCCTTCGAACACTTTCCATGAAAATACTTGTAGAACAGACACAAGTCGCCAACCGTTCTTCGATGTTCCAGCGAATCAAGGCCGCCGGTCAATTCCGGGTCCCCAATCAGACGGACCGCTCTTCTCTGAACAGAATCCAACAAATGCAGTGTATGTTTGGGAGCGGAGCCCCAAACGTGGGAGCAGTATTCCATAGTTGGTCGAATTTGAGCTTTGTAAAGAATTAACAGTTGTTGTGGGGTGTAAAGCTTTCTGGTTCTAAATAATATTCCCAACTTTTGAGAAGCTCTCCTTGCTATGCCTGCAACATGTTCATGCCAGGACATATTTGTTCCCAAACTAACGCCCAACAAATTGAGCGACGATGCTAGGGGAATGGAGTGCCCCGACATAACTATGTCGGGTTCAGCAACGTTAACTTTTTTAGAAAAAACTGCCGCTTGGGTTTTTTGTAGCGTTAAATTCCACTTGGTTACTGTCACCCCAAGATAGAATTTCTTCCAGGTCTTTGTTAAGTTGAACGACCTCCTGCTGTCTGCGGATATTCGCCTGAGCAGCCGATGTCCGAGCGTCCAAGGTGAATGAAGAGACAAGCGTACTGTCATCTGCAAAGCTATAGATTGGATTCCCGATCTTTTCCAGCAGATCGTTAATGTAAATGAGAAAGATAGTAGGAGACAGTATGGAGCCCTGGGGCACACCGGCGTTGATAGTGAGGGTGTTAAAAAGAAATCCGTCGACCGCCACTCGTAAAGAACGCTCTCTGAAGAAACATGAGAGCCACAAACAAAACCTTTCAGACATACCATAAGAGCGCAACTTAACCAACAGTCCATCGTGCCAAACACGGTCGAATGCCTTGGATATGTCAAGAGCAACCGCTCGAGATTCTCCAAAGTGTTCAATTGCGTTGTTCCAAACATGTGTTACATAAGTCAGAAGATCTCCTGTTGATCTATGTTTACGAAAACCATATTGGTGATCGCTAATAATATTAAATCGTTCAAGATATTTTAGAAGATGCTCATTGATAACCTTTTCCATGACTTTCGATATTATTGAAAGCAGTGCAACTGGTCGGTAGTTATTTGGCAATGTCTTCTTACCTTTTTTAGGTATCGGCTGAACCGTGGCACATTTCCAGCAGGACGGAAATATTCCCTTTCTGTAGGATAGGTTAAAAAGTCTACAGAAAACTGATGTTAGTTCCCTTGCACAGTTTTTGAGAACTATGGCAGGTATTCCGTCAGCGCCAGAAGCCTTCTTGGTGTCTAGCTTCATTAAAATACGCTTTATGATGCGCTGTCTGAAGACAACATCGGGCATCCTTGACTGCAATATGGGAATAGTAGGTGGTGTTTTTCCTTGGAAATCGACAGTAGAATGTGAAGCAAAGAGTTCAGCCAACTAGTTCGCTCTCTCAACAGGTGTGGTTGCAATGGAAATATCTGTCCGTGTGAGTGGTGGTATGGTGGATTTGGTAAAATTTTGACTAACTGCCTTAGCGACTGCCCAAAAACGACCTGGAATTGTTGGGACAAGCGAGAAGTTTGTTTCTAATTCGTTGATTGTGTGCCTCCTTGGTTTCGTCGATAATTCCCTTGCATCTGTTCCGGGCATGAACAAAGATGTTTCGATTTACGGTGTTAGGATTTTGACGCCATTGTCGGTAGGCAATATGTTTAGAAGCAACAGCTTCTTTGCATTTTCGGTCGAACCAAGGCTTGCCGTTGGAGGAGCATTTCTTCGAAAAAGGGATGTAAGCTTCCATACCAGCCAAAATAACATCGGAGACCTCCCTGGCGCAGTCAGATGGGTTATCGGATCGAAAACAAACGTCCATCCAAGGGAAAGTTCGAAAGTATTCCATGAGATCTTCCCATTTAGCAGATTTGTAGTGCCAAATCTTGCGCGGCCTAGGCGCCTCTCTGTCACTGATTGGCAGGATACTCGATGTCGAAAGCAGTTTTTATGGTCGGAAGAACCTAACGGCGGATTTACGGTGACCGTGTAAATCTCCGGATTGGTGGTTAAAAACAGATCAAGAAGACTGGCGAACTCCCCGTCTCGATCAGGGATCCGTGTTGGTTCGTCAATAAGCTGAGTTAAGCCATAACTGATTGAGAATGATTCAGCTTCACGATCTTGTTCGTCGGTACTATTTGAATATTTGAGTCAGTTGATATTGTGGACATTAAAGTCGCCAGGATGGCAATTTCGGCACTTGGATAGTTACTTTGTAAATGATCGATGGTGTCTGCAAGAGAAGCGAAAAGTGTTCGAAAATTGGTATCACTTGGTGGTCGATACAAGACCCATAAAGCAATCAACTGGAGGCCTTGGAATCGGAAAGGAAGTAGAGGTCGCCCGCAAACCTGATGGTATGAAGAGAACAAAGACTAGTGGTATACAACTTGATAAACAAGGCCCAAAACCGAAGAAGATGGACCTACTTAGGGGAGGTTTATGTCCTACAATGGACTGTACGGCTCATGAAGAAGAACAAATATTGTAATTTTATACCTAAGTATCGTATAAAAAATTCGTATGACTTAATAAACAAGCTTAAAAATACTATAATACCTTCGAATGCCAAATTAATTTCTTTTGATGTTATAAAGGACCCGGCACATTTATTATGGGAAGTGGCCCTCGGTGAAATTGTCTAAAATTGATATATGTTATTCCTCTCGAGCTCCTGATCAAAAGTTCCCGCGGGCACAATGTCTGAACATGGACAGTCTTTCAGACGTCGGGGGTAGAAAGATGCCGTGAGGTTGTTTATGCATCGTTCTACGGGCGGTTTTTTCAGTCGCTGATTTCAAATCTGGTGTCAAAAGTGACATTTGACAGTTGGCTACTGTCAAAAAACTGTCAACTCGCCGTATTTCTAATAAGATGCTCATCAGAATATACATCGGGAGGTTTTTACGGTCGCTGATTAAAATTCCGGTGTCAAAAAAGACATTTAAAACCGGGCAGCTACCAACGAACTGTCAACTCACCTCAACTTGTAACAAAATGTTCATCAGAATATATATATATATATATATATATATATATATATATATATATATATATATATATATATATATATACATATACATATACAAATAAATATATATATATATATATATATATATATATATATATATATATATATATATATATATATACATATATGTATCAATGTATAAATGTATATATATATATATATATATATATATATATATATATATATATATATATATATCTATATATCAGATTATTTTTAGTGTTCCGTACGGAACACTTATAAGATGACTTCAGTGTCTGTCTGTCCGTCTGTCTGTCACACCCGATTTTCTCCGAAACTATTTGTCATAGAAAGTTGAAATTTGGTAATAATATAGAAATTGATGGCCTCATCAGAACCATGTAGTTTTGAAAGTTAAATTTTGACTTAAGGGGTTAGTTTTGGGGGGTGAAATCGGAAATGAAAAAAAAATTTTTTTTACTAGGTAATCGAGTGTGGTGTCAAATGAAAGCTTGTGAAAACACGAGTAAAAAATATATATACAAAGTGTACTAGGAAAGTTTTGCAATATGACGCAACAATGAATCGCAGGAAGCTGCTTGTGGCTGTATGTTGAGACATATTCATACATGCATAGTAGCCGCCGCGCCAAGTCGATGGGCTCAGTTATTCATTAGCAGTGAGAGTATAAAGTGGTTGCGATGGCATCGTGGTCACGAAATGAGATAAGGGCAGTTTTGCGTTATAATTTCGTGCGTGGTTTAAACATAGACCAGCGCTTAGAAGAAATGACCTTTGCACTAGGTGATGTTTGTCCACATCGTACAACTATATTCAGGTGGTATAGAGAATTCCAAAGGGGAAATTTCACTCTGAAGGATGCTGAGAGGCCGGGAAGGCCACGAACGTCAGTTACGGAGGAAAACGTTACTGCTGTGAGGAAAATGCTTGACTAGGACAGGCGAGTGACCTACCAACAGATAGAGGGTACTTTAGACTTAAATGCACCGGCAATTCGTTCGATTCTGCATGATCATTTGCACGTGAAGAAACTTTGTTCTCTCTGGGTGCCGCATCGACTGACTGAAGAGCAGATGACACGACGTGTGACTTGGTGCCGGGAGATGCTAAAACAGTTTGATAAGCGACAAACTCGGTAAGTGATCAACATCGTGACAGGTGACGAGACTTGGCTGTACTATTACGATGTGCCGACCAAGGCTCAAAACAAAGTTTGGGTCTTTGATGATGAGGACACACCCGTAGTTGTCAGAAAATCCCGATCTGTAAAGAAGAAAATGATAGCTGTATTTTTCAAATCGAGTGGAATTGTGGAACGTTTCGTTTTGGACACACAGAAGACAGTCACAGCTAAGTGGTATACTGAACAGTGCCTGCCTAAAGTCATTGGATCTATGAAGAACCTGCGGCCAAAGTCAAGAATGGACACCTGGTTCCTCCATCACGATAATGCTCCAGCTCACCGCGCCAAAGCTTGCACCGGATATTTGACCACGACAGGACTGAAACTTCTCGAGCGCCCTCCCTACAGTCAAGACCTTGCTCCCTGCGACTTTGCACTGTTCCCGCATGTGAAAATGAAACTAAAAGGGAGGCGGTTTTCCAGTGATGAGGACCTTCTGCGGGCTTGGGACAACGAGTGTGCTTTACTCCCTAGTGAAACTTGGCAGAACTGGTTTAAAGATTGGTTTCGGAGGATGGAGAGGTGTATTGAATGTAGAGGAAATTACTTTGAAAAAATTAAATGAACACAGCTGTATTGCAAAACTTTCCTAGTACCCTTTGTATACTGTGATACTTGCGCGCACTTTTCTTTGTATTATTTTTGAAAAATCACTGTCCACCCGCCTTATCTCGAAAAGTACTTATCAAAAAATTTTGAAAAAATTCTGGAATATTCTGCACCGGGTGTAGATTGAACGAAAATTATCACGAGTGCATTACCTTAAATAATTTATCTGGTATATAAAAAAACAGAAATTTCAAGGTCATCAATTTTCAGTAAAGATTGGAAACAAACTTTGTTGAAAACTCATTTGGGGTGTGTTTTGTAAAGTCACTGATCATTTTATACTTCCGTTACAACATTTTTTATTTTAAAAGCAATCAACGTACGGAACACTAATTGCGCAAGTTCAACTTGCACTTGACCGGTTTTTTTTTATCTACTTTTAGCATTACAGCTGGTGTATATTCTGATGAACGTTTTGTTACAAGTGAGATGAGTTGACATTTTGTTGGTAGCTGCCAAGTTGCAGATGTCATTTTTGACACTGGAATTGGAATCAGCGACCGTAAAAACGTCCCGATGTATATTCTGATAGGCATTTTATTAGAAATAAGGCGAGTTGTTAGTTTTTTGACAGCTGCCAAATGTCATTCTTGACACCAGATTTGGAATCAGCGACCGAAAAAAAAACCCGTATATCATGGAGAACGGCGCATCGACAACCTCACTGCTCTACGCTGTCGTCGAAAAGATCTCCGAAAATGGTCTTGCTACCCCCGATATCTGAAAAATTGTCCATTTTCCGACTTTGTTGGAGCTCGAGAGGAATAACATATCGATTTCAGGTAATTTCACCGAGAGCCATTTCCCATAAGAAATGTGCGGTGTCCTTTGTTTTTGAGCATCCCACTAACTTGTAGAAAATTTGCTACCAGGTGTACAAGTATGAAATGCGGATTTTTTTTTTCTAAGAAAACATGTTAAATTCTGACGAATGATAAAAAGTGCTTTATTCAAAGTATGCTCCATCGCTTGTTATACATTTTTCCCATCTTTCGGGCAGTTTGTGAATACCACGCCAGTAAAAATCTTCCCTTTTTGCTGCGAACCATTCATCGAGCCATTTTTTCACATCTTCGTACGAATCAAAGCGCTGCTCAGCAAGTGCGTGACCCATCGATGCAAACAAGTGGTAATCGGAAGGAGCCAAGTCTTGTGAGTAAGCCGCATGGGGTAGAACTTCCCACCTGAGTGCTTCCAACGTGTCACGAACTGGTTTTGCCGTAAGTGATGGAGCATTGTCATGAAGAAAAATGACTTTGTGTAGCCTCTTTCGGTATTTTGGCCTTTTTTCAAGCAGCGAACGGTTCAAATCGGTCAATTGTTGTTGGTAACGTTTAGTATTAACCGTTTCCCCAGATTTTAACAGCTCATAATAGACCACGCCCCTCCGGTCCCACCAAACACAGAGCATCGTCTTTCTGCCAAAGCGATTCGGTCTTGCGGTCGATGTGGATGGTGCGCCTGGTCTACCCATGATTTTTTTCGCTTGGGATTCTCAAAATAAATCCACTTTTCATCCCAAGTAATTATTCGATGCAAAATGTCACATGTGTTAGTGCGCTTTTACATTTGCCTGTCGTTCAACTCATGTGGTACCCATCTACCGGTCTTCTGAATCTTTCCCATCTCTCATAGCCGATTGGAAACAACTAGTGGACTAACGCCCAATTGCTCAGCGAGTTGTTTTTATGTTTGCGAATCATCTTCGTCCAACAATGCTTGCAATTCCACATCTTCGTATTTTTTTGGCGGTTTTCCACGTTCCTTGTCTGCAACATCAAAGTCACCACTTTTGAAATGCCGAAACCATCGTTCACACATATCTTGCTACGGAGCATGTTCACCATAAGCTTCTCGAAGTAATCGGTATGATTCAACAGCAGTTTTCTTCAAATGAAAACAAGAAATTAATGCTGTCCGCGAATGCTCTTTGTTCGGTATAAATTTCGACATATTGAACACAACACTATGCACACACTTTTCCAATTTATCACTCGTGCGCGTCTGACACTTGTTGATGACACAACAAAATGACGCAGTGTCAAATCTTTATAGCACAAACTGCAATGGTGCACCATCTGCTGTCTGAAATCCGCATTTCATACTTGTACACCTGGTAAATAAAAACAAGGTTAATAACGTTGTCAAAAAGGAAGTAATTCCTTTACTATCCGTTTGTATAAAACAAAATTATTTCCAGTTTGATAATACGATTTATTCATCGTTAGAAGATTTAACGATGAGAAATCCAGTCCAATTCTAATTGAAATGTTTAAGGATAACATTAAATCAAATACATAAAAGTACTTTTTGTAAAAACTTTACTTATTGGCATAGATGTGTAGACGACATATTGACTTGTTTTATATAAGAACAAATAGACAACTTAATACAACCCTAGAATTTATAAATAATATCCACCCAAACTTTAGATTCACAATAGAACAGAAGTTAATAACTCAATTAATTTCTTAGACCTAACAATAAAAAAGATTGACAATACGCATGACTTATATACCACAAAACCGACACATACGGACACTACGATACATAACAGTTCATTGCATCCATACAAACAAAAACTAGTGGCATACAATTCCTTTATACGTAGACTAGTTAACATACCAATGACAGATGACAATTTTAAAAATGAACTTATTCTTGCTAAGCAAATAGCCAAAAACAACGGATTTAATATAAAAAGTATAGATACAATTTTACGCAAAAAACAGTTACAACGAACAATTAATCTAATATATCCAAAAACAAAAAACTATTTATAACAATTGCGCAACATTAACCTATATAGGCCCAACAACTGAGAAAATCGCTAAATACCTAAAAAAAACAGAACGTGACAATCACATACAGTACAAATAATAACTTAAACAAACATATCAAGAACAATAAAGATAAAACCTTGAAAAACCTTATATCTGGCGTTTGCCAACTTAATTACCAGGTGTATAAGTATGAAATGCGGATTTTTTTTCTAAAAAAACATGTTAAATTTGGAAGAATGATAAAAAGTGCTTTATTCAAAGTATGCTCCATCGCTTGTTATACATTTTCCCATCTTTCGGGCAATTTGTGAATACCACTCCAGTAAAAATCTTCCCCTTTTGCTGCGAACCATTCATCGAGCCATTTTTTTCACATCTTCGTACGAACCAAAGCGCTGCCCAGCAAGTGCGTGACCCATCGATGCAAACAAGTGGTAATCGGAAGGAGCCAAGTCTGGTGAGTAAGCCGCATGGGGTAGAATTTTCCCAGCTGAGTGCTTCCAACGTATCGCGAACTGGTTTTGCCGTATGTGATGGAGCATTGTCATGAAGAAAAATGTCTTTGTGTTGCCTCTTTCGGTATTCTATCCTTTTCTCAAGCAGCAAACGGTTCAAATCGGTCAATTGTTGTTGGTAACGTTTAGTATTAACCGTTTCCCAGATTTTAACAGCTCATAATAGACCACGCCCTCCGGTCCCACCAAACACGGAGCATCGTCTTTCTGCCAAAGCGATTCGGTCTTGCGGTCGATGTGCATGGTGCGCCTGGGCCTACCCATGATTTTTGGCGCTTGGGATTCTCAATATAAATCCACTTTTCATCCCCTGTAATTATACGACTTCCTTTTGTACCGAGCGAGCAAAATGTCACACGTGTTTTTGTGCTTTTCCATTTACCTGTCGTTCAACTCATGTGATACCCATCTACCGGTCTTCTGAATCTTTCCCATCTCTCGTAGCCGATTGGAAACAACTTGTTGACTAACGCCCAATTGCTTGGCGAGTTGTTTTGTGTTTGCGAATCATCTTCGTCCAACAATGCTTGCAATTCCACATCTTCGTATTTTTTTGACGGTTTTCCACGTTCCTTGTCTGCAACATCGAAGTCACCACTTTTGAAACGCCGAAACCATCGTTCACACGTATCTTGCGATGGAGCATGTTCACCATAAGCTTCTCCAAGTAATCGGTATGATTCAACAGCAGTTTTCTTCAAATGAAAACAAAAAATTAATGCTGTCCGCGACTGCTCTTTGTTCAGTATAAATTGCGACATAGTGAACACAACAACACAACACTATGCACACACTTTTCCAATTTATCACTCGTGCGCATCTGACACTTATTGATGACACAATAAAATGGCGCAGTGTCAAATCTTTATGGCACAAACTGCACTGGTGCACCATCTGTTGTCTGAAATCCGCATTTCTTACTTGTACACCTGGTATGGTTCTTGTAATAAACTCTACGTAAGACAAACAGGGAGAACATTCGAACAAAGAATTTCAGAACAAAATAAAAGTTTTTTTAAAAAGTAAAACTGATTCTTCATATGCCAAACATTTAATAGAAGAGAATCATGTATTTGATAATAATTCCATATTTACACATTCAGAACAAATCGCATAAATTAAATTTATTTGAGACCCTCGAGATCAATAAAAGAAAGAATACAAAGACATTGTTAAATAACCAAGTACTCCTCGGAAATTCCTCATTGTTGAATTTATTTAATGAATAGATAATTTGTATAATTATTAAGTTTTGTTGTTACCCTTTAGTTACAACCTGCCTGTAAATATTTACTTCTAAAACCGTCGAAAAATGTTTATTTCATTCCATACCCATACTTTTGATAAAGCTAATGTGTTAGCGAAACCCGTATCAAGTATAAAAAAAATCAGTAAAAGTCGATATTTTACTAAAAATTTAGGTTTTATTCCCACAAACCTTCTAGTTTGCATATTCATTGTGTGGGGCGCTGTTCTGCAAATTTAGCTACCTAGGCTTGTGAGAGTGATTAATAATCATGAATGTGGGCCCTCCATTCTTTTCTAACACTTTCGCCCATGTTCTAATTACTGAAAGATTGGTACATGCTAACATAAATATCGAAAATAAACTGAGAATTTCAATTTTTGTAGGTCCCGCTTCCCGAGACCCCGCCATATTAGAACAAATGATGGAAGTCGGTATGAACGTCGCTCGTCTAAACTTCTCGCACGGCTCGCACGAGTACCACGCTGAGACGATTAAGAATATCAGAATAGCCGTCGCCAGTTACAGTAAGAAGATCGGGATGCCGTACCCACTAGCTATTGCTTTGGATACTAAAGGACCTGAGATTAGAACTGGACTGTTAGAAGGAGTAAGTGATTACTTTTCAGATTAATATTTAAATATAATCCTGGCCTATTATTTTTACCATCAGCGAATCTTGTAGAAGAACTTACATTCGGTCACGTAAAAACGTTTCACGCATTCTTCATAAAAACGCGTATTTATTTAAAAGTTTCATTATATCATTCGACAGTAAAGGATTGCCATTAAATTGCTAATGATTCAGTAATTCGTCCAGTCCCGATCTGCGTCAATGATCACCTGGCATCTTCAAGGGCATACTCTTAACAAGTTTTTCCGCGTGTTCTTGGACAAAGATATCCAAATTACCGTGACTGCTGCTTCACTGTGTACATCTTTTTACTGCGAAGCTTCTGCTGAATGTAGGACTACACGTCCTCGATTAGGTTTGCGTCTGGCGACTGGAATGGCCAACCTAGTGTGACGATACCGGATTCCCCTTTCACTGGCTACACGTTTTACTCCGATGTTTGGGGTCGTTATCCTCTTGAAAATCCACTCCTCGTTTTTATCGACAAACCACCGTTTGGCCGTCGGTACTAATGCTTTCTTGTAAATCTGGAGCATTTTTTCAGTGTCCAGATTGTAGGTAAATATGAAGAATCTCCCAAAACCTCTTTCCGAAAAACATTCCCAAACATAGATCTTCACAGGGTGTTTCACGGTGCGCTGAACCAATTGGTTAGTGGAAATTGACCAGACTCGTGGGTGATAACATGACCCCAAAATGCAGCACATTTCACAGTCTCTATCTATGTATTCCTGCAGCAATGGTTTCTCTTGATTGTTCTCCGCCACTTCAAATCGTCAGCCCGGAGATGAGTGCGAATCGTTTCATGTGATACATTTAAACCTTTCTGCTTTAGTGTTTGTGCACCCTACCACAAACTTAATTAAGGATCTCGGGAAAATATGTTAATAATCATTTTTCCGTCCTTGTCCCACACTTTTTCTCTGGAACCACGTTCTGGTAGATCATAGGGTCCCAACAGGGGTGGTACCGCCCCCCCAGTGAGCGCTAGAGCCTTCCATGAGGGCGGTATCGGGTCTAGAATGGGGGGGTGACGTACCTACCTATTTAGGAAATTAATATACTAAAATACTCTGAAAATACTTACTGCTTTCATGAATAAATATTATATCTAGATATCTAAAATTTTTATCTTATTGTTATCGCGTAAATAAGCATTAAAAAATTTAAATTATCATTAAGTATACATATACCTAATTCGGTTTAGTATTGTCGGTGACAAGTCTTTGCAAGTTGGTAAGCAAAGACGCGATTCATGCAATCAAGCAGGAGCTTGTAATAACTTGTTTACAGAGCAAGTACACCGACATCGCAAACAAGCAAAGGCATACAAGTTGATGCGTTCACGAAATCAAATCTATAAAAGGGAGTGATAGCTCTAGAAATGTCGTATTATTTTTGTGTGTATCGCCAATGATCCATATTCGTGAGTGAAAGTGATAGAAATCATTATCGATATTATTTTTATAACTATTTATAAATCTGTTGAAAAGTTAATTTATTTATCCGCATTTGAAATATGGATTTAGGCAGTTTGCTACAAACCAGTCATTACACACACATGTTTAATTTACCAAAAAATTTTTCAAATGAAGCCATGAAGCCTTCTAAGCTACAAGAGCATTTGAATAAAATGCATGCTGATAAAAAGGACAAAGTTTTATCTTATTTTCAAGGACTAGAAAAGAAATATTTAAAACAACCAACTACAGTGAAGTCCGTTTAAAACGAACTCCAAAAAATCACTAAAAATGGTTCGCTATATCCGAAGTTTGTTACAAACAGTAAAAAAAATCTAATATCATTTTTCACTACTTTTTTACTTAGATTAGGTGCTAATGCTTAGAAAAAAGACTAATAATAATTATTAAATTAAAAGAAACCATTCAAAGGAAAATAAAACAAGTCATACTAAAGTTATTATTATGTATATTGGTACAAATACGATTATAAGCAAAAACATTAAAATACTTAGTTTATACAATAAAATCAGTAATTTTCGTTTGTACAATTTTATTTAAAAAAGAAATGGTGTTTATATAATTGTCAAAGTCACAAAAACTACTCCATACATGTTCAGGAACTTCACGAAATTCCAAAAAATTGCGAGTTTCAGTCATTTTCTTAGTCATTTCTGAAATGGATGGAACATAAATATTATCTCCTTCTCCAAGCTCGTCTTCGGCGTCATTATCGCTTAAAATCTTTCCAGAAGTCACTGATGTCACAATTTTATCATCAGTTAATATTTCGCTCGTCATTAATTCATTATCAGCACATGCATATTCTTCAAAATTAAAGAGATTAAACATCTTTTTAATCTCCATTTTCACTGTACTTTGTTGAATGTCAGCATCGTAAACAAATTCTAGACAACCAGTAGGATCTTCTCGATGTTTTTCAATCCACTAAATCAACGGTAGCTCATCATCTGAGTCAAATCTACATTCCTTCCTTAAAAATCCGCCATGCTTAAAACAGTTTGCAATGGTTTCTCTACTGACTCTTTGCCAAGCCATATGAATAAAGTTTATAGCGTCCAAGAGGGTTACAGAAAAAATGGTACCTTTATCTATCGTCTCTAACATGTTCATAAGTAAAATCTTTCTATAATGACATTTTAAAGAATGTATCACACCTTGATCCATAGGCTGGAGCTTTGCACTTTTGTTTGGAGGCATAAAAACCAATTTTATTTGCTGCAGATCAACTTCAGGGAGCGCTGGACAGTTGTCTATCAAGAGTAATATTTTTCTGTTTGTGAATTTTAGTTCTTTGTCCCATTTGATCAGTTCGTTTTTAAAAATTTCTGATGTCATCCAGGCTTTACTGTTTGATTTGTACTTTACTGGGAAATGTTTTTAAAACACCTGGCATTGGCAGGCTTTCCTATCGCCAACAATTTTCGTGTCTCTATTCCAGACATATTTGCAGTTACCAACACAGTAATCCTTACTTTTGATAATTTTCCACTAGCACAATTCTCTCCGACAAACTTTAATGTCTTATCAGGCGTCATCTTGTAAAACAAACCCATTTCATCCGCATTAAAAATGTCCACATATTCATAACTTTCTCGAATTTCCGGCCATACATTGGCCAACCACTGATCAACAACAGTCATATCAACTCCCGTAGTTTCTCCTACTATCTTACCCCCATTAATATTATGTCGCTTTTTAAATCGTTCAATCCAATTTCTAGAACAGTTAAACTCGGTGTTCTCTATTTTTCTTACCAATTCACTAGCTTTATCTTGTAAAGTATAGCCGGTAACAGGAACTAAACCATTTAAGGAGTCCTTTATCGACTTGGTCATGTATAGATTTTCTTACTTTTTTACAACTAAAGTTTCTTTTATCATAGATTGATAAGATTTCTTGCCTTTTCTTCCATATGGTAGAAACCGTCGATTTAGTTAATTCAACTGTTTACAAACATCACTTTGTTTAACTCCATTTTCTATTTTCCTTATAATATCGTGTTTGTCTTTTAAAGTAAACGCTTTATGTTTTTGTTTACTCATTTTAAAATAAAAACCTAAACATTCACTTTGTTACTTTTATCAAATATGCATTAGAACCGCATAACACAAGTGAATTGAAAATAATATTGCTCGAACTAGCGACGCGAGAGAAACAAGTAGAATAGGGGTTCCCAGCAAGTTTCGGTGAATTCCCTAAATCAAGTCGCGCGACATCGAGCATAGGAAGTGTCAAGTTCGTTATAAACGGACACAAAACATCCATATTTGGTTCGCTTTATCCGGAAGTTCGTTATAACCGAGTTCGTTATAAGCGATAAAAATTTGCATTGGTCTTGTGGAAGTTTTTCATGCATTATAAAATGGTTCGTTTTAACCGGAAATTCGCTATAAACGGGTCCGTTATAAGCAGACTTCACTGTATATCAAACCTTTTTGCGTCATCTTCTAAACAAGAAGATGATGGACTACGAGCCTCATATCATATTTCATTGTTAATCGCAAATGCGGGAAAACCATACACAATTGGCCAGGAATTAATCTTGCCGGCAGTCAAATAGGTAATAAAAACTGTTCTTCATCATAAGACATCGTCAGATATCATCAGAGAAATTCCTCTGAGTAATAATTTGGTGCAAGAAAGAGTAGATGAAATGGCGCTATCATTATGCGATTACTTAAAGACTTCAACTCGATGAATCAACTCTACCAAATAATGAAGCACTACTTTTATCATACGTTCGATTCATGAAAGAAGAAAACATTTGTCAAGAGTTATTATTTGCTAAAAATTTGGAAACCGATACAAAGGGGGAATACCATGAACAAGTTTTTTCAAGAGAACGAAATTCCTATTCGTAATGTTTTGTCAGCTGGTACCGATGGTGCTCCAGCAATGACGAAGCGTCATAAGGGTTTCATAGCGCATTTGAAACAAGCAGTACCAAATGTACTCGCTGTACGTGGTGTTATTCGTCGTCAGCATTTGGTTCATTCATAACGTTATTACAGCAGTCAATAGATTAGACGCAATTCATTGCATGATAGATTATTTGACCAACGTTGTAGTGAAAATGATAAAGATTACGATCGCTTGCGGCTACACACAGAAGTTTGTTGGCTTTCAAAAGGTATTTGTCTTAATTATTTTTTCAGTCTATTTGACTCAGTACTAGACTTCCTTGAAAACAGACGAAAAGCTGATTACATCAAAAAATGACATCGCTTATTTGACAGACCTGTTTAAAATATTTAATGAAGTCAATTTATGGTACAATTGCAAGGTGATGAGTTGTATTAAATTAAAACAAAAAAGTCATAGCTCTTTTTGTGAGAAAACTTCTTCTGTTCAAATGAAATCTAGGTAGAGGTGAATACAGCCACTTTCCCACATTATCAGCAGTCTCCACAAAACAGGAAGATTTACCTACTTACTGCCCACACAAGGACGTTCTCATGTTGATTTTACGGAGCGATTCCAGGATATTTTAAACATAAATATGCTGAGTTGATTTTCAGATCCTTTCGCAAATGTAGATACAGCAGAATCATCAAATTTAAAAGAGAAACTCGTAGAACTCACTACTAACGAAGAATTAAAAGTAAAATTCAGAAATGGATACCAAGAATTCTGACTTCAAAAATCAATACCAGCTCTCTACCCTAGATCGTGGGCAAAACTAACAGAAATTTTTAATTGCTTTTCCTTCATCGTATTTGGCTGAGCGTGGGTTTACTGCAGTAGCTAATTTACTGTTTAAAAAAAAGGAACAGACTGCACATCACGGAACGTGACAATTTACGACAGATGTTAACGAAATGGGAACTCGACATTAATAAGTTGTTAAAACTCCACCAGCCTCAACCATCTCATTATTTTTTTTTTATTTCTTATTGATTTTGTGTTTATTTTTAAGTTTTTAATGGACATTTGATGGTCGTTTTAATTAATTTCTACTTTTTGATTCTTAATAGATGGATAGACAGATAAAATAGGTATACATAATATGCAACAGTATTTTAATATTTGGTATAATTAACTGCTATGGAAGAGGGGGCGTTGGAATTTTTTCTTGTAAAGGGGGCGGTCGTCCAGAAAAGATTGGGAACTTCTGCTATAAATCATCAAACATTTTTTAACTGAGACTATCGTTTCACCCCACTAGCTAACGAATGCCTTCGCTGTAGGCGTCATCTTCGGATCTTCTGGTTGATTGGATTGATAGGAACACAGCGTCGAAGCACGAAATATATGCAGCACCATGTTCGATAATGTACTATTTGACCATATGTAAGGTCAGAAATAAATCTCTTTCCACAAAGCATTGTTTGCAGGAGTGTCATAAATAGCTTCTTGATTCCTGTGGCAAAGAATTTTGCGGTTGACTTCAAAGCCATTCTTGCACTTTTTCCTTCGCTTCTTTCATTGTCGGTGAACCTCTTTCCACGTAGGGCGTCTTTGAGATGTCCGAACAAGTAAAAATCACACGGAGCCAGGTCTGGGCTGTATGCGGGATGAGGCGAGATCTCCCAACCCAGTTCTTAAAGCTTTTCTTGGGTAAGCCGAGTCGTATGAAGGCGGGCATTGTAAATAGTTCTGAATAATATTGTGAACAGTTCCAACTCTTACCCCAACCTCCTGAGCTATCATTTCAATAGTAATTCTTTTGTTATCACGAATAAATCCATCAATCCTCGTTCCAACGAGGGACCGGAAACTTCGACCGGACCTCCCCTTCGCTCCTCGCCACAAGCCGATCTATCCACCTGTAAATGTTCGCACGGTTCATGTAACTTTGTCCATACTTTAATAACATTCTAGAACCTATTTCCCTTGGCTTAACACCTTCTGCTACTAAAAATCTGGTGACAGAACCCTGCTCTTCTAAAGTGTAGTCTTCCAATAGACTCGCCATGGTAAACTGGATCTTTCCAGGTTATGTTTACATTACATGATCAAACAGCTTATTAAAACTCATCACAAGGTTGCCAACTTGCACTCCTAGAAGTATGGAGCGGTTTCGTTGAATAGGTTTAAGCCGAGACTAATTGTCTCGTTACTTATTGAATAAACCTAGGACTTGACCGACGATATATTGTTCTTTTTTACTTTAATCACTAGTTCCGCACACGCGCTTCTATGGCGATTTAACAATTTATCCGCAGCGCGAGTGCTTTGCCCTTAAAAAAGTATGGTCTCCAGAACACTACACAATCTCTTTGCAAGACTTAAAGAATGATCTATAATAATAAACTAATTTTTGTTTAGGGCGGCTCCGCAGAAATAGAACTAAAAAAAGGGGACACCATCAAACTAACAACCGACAAAGCCTACGCCGAGAAAGGCAACAAGGACACTGTATATGTGGACTACGATAACATCCAAAAGGTAGTGAAAGTCGGTAACAGGATCTATGTAGACGATGGTTTGATGTCTCTCGTGGTAACTCAGATTCAAGGATCTTTTTTGACATGTACAATTGAGAATGGAGGTAATTTAACCATTTACGAGTTTCATTTGTTGCATATACGAGGGCTGATCGTAAAGTAAGGTTCCCAAGGCGCTAAAGCCACAGGAGAGGTTTAAGGCGAAATCCGGCAACATTGTCGTGTGCAGTAGTTCCCCCACTCTCGATCCCACCTTGCCCGGCGTCGCTACGCCGCACAGTGTTGGCTCAGCAGCCGTCCGTGATGGAGGTCCCAATCGCCACTACTGCCAAGTGCGAAATTCGTGTAGTAATTCGTTTTTTAAACGCGAAAGGGGTTCCACCTATAGACATGCATCGACAATTGACGGAAATGTGTGGCCGTTCAATACGTCCGCACGGTATAGGGAGTTTACAGGCGGTCGTACGGACGTGCATGATGAAGAACGGAGCGGAAGACTGTCGATTTCAGACGAGACGTTCGAAAAGGTTGAGGGAATATTGCTCGAAGATCGGAGAATCACTATTCGTGAACTTGCTCTTCGGAATCGCTATCTCAACGGGTTAGCGGCGGAGTTTTTTAATACGGGCATACGAAAACTGGAGCAGTGCCTACAAAAATGCTTGGATCGAGATGGCGTTACGTTGAAAAATAGAACGATGTTGATGATGTATTTGGTTTCGAAAATAAACGTTGCTGTCTATTTTTAAGAAATAAGGGAAATATACTTTACGATCAGCCTTCGTAACTTGCTGATAGGAATTTCTTTGTTCTTTACTTTTGTGTAAACGGTTTATTTGATTGAAATAAACACTTATTTTCGTTCCTAATTTCCGATGTATTTTGTATCTTATGACAATTGTTTCGGTACACTGTATCATCTTCAGATAGTCGATAACTATCGGAGTTACCAATTATCTGACGAAGGTACTGTGTACCGAAACAATTGTCATAAGATACAAAATATAGTAGAAGTTCAGAATTAAAATAACTCTATTTCAATTATTATGAATTTCCATCAAGTAACGGCTACTTCAGTCGAACGTTTATTTGATGATTTCATGATTCATAAATAAATTCTAGATTTTTCTGGAACGGTTCAAAACAAATCATACTCCTATTTTACTATGCTCTAATGCTATCGACACATCACGTGCATATTTCATAATTTCAAGCACTTTTTAGGAATGCTTGGCAGTCGTAAAGGTGTCAACCTACCCGGTGTACCTGTAGATCTACCGGCTGTCTCAGAGAAAGATAAATCCGATCTACAGTTCGGTGTAGAGCAAGATGTCGATATGATTTTTGCATCCTTTATTCGAGATGGTTCTGCTCTTACTGAGATTAGAAATATTATGGGAGAGAAAGGAAAGAAGATTTTGCTTATTTCCAAGATTGAAAATCAACAGGGTAAGTTTTTTTTCCTATTCATTTATATTAAGGGAGCATTACACTTTCTCGATCGAAAATTTTAATAATTTTTATGGGACTGATAAATTAATAAAAAACATTTTGAGCCCGTAATTTTTCTGACATATATTTTAAGTCTTGGAATACTAGAAAAAAAATGTATATAATTGTTTAGATGATTTTTATAGGGCTTTTTTGCGGCATCATGGCAACCATTTTGAAAATTTTATTGTGCTGACCATTGCGGCTCGCTGGAACGTCTGAAAAAAAAAATCCTTAGGATTGAAGAAATTATTTGTCAATATGTATTCTAAGTGATAATTTTGTAAGAAGTGGTTGCTTTAATGGGATTTATCCTGTATGTAACCGCAAGAGTACATATATATGTTAGCTTTTATTTTTAAAAAAATTAATTTAAACACTTTTGAACAACAATAACTTTTATTAACAATTGCAATCAGACATCTAACAAAGCTGGCCGACTACTTCGGCTTTCTAAACTATAATTCATAGTGCGTAACAAAATATGTCTATTACCTAAATCTCATTACGGTTACATAAACCCGTTTTATAAGATATGGGCTGATGTGTGACAGATATGGCCTATTTGTCACATAAAACAAACTCAAGGGTTTGGTGATGGTCAATGATAACTTAAGTATAATTTAATCTACGTAATGTAAACAAGCCAGTCTGCCTGAAAACAATTATCAATAATTAATATTCTCCTTCTCATATTGGATCGTCCAGCCTATCCTAATTTTTTTCAACCAGGCCCGGAATGGGGGTTTTTCCATACAGAAAATGCTGACAGCTAACAGGATACAACAACAGGATAAAAACATAATTGTATGTTGAAAATATTACTTTTTTAGAGGTTTCAATTGCATAAATATGTAGAACTGACAATTAGGTACAAACTTAGACCACGTGCTACCATGGGAGACCAAGTAAACTCAAGTTATAAGCAATTAAAAGACGTTTAAAAATGCACAAAGAGACCAAATTTCGAACTTAATGGTTACTTTACGTGGCACGCCTTATTTTTTCAGGTATTATATATATATATATATATATATATATATATATATATATATATATATATATATATATATATATATAATATAATTTCATAGATATTCTGGACTGACAATTATGAACAAATTTAGACCACGTGGACCAAAGATTACCAAGTAAAATCAAGTTATGAGCAATTAAAAGACGTTTAAACTCAAAAATAGGCCAAAATTTGACTTTAATGGTTACTTTTTGTTGTTCACCTTATTTTTTTGACGTATAAATTATATAGATATTCAGAACTAACTATTTTAAACAATCTTAGATCCTATAAGACAATGCTCGACCACGTAAACTTTAGTTATGAGCAGTTTAAAAAGGTATGAAATGTATAAATAGGTCAAATTTTATATTTAATGGTTACTTTTTGTTGCGCACCTTATTTTTTTGAGGTATTAATTGCATAGATATCCAGGACTAACAATTATGAACAAATTTACACCACGTGCAGCCAGAGCGACCAAGTAAATCAACTTATGATCGATTAAAAGACGTATAAAATTCAAAAATAGACTACTATTTATATTTATTTATTTATATTATTTTTATATCTATATCTATAATATATATATATATATATATATATATATATATATATATATATATATATATATATATATATATATATATATATATATATATAATGCAACGCCTCTCTGTCTGTCCGTTAGTGGCTGGCCGTGGCTTGGTGGCGTAGTATTTTGCTACTGTGCAGAAGGTCGAGGGTTCAATCCCGCGGGTCGGTATACTTATTTATTAATTTATTTAAGTATATTTGGCCTGGTCACGTACATAGGTAGTAGTTGTTTGCAGAAATCCAAATAACGTCCGTGGCAACACTACCGCGTTTTTTAAAAGGTGCCGTGAAATACAAAATCAGCAGTTGGACAACGTTGACGGGTATTACGACTTCCTCGCCGATATCCTTGGGATATGGAAAAAGGGTAAAATCCGTACTGAGTCGGGGAGGTGAGCGATAAAAAAAAAAGTACGCTTATCACTTGAGAACCACTTATCCGATTTACGTACTTTTTTTTTAAACATACATATGTTCTCTGGCCAGGTTATAGAATATATTTTATTGTGTTAGGTAACATAACGAATAAGCAGTAACGATAATAGTGAATCAAGTCGGAAAAAAGTTTGCCGCTAGCGCACTCTCTTGCAATACACTGCTTAAACCATTAAATATGGAACAATATCATGTAGCAAAAAATATAATATATATAAAATGCAATGTCTCTCTGTCTGTCTGTCTGTCTGCCAGTTAGTGCACTTATAACTTGAGAACCGCTTATCCGATTTACATGCTTTCTTTTTAATTCATATTCTCTGGCCAGGTTATCTGTAATCTTCTATAATATGTATAAAATGCAATGTCTCTCTGTCTGTCAGACTGTCTGTTCGTTAGTGCGCTTATCACTCGGGAACCACTTTCCGATATACGTGTTTTTTTTTTATTCATACATTTATTCTCTGTCCAAGTTATCTATAATCTTGTATAAAATGCAACGTCTCTCTTTCTGTCTGTCCGTTAGTGCGCTTATCACTCGAGAACCACTTATCTGATTTACGTGTTTTTTATAAAATACATCGTGTTCTCTTGCGGTATACTGCCTAAACCATTAAAAATGGAACAATATTATGTAGCAAAGAATGTAATATATATAAAATATCTCCCTGTCTGTCTGTCCGTTAGTGCGCTTATTACTCGAAAACCACTTATCCGTGTTTTTTTTTTTAGATTTATACATATGTTCTCTGGCCAGGTTATAGGATATATTTTATTATGTTAGGTACAAGTAATATAAGAAATAAGCAGTGACGATAATAGTGAATCAAGTCGGAAAAAAGTTTGCCGCTAGCTCGTTCTGTTGCAAAACACTGCCTAAACCATTAAATATGGAGCAATATCATGTAGCAAAAACTATAATATATATAAAATGCAATGTCTCTCTGTCTGTCTGTCCGTTAGTGCGCTTATGACTTGAGAACTACTTATCCGATTTAAATATGTTTTTTTTTAATTCATACATTTGTCCTCTGGCCAGGTTATCTATATTCTTCTAGGATATATATAAGATACAACGTCTCTCTGTCTGTCTGCTTGTTCGTTAGTGCGCTTATCACTCGAGAACCACTTATCTGATTTACGTGTTTTTTATAAAATACATCGCGTTCTCTTGCAGTATACTGCCTAAACCATTAAAAATGGAACAATATTATGTAGCAAAGAATGTAATATATATATATATATATATATATATATATATATATATATATATATATATATATATATATATATAAAAATGCAACGTCTGTCTGTCTATCTGTCCGTTAGTGCGCTTATTACTCGAGAACCACTTATCCGATTTACGTGTTTTTTTTTAGATTTATACATATGTTCTCTTGCCAGGTTATAGGATATATTTTATTACGTTAGGTACAGGTAATATAAGAAATAAGCAGTGACGATAATAGTGAATCAAGTCGGAAAAAAGTTTGCCGCTAGCTCGTTCTGTTGCAAAACACTGCCTAAACCATCAAATATGGAACAATATCATGTAGCAAAAACTATAATATATATAAAATGCCTGTCTGTATATCCGTTAGTGCGCTTATGACTTGAGAACTACTTATCCGATTTAAATATGTTTTTTTTTTTTTTTTAAATTCATACATTTGTTCTCTGGCCAGGTTATCTATATTCTTCTATAATATATATAATGCAACGTCTCTCTGTCTGTCTGCTTGTTCGTTAGTGCGCTTATCACTCGAGAACCACTTATCCGATTTACGTGTTTTTTATAAAATACATCGCGTTCTCTTGCAGTATACTGCCTAAACCATTAAAAATGGAACAATATTATGTAGCAAAGAATGAAATATATATAAAATGCAACGTCTCCCTGTCTGTCTGTCGGTTAGTGCGCTTATCACTCGAGAACCACTTATCCGATTTACTTGTTTTTTTTTAGATTTATACATATGTTCTCTGGCCAGGTTATAGGATATATTTTATTACGTTAGGTACGAGTAATTAAGAAATAAGCAGTGACAATAATAGTGAATCAAGTCGGAAAGAAGTTTGCCCGTAGCGCATTTTCTTGCAATACGCTGCCGTTAAATATGGAACAGTATCATGTAACAAAGAATACAATACATATATATATATATATATATATATATATATATATATATATATACATGTATATATATATATATATATATATATATATATATATATATATATATATATATATATATATATAAATATATATAACACAACGTTCTCTCTCTCTGTCTGTCTATTCGTTAGTGTCCTTATTGTTCCTTAACTTAATATTTATCAAAAAAAAATCTATAATATATATAAAACTCAACGTCTCTCTGCCTGTCTGTCTTGCTGTCCGTTAGAGCGCTTAGCACTCAAGAACCGCTTATTCGATTTACGTGTTTTTCTTACAAAATACATATGTTCTCTGGCCAGACTGTAGGATATATTTTATTGCGTTAGGTAACATAAGGAATAAGCAATGACGATAATAGTAAATAAACTCCACGCGAGCGGAGCCACGGGTACGGCTAGTAGACTACTAAAATAGCAGGCAGGAAAACTAACCTAACCTAGCGGTCATTTCGGGTTTGAAAATGTAATTACTTTTATATATTTTCCTATTTTTGAATTTTATACGTTCTTTAATTGATTATAACTTGACCTTACTTGGTCGCTCATGGCTACACGTGGTCTAAATTTGTTCATAATTGTCAATCCTGGATATCTATGCAATTTATATCTCAAAAAATAAGGTGCGCAACAAAAGGTAACGATTAAATACGAAATTTGGCATATTTATGCATTTTAAACGTCTTTTAAGAGCTCCTAGCTCGAGTTTCTTTTAAGAGCTCATAGCTCGAATTTACTTGGCCGTCCATAGTTGCCCGTGGCTTAAGACTATTTGAAATTGTCAGTCCTGGCATGCAATTTATTCCTCAAAAAATCTTTTAATTGCTCATAACTTCAGTTTACTTGGTCGCACTGGTTTAAATTTGTACGTAATTGTCATTTCTACATATCTGTGCAATTGAAACCTCAAAAAAGTAATGTTTTCAAGGTACAATTATGTTTTTATCCTATAAAATATACAATACACTGATGTTACCAATAAAATCGACTTTAACACCCTCTAACCCTTAATATTTTTGGACCAAAATTTCAGATATCTCCATTTCCACATAATGAAGGTTTTTAGCTGGTAGCACCACCAAACATAAAAACTTTTTTTTGTGGTCAGTCTAATATATATATACATATATATATATATATATATATATATATATATATATATATATATATATATATATATATATATATAACCTCTTATTTTAGGTATGCACAACTTGGATGACATCATCGAAGCCTCTGATGGTATTATGGTGGCTCGTGGTGACTTGGGCATTGAAATTCCTACCGAGAAAGTATTCCTAGCGCAAAAACAAATAATCTCCAAATGTAACAAGATGGGAAAACCTGTTATTTGCGCTACGCAAATGTTGGAATCTATGGTAAGACGATTGAAAATTACACGATCGTATTTTAAGTTGTAGTGTTATTTTTACCTGATTTGTTATTATTATGATTAGATAAAAAGTCACTTTGAAAAATATAGCCTAAATAACTTACTAACTTTTTAGAAATGTATCATTTAAAAATGAATGTAGATATTTCGTTAGTACATTTGCAGCATAATATCAGTGCCGCCTTATTTACAGTCTCATTTATAATAAATTATTTAAAAAAGCGTAGCCGTTTAGATATAGATCAATATCTTGGAAAATATAAAATTTTAATTTTCCCAGTTCGTGAAAATCATTCTACTATCCAGGCAATTGCCGAGATTGTTGGAAATATAGTCGAGGATTTTGGAAGGTGTGAGCACATGGGTGTAATCCTGTGTGAGCTTCCTCTGTGTGTCCCATTAACTTTAGTATATTAATTGACTAGATACCGGATAGTTCCTACTTGAAAAATGAGTTCCGGTGAGTCTTAGTTGATCTGAGTACGGAGGTGGGAAAATCTCTCCGGGCTCTGTCTTCAGACCTCTACTCTTCACTGTTTATATCAATAATTTATTTTTTTACTTAAACCCCGCTATAGATGTTTGCTATTCATATGATACTTCTTTGATATACAAAGCCAATTTGCTGGAAAGTGTTGACGTTAAAATGGGTCAGGTCTTGGATAAAGTGTAGATTTGGTTTCCTAAAATAATCTCAAACTAATAGTTTATAAGACACAGAAGATTTTCTTTTCCTTTGAAAGCAACGTTCTCATTGAGGTTAGTTTAGGTTAGTTCAGGCTAGAATATTGAGTTTGATTATAGATAATAAATTTAGTTCGACCTTACATATTACAGTTTCAAAAGCTAGACTTCCTTCTGCTATTTCTCTAATAAAAAAAATTGATAAATCTTGTTGGCGACCCTTGAGTGTTGCATAAGATTTTTGTGCTGCCTATTCTTCTTTCGCGGGTTTACATTTCCACAAAAGCGAAAGTGATACGCGAAAACAGTAGAGAAACCTGTTCTAACGATACTGAAAGTTCTGTAAGCTATTAAAGTAGGTAACAAGACAGAAATTTTATCAGGCCCCTATATATATATATATATATATATATATATATATATATATATATATATATATATATATACAGTAATACCCCGCTTTACGCGAGGGATACGTTCCGAAAAAAATCGCGTTAACTGAAATTCGCGTATATCGAGGTTTATGATTAAACATAGTCAAAATTTAATACAAAAAAATACAAATCATTTTAATCAATCACTTTAATTCTAAGAACACTTTATGCAATACATACTCTTATTTTTTACGGAAAAATACATCTATTGCCTTTTGGGTAACGTTTTGTTTACGTTCTTGTAAAATACGTTCATAACACCCAACACTGTTTTTAATTGTTTGACACACGGTCAAGACACGGTCATCATTATTGTCTATACTCTGCAATATGTCCAAACCTGAATAAATTTTTGAAAGTGCATTTTGTATTTCCCCTGAAGATAAAACTTTCTCTTCTACTTGTTCTTCCTCATCGTAGATAGGATTATTCTGTAACTCGATCAGATCTTCATTGCTAATAGGATCGTCGTGCGTTGCTACAAGTTCTACGAGATCTTCTACCGTGACATCTTCAAGTTCAGACCCCTCAATCATTGCAGCAATGTCTTCAAGCACTTGTCTCTGCATCTGGACAATTCTTCTAAGTGCTTCCACTACATCTGGCCAAAGATTACGCCACACCCCATTCATACAACTCATTTTAACTTCCTTCCAAGCCTCTTCTATGTTGTGAATAGACTTCATAATGTTGTATGACTTCCACCACTCTCGCATAGACTGTCTTCCTTCCCCGTCAGTTTCATGAATTAGTTGGCTAAAAGTGCGGCGATGGTAATAAGCTTTGAAGTTTGCTATTGCTCCCTGGTCCATAGGTTGTAATATTGACGTAGTGTTTGGTGGAAGGAACTTTACGTACACTTTTAAGTCTCTGGGCGTATCAAGTGAGGTTGGATGTCCTGGGGCATTGTCTAAGAGTAATATAACTTTAGGTTCAAGCCCATTTCTGTCACAGTATGATTTGACTGATGGGCAAAAACTATTAGAATACCATTCTTGAAAAATTTCCCGTGTAACCCACGCCTTTCTGTTTGATCGCCACACAACTGGTAGACTTGTCTTGTCTGTGCCTCGCATTGCACGGGGTGTTTCTGAATGGTACACTAGTAAAGGTTTCAGTTTGAAATCACCAGTGGCATTACCACCCAGCAGAAGTGTTAGTCGATCTTTCGCAGCTTTGAAACCACTGGCTTGACGTTCTTCCTTAGAAATGAATGTTCGAGATGGCATTTTTTTCCAGTAAAGTGCGGTCTCATCAACATTGAAGATGAGACAAGCAGGAATTTTCTCTCGTCTAACGAAGTCTTGAAACTTGTCTGGAAACTCAGCTGCAGCTTGAATGTCCGCGCTGGCCGCCTCGCCTGTTATGTGGATATTGTGAAGATTAGAACGCTGCTTGAACCGATGGAACCAGCCTCTGCTGGCAGCAAAAGTCGGAGTGGCACTCCCTTCTCCTTCTTTTGTTTTCAGCATCTCATACAAAGATTTTGCTTTTGTGCATATGAGATCTTGACTTAGTGGTGTGTTCTTCTTATTCAAATCTTCGATCCAGACTGACAGTAATTTCTCCATTCTTTCTAAGATAGATGATCTCGAACGAGAAAGTTTTGTTGCACTTATAGGTGTTGAACCTTCGCTGGAGATTTTAATTTTTTTCCCGATTTTTATAAATCGTTCTCACAGTCGATTCTGAGAGTCCAAAATCTCTCCCCAACAATTGTTGCTTTGCCTCCATTTTCCATTCTTCTTAACACTTTCATCTTCAATTCCAAAGTGACGCTTTTACGCTCTTTTTTTCTTTACAGGCGGCATTTTTAACGTAGGGTTAAATTATGTATGTATGTATCTCCAATAAATATTAAAACAAAACTGCCAGCCGACCGAACTAACATTACGGAACAAATGAACACACGAAACGAACGAGGAAATCCCCATAGAACAAAGTCGAAGGACAGGGAATTCCCAATTCTTCAAAGAGAATATTCAGAGAAAGCGGGGATCCCCCCGCGACCATAGAGAAGTTAATGACTACATGAGCGCGAAATTTGAAATTCGCGTTATAGTGAAACCGCGCGTAACGGGGTCGCGCTAAGCGGGGTATTACTGTATATATATATATATATATATATATATATATATATATATATATATATATATATATATATATATATATATATATATATTTGTTTCTGTCATTCATGTAATGTAGAAAGAGTAGGAAAAAGTTTTTGAGTTGGAGTATACTGGCTTTGATATTGAAGATGTCAGAAAAGAGATCATGAACAGCCACTTAAAGGACAATCTCCGAAGAAACGTGAGCTATATACAAAACTTTTCTGACACATACGATAAGACCTAACAATCTGTCATAACTAAGGCAGCCGAATGCTGAAGGTATATTAAGAGCAACCTTTCCAGATGTTTTATAATGTTTAATTTCGTTATTCTAAAGATGTGTTGATTTTTGTTTACGGAACCCATATTGGTGGTCTCTAATAATACGAATCTGAGCTCTCTAATTACAAATTCTAGAAGTTGCAAGCTAGAAATCCGCCGAAGGATAGAGATTGCCCATCCAGTGCCATGAAATTAACAAAAATTTGGCCCGATCACAATATATCTAAAACAACTGCATTCTCTATTTTTTTTCCATTCTACTATATCCCGCAGAGACATGGATGCTGCAAGAAAGCGACCTCTCAGGACTCAAGGTATTTGAGATATGATGTTATCACAGACTACTTCGTATACCATGGACTGCGCACAGAACCAGTATTTCGGTTCTAGAAGAATTAGGAGTAGCTAAAAGAATAACTGACACCGTCCATGAAAAAATTTTGCCATATTTTGGCCAAATAGCTAGGCAGAATAACGATATGGAGCTGCTAGTCATACAAGGAAAAGTAAACGACCGGAGACTCGGAAGCCGATTTCCACGTCGCTGATCGGGTCAGGTGCGAGAGCTGACTGGAGTTGGAGTGCACGATGCAGTTCATCTTACTGACGATAGGGACCTTGGCAGTCAGCACACCTCTGCTAAAAGGTTCGAACCGAGGAGGAGGAAAATAATACGAAATTCTTCCAGACACTCTAAAAAATGTCGACTAATAGCCGTTTCGTACCCTTCAATACTACTAAGAGCAACACGACTCTCGATGGCATGATACCTTTGCCTTTTTTAGGGATCTGCTGTCTTTGAACGCATTTCCAGTAGCAGGGAAATATTTGTATTAGGTAGGATGAGCTGAAATCAGCGTACAAAAAACTGGCGTTGGCAGATTTTTTTTTAGGTATGATGATAGGTATTTCAACAGCTCAAGAAGCTACATACATAAACTTTTGTACTTAAAAGCAAATTAACAAATATTTGTTTGTTTAATTAACTTTCTTTTAATTGTTTCAGGTTTTCACCATAATTTGGACGTTTTTGCTTAATGTCACTTTTTTTAAATCGTTTAAAAGCTTACTTTTTATATTAATGTTATTTCAATTGCGCCAAAATGTCAAAACGTTTTCAACAAGAAAAAATTAAAACTTTTTTAAGCTGTAGTTACCGAATCGAAGTTAGTACCAACAAGTGATTTCGCAAACACTCAAACGAACACTTCTATAAATAAATATGACGCAATGCACGCGAGTGCATAAGTACATTGAACCAGAGAAGAAGTCATTGTGGGTTCATTACATAAAGCCCAGTTCAAAGTTTTATCTGACCGTACTCTATTTATTTGAAAGTGATAGCAATAAATTATCTAGAATTATGCAAATTACCATCAAGCAGTAATGAGGGCCCCAAAGTTTTACCTACATTTTACCTGTAATGCAGCAGTTCAACTCCTTTATTGGAATACCATCTGACATAAGTCTAATATTCGCAATCTCTTATGTTTGAATACAATAGAAAACGGCCCTTTTTTTTGTTGTTTGAGGCTAAATAGTCTAATAGTTTTAGCCAGTGGTGGTACACTTGGGTGTATACGTATTATTAGCGATTAGTACGAATGAAATAGTTTTATAGTGTTTAAACATTTATTAGAAGAAAATAACATTTTATAATGAAACGTTATTCATTAAAAAATGTACACATGAGGAAGTCAAACAACAATGAAAAAAGTATTACCAATCTTCTATCTCCACATGCTTGAAAAACTATCATTATCCGACTCGTTTGAATTTACATATATAATTCAAGGTTCAACAATGGCATGCATTCACTGCCATGTCCACAATCCACATTATACCTTCCACCCTCATTACATGATCGACACATTTTCACCAATTTTCTGTGGAAACATTAGATATGGCATTCTGAAAAAAGTCTACTAATTTACAGGTCATATTTTTTCTGGCGACTTCACCTTTAACCTGTACCCGTATAAGTTCTGTCGGATTGAGCTTGCGATGATGTGATGGCAGGCGATAAACCGTAATATTACGTTTTTTGCCAATTTTTCGATGACGAAACTTGTGTACTTGTCCTTATTTCTGAACACTTCAAGCTTTACAAGTTCTAATAATTCTCTCTTAACGCTATCTTTTAGAAATGAAATGTTTTTTCTCTGTCATCCATGAATGGATGCCCTTTTTTCAGCCAACCCAAGGTTAGAACTCATTATAATTTTTTAGAATGATAGCTTGCGTTAACCATTACGATAACAGAATCGTATGGTATTAAGTCTATCATCTGCTAAAACTAATCTTCAAATACATCGAAATTCATATCTTCGTGATAATCTCCTGTTTTCTTGGATATGAATGTTAAAAGTCTACAAAATCACTTTCTCTTCCAATATGCATATAATTAATTTACATCTCTACCAGATGCGAGTTTAAAACCAGTAGAGAGACCTTGATTGAATGCTTAGCGAGCATTTTTGATATTCCCGTCTTGCCATAATGTCTTGACTGTGTACCCTTCATTCATCCACGTCTCATCTAGTAATATCCTTTTTCCTTCAGAGCAAGCTTTTCTAACTTTCCTTAAATAGTCTCTTCCCCAGTGTACAATTTCTTCACTTTCTATCGATAGAGATTTTCCTTCTTACTTTTTCCAATAAAAATTCATACCTCCATACACTCCATAGTTTTACTCTACTCATTTTCGATATTTCTCTCAACTCCGGTCATTAAGGAACATTTTGTCACATAATCGTCCACATTTAAATCACAATTTTGATCGTTTTTAACGTAGTCAAATACATTTTTAACTATACTCTTTTCATTATGGGTTAGCTGCCCATACTTTTGACATTTTGTTAACTCACCAACTCACTTGTCACTAACTGGCTTGACACTTGGGATGCTGCTCTAAATATGTATTTATATTTGGGGCAACAGGAAGGTATGTAAATAAAATGATTTGATCGGCAATAAACTTCGTTACAAAAGAGCATTGTTACCTAAAAAATACCTGGGAATAGATAGCACGCCACTGTTACAGGACCGCCAGTCAGTCCACTGGCATTCTTATTACTATTAGTTTCAAATAGATAAAGTATAGTGAAAATCTGAACAACAGTATGTCTTAATTTCCTTTCTGCTTCAGTTTTTGCGCCTTGTGGCGCAAAGTTAAGTAAGGATTTTGGGAAAGCATATTAAGAATCATTTTTTCATCCTTGTCCGACGCTTTTCCTCTGATGATGATTATTACATAGGAACATAGCCGTGAAGCACAAAACGTATACAATATTCATGTCCGATAATGTACTAATTAACCATAAATAAGGTTAGAAATGAATCTCTTTCCACAAAGCATTGTTTGCAGGAGTGCCGACAATAACCTAAAAAAAAAGCAAATTTCTTTTACTAACTACAAGTTAGAGGCGACACGTTCCTACTTGACCGACTATACGTATTTAAAGATAGGTAGATAATATCACCACAAATGATAATTAAACTGTCGGCCACCTGCCGACTAATCCAATTTAACTTGAAAATAAAGCAGAATCCCAAAAATACTTAATTAGCGACCTAATAGACCATGCCATCAATTAAAGTAAATTATTTGCATAGTTATAATTGGCCTGTATTTTATTTTCCTACAGAGAGTGTATTATTGAGCCTATCTTTCTTTTCTAGCCTATAAAAGCATTTTTTTGGACAGAGGATGTATAACATTTTCCTTTTTTAGGTTAAAAAACCAAGACCAACCCGTGCGGAATCGTCCGACGTTGCCAACGCTATCCTGGACGGCGCCGACTGTGTAATGTTATCCGGCGAGACTGCCAAGGGAGACTATCCGTTAGAATGCGTTCAAACCATGGCCAGTATTTGCAAGGAAGCCGAGGCTGCCGTTTGGCAGAGTCAACTTTTCATCGATCTATCTAACCAGATCGCTCCTCCCATTGACGTAGCTCACACTGTTGCCATCGCCACAGTGGAGGCATCGGCGAAGAGTTTAGCTGCCGCCATTATAGTTATTACCACCTCTGGTAGATCTGCCTATCTTGTTTCCAAGTATAGACCGAGGTATGTATCAATCTTGTAAAATTTTTAATTTTTTTATGCAGGACGTTTTATCTAAAACAACTATAAAAAAAATCCTGGAAATGTATAAGAGAAAATAGCATAAATTTTAAAAGATTTGAACTTAGGGGAAAGTAATTTCAACTAGATTATGATGAATATCAGTACATTTATAATGTCTCTACTCCTATTTCTTTCATTTCTTAACCGACTTTAAAAACGGTGGTTCTCAATATTATTTGTTTGTACGAGGGTCATTCAGTAAGTAAAAAGACAATTGGTCCCAGCTTAAACCCATTCAACGCAACCGCTCCATACTTCTAGGAGTACAAGTTGGCAACCTTGTGATGGGTTTTAATCAGCTGTAATGTACACATAACTTCAAAATATCCAGTTTATCATTGTCCATTGGAAGACTGCACTTTAGAAGAGCAGCGTTCTGTCATCAGATTTTTAGTAGCAGGAGGTGTTAAGCCAAGTGAAATACATTCTAGAATATTCAAAAGTGTCCGAACAAGAGTCTGTGACGAGCAGCGAAGTGGACGTCCACTCGAAGTTTCCGGTCCCTCGTTGGAATCGAAGATTCATGGACTTATTCGTGATAACAGAAGAATTACTGTTGAAATGATAGCTCAGGGGGTTGAGTAAAGGATTGGAACCGTTCACAATATTATTCAGAACCATTTACAATGTCCGCTTATTCAAGAAAAGCTTCAAGAACAGAGTTGGGAGATCTCGCCTCATCCCGCATACAGTCCAGGCCTGGCTCCCATGTGATTTTTACCCGTTCGGACCTCTCAAGGATGCCCTACCTGGAAAGAAGTTCACCGACAATGAAGAAGTGAAAAAAAATTGCAAGAGTGCTTCGAGATCAGCCGAAAGAATTCTTTGCCACAGGAATCAGGAAACTAGCAGAAATGGGGGGGGGACAGGTGTATTAACGTTGGGGGGATTATGTCAAAAAGTCGGCCAAATTTTGTAGCAATCCAATAAACTGTTCTTGAGCTAGAGGTATTGGTTTCTTTACTTACTGAATGACCCTCGTATGTATGTTTATCGTCAAATATCTACAAAATTACTGGATCAATTTTAGGGAAAATTTTGTGTTCGATCGGGTATTTCTCAACTTAGGCCACAGTAAATGAATCATTCAAATTGGTTTTGTAGTTTAAGAGTTATATATAAGGGATTCGTGGCTAAAGAAACGTCTTTCCTGATAAAACCGGGGGCACATCCGTTGGTTACTGTTGTTTTGGATGGAAAGGCGCAGTCTTTTCGTCAAACTTAATGCTAGTGCTCCGCTCTCTGGATGGATTTTACTTATCGATAGTCTATGGCAGTGGCAGCTCGTGATGGAATTTGGTGAAGGTTCACATACATCACAAGGCTATGTTGTATGTAGCATTATGAGCCAATAAGAGCGTGAAAACACGATTTCCAGATACCTACTTAATTTTAAATTTTATGTATCTATTCATACCTAGAAGACATTTTAAAATTTTCTAAAGTCCATGGTCACAAATGAAAATACCTTACATAATATTAAATATAAAATCACTTACCAATACAGAAAGTCCAAGTATAACAGGCAAATGGGCGCGGTTTATTGACACATATGTATAAACGCGAACATAAATAATTTTTTTTTTTTTTTTTTTTTGGTCTAGCACACGTGCTGCAGGGAAGTCCCTAAAACGCTCCAGGAGCGGCACGAGTGCGGAAAAAGCGATTCACGTTGTTCTTGAATCGCTGTAAATTGTACTCGGTGGGAAACACAGCGCTGGGCAAATTATTCCAAAGGGATGACGTTTTCCATATAAAAGATTGCTTGAAAAGCGTCGTACGCGGAGTAACAAGCTGAACCTCATACGGATGCGAAGCACCAGCGAGACGTGTATTTCTAACATGCACCGCTTTGGGAGGAATTAAGCGGGCTACATCCTTCGAACACTTTCCATGAAAATACTTGTAGAACAGACTCAAGTCGCCAACCGTTCTTCGATGTTTCCAGCGAATCAAGGCCGCCGGTCAATTCCGGGTCCCCAATCAGACGGACCGCTCTTCTCTGAACAGAATCCAACAAATGCAGTGTATGTTTGGGAGCGGAGCCCCAAACGTGGGAGGGAGCAGTATTCCATAGTTGGTCGAATTTGGGCTTTGTAAAGAATTAACAGTTGCTGTGGGGTGTAAAGCTTTCTGGTTCTAAATAATATTCCCAATTTTTGAGAAGCTCTCCTTGCTATGCCTGCAACATGTTCATGCCAAGACATATTTGCTCCCAAACTAACGCCCAACAAATTGAGCGACGATGCTAGGGGAATGGAGTGCCCCGACATAACTATGTCGGGTTCAGCAACGTTAACTTTTTTAGAAAAAACTGCCGCTTGGGTTTTTGTAGCATTAAATTTCACTTGGTTACTGTCACCCCCCCAAGATAGAATTTCTTCCAGGTCTTTGTTAAGTTGAACGACCTCCTGCTGTCTGCGGATATTCGCCTGAGCAGCCGATGTCCGAGCGTTAGCCGATGTCCGAGCGTAAAACACTTGAAGAAAAAAGCAGTCCATATTAGAAATATAGCAAAATTCATTGTTTTGTTTTAAACCTCTAACTATAAGCTGAACATTCTAAACACAGTGTTTAAACGAAAAGTCCATACGGCAATTTTTTAAATTTGCAATTTTGTCAACCACTAATTGATTAAAATCACTATCTTCTATCATTTTATTTTCTATTGATAAAATTCTCAGTGCTGAGTCTTTCTTCATTCATGGTACTTCTCAAAAACGACTGAATTCTTTTTAAAGTAGAGAAATTTCTTTCAGCTTCAGCAGTTGTCATCGGAATGGTAATAATGAGCTGCAGTAATGTGTACGTTGCGGAAAATACATTTTGTATATTATTTCCGATTATAAATCGCAAACAATGCACCCCTCCTGGCAAATTTATAAAATCCGCCCGTTTATAAATAAGTTCAAGTTCAGTTTGTAATCTAATTTTGTTCAGAAATGGATAAGCCTGAATTATATCATTTAAATAGTGCGATGGGAATTTATTTTCAAACTCCGAGAACTTAGAAGACATAAACAGAAACGAACCACTTAGATGACTATTAAATAAAAACCTTTCCTTAATTTGAATTAATATATAATCACATACTTCCTTTGCTGCAACTACTTTCGTTAAATAAGGACCTTCCTTGCGTCTTTTATTCTGAAAATGAATTACATCTTCAATTATAGTAGGAATTTCTTTAGCATTTTGTCTTTCAGTTGCTATAAATTTTTCAAATATATTAATGGCTGTGGCTACCTGTGCAGGATCAAAAGTTGATTTTTGCAAACTGTTATATAGGATATCGGCGTGTGGCATAATTTTATGAAAAAATGTTAGCCAGAATACAAATTGTGCATTGTATAACATTCTACGGATTGCAGAGGCTTGATTAATTGTGGTAGATTGTTTCGAAGTATTTTCTACCTTCTCCATAAGTGCTTCTCTGTTCTCAAAAATAATATGTATAGCTCTACTTTTAAAAAGCGACCGTGTCGTAGAAGTTCTTGGAATATGACAACGTACAACTTGATTTAATATTTCAATGCGCTGAGGGGAATTTGAAAAAGAATTCGTAATATCTGTTATATTAGAAAAGAAAGTACGTACTTTTGCATTCTGGCTAGTTGCATGAGCTAAAATTAAATTTAATTGATGAGCTTAACGATGAACATGATAGCCGTATTTATAATCATCTTGAATAATTCTAGATACTCCACCATGGCGTCCACTCATAAAATTTGCTCGATCATAGCTTTATGAAATTAATTTATTTGGTGTATCTGTAGCTTTGAGCAAAACGTCTTTAATACAAATTGCTAAACTAATCGCATTATGATCTTGTGGATTCAAAAAAGCCCAAAATCGTTCAGTTGGGGTACCGCCTTTTAAAATGTCTCTGAAAACTACTACCATGTGAAATTTACAAGAAATATCTGTGGTCTCATCTGCTATAACAGAGATGAATTTGGCGTCTGCGATTGCATTCTTTATATATTCGTGGCAAACTTGTAGCATGCAATCTAATAATTCATTCTGAATTCTGAAGACGGTAGATTTTTCAAAATGCTCTTTTAAGGCCAGATCCAACTCTGCACCGACCTTTGAAAATGCCCGAATTTTGCGAACCATCCTTTTCACCGTGTCCTCGCAAAGAGAATTCGAAACATCCACAGAACTTTATACAGTTTATAATTTTCGACAAAACGTATCTGTTTTTCAGTACAATGTCATTATGTTTTTCGATACCTCTTCAGTAGGCACTATCCAGTTGTTGTTTTATATCAACTTTTCCCAAAAGTTTTAGTTTTAACCGCGAATTTATATGAACTTGCGAAGTTTCATACTTTTTAATTTTTTGTGATAAGTGTGCCAGATCGACTACCTCACTTTTCACCCAACTCGCTTCAGCACTTTCAGATGCAAATAGCAAACATGGAAAACAAAACGAGCTGTTTTAAAACACTGCATCCGCATAGCCATTCATGTTTTTCATATAATTCACTTTTAAAACTTCTTTTGAACTTGCGTTTTTGTCCCTTACTTACTTGAATAATACTAAGATTAGGAATCGGTTTTCCGGCAGCTTTCACTTTAAGTTTGTCTTCTAAAGGCAACTTCGAGAAATTTTGTTTTAAATAATTCACTGTATATTCAAAGTTTCTTTTAACGCCTAACAATTTACCACACCCCGGCTGTGCATCCATTTTTTCGTTTGTTACATCAATTATAATCTGTTTATGTCTGTATGTAATTGCATTCACAACTTAATACTAACAATACACCTTTTGTTGCAAAATATTGAACGCCAAAACCAAATTTAACTACTTAGACTGGAACCGCTTAGATTAGATGTAAAATATAAACGAATCAACACGACGCATCTATCCGAATCCAAATCAGCAAAATCACCAAGTAAGTGTGAACCATGGAGAGAGAAATACGACGAATTTACATCTTCGTATTAGAGAGAGACACAGTTTGCCAGAACGCAAAAAACATATAAAACGAGACAGCGCCGTATACTGCCTTGCTTTACATCCAGTTCTTGTAGTTTGTGCGCTTAGGGAGCTTCAGTGACAACTCGAGGTTTAACGGTACGTAAAGTATTAAGGTTGTTATAAATTGTTCTTGCCCATTTGTAGGGAAGGCTCACTTCTTTAAAAGACGTTTGTATGACTAAGGTATAATACAGATAAATTTGCATTTTGTCTTGTTGTTGACAGGGGGTTCACGTGCTCATATGCTTCTATAGAGGAGCCGCCATATATATATATATATATATATATATATATATATATATATATATATATATATATATATATATATATATATATATATATATAACACATGGGCTGAAAAGTCCCGGGCCTAACAAAGAAAACACGGTTTTTTTTGGTTCAAAATTAGCTTTATTCATCAACGTAATCTCCATCAAGAGCAACGCAATCATTCCAGCGCCGCTCTAACATTTCAATACCACTTTTGTAGAACGATTTATCTTTTGCCTCAAAATAGGCCTCAGTTTCAGCGATAACCTCTTTATTCGTGCGAAATTTCTTACCGGCGAACATTTTTTTCAGGTCTGCGAACAGCCAGTAGGCGAATACGGTGGATGTGGGAGCAATTCGAAGTTCAATTCATGTAGTTTTGCCATTGTTTTGATTGACTTGTGACACGGTGCGTTGTCTTGATGAAACAAAATTTTTTTCTTTGCCATATGCGGTCGTTTCTTTGCAATTTCGGCCTTCAAACGCTCCAATAACGCTATATAATATTCACTGTTGATGGTATTTCCTTTCTCAAGATAGTCGATGAATATTACACCACGCACATCCCAAAATACCGAGGCCATAACCTTTCCAGCCGATTGTTGTGCTTTCGGGCGCTTTGGACGAGGTTCACCAGTTGCTGTCCACTCAGATGACGATCGTTTTGATTCCGGAGTGAAGTGATGGATCCATGTTTCATCCATTGTCACATATCGACGCAAAAATTCCGGTTTGTTACGTTTAAAACATGGCCAAAACACTGCTCAGAATCATCAACACGTTCTTGTTTTTGATCAACAGTGAGCAAACCCGCACCCACTTTGAACAGAGCTTTCTCATAGTCAAATGCTCATGCAATATAAAGCCAACACGTTCTTTTGATATCTTTACGATGTCAGCTAACTCACGCAAACTTCACTTTTCGATCATTCAAAACGATTTTATGGATTTTTTTTATGTTTTCTGGTGTTACCGCCTCATTTGGACGTCCACTGCGTTCTGCATCATCGGTGTCTCTACGACCACGTTTGAAGTCAGCAAACCAACGTTTTATTGTTGTTTCTGATGGAGCGGAGTCCCCATAACACTTTTCAAGCCATTGCTTCGCTTGAACGGTATTTTTTCCCATCAAGAAGCAGTGTAAAATTAAAACACGAAATTGTTTTTGATCCATTGTTTTGAAAATAACAAAAGTAGCGTCACTCTTAGCACAATAACTCACAAACTAATGAATAGAATATCATGAAATTTTAACAGCTGTCTTTTGAAGGTTAGTATTAACTGAAAAAAAGGTGACTGCAATAAAACTAGCGCCATCTATGTGTTAGGCCCGGGACTTTTCAGCCCATGTGTTATATATATATATATATATATATATATATATATATATATATATATATATATATATATATATATATATATCCGGCCGCCTGAAATCCGTTCATAATGGTACCAATAATACCAGCCCTTTTGTGAGCTTCTACATATAAACTTGCAACTTGATATTGCGTCACCTAACGACCTGGATTTGTCCTCGATCATTTTTCTGTTGCTTGAATATAATAAGAGCAGACACGTTGAGTGACTGAAGTCGGTGAGTAGTATGGCCTGGCAGTTGTAACATTACCCTTTACTATGTTTAACGCTTCCAGGTCCTTCAAATGTGTTGTGTTTCCATCAAGCAGAAGTAATACTTTATTTGCAGGGACTAGTTTTACGATACTTATAAAATGTTTCATCCATTTTACAAATACGTTTGAATTAATATAGCCAGTGCCTGGAAGGGTGACAACACTCCTAGAAGGTGTGTAATTCCTCAATTCAGGCTTTTATATATATATATATATATATATATATATATATATATATATATATATATATATATATATATGGCACCTTAAGAACGCTTCATATCAAGTACTTTTCTTTCTCCCCCATCTGGTTTAGTTATATAATTTGTTAATTACACTGAGAAGAATAATACTCCATATTTAAATTAAGATTATTTTTTTAAGAACCGGTAAACGCACATGAAACAAAGCAATTTTTAATGGGAGTTTTGGCACTTTTTTTATATCCTTTGTTACTTAATCAATGGAAATCATGTAGTCTACGCGGGCATTGCCGCATGCTCATCATAGTTTTTAATGTTGATAAAAAAATTTTATTTATTTTTTATATATTGCAGATGTCCAATTATCGCAGTAACCAGAAATAGCCAGACAGCCAGACAAGCTCACCTTTACAGAGCTGTGTTGCCAATTGTCTATGAACGTAAGCATATATATACACCGTGTTCATTTGGTGTGCAATTCTTTGATGTAGCATAAGGTATTACAGAAAGAAAAAAGGTTTCATGTAAAAGGTCTTTAACTACCGCTAGTGCATATTAACTTTTACTTGTGCAGGTTGTACTAAAAAGTAGAACATTATTTTCTAAAATGAACACCTTGTGTTTTTCTCATACTGCGAGAGTATCAGTCAAGTTCGTATGTTAACATAAAAGAGGTATTAAGTTCCAACTTCATTGTATGGTTTAAATAAGTGCTGATTTGACCGTTAAAGCACTTTCAGTTTAGTCGGAACGAACTCAACTTCCTTATTTCTTGTTGAGCACCCTGTATATTATTATTTTTAGTGTTCCGTACGGAATACTGATGGGATCACTTCTGTCGCCACCCGACCCTTTTCTCCGATACTATTTGACGTAGAAAATTGAAATTCGGCACAAATATAAGAGTTGATGGATCAATCAGAGCTATGTAGTTTTGAAAGTTAAATTTTGACTTAAGTAGTTATTTCTGGGGAGGTTCCAAGATCATCAGAATTATATCATTTTATTGCTCCTTCAAAACTCTTGAACATATGTCTTAAACTTTTTTTACTAAAAGTTGACGTAAAAAAAATTAATAAGCCCGAAACATGAAAATGGAACACAATATATAATAACAAATAAACAATGTTGATATTAGAAAGATGATTTCTCCAAGAAGAAATAAAATATCTGAAAAATTCTAAATACATTTTGAAGGGAAGGACTAATATAATCCCTAATATAGCGAAAAACTCTGTTTTTTTTGCATTTTTTAGGTTAGGGTATCTCAAAAACCTGATATGATGGATCAATTCTGGATTCGGATTTGAATTCAGAGTGGTGCAATGAAAATCTTCACAAAAGTATAACCTGGTCTTACCAGACAGAACAATTTTTATATATACCTCTGTACCTAAAATTAATAGTTTCTGAGATAATGATAATTCCTCTGCACGCTGACTTTCATTTCCAGACATAAAAAACGAATAGATAGACACTCCTTCGTAGCATGTTTCCCGACGTAGTTTAATTTTAACTTTTATTGCTTCAATTTTAATTAAAATGCCTGTTTTTGCCGAGAGCATTACATTGTGATGTTATACACGGAGAGGTTAGAAAAATCGAAGAGAGGCGAGAACATTGTACGTTCAAAGATATCCAGAGCGTGATGAACCATATGAAAATTATTCTCGATTAGAAATTCATTTAAAACAAAAATATAATAACTTAAATGAAAATGATTTTATAGTAATAGGAAAGACAGAAATAAAATCATTAGCTGGTATCGAAGTTTGCAGATGACAAATTGCTGGTGATTTAGGGATAGGTCGCAAAATTATGAAAATGATTCTACATAATCTCGTGTTTACAAGTTACTTCAACTACCAATGTAGATTGGACTTTTAGTGCAGTAAAAAAGCATTTGAAATTACACAGTCTAGATACAGCAGTATTATGATTTTATCCTCTCTGGTATCATCAGAAGTATTGTCCTGAGTTTTGGACCTCGAAAAAGTTGCTCTTTTGTTCATAAACAATTTAAGTTTTCAAAACGAGTTTTTTGAGCCTAAAATGTTAATAACTCCGGGATTGAAACAGAAAAGAAACCAAACCCTTTGTAATGAAGTTTCCAACTAATCCTCGTTGACTTTGTGTCGCTCAAGTGCGTACATAACCTATAAATTGAAAAGAACAGGCAAAAACAGTTTTTTTTTTCATTTTATTGTACAGGTCGACTAAGTGAACCGATCGGCTTGACACTTTCAGCAAATCTTTTAGTATAGCAAGTGGGCACAATAAAATTTGTTGTTTAAAATTTTTGCCCGCCATTTCATGCCATTTGGTCCAAAATAGATCTTTTTTCAAAATTTAGACTTCGACCCCAGGTTTCCAACGCCATTAAAAAAAAATTTTAAAAAAAAAAATTGTAAAATTTTTATCACATCTGGTAGAGAATATATTTTCGTTAACAATTTTTTTTTTCAAAATGATTAATAAACAAATGAAAAAAAAACGGTCGGGACCTACTTTTTTCAAAAAAAGGATCCATATAGACCAAATGACAAATTAAATTTTAAATAACAAATTCGATTGTACCCACTAGGTTCAATATTTTTGTACCATAATTTCAGGGTATTTTTGCTAACACAAAAGGCTTATTTTCTGAAAGTTTCAAACAGATCGGTTCATTTAGTCGACCTGTACAGGGTGAGTCAACGATAGAGTAAAGTTTATTATCTCATTTGTTTCGGGAATAACGAAAAAATGTTAAATACGATAGTTTTAAGGAATGTTAAGGTGCATAGTTTAAAATTATTTTTAAATGGAACATCCTATTTTCTAATTTATTTTTAAATTCTGCGTAAAATTTTATAACTTTTTTTATTAAAATGTTATATAACTAAACCTAGTAGTTTTTCTAATATTTCTTTTTAAAAAAAAAATACTAGTTTTCAGTTTTGTAAAAAAT